>LR990665.1:25009268-26209268 GCA_905147715.2 Xestia xanthographa
CGTTGCAATAGTACATGATAAAAACCATTCAAAAAGCTCACACATCTCACAAAGCGTCTTCACATTATCATGCCTAAGATTAACGGATAAACAAAAACAGTCTATTGTCAAGAATTTGAATAAGGAACACAAAAAGAGATTCGCTATGAAAAGGTGCTAATGACAGCCGAAGACAAAATGGCGGGGTGTGCTTACGCATGCCATTAGATCCTTTTTAGCACTTGCATGGTGATTGATATGCGTAATATTGTGCTGATTTATGAATATTTATGTGGTATTGTACAGGTTGGGTTCATGAGGTAGGTTTTTTCTTTTAATTTTCGTTTTTTTTTGTGTAGTAAACTTCCGTGCGAATTTTGTTCCTGCGTCCGTATTAGCATCTTGTTAAAAGTTTAATACTTTTTCTCGTTTCTTTTCATGGCCTTATAAAAAATAAAGACCAACGTATGAATCAACGAGACACGAATTTAAAACATAGCAGATTAATATGGTATTTTTAATTGTATAATTGCCAATCTAACGGTTTACGCAAAATTGGAAATAAAAACAAAATGCCAGGTTTTAATTTGAGGTACTAATTACATTTAATCGTGACTACGTGAGGCAGAGTGTAGTGTCTCAATCTGTAGGAGTTTTAGTCTTTAAAATAAGTATTCGAACAAGTATGTTGGGGTAATGTTACTTTTTTGCTGCCATGTAACCAAAGATGTTCTGTATGGTATCGGACGTAAAAAATAGCACCATCCCATATCTTCCCGTGGGTGTCGTAAGAGGCGACTAAGGGACTTACCAGAGAATGGGCAGCAGCGTTCTCTGTGCTTTTGTAACAACCGTACTGCGATCGCCTACACTGAAAAAACTGGTCTCCTATCAAGTTGAAATTTTGCTTGATTGTGTAAAATACGATTAAATGAATCATTAATCATTTTGAAACAACAAACCACAATTGATTGGGAAAATCAAATTTATGTGACTGTACGCTTATAAAGTGAAATATATTTAAAACAATAAAATTTCTTATTTAATTTTGGTGACGTCATAAACCATTATTTAATCTAATAAGATAAAATGATTGGGGTATTTTAATCATTTGCATTTATTTCAGTTACAAAGCTACGTTATTGATGTAAATGTAGTTCATGATAAATCCTACTATTATTACTTATTAATCCTATTATTACTTGATTATCAACATTAATAAAATATCTTTATTACATTTATAACAGTCTTCATTATATTTAATGTTCGGAAAATAATATGAGAAATCAATAACTTTTTAAATTAATGTTTCCGTTTATAAAATGGAAACTTCGTCTTTATTTTTTCAATCATGCAGTCGTTGTTACAATGACGTATCTTGATTGATTTTATAATCTGTGTGTGTGGCGGTATATAATTATGTTCTGTGGTGGCGCGCGCGCGCACTTTTCGTTCGTGTCGAAACTTGTAAAAATGTTATTTTCCTAGTGCAATTATTGTCCCGTGTTAAATTTAAATTTCTGATTATTTGCCATTATAATATTAATATTAAAAGTGGTCCGGGTATCAAGTCGGGGCGGCAAGTGAATAGTGTGTGATGGAGGAAGCTGGTGACTTACTGGAGGCGTGGGGCCTCTCGGATTTAAAACCCATTTTCACCAGTAAGTATTTTGCATCTACTTTCCAAGTTTCCACATTACTTGTCAATGAGTACTGCTTATTTTCTCTTCAAACCAATCACAATTTCGTAAGAATACTATAATACTGGTAGGTAACGGCGCAATGCGAGATTTTTCTGAAAATTCTGGAATGAGTACCTACCTACTGTGGAGTGTAACCTCGTGGTTGACACTCCACTGGCTGGAATTATTTGATATTCTATACACATTCTAATCGACCCATTTTGTGGTAGCTTTAACCTATAGCGCCTCCGGCAGTTTCACTCCAAGAAGCGCAGTATCCTTGGAGTGAAACTAACTGAGCGTGTAAGGAACTCGATACTGCGTTCCAAAACTCAAATTGCCGATGTAGGTCACACGGCTGCCAAGCTCAAGTGGAACTGGGCTGGCCACATCTGTCGCATGCCGGAGGAGCTATGGGCTAAAGCTACCACAAACTAAAAGTATTAAAAGTGATTTTATTGCTAGTGTTAGCACAATCAATTCAATTGTACCTACCTACCTATATAAGGTTATAAGATGCGCAAATTCTTGTGTAGGACCTACTTTGCTTGCCACAGGCACTGCATCACTCGTTCAGTCTCTCTCTGTTTGGCAAGTTATGAAGTCGAACAATATAAAAAAAACATTGCAATGGAACCCGTCTACACTTCTGTGGTGTCCGAAGTAGGTAATTGGTACAACACACATTTTGTTTGTTACAGAAAATGCGATTAATTTGCACGCCCTAGCCGCCCTCTCGCTAGAAGATATTAAAGAATTAATCCCTCAATTGGGGCCCAGGGCTTTATTCCTAAGGTGCTGGAAAAATTGGCATTCAGAATACACTACAAGCACTACTCTGAATATATCAGCATCAGATCTGAACAGTATTTCCATAAGTGTAAGTTTACCTACCTACTTACTAAGTACCTTACTTTCATGATATAAAATAAAATAACATTTTGCCATTTTTTTTCCTGTGCTGTCCTGAAGCCATGCTACTTAGTGGCAGGATGAAAGACCTGAAAGATTGTGCTGCTGATAGTACAATACATTTTTTTAAATTACTTTTTAGGCACTAGTCTTAAAAATATCAACCAAGATAAGATGTGATAGCAGTGTCCAAGTGGTAACCTAACTTCACTCCGATGTACCATTGTCATCATTTAATGATTTTACATTATGTATGTTTATTACAGGATCTTAATTTTGAGACAGAATCAGGAACTCAAAATATTTCAATTCCCGAGTGCATTGCTACGGATTGCCCTTCAGTTGTATCCGCAGTGCCAGCTACATACACATCAAGAGATGCTTTTACATCGCACACTACATTTGAGGCAACAGCTACAGTGCCAAGTACATCTTCAGGGGTTATGCTAACAAGCACTTCACCAATAAAGATAAACATAATTGTACAAAATGTGAGTAATCTTATACTTTTATCAATACATGGTATAAGCCTTATTGTAAGGAGTCCCAAACTACAACTTCAAACCTCAACTGTCCGTGGTGGACAAGGCTTTAGCTATCTGCCAGCCGGCACTGAACCATATGTCATGATCGTCTGATCTGCAACGGATGCCATTGAGTCACAGAATATTGGGGGATGGACCTACTTAATATGGTGCTATGTAATTAGTGTACTTCCCTTTAGTATGAATTATAACTTAGAAATTTTACTGTTAATAATGCATTGATTTTAGGTAGGTAACTAAAATATTTTTTAGGGTTCCGGTGACACTCGGTCTGTCCGTTTGTATGCCCTACCTCAATATAACTCTCTCATTTCTGTACTTGTTCACAACATGACAATTTGGAAGAAGATAGATATTTTTAATGCAATATGAGATATTGGTAAAAAAAATTCGAACTTTCAATGAAACTAAGTTGTTTCAATGAAGTATTAAGTAAGCATTGACTATGGAACCCTATAATGAGCGTGTCCGATACGCTCGTAGTGGGATTTTAATATTTGCTCCTGTTGTGAACCCCACCCTGTTATAAGTACAGGATGTAATAAAATTAGTATTATTAGTAAACTTGTTCAGTTACTGGGCTGGTTCACCCCTTATAGTATTTCCAACTCATTTTTTACACCCTGTGTTACTTTCTATGTATACATATACATCCATCCCAATAATTTCTGATAGGATGCTGTTATTTATGAACTGCTAGTAGTATGCAATCCCAATTATGTTTTTTTTTTTAGAATTTACTCAAAAAACTAAGAGAAAATTTTGAAACAAAAGGACTATTGAAGTATGTGGGTTCTGCATTAGACAATGAATATGAAAGAAACCTTTTAGCTTCCACAATCTGTAAGGAAATTCTAAAAGAGCAAGAAAACTCACCGGTGACTAGTGCTATTTATAATTCTTGGTGCAAAGAAATAAAAGAAATTTTTCCATATGAAAGGATTACTACCTATTATATCCCACCTTGTGTCACTGCCCAGGGAATTACCCACCAAGCAAGAGGTAAACTCGTTAGTCAGCTATTGAATACTAGAAGAAAATATCAAAAACTTGGAGTATTGAATACCAAAGAAAAAAACAAGTATAATTCTGCTGATTCAAATTCTAAAGCACCACCACCACCAAACTCACCGAGACCCATAGCTAAAGATTTGCCAAAAAACAGTAACATTGAAGAAGATATTAAATGGCTAAAAAGCCTTTCAGGACCTTGGGATATAGTACAGTCCAAATGGGATGCAACATTACAAAAGCGCTCAGAAGATATAAGAGTTCCAAACTATTCTATTGAGCAGTACTTTCAAGAATATCCCTGCTTACAGAAGCCCGAAGGGTGTCAATTGGTAAAAATAAATTAGTTCCTTACTTTAAAATTACATTTATCTTTGTTTACATTCCCTATGTTGTGGCGCCTCCGTCAGTTAAAAAAATCCGGTAGATTTTTCATATTATTTTTTTTATTTTTTTGTGTATATTTTTCCCTTCTATTTGAAAAGTGTCGTTTTGTTCAATAAGCGATAAGCGGGAGCAAAGTAGCTCTTTTCTCCACTAGACTTTTTAGCGGGCAGTAATGAGATTTGAATTTGGAACATGAATCGTTCATTGAAATCGAACGCAAATTGTTGGTTGTAAGGTGCGGGGAGGCGCGTTAATTAGAAAAAAAAACAAAATCGCGCGATTTACTTCCCTGTTCTTGTAATCGGTATGGACTTTAGTGTATTTTGCAAAAAAAAAAAAAAGTTTTTTTCTTCATGTGTGTTGTTTTCGTGATTTTTGGGGTCGCTGATAATGAAAATGAACTCAAACTAAAATCCAAGATAGTTCCGGTCACTATTCTAGAATCCTTCGCTTTGCTCTGGATTCAAAATAGCGCCTTCGCCGTAAAAATATTATTTTGCTCCCTTGTCATACAATCCACTATATTGTTTCAGCTCGTGGAGGATTTTGACCAGTCTTATCCTAATCACGCCAACAATTTGTACTTAAATTTTCCTTCTATAAAAATAAGATTGATTGAACTATTGAAGAAGAAGAACTCGAAAGACAGTTACTGTGATGATATCAAGAAGCTGGCAGATGGTAAGTGTCACCCTTATATAAGCTTAACACCCATAGGTAATAATTATAATTGCGAAAGTCTGTCGGTCTGATAAGCTTTCACGATTAAACGCTGCACCGATTTTGATGAAATTAACTGAGATAGCTGAAGAAAGACCCATTCATTCCTATGAGTATATCTAATTTTCAACAGGCGAAACCGCGGGGCGGAAAGCTAGTTATAGAGCCAACGTTTCTGGTTCACCCGCATGTAGTGGGTTCGATTCCCACCAGGGACACAAATCTAAAATTTAATTTTGTAAAAAAAGGGGAAAGAAAAAATAAGTACAGCCTCTAAAGTTTTTCTTAGCATTTACAACCCAGCGTCTTTTTTATTTATTTATTTATTTGAGTCCGTAGTCAACATAGAACCCTTAAAGTTAGACCATGTCCGTCTGTCTGTCTGTTCGTCCGCGGTCCAGCTCAAAAACTATTGGTACTAGAATGTTGTAATTTGGCATGAGTACACAAGTTAATTACGCCGACAAAGTGGTAGAATAAAATCGATACCTCCCCTACGTGTAAAGTGGGGATGATAATTTTTTTTTGCGTTCCCTATCGTGTGGGGTATCGTTGGATAGGTCTTTCAATAATACTGGGGGTCTCAGGAGACCGTTTTTTGTTTAGTAAACCGTTTGTGAGTTATTAAGCTTAGAGTCAAGTGAACTGAGTTATAGCACGGTCTGGTCTGGGGTCACTGTTTCTGACATTGGTTTTTACACAAACCTCTGACAGCAGGGATTGCAAGCTCACATGAGTGTGTGTGTGTGTGGGGGTGAGTGAGTGGGTGTATGTGTAATATATATTAATATAATACCTTTCTTTTTTCAGGTGACACTGAAGAAAATAAAAACCTTGCAGCTATACTATCCCTAACGGAACTTATAACGCCAAGTATTGTGGCGCTGCCTACTAGATCTGGAACAGAATCTTCTCCACCAGCAGCTAAAAAAAAAAAGGGAGGAAAAGAAAGCAAATGGAGACCATCAAAGTCAGAGAGTCGCGAAGCGTTTGTGAAACATATCCCAGATGAGAGTTATTTGATGCTTGTCCTAACTCAAAGACACAAAAAACTTAGCGACAAAGGGTTTACCCAGCAACCATACGTCGTAGTCGTGGGTGATTTACACGATATTAAATCATACTTTGTTGTGGTAAACCCCAAAATTTATTACAGCTGTCCAAATATCTTGAAAGCAGTAGATACCTGTTTTAAATTAATATGGGCACTAAACCTGGAGTATGCTCCACCTTGCTATGGGCCGTGGCTTTTTTTGCAAAAAGCATTATACAAACTTTCTAGCACATTTGATAAGGGCTCCACGTCTGTAGAATCTTTAATGACTGACTGTAACTTAGCTACATAAGCATACTTTGATTTTCATTTTGTTTTTATGTTATTTTGATGTTACTACCTCAAAAAAGGCTGCAACTTATGATAGTATATTTATGTTTAAGAATATCTCTTATTAATAAGCATATGGTCTTCATAAGATATAACTCATTTAGGTGAAAATCAGTCGTATTTAAATATGGTGCTCTGTTTCCTGTGTAGAAATAAATTTCAATCTTTTGGTGCTTTTAAAGCCCATCTTACTTTGGCACACAAAAGCTCGGAATATAAAACGTTGATTTGCGCTGAACAAAACTGTGACAGAAACTTTCAGTTATTGAGGTCTTTTAAGAGGCATTTGCAAACTCACGGCATTGAGTCTTTAGAAGATAGCTATTCTTCAGTTTTACGAGTTGAAAATACAGACGATGGTGATGTCACTTGCCAGACAGCTTCATCTTCTCAAAACAATCTTGATGTAGATGTTGCTCCTTTACTAGAGCTAGATAGTGAACATACTTCTTTTGAATCATCCATATCTGAATTTATAGCTCAGTTATATGGTAATCAAAATCTTCCTAGAAAAATAGTCGACACATTTATTGGTGGACTGAAAAATTGCTTATCACAGTCGTTAATTTCAGCAATTAGTAATCAATTGGAAGAATTATCACAGTCTCAAAAAATACCAGCTTCATGTGTTGAAGTCATAATGAATAGCATAAGACCAGTTTTAACCTTGCCTTGGGAAAAATTCGATACTGAACATAAAAGGCTAAAATATTTTGAAAAAACCTTTATAAAACCTCAACAAGTTGTAATTGGGCAGAGATTAGATACTGTCAAACAAGACGGTGTGACTAAGCTGGTACCGGTAGTTTGTGTACAAAGTTTCATTAGTATCAGACATGTATTAGAAATGTTTTTCTCTCTCGAAGGAATCCTTGTTGAAACTTTAAACTATATGACAATTTTGAAAAACAACTCTGAGCTGCTTAATGGTGCTCTTGAAAATTTTATACAAGGCTCTTATTGGAAAGAAGTCATGCAACGTAACCGAGGAAAAATTGTGATGCCTCTTTTTCTATATTATGATGACTACGAAACAGGAAATGTACTGGGAAGCCGATCAGGGCATCACAAATTAGGCGCTGTTTACTTAATGATACCTTGTTTGCCACCTTGTCGCATTTCGTCCCTGAATAATATTTTTCTGTTTCTGTTATTCCACTCGTCAGATAGAGTGCAATTTGGTAATCACGTCATATTTCGGTGTGTTATAGACGAACTTAATTTTCTCAGTAGGCAAGGTATTGAGCTGGATGTCTCTGGATTTACTGGAAAAATTTATTTTGAGCTCGGTTTGATATTAGGGGACAACTTGGGCATCCATTCGATTTGTGGATTTATGGAAAGCTTTTCCGCAAACTTTCCATGTCGAACGTGTAAAACTAGAAAGGACGTATTAAAATATCAGTGTGCAGAAAATTTTTCACTTTTGCGGAATTCAGTAAATTACAGTTTTGATCTTTTAACTAACAATCCTTCAGAAACCGGAATAAAAGAAAAATGTGTTTGGTCAGATCTTGATAACTTTAATCTTTTTGATCAAGTAGGAGTCGACTGGATGCACGATATTTTAGAAGGCGTAGCGAAATACGTTATGTGTGCAGTAATTAAAAATCTCACTCAAGATGAAAAAGTTTTTACTTTAGAAATGTTGAACCAAAGATTAGAGGCATTTTCTTACGGTCCCGATAATAGAAACAGACCATGTGCAATGTTGATTGAACATCTAAACCAGGGAAATATACGATTGTCTTCATCTGAAATGTTAACATTAATACGATATTTTTCTATACTTGTTGGAGAATTTGTACCTATGGAAAATGAATATTGGAAACTTTACATTAAACTTAGAATTATTGTTGAAATACTCTCATCTACGGCAATAGCAAAAGGCACCGAAGAGCTTTTACAATCAAATATTACCGAATTAAATTCCCTGTACCTTTTACTTACTAATGATACACTAAAGCCCAAATTTCATCATTTATTGCATTACCATACAGCTCTTCAGAAATTTGGTCCTTTAATTTTTGTGTGGTCCATGCGATTTGAAGCCAAGCACAGAATTTCTAAAATAGCAGCTAGAGCATCATTTAATAGGAGGAACCTTACGTTATCTATTGCTACTAAACATCAGTTAAAGTTAAACGAAATGTTTCTTAAAGGCAAAATGGATGATATTATTAACACGGGTCCTGAAACAGAATGTGACATTTTTGAATCGCAACATATTACTCAAACCTTCAATTTGCCAGCAGGACAAAAACTAACAAAAACTTCTTGGTCAAAAGTATCTACTACTCATTATTCTAGAGACACTATACTTGTTTATAGTATGAGCTCAGACGACGCTTTGGTTTCTTTTTTCAAATTAACTGATATTTTTGTTCTGGATTCTAAACATGATTTAATATTTAAAGGAATTTTGTTAGAAACATTGAATTTTGACGAACACTTCTACGCTTATGAGGTCATAGATTCTCCAAATTTGAGGTATGTAGCCAAACGTCACAGTCAATTAGAATCTCCTATTCCCTGCAACATGAGCAAAGTAAATATAAATAAAAGATTGGTTACTTTGCGTAGCCCAATCTGATTTTAGTGAATAAAATATATTTTTCTATCAAGAGTCGTTTTTAAGTTTCTGCGATGGCAGCCTCTTTATTAAAAATTAAAGATATAGAATATAAGATACTTTTATAAGCAATAACTGGCACAAGACTGTTAAATAAGGCAAAACTGGTATACAAGACTTACCTGTATCTAGTTTTATAAATGTTATAGATATTATTAAACATGTTTTAATTAAGCGCTTTATTTTAAAAAGGATAAAAAAATCTACTTTCGGGTTTTATCATGGAACTACCAAAACGTTGCGCGGTAGTAAAATATATATTTCTTACACCCTTTGTTGTACCCGTCACAATATGTTTCATGTTCAATGAAAGTTGATCCAGTTTATTATTTCTTTCATGGCATCCGTACTTACAAATAGAAAAAAAAACTTTTTTTTATGTAACGTAGGCAGGTATGCATGATGTTAAAAAGGGTATTTAAGAAAAAGGTGTATTTTACTATCAAGGTATGTCTAAGTGTTTATATGCAAAAGCAACCTGTTTTGGAGAGGCTCATTTAGAGGTGTAAGATATTTAGAATAAGATAAGACTGTGTACTTGGGCACTGTTCCATTAGGTACCTAAGGTCATATCCTGTTGTCATTGCTCGTAAGATGGTGCGATGGTTGTGAACAAAAGTTGTTTAGTTTAACGAGTAGAGTACGCGCTAAAGATATCGGGAACTAATAACGAAGCACCCTCTTAATTTAAGCCCGATTCTCTTACTGGGCATTTAAACAAAATAATCTGTTCATTATTTAAAATAACGTGTTAATTTGGAATAACGAATGTTAATTTTTTCAAATTTTTATTAATTTCCGGTGAATCTGGGAAAGAGTACAAACAGCATCAGTTCATGAAACTAAACATTTTTCACAAAAACTCAGGAAAAGACTAAACATTTCTACCTTCCAGAGAATCAGTCAGCATTTCCTATACAGGAACTAAATTAGAAGTCAAAATATTTTTGACGTTTCCTGATAAAATAAATTGTGAAAATTTGTTCAGTTTCATGGACTGGTCACTCTACGAAGTTTTTGGAAGGCCGTCCATAACACCCGTTTATTCTAATGTTATAACAATTTCGTTCATTTTATGTTGATTATTTAACTTACTGTTTTGATTAAAAATAAACGAGTCAAATTACTTGATTATTTTATTTCAGTACCTAACACTTATGAATATTTCAAATTATCTTTATTACGTTTAAGTTGTATGTTTGTTGCTATTGTTTGTTTTTT
This sequence comes from Xestia xanthographa, assembly GCA_905147715.2. Taxonomy (NCBI): domain Eukaryota; kingdom Metazoa; phylum Arthropoda; class Insecta; order Lepidoptera; family Noctuidae; genus Xestia; species Xestia xanthographa. The sequence goes on from LR990665.1 coordinate 25,019,742, forward strand.
GCGTTTAAGTTGTATGTCTTCTGTTACTATTAAGTCGTTTATTTGTTGCTTTTGAGTTGTTTGTTAAGGCTCAATTTACACCGAAATCGAATCGAATTTTTGCAACGAAATTGTACATAGCATAATGAACCTTGTGTAACGTACGTAATTTGTACGTTAACCAATTGACTTAAAGTTCATTATGCTATGTAGAATTTCGTTGCAAAAATCGTCGCTTCGCTTCCATTCCGCGGCGATCTAAATTGAGCCTTAACAAACAAATCAATAGCGACAAGTATACAACTTAATCACAACCAACATACAACTTAAACGCAACTAACATGCAATTTAATAGCAACAAACATGCAATTTAATAGCAACAAACATACAACTTAATAGCAACAAACATACAACATAATAGCTACAAACAGACAACATAATAGCAACAAACATACAACTTAATAGCAACAAACAAACAACTTAATAGCAACATACATACAACTTAAGCACAACAAAGAAGTACTAAATTCAGATCAACACTTTTAATTACTTAACTTTAATAAGCTACATGATCTATACAAAGACGTACTTACATCAATCAATTAATTGTCATTATTAAATATATCATCTGACATGATCCTATCAAACAAATCACCTATCGTCATAAGTATATTTCATTTTAAAACTTACAATTTTAATGATTTAATCTATCAGATAAGATGTTGAAATCAATCAAGTGACTTAAACATTGGTCATGTGCTTTATTAGCTTAAACAAGATACCTAAACGCTTTGTTAAAGGGCAAGTTAATATCAGTCAAGTTAATTATTCAAATTAATCGAGAAAATTTATAAAGCGACTATTTATACTTAATTACGCTTTGCGATTGGCCAAAAAAGTGAACAAGTTCTTAATAAAATCTACAAAAATCATAGCGAAATCCATAAAGTAATCTTATTAGGGACAACTCAATATACTTTATTACTGTAATCGTACACCTTTGTGCGTTCCTATATAAATAAGTTACATGAATGACGGAGACACATTCTTGATACATAATATCATTTATTTTTCTCAGTGTACCCGCCTGCCAAGCGTGGCGATTATGGCAAAAACCCCCCTTTGGGGGAGGCCTATGTCCAGCAATGGACGACTTTCGGCTGAAATGATGATGATGATGATGAATCAAAGATGTTCTTAGTTCATAGATGGCTGACACAATATTTTAACTTGTGGTACCAATTGCTATAGCGATACCTACCTCGATACAAATGTAAAAGGGATTCTCAAAAATATCTTCATAATGGGGGCTATCGCGTGTGAATTTGCCGCTAGAGGCGCTTGTGTAGACTAAGGTCCTCCAAAACGTCAGATGTCATACAGTGTTGGCGCGTTGCGTGATTTTTTATCACGTATTTATACTAATACTCATGATTGTGTTCTAGATTGAGCCATTCCTGAATAATTATGACTTGAAGATTTTTAGTAGCAACTTAGGATCATAATATTGTTAGTACTTGGAGGTAGAATGATTTTTAAATGCTTCATGCTTACTAATTTTAGGAAGAATGTTGCAATTAAATATCTAAAGCTTACACTGTGTCGTTATACGTAATAAAATAAACTTTTCTATGAAGTTATTGGTGCTTTAAAATATAAAATAGAATTATTGACAGGACCTTACTCGACAGTGCGCCATCTGGTGAGCTCAAAAACGATAGCCCCCATTGACTGCTTACTGCATCGTTAGTCTAGGCTGCTGATCTCTATCTCTATCGACCTGGGAATCGAGTCTTGGATTCGATTCCCAGGTCGACAAAAGTGATATTGGTGTTTTCCATCAAGATTTTCTGGTTGATGGCATAGCATCCATCACCCTTGTTATGTATACTATCTATATCTATACTAATATTATAAAGAGGAAAACTTTGTTTGTTTGTTTATAATGAATAGGCTCAAAAACTACTGGACCGATTTAAAAAAATCTTTCACCATTCGAAAGCTATATTATCCACGAGTACCATTTCAGCCGAAAGACGTCCACTACTGGACATGGGCCTCCCCTAAAGGGAGGTTTTTGCCATAAACGCCACGCTTGGCAGGCGGGTTGGCGATCGCAGTACGGTTGTTACAAAAGACACAGAGAACGCTGCTGCCCATTCTCTGGCAAGTCCCTTAGTCGCCTCTTACGACACCTACGGGAAGATATGGGATGGTGCTATTCTTTACGTCCGACACCATACAGAACCTCCACGAGTGGACTCGCTCATCCACGAGTAACATACGCTATATTTTATCTCCGTACTCCTACGGGAACGGAAACTACGCGAGTGAAACCGCGTGACATCGGCTAGTACTTGATATAATGAGAATTAAACATAACTGGCAAAATGTGGGTGTACTATTGTGGGTGTACTATACAGGGTGTAACCAAATCATCACGAAGCCGTCAAGCAAGGATTTTGTACCTACACGCAAAGATTATTGGTGGCGACATTTTTTTTGGGGGTGAAAAAACATGTTTTACGGTAAAACTTAATGTACCGCAATCAAAAAATTGTGCTGGTGGATGGATTGAATAGTACGGGGGTCGTGGAGGTGCTTAAAGTAAAAATCTTACATTAAAAACATGTATTTAAAAAAAACTTGTGGAAAAGTTGGATATTTGACTCCCAATATCTCCGTAACTAGAAGGTTCCCAGTGTTGGGGAAAACAAATGCCTTTTGGCTTCGTTAAGAGTTTTTTTACACCCTTTGACTAACCCTTTGGTGTATTACCTTGTGAACAAACTCGAAAATGCTGGAGTAAGAGATACTCCTCTGAAATTATTCAAGGACTACCTCTCAAGAAGGAGGCAGAAGGTCAAGATGGGAGAATATGTCAGTGAAGACACGGAGGTGACATATGGTGTCCCACAGGGAAGCATACTGGGCCCTACCCTCTTTCTTTTGTATATTAATGACCTATGCAACATGAAAATCGAAAATGCAAAAGTCTTCTCGTACGCCGATGACACCTCTGTCGTTTTTACTGGGAACTCATGGCACGACGTCAAACTAAAGACAGAGATGGGCATGGCCCAAGTTGCCAGCTGGCTCAATGATAACCTGCTCACGCTCAACACATCCAAGACGAATTACGTATGCTTTAGCGTGAGTAACAGGACACAACCAAGTGGCGATTTTAACATAAAAATTCATGTTTGCGGAGATCCATTAGATAAATGTTGTGCCTGTCTATGTATTTCCAAAATTTCGCAGACTAAGTACCTGGGAGTAGTAATTGACCAACGTCTATCATGGTACCAGCATCTAGAACAGGTAACAAATAGAGTTAGAAGACTGAGCTGGATATTTAAATCACTGCGTCACATTGCTCCAAAAAATATAATCAGTAAACGTGAATCTTCTAGAAACATCCTGAATGAGGTATACTTGGCTTTGGTGCAATCGGTTTTACTATACTGCATCACGGTTTGGGGAGGTGCAACTAAAACCAAACTTTTATACTTAGAGCGAGCCCAGCGTGCTCTTATTAAGATTATGTACTTCAAAAATATATTATACCCCACAAATAGCCTTTATACTATCAGCAATTTAATCTCCATAAGAAAGTTGTACATAATCCAAACCGTCTTGAAAAAACATAAAACCCTACCATTTGATTCAGAAAAATTAACCAAAAGAAGGAAAGACTTAGTAGCACCAGTTTCCCAGACTAAAACCGTGTTTGCATGCAGACAATTCAATAAACGCTCAGCGGAACTATACAATAAGGTAAACAAAAAAATATTCGTATACACCAAAAGCACATATGATTGTAAGAAAGCCGTAACAAACTGGATCAAAAAACTCACGTATGAAGAGACTGAGGCACTTTTAGAGAATATTAAATAGAAAGATACAAAATAGCAATATGTTACTCAATTTTCACACACACACATACATACAATCTCTAATAAACTGGCACTTAAAAAACAATTTAAAACATACACACACACTCACACTCTTACACACAAACACACACTCACACTCATCACACACTCACACTTTTTACACTATTTTTCTTGTTTTTCTTTTTAAATAAAAAATAATAATAATTAGAAATAAGTAGTTAAGTCTAAGTTAATAACCCACATATTTGTTACTGCTGTTATTATTTTGCTATGGAAGAGCGGGGTCTCCTAACACAGGCAAAAATTGCTTAAAAGGAGTCCCCAAACACAACCACCCATTGTTGTAACAAATTTATTGAATAAAAACATTTTGTATTTGTATTTGTTTGTATTACAGGCGTGATGTTATGTCATCTCCATAATTATAATTAACTAGCTGACGTCCCGCGGTTTCACCCGCGTAGTTCCCGTTCCCGTGGGAGTACGGGGATAAAATATAGCCTATGTCACTCAGGGTGAATGTAGCTATCTAATGGTGAAAGAATTTTCGAAATCGGTTCATTACTTCCGGAGATTACCCCCTACATACAAACTTACAAACACAAACTTACAAACAAATGTTACCTCTTTATAATATTAAGTATAGATTATTAGTATATTAGTATAGATTTCCATATAAATGCAAACCTATCCACCTACATTTTATTATCAACCTCATGCAGTCGCATTATCTATCTTTTGTTAATTAAAGTAATAAAAATCACAGTTTTTATTTGTTTTACCAAACAAAACTAATGACAGTCTGTGAAAAAAACTCGATTTTAAAAATTCTAATCCCACATGACTTCCGCTGACGTAGGGTTAAGAAAAAACCGACAAAAGACAATGACTCGTCGATTTACATACGATATTAGACCGAAAAAACTTTCTTCATGCGATTTGGGGTTCCACACAAAAAATATTAAAACTAATCTCTGTTGGAGTTTCCACAGAGGGCTGCGAAGTCAGTAAAAGTTAAATTCGATGTCAGCTGATTAAACATTGTTCAATTCTATAGAATTCAAGAGATTTGTAATAAAACGAAAATTAGCAAATACAGGTAAAGTTAATTAGTACTCTACACAACCAATACCGAAACAGAGGAGGTGGAGGAGCCCGTGGCTAAATAATAACAGCCACTCGGTTCAGCCACGCTTGCCTAGGTTGGTCCGTGGATTGGTAACCGTCCATTACGTACCGAGTTTCCTCCGTGCCTCGGAAAGCACGTTCAGCAGTTGGTCGCGGCTGTCAATTGTAGATATTTTGCCAGTCGTTATAGGTAGTCGCCTGAAAGTCTGACAACCAGTCTTACCAAGGGTATCGTATTCCAGTATACTAACTAAGTTGTGGAGTTGTCTTTTTTAAACTTTCACGATCAGAACACATTATAAAAAATTTGGAAACGGGTTTTTATCGCCAATTTTCCGGTCGAAACGTCGCGTCGGGCTTATCTATACTATAATATTATAAAGCTGAAGAGTTTGTTTGTTTGTTTGAACGCGCTAATCTCAGGGACTACTGGTTGGAATTGGAAAATTCTTTTAGTGTTGGATAGTCCATTTCTTGAGGAAGTCTATAGGCTATATAACATCACGCTACGACCAACAGGTGCTGAGCAGCGAGGGTGAAACCGCGGGGAACAGCTATAAGCTATATTATGTGACGCAGACGAAGTTGCGCGGGTCAGCTAGTATTAAAGATAAAATTCACGATAAATACCTGTTTCCATATGTTTTATAATGAGTTGTGGAGATCAGATAGCCAGTCGGTCCATTTAATATACTGGAGCCGACCCCAACATAGTTTGGAAAAGGCTAGGCAGATGATGATGACCCAGCAGATGCCCAAAAATCAAAGTTGCTGAAATGGTTTGTCTGATTTACATTGTTTAAATGGTAGAAGCCTCATTTATTTGGAAAAGATGGTGGAAAAGCTCCAATGTTTCAAACTAGGTTAGCCTTCAGCATAAATATCGGTTAGACTGTTTCTTTTACTTTTCAGAAATACATACAGAACCATCGACATTAGAGTATGTCTCATCCAACACATCAGTTTTTTAGATCTTTTTCCACCGATCGAAAGTGAGATTTTTCGGGCAGGTGGCACTGACCCAAACGCTTTTTCTAGTAATTAATCAGTGTTGCATCTGTTGGGTAATTACGACCCACCGGCCGCATTTGAAGGGTTCATCAAATATAATAAAGAAATTAGTTTGACCGGCATGTGTTTCTCTTGGTATGCAGTTTAAATTAGCCTCTTAGACTTAATTTTGGAGTAATTATTACTAATTAGTTCGATTAAATTATTAAGTAATTTCGTTTTTCAGATGAAATGATTTACTTCGCATTTAGGTATTTTTTGTAAATATCTACAATTATACTTAGCATTAATCGAGTCAGAGTTGAATTTATAACATAAAATCTTTAACAAAAATCATCATCATCATCATCATCATCATCAGCCTATTAATGTTCCCACTGCTGGGACAAAAGCCTCCTCTCTATGAGAGGGAATGGGCTATAATCCAACACGCGAGCCCAGTGCGGATTGGTAAAAAAATGTCTGTCTATTATAATTATTAATTTATTGACACTGTCAGCTCTGCTTTGTTTGTTTATCTTGAAATCAAATAGAAGGTGAAAAATAATTATAGATAATCGTGTTTAGGTCTTACCAAAAACAATTAAACTTTCTAATAACAATATAGTGGGCGTAAAGATATCTTTAACGAAGCCGAAAGGCACTTGTTCTCCCCGTCTACGACCATACCTGGGAACCTTCATAGAAACAGAGATATTAGGGGTCTAGGGGGGTTTTTTTTTATACACTTTCAATGTCACACCTTTACTTTAAATACCTCCACAACCCCCGTACTATTCAATGCATAAATCAGCACAATACTTTGAGTGCGTTACATCGAGTTCTACCGACGAGATTTTTACCTCAAAAAAGTAGTTTCCCAGCAATAATTTTTGCGTAGAGTTACCTAATAATAAATAATAATATGTTTATTCAACTCAATACAAGTGCATACATTACATAAAAACTATCTTATAGGAACTTATATAAACAGAAATTCGACAAGACATCTGTGTCTGAACTAGATAAATGAATATCTGTATCTCAGACAACAGCGCTCTTCCTTAAAAATATACATTTATTTATAAGCTAGAGGTTCAAATTGGCTTTAATTATATATTATATTACATAAGGTTTTAATCATATAGGAGCAAATAAAATAAAAAGTAAAAATAAAAAACATAAAAATATCGGAGTGTTGTGGTGACCTCCTTTTGTGTATGATGTAGATGAGTGAGTGTGTGTAGGAGGGTGTGTATGTAAAATTTAATGTTGTACCTTTAAGAGGTTTTCGGTTTCGTCATATGTCAATTTACGAATGTACTCAAACACTTCATTCTTACACTTTCTGATATTTAAAGCTTGTATATCGACAATTTCATCAATACAGCTATAAAGGTACGGACCTAAAAAGCAGAAATATCTATCAACGAACGGGTGTTTAAACATGGATCTGTCGGTGCTGGCTATAGGTTTTCGTCGTCTGGATGGTATATCTCGTCTTTTAAAGTTCACTTTCGTATGTTGCTTCAAGATAGAGTGCAGTATGAACAATTGACGGACAGAGAGGACCTCAGAAGTTTGGTACAGTTGATAAGTTGGGAACAAATACGGACGGAAAGAGCTTACCTTGAGAACAATTCTTTGTGCCACTTCAAGTGGTTTTAGTATGGTTTTTGGTGCACCACCCCATACAGATATACAGTATGACAAAATTGATTGACCGAGTGCCAGATATACTTGCTTTATTAGTTTGGAGTCTGCAACATGTCTCAGATTTTTGAAGACGTATATCAGTTTTCTTAGTCGAGCAGTAACTAGTTCTATATGCGGTCTAAAAGAGAGATTATTATCTATTGTTATTCCTAAATATTTTGTACACTTGGTCTTGACTAGCTTTGGACATTCGCATATTACATTATTGCAGCAGTTGTGTGCAAATAGAGAGAGTAATGTAGGAGGTGCACTCGAATTGCGCATTGAGAACGTTATGTACTGCGTTTTGTCAGCATTAAGTGTCAGCATGTTATTCGTTAACCAGTGGCACACGATGTCAAAGCCACGTTGAGCATCCTCATATACCTATTCCCACGTGTCAGCCGAGAATAGAAGAACAGTGTCATCTGCATAAGAAATTATTTTTCCACCTACAGAAGTAAGACCACAGAGTTCATTTAGGTACACAAGAAAAAGACTGGGACCTAAAATACTGCCCTGTGGCACACCAAAAGTGAGAGGTAAGTCACTGCTAACGTGTTTATCAATTTTAACACATTGACAGCGCCCTGAGAGGTAATCTTCAAACAATTTTAGTTGTTTACCTCTTATGCCTAAACCTTCTAATTTACTGAGAAGCAGAGGCACAGAGACCGTGTCAAAGGCTTTTGCTAGGTTCAAGAATATGCCAACAGTTTTTTTACCGGAATCAAGATTCCTAACCACGTAATCTACAAGCTCGTGGACAGCATCACAAGTTGATTTACCTGCTCTGAAACCAAATTGATTGTTAGAAAGAAGGTTGTTCGTTTCAATGTATTTGACAAATCTATTGTTGATGATACGTTCCAAGAGCTTGGAGACCGCCGGGAGAATAGAGATGGGCCTATAGTTGGTGACACGGTCTTTATCGTATACTTAGTTTGATGAACAGACTTCTTGCTTGACGGCTTTTTGACAGGTCCGTTACAGCTTGTATACTTTAATCATCTAAAGTTTTGCTTAAGTTCTAATTCTCTTCATCATCATCATCATCATCAGCCTATTAATGTTCCCACTGCTGGGACACAGGCCTCTTCTCTATGAGAGGGAATGGGCTATAATCCACCACGCGGGCCCAGTGCGGGTTGGTAGATGTCAATGTCTTTGAATTTTTGGTTCTAGGACATACCGGTTTCCTCACGATGTTTTCCTTCACCGTTTTGAGAGCAGCGGTGATGAAATAAATTAAATCAAAATCAAAAATCAAATCATTTATTTCAAGTAGGCCAGTTGCAGGCACTTTTGAATTGTCGAAACAAAGATGAAAATTAAATGTAGCTACAGTCCCAGTCACAAGACATAAAAACTGTGAAAGTACTGTAGTTGCCCGTTCCCTAGCGTAGATCTCTATGGAGAAGAACGGGCAAAAAACTCCATGGACACTCTTTTAAATCATAAAATTGTTACAAAATCTTGGTTACATCATTCGTGTTGAGATGGTATATTATGTGAGAACAATGTAGCAAGATGTGCACGTTAAAAGTGTCCATAGTAAAAACAAAAAATACTATTAAAAAATAACATTAAAATAAGTCACGGCAACTAAGAGATGACCAGTCACAACTGACAGCGCCCGTTCACGAACATGACGCATGGATCAGCACCATTTAACTCAACCATTTTGTAGGGAACCAAATGATTGGACACACGCGCCACCATCAGCGAGACATTAGAGTGAGCATGACATACTCTCAACTGCCTGGGCACATTCAAGTCAAGAAAAGACGTAGGATTCCAGTGAATGATAGCTTTACATAGTACTCACACAATATGGGCTATGCGATTACACAAAGTAATGCGCCTGCCTGGGTTCGAACCCACGACTTACCTCAAATCTTCTTCTTACCTCTAATTCTCTTACATTTAAATAGTTCTTTCTTTATTTCTTCAAGAAAGAAGATATAAAATAATATCTCGTTTCTCTATGCCAGGTGACAAAGTACGTTTTTTCTAATCTAGCCATATTAGCCAATTTATTGGTTTCTAAAAGAAACCAATAAATCTAATTTCTTAGTTAACAAGTTTATCAGTCGTCTATCGAGGGAATATTTCACTCTATCGCAGTGACCCGAAATTGACAATAAATCGCCAACCCATGGGTTTTTATGGTGAACCGACCCCGTTTTTTGTCTGAGTGTAGGGCTTTCACGAGAATAAGAAGTTCCGAGCGGCTAAGGGTTAATACATATAAAGTAAGAAAAAACTTTTAAGTGTGTTTTAGTACTATTTAATAAATTCTTCACTTATTCTTGAAATGAATTTAGATTTTATCAAAATCTAGAAGAAGATTAGCCGATTGATTAGCCGTGTGGTATCCGGCAGAGTAGAATAGAACCAACCCATTACACTCACGGGTGTCGTATAAGGCGACTAATGTCTGAGGCAGAACACCTAGCGCCTCCGTAGACCAGAGAATGGGCAGCAGCGTTTTCTGTTAGTCTTTCATCACTGCGATCTCCAATCCGCCTGCCAAGCGTGGAGATTACGGAAATTCCTCCCATCATGGGAGAGACTTATGTCCAGCAGTAGACGTTATGGGCTGTTGTAGTAGTAGTGTAGTAGAAGAAGAAGGAAATAAATATTATTTGCGCTTAATATGACGCCTACTAAAAAAAAAATATCACAAGGAAAACTAGTCCTTTTGCGAATCTGCCATTTTGAGAGTGGCCTTTTGCGCCTATACCAAAAGAAACAATTCGAAGGACAAGTTTTACTATGCAAAATACAATTTAAGAAAAAGTACTACGGCGTAGCTTGCCGTAGCCTGCGTACTACGCTGACTACGCCGTGCTACGCCGTAGCAATTAACAAATTTTCCTTACCAAATTGGTTTTTACCCATTTACTGCCCAACACTCAACTAATAATGATTAAATTCCACCACTTCGTGACTATAGACAACCCTACGACTAAACCGTGCTCTCATCCTGACTATCGCATAACAAAAAACAGGTTTGAGTCGACCCCTAAGTAAATTGTAAAATGACCCAGTGCGCCACTGAACCACACACACGTACTTTTTATTGAACATTCTTCTGTTAAAGGGAACAGTGGGAAGGTTTAGTTTTGTAATAATACTTAAGAGTCCTAATACATTTTTTACGCAAATTCATTATTTTTGACGCAGTAATTTTCAGCATCAGTAAGATATTTTAATTATTTGCTTACAAATAACAATAGTGCCATTCTCTTTCTTGTAAGTTGGAGTTACACATTTTAATTTTTCTTTTCGTGTAAGTAACTATAAATATTTTACGAACTCAGTTTGCAAGAAAAACCATCGGCGATGGAACTTTGACGCTCAAATTCACATTGTTACATGCAATTATTATAAAAGCTAAAATTACTGAAAAATAAGTTGAATATTTTACTTGTTTGTTGGAGTTTTTAAATTTCTTTAAATTCCTTGAGTTTTCACGGAAAAAATCGTAAATAAAGCGTAATTTAAGCCATAAATATCTCGATTCAGCGTTCAATAAATTCCAAATAAACTAAATTTTATCAAATAAATTAATATGATATAAAACTTCAATCTACAATGAATAAGTTTCATTAGTTTTCGTTTGTCAATATAATAAGCCAAAATTACAATAAATAAAATTAAAGTACTATAATTCTGCGTCAATTCAGGTCGCTCCTCAGTCTCATGTCAGTCTCGTTTCTAATTTTCGTCAGTATCAATCGACAATCATCCGGAGATTGCTATTATTATCGACTCGTGTACGTCGACCGAAATAATTAGATCCAGGAAGTAAAAATCAAAAATTTGCTTAAAAAATGTAATAGGACTCTTAATAAAATTATTACGCAACTACGATACAAGGTTAGTTGTTGTCAGCCAGAGCTTCAATTAATTAACTAACACGATGTGTCTCTTGCCTAGGTTGGTCCGTGGATGGGTGACCACCCATTACATACCAAGTTTCCTCCGTGCCTCAAAAAGTAAGTACCTTCGTCAAGCCGTTGGTCCCGGCTGTCATTTGTAGATCTTTAAGAGTCGTCATAAATTAAACAAAACTGATGTGTTTCAAATGCACTCTTTTATACAAGTTTACTGTACTATGGTGTCCGTAACTGTAATTCCAAAAGGTCTTAATATTTAACGTTGGTATTTGAAATTTGTAAACAACCTACCTACCTAAAGAAGACGAGGTTATCACGAAATAAAGTAGCACATAAGTATCTCCGGGTTAAACAACACACAAATCCTGAATACAAGGAAAATAGTTTTAAAATGTTTGCACTAAGGTTTGCACATTCTGTAGTTTAGAATGTCTATGTGTGTAATAAGGTTTTTTTTTGTAACTGAATTCTGAAGACATCTATACTTTGGTGAAGACATTCTTCAGTATCAACATCTGCAGGATCAAGACCAAAACCAAATAATGACGTTTGATTTTCGATAATCCAATTAATTTAATCGCACGTTTTGGACACACATTACAAACGTGATTCACACTGCCTTAAAATACCATGGAGGATTTTTGTATGGACGACATCAATATGGTTAAAATAAATCAGAAATATCGTGTTTAACTATCCAATCTTGCACAGGCTATCAAGAATCAATTAACCACTGCTTCCTTTGTTCTAACTTCAAAACGCAATAAATTGGAAGGCCACAAAAAAGGTTTTACCCCCAAGCGCCACTTAGAACTTTTACACATGTTTCTTTGTTACCCAAAGCGTCTAATTGATACCCTTGGGCCTGAGGGTTTCGTACTTAGCACCTCTACGGCCAGGATTTTTTTCACGATTTTTTAAATAAAAAGTGCGTTTTGAAAAATGTACGTTCTATTTTACCACTGGCTGTGGTAGGGTTAAATAATTTTATGAAAGGAGTTAGGGCTGTCTAGTGTTTATTGTCTTTGGTCCGTTTTTAATTATTCCTAGGCCATACTAAAATTAAAGCTTAAATGTAATGTTTAATGAGACCGTTGGGATCGGCTTCGCTTAATATTAGAGAAAATGAGCATTACTTATTATTTTAAAATTTTATGTGGATAATGTTTGCGGACTTTAAAGAATAAGTAGCTAACTTGTTTTCAGTTTCACAATAAGCTTTTAAAAACACAACAATCAGCTCTTGCCCGACGTCTAACTTTGTTATTTTATTTTTATCATTCTCAAATCCAGAAAGCATTATACATCCTCGACATCACTCGAAACTTTATCAACATTCGAAACCACAACCCAAAAAATCATTTATTAGGTCAAAATAAAAATAATAACCCAAAAATTCACTTCCGCATCGCCTCGAATAGTAACAAAAAATTAAAATGTCTGGCAACCCTATCCGTCTCGCGGCTAGCCATCTGTCAGTGAGTGACAGGCGCGGGTTAACCCTTCAACGGCGGCCGTGTTTACACTGGGTACTATTGACACGGTCTACTAATTTATTCGTTTTAGTGTTAAATGAAGTGCATTACCTGTTGATTGTAATTTCCAGTTGAACGTTTTATTTCTACATATCTCAAAAATTATCTTTAACTTTTGATCCATAAAATGCCAAGCAGTTAGGTATAGAATTCGTTTAAAGTTGAATTAAGTTCAAGATGATGATGATGTTTTAGAAATACTCAATTGATTTGATTGCAGTTAAATCAAGTTGAAGGAAACTTATCCAAGTTTGCAGAACGACATAGTTCTGTCTCATAAAATTATTTCTGAGTAAATAAATAGGAACATTGCTCACGCTGGACACACACTGCACAGTCAAATAAATTATCATGATCGAATGACACCAACGACCTCAAGCGAGAAAAGCAAAGTCCATTACTAAAGAGGCCGTTAATGTAGCATAGCAAGAAAGCATTCACATTGAATAGATGATTATTTGATACACATAGATAAGGTCCCCATCTGTAGAATCTTGACCATGAGATCCGTTCGACAATACAACCCTTTTCACCCCATCCCTCCGAAACATTACGTAACCAAACACTCACGGTCCACCCAATAATGAACTTTTTATCTGTCCATATCCTCTCATTAAACCTCAAAACATCTTCCCGGATGTTAATTCCGAGGGTCACTTATTCCCACCAACAGCACCTTACGTACACGAAAAACAAACTAATAATTTTTAATACTAGCAACCCTTCCGTGTTTTTTTAAGTCCGAGGAGCACCAGTCCATTCAGCCTCTTCCGTGAGAACGTCAAACATGACCATAGAGAAAAAGTGCGCCGTAAAAAATGAAATGGGGGCGAGTGGACAGTTGTCTTATAAAAACTTCTTGCGTAGAATGAATAATAAATAGGTTTGATGGCGTATTATCTGATTTATAAATGTAAAGGTGGCTTTGATGTTGCGTTTTATTTTAATGATGGCCGTATTCGATTCAAATGATGTGTAAATAGTTAATAATCTGTTGGGGGTTTTATTTATGGCTGCTAATAACTTTATATTTTATTGATCTCTTTTGCTTCCAGTCAACATAGAGAGTAGTAAAAGTAATCCTAAAAGCAGATTTTTCTGAAAAGTTGTATCATGACCCTGGGGGGCTACTGAAAAATGTAAGTGAAATCTTTTAATTTCTTACTAAACATTTTCATCATGCCACCAGATTTTGAATTTAAAGCCTATGTTCACTATTGGCAAATTAAATAATGCACGGCCTAATTAGTAATTCCAGAAATAACATATCCCTATCTTATCAAAACAAACCGCCATTCTTTAATATCAAACATTCATTCTCACGTTCGATTCATTATGTATTTTTTTCTGGTTTTTTGGCTCTCATCCTCAGGCAGTCAGGCACTCCTCCCTCGCCTACAGGTGTCGTTATAAAAAAAACATTAACCATAGACTGTACGTCAGTATGAGTTCCCGCGTTTTTCTGCATCAAAAGTTTTTCAATTGAGGTTTAATTGTTTTGGTTTTAAATTATGATGAGGGATTGAGTATTATTAGCTTGTAAGCTGCTATGGGAAAAATAAACCTTAAACTTAAAGCCATCTACAATATATTTTAAAATGTAAAAATTGTTTTTTTTTTTTATAAGTACTATGAAAAAAATAGCTAGGCACTTACTTAAATAAGACTGCTGGAAACTATTGTTGTTTCTCCTGACCAATGTGATGAGACTGAGGACAGTATCATAAAAAAGCAGCGATTAAATGCTGAGTTATAGTATAATAATATTAGGTCTTTACCCAATGATATTTAATTAAACAGATATGTTATGAGCGCGCAATCGTGAAGACTCGAAAACGTGTCAGTTGGCCTGTTTTTCCTTTATTCTGCGTCACTGCGTGTATGTGAGCTAGCTCTCCCCCGCGGCACACTTTTTTCGGTGGTTTTGTAGGTGTATAACATATCTGTTTGTTAGAATATCATTGTCTTTACCTATGAAATTGCCGTTTTTCATAAAATAAGTTAACGCCCTTTTATCTCTATTTATTTTATTAATCAAAGTAATTAGGTACCTACCCCATGCAATCAATGCATTTTTACCAACGTAGTGGTAGCTTATTGATGCCCTTTTTGAAAAAGTTTGCAGGACCGGAGGCAACAAATTCTTCAAAGGCATGTAGCGCTAGACCATCAAACAGTGGCCATAACTTTTAGGGGTCAGTTTTCGTTTGGGGCATTGTTTAGGTGCTGAACCAGGATCTAACCAACTTCCTGAGCGCTTGTGATTGTCGAACAGCATCCATTTTTCGTCGCAAGTAAAAATGCGATTCAATATGCCTTCATTTGTGTGTCTGTTGAGCAGTGCAAGGCTAGACTTGACGCGTGCTTCGCGCTGACGATCATTCTATTCGTGGGGCGGGTGCCCCATTTGTCAAGCTTTTTGACGTGACAACGTCTTATAAATTGGTTTGCCGGGTGACACTTCAAGAAACTGGGTCACGTTATGCGGCTCACAATGAGAGCGAGTGAGAGGCACGCGTCCCGCCTAAGAGCGAGAGAGACAGACATAAAAAGTTTATTTTACCACTCAAAGTCGTTGTCACGTAAAACTTTCGCCCGTATACCGACTTTACAGGCATTTCGACGCAAATGGACCAATATTGTTTTGATGTTAACATCGAAAGCTGCTGTCAATTCAGCTGTAGGTTGAGAATCATCAGCTTCCACAATCGCCTTTAATTCGTCATTGTCGACTAAAGTTTTCGGTCGACCACGGGGTTCATGTCTTAGGTCAAAATTTCCAGAACGGAAGCGGGCAAACCAATAACGGGTGGTGCGATCATTAGTAGTGTGCGCTCCGTACCTATCCGTCGTTGATGTTGCGTGCCGCTTCTGCGCCGCTTTGCTAAGACGACGTAAAACAGACAGAACGCTTACCATTAAACAAATGACTAATTAAAAAACAAGAATTCCATATTTTAAAAATAAAAATAATTGGAACTTAGAATTCTTAGCGAAAAAAAGAAAAAAATTGACTTGAAATAGCCAGTACGGCATAACGGCAATTTCGTAAGTAATATAAGATAACAATTTACTACCTAAGTATTAAAATTCAGCAGTCCATAAAATTAACACATCTTTAAAAAAGGTGTCGCACAATGGTATTGAAATAATATTTATTTATGCATAACTTATGTACACATGTGAGATCATAAGAAGATGAATTAGAACGCGAATACAATTTGTCTGTCTGTCCACAACTCGATTCCAATCGTGGCCAAAAAAACTGGAAGCGAGCAATAAAATTAAATATAATGACGAACACATCGACACATGTCACTTCCGATGCGTCGGCCATTAAAATCAGTTAACCCTAAAACGCATCCGAAAAACCAATGTCTCAGATCGACAATTAAAAAGAAATAAAACAAATCGTGGCGGGAAACAACTGTTGTCATTTTTTTCTACCAACAGGTGGCAAAGGGTTAGTGATGTAATGCCTATAGAGAAAGCGTAACAAATAGTATGTCTAAACATGTGTTAGGTACGTTAATTAATTACTGGAGAAATTGAAAGTTACCCCTTTCCCGCGGGCGGTAATTTTTTCTAGCTTTATTGAAATCGAATGGGCAATGAAGGATGTAATTTATTACGCTCTAGGTGTGATAATGTTTTTGTGATGTCAGCCAGGCTGTTTGAGTCAGGCCACGGTCACTGCCGTTCGTAAAAAATAAACACAGATTTATTCTATAGTCATGAAAAAGTCGGAAAAAGAGAGTGAGTCAGCTGTTTGACATCCCGTGTAACGTCTGGAGGTCAACTTTACTGAGGGTACGATTCACTAGATAACTTCTTAGCCATTCATAGAATGGCAAAAAAAGAAAGACTGAATTATGGAGTAGGAAATTAGAGGCATGGCTTTGATATCATTCAGCGTTTTGGCTGCGTTTTGTTAATTGATTCTGAAATCAATTAACAAAACGCAGCCAAAACGCTGCATGAGGGATTTTCTTTTTAGCTCTTCCCTAGTCGCTGGATAGATGGCGCTAGGAGTAAGTATGATAATGCAAGGAACGGAACCTAAAAAAAACTGATTTTAACAAAGCGCGAAAAATGTTGGGTAGATTCGGAAGGTTAAGCAAATGAAAGTGTCAGTCAACGAGAGTATGTGACGTGACACAATGTTTTTTTTTCAAGCGTTTTGGCTTTGGCATAGTAAGTTCAACGCCATCTATCGAGTTCTTGGAAACTAAGTTTTTTTTTTAAAACCTCAAAAGGAAAACCTCTCATTAAAAGGTAAGTACAGATATTATTTTTCTGCATTATGTAGGTACTCTAAAAATAAAAATTAATTATGTAATCTGGGCATCAAATTAAATTGGTCCTTTATTACAACAGTTCTTATTTCGTTCCAATATAGATATGTAGGTACGTATTGTAATTAAATACTTATTTTAAACAAAACAGCACTAAAAACAAAGAAGACATCAAAATCAAGCCATACAAATAATAGCTCTTCAAAAAAATCATAAAAAAGAATGTCCTCTCAAAATCATTTTTCTCAAAACAAACAAAACGATTCGCGGCTCATATCCTGTCATTACAATAATTACAAACATTAATACACACCGCCTGTCGACTATCATCTTATTTTGCTTTGTAATAAGGTTGATAATCGCATAATGTTAGGTACTTTAATATGAGAACTATGTCATTTGGGTCAAACGACAGTTGGCTTTGATTTTTTCTGATTCTAGTAATACTTATGAAGTGACTAGCAAGCTTGCAATTTAATAAATAAGTTTTCATATTTTGTGGTCGTAGTTCTAGTAATATTAATTTGCGGTTTGATAAAATTATACTGGTTTTTACAGAGTAACGAACCGAGAAGTTTAAGTTACAAACCGAAAAGATAATATTCGAAAAGTCTAAGTTTTTCGATCATTCGTGTTAATTTCGCAAAAAAGAACCAGATCAGAAAGCAGTTTAGGGTTAAGACTTTCTGTAAGATTTTAAATCATCAAGAAAATAAAAATAATGGAAATATTTAGTTAAACACGTTAGTATATTATTACGTAAAGTTTTAAATGGAAATTCAACAAATACACTGTAGTACCTATCTATTTTATTTCCCAAAGGTATAACATTGAAAACATACTTTATTTTCAATATTAGAAGTCACAACAATGTGACAGACATCCCCTTCAACACCTGTCGATACGGAAATAAATAATTGTACCAATACAAACATTTGGACGAGGTCTTTGACCTTTCTCGTACAAAAGAACCAAAAACTCGTATACGAATTCAATCCTTAATATTCAAAGTCAAGGTTCATTTTCAGTTGTAGAACGTAACCTGGTATGATTTTTCGGATATTTTTCGTACTTATTTTTTTGCATAAGTTATCAATATGACTTAGAACGAATGAGTTTTTTTTTTTCTACAAAGCTCGTTAATTTACAAAGAAAATCCCAAAATCAGTCTTAAATTCCCTCAAAACCTAAATACAATTCACTTATTTCAATTACCCGTTCGGATATCCGCCTTACGTCCAACACTCCACTGCTACAATTGTCCGAGGCGGTAACATCTGCCCCACATCTGCTGATCATATCGGACCTGTCCGGTAAAAATCAACGCACCGCGGCAAACGAAGGGTTAGCTTCGAGCTAAAAAAAAGAATATCAACGGCTTAGAGTTGATTGATAAATGATAAATGATAAATGATGTTTATTTTGCAAGTAGGTTTTTACAAACACTTTTACACGTCATTTTTTAAAACTAGATGGGGCCGGTGTTTCGTACCTGACTACTCTGAGAAGAAACAGCCGAAACAAACTCAGAGGTCATAGTCTCTTTTAAAGTCCAGACAATCTTGCTCAATTCACATGAGGACTATGCAGATTAGTGTCTGAGATGGTCTTTTGAAGAAAGAACCATACAGATTTGAGTGGACCTGTCCAGTCAGTGCAAGCATTTGTCAGTTAACGTGTAGCTCGACTTATAACTCAAGGAGCTCAACGAAACGACGAACAATACCAAAGAAAGGACATTTGGGAAGGTCGCTTATAGTACTCAAACTGCCAGACAGTTGTGGGAAAAAAACAAACAAAAAATAAAAATGTGACCCACATGGTCCCCACATTCACAATAATCAAATAAAATTAATAACAAATTCTTTTCAAATGAATGTAAGTAAAAAAAAAAACACAAAAATCATTAAATGTCGCAATGATAAAAAAGTAAAATACTTAAATTTTTAGATTAAAGATTAAGTTAGATTTAAGATTAGAGAAGCTTATAAGAATTTTGTTTTCTTTTAATAAATTGAGTTTTTATTCTTTTAAAACAAAATAATTTCAAGACTGGTTCGAATTGAACAATATTTTTTTAAATTGAAATTTACAGCTTTCTTCATAAGATCACTCAAATACCTTCTCTCAATCTTGTATTTTATTTCATTACATGATTCTGTGATGTCCTGTGTCAATTTTACTAAAAAGTTCGGCCGCTGAGAGAATGCGTTCCTGACAGGTCGTGAGTTTTAGTATTATTGGTGATGATAAATAACTTATTGCTTATATAACTTACCTATTATTACCCTTTTCACAAATAATATTATTAAAAACGATATCTTTAAATCAATAAAATTATCAATAAATGTTATGATTTCGCGCTAAATCTTTGTACCAACTGACAGATGTCAGGAACGCATTCTCTCAGCGGCAAAACTTGTAAATATTTAGCAACGTGGTCCCTGCCAATGTCATTAAAGGCTAATTTCACCATTGATCGTCATCAGCAGCGCATCAAAACTGCGCTCACGAGCTGTCAGTGCCGTCAACATTGTGGCATATTGACGCTGACAGCTGTTAAACTCAATTTAGATAGTGCTGATCTCTTTCAGTTGGGTATAAAAGTTCCTTGTCCTTTGTATGTTTTAAACACGCTTCTATAAATTGATTAAAAGTTTCAAAAACTTTTGCGGTGTAAAAATACTTAAAAAGCAAACCCGTAATGAATGCAAGATAAGATATTACTTGTGTTTACTGTGTGTTAACAATAAGTTAACATGTTGTTCATTACCTGGCGATAAGTTATACAACATGCAAGTATTAATTACATACTTAGTGTGTTTTAAAAGTTTTTAGTAGGGACTGTTTATTTTTATTTCAGACTACCATTATGATTGAATTTACTGATAAAGAAGCTTTCCTATGTAATCTTTGAAAATGTTATCTTTGACAGACTTCAAAATTTGGGAAACAAAAAATGATCTTCAAAATCTACGGGGTGCCA
Organism: Xestia xanthographa; assembly: GCA_905147715.2. Taxonomy (NCBI): domain Eukaryota; kingdom Metazoa; phylum Arthropoda; class Insecta; order Lepidoptera; family Noctuidae; genus Xestia; species Xestia xanthographa. Next base: position 25,040,151 of record LR990665.1, read on the forward strand.
CAGGATCAATTAAATAGCGAAAACGCAGACGATGCGGTGACGCGGCTAAAGATTTGACGAGGTTTGCGAGCTAATTAAATATGACCGTACCTAACCTTTTTCGTATGTATCCTACGACAGCCTGTAGACTGACCGGGTCTAAAATGGCCGCTATAGCAGATCCTACGCAGAATCTTAGCATGACTCACGTTAAAAAAATTAAATTCTTAAAATGGACTTTATGTCAATAACAATAAAGTTCATTTTAACAATTTTAAATTTTTAACGTGATTCACAAAACGATTCTGCTAAAGCGGCCATTTTAGACCCCATGGTCACTAAAACTCCTGCCATGTTTCCGTGATCATGGTGCTTTGTAACAGCGCCGAAATTTTGGGAACTCAAAAAAAATAGTAAACATGGTAAATATCCCGTTTTAATGGTAATGATAAATAATTATTCATTAATCTCGGAGTGTATTCATATATAGTGAAATCTGGGCAATCCTAAATTATTTCAGAATTAAATAGTTTGGGTTACCCCGACCAATAGTTGAAACTCCACTAAACTCGAAAGTCTGTCAATCTCCTAGAAAAAGCCATGAGTACGCACAAACTGCAGCAGCTGTGATTGGCACAGTATCGTTAACGATCTTAAGCACACGAGTAACCTACTTTCGAGCTCGCTAAAAAACTAACAATCGTTCTCTTATGTATGGAACTGAGCACAAAAACATCGGGCAATTGCAGGCGATTTAATGTGGACATTATGGAAGATTGTAAATGTTCAAATGTGGCTGTTTGATTGTGACTTGTGAGGTTCCGTAGGTCTTTATTTATTTATTAGTTTCTACCCGTGGCAGACTCCTGTAACGTGGTTCTTTTGCGTCAGATGCCACAGGAACAGTGCCTTACAAAAATCAGCCTATTACCCCCACTGTTGGCATAATCCACAACGTGGGCCCAGGGTGGGTTTGGGAAACCGTGATCTACTTTAAAAAAAATCTTGTCCTATATAAACTCTTTGGTCCTGATACTTTTTTCACTTCTAGTCTATTAATATTCGTCATGAGTTTTTATCATTTGAAATTGGAACTTGGCAGGCTTGGTACTCGTATAAATCACGGTAAACTTAATGCCATTTTATTGGTAGTCATAATCATTGGTGTTTATTTTGATTCGTGATAAAGTTATTAACATTTAACATTTTTATATCGAGTCGGAATTTATAAGCCGAAGCCTTTGATGATGATAATCTGAGCTCGCGAACCAAAGCGCGTGAAAATAGCCGCAGCGCGCCAAAAAAACAGATGCTCAACTTTCTGGACTAAAATAAACATGGACGGCGCGATTCGGCGCTAGCCACTTATTATAAATAATTAATGATTCCGTCCGCTCTTATGCACGATAAAATGCCATTACGGTTTTCATCGGTGGACTTGCAAAAAATAACGTGAGCCGCCGCCCGAACCCGTCCCAAACAAAAAACACGCTTAAAAGAGTGCGCGAGCATCGCTGAAATTCCCGCCGTTTCTTACCGCCGCCCGGTCATTTGACTCTGACCATTATCTGCGGAATTAACAACGGTAAAAAAATACACGATTCGATAAAAGTATATAGGCGTTGTCGCGAACAGTTTTTGTAATATAAATAAAGGGTACTGCGGGCGCTACGCCAGTCACCGACAGCGGCCGTAATGGCGTCAAACACGATAAATATTGCTACTCATGAAAATTCAGCGACGCATTATCCGAGCGAGTGGCCCTGAAAAACATCGGACCTCATTCCTTTCGAGATATTTCATCACATCTTAGACTAAAAAATACATCATCGCTGCAGTTGAGCGTTTATTTTTATGCGACAAAAAACCAGAGTCATTATAATGTTCCGTTTTACGTATGTGGCAAGCGGTGCGTTATAATATCAGAAATGACAGATGCGTCATTCCAACTTAAGTCAACGGACAGTAGCGTCGCGGACAAAAAATTATAAAAACGCCAAGACAATTATACGATTTGCATATTCACACAGCGGTATTGTTAAATAAGCTGATTCAACGAATGAAAGGAGAATTTTTTTTTTTTTTAAATATGTTTCGCTGTTTTCGAACGCATCTTTGCGTAACCGAGTTCTTTATTCGAATTGTATGACTGAAAAGGTATTGTTTGAGCGGGGGTGTGCTAACAGGAGCAGAAAAAAGCGCTCGCACAATTTCTGTGCGCTTATCTCAATCATCATGACCCTTTAAACATTTTTATATTTACCTTCCTACTAATTGCTGTTCTTTTATTAGGGTTCCGTACCCAAAGGGTAAAAACGGAACCCTATTACTAAGACTTCGCTGTCTGTCCGTCTGTCCGTCCGTCTGTCCGTCTGTCTGTCACCAGGCTGTATCTCATGAACCGTGACAGCTAGACAGTTGAAATTTTCACAGATGATGTATTTCTGTTGCCGCTATAACAACAAATACTAAAAACAGAATAAAATTATTTCAAATAATGGTACGGAACCCTTCGTGCGCGAGTCCGACTCGCACTTGGCCGGTTTTTTTACTTATCCTCTATAAAAAAACCTGTGATTTTATTATATTGCTAACTACGTAGAAATCAGGAAATTAGTGCTAGTCAATGATATTCTGCTAAACAGATATGTTGTGAGCGCGCAATCGTGAAGACTCGAAAACGGGCCAATTGGCTTGTTTTGCCTCTAATCTGCGTTACGTACTGCCTGTATGTGAGCTTGCGCTGCACCGCGGCACACTTTTTTTGGTGGTTTTGTAGGTGTACAACATATCTGTTTATTAGAATATCATTGGTGCTAGTCCTTCTTCAGAAACAAGATGGTCCTCCTATACGCAACTGTATACAACACTTTTTCAATTTTAGAAGTCAAATATCTTGACTTGAAAGTAAAAGACAGAAGCGCACGGCTAACAGGCTCTAAATTGACTGAATTTATTTAATTATTCGTTATAGACAAAGGTAACAAGGTTTAGTTATACAGTAGCTTTATAACAAAAACTACGTTTTGTGCAGCCAATTTAATAAAAAGAATTCTCTAATAGTGCAATAAAAGCATTTTTTTACTCGACAAGTAGTGACATCTGTAGCATTGTTCTTTAATACCAAGCTGTTACGAATCCGCACAATGTTGGCAACATTAAAAAAATCGAAGATATTAATTAAGATGACCTTTTAACTCTTCTCCGTTTCGTGCAGAAAAAAACTTCATGTCAACCGCGTAAGTGGCGTGATATTTCACACAAGTCGAAAAACTAAAGAATTTGTAGTATGTCGATGTATGGCTACCATTCGCTATATTGCCATAAACGGAGCCAATAAAAGTAATGACAGGAGGTTTATTAAGAACACATGTTGGCGGTGTAGCATTCGTATATTGGTCTTTCGGGACAGACCTAACGGAAACGGACCAATACGCGAAAGCTGGTTAGTTTACAACACGAGTACGTATATTTTCTGCCATTTTAAGGTTTATTTTTACTCAAGATTATTATTAGAATGACAAGATAATAATATCAATCAGTGTACCAAGACAATGTCATAATTTATGCAAAAGTAAGTCTGTCAGTCTTTCTAATACTTTCACGCTAGGTACTTAAGAGCGGCCAACCCGCCATACTTTTCGCGAGAATTTTGACAATAGCTCGTGCGTGATTATGCTGTTGTTAGACATATATCTTTAAATTTTTTGAACTAATAGGTATCTTGTGGACTATTTCTAGGCTTCTATCGAAGCAGAAAATAAAAATTTGTAGAAACAAATTCAGTTTAGGCCTACAAAAATTTCTGTTTTGCACAACTTTTACCTCAACTGTGGCCGTTCATAATGTACTCGTAAATTGTAAAAGTAAAGAAAGCATCCTGATAGAAGCCTTGCAAATGTAGTGGAGATTCTAAATAACAAATATTTATTTCACATACATGTAAGACTAATTCAAAAACACGTATTTCCTGGAATAAGTTTTATAAATTTTCGAACAATATTTTTCGTTCAATGTCCTCGCGTTAGGCGGTATGAGGTGCACGGGAGGCAAGTAGTGCGGGTTCGGGGCTAGGTAAGACAGGGGAGTTGAAAGAATACCACCGCTGTGGCTCTGGATGAAACAACAAGCTTTTCGACCATGCTCGCGTTGACGAAAGGCGGGCCGGGAAGGGCCCTCTTAACATGGGATGTTTTTATTCCGGTAATAAAAAGTTCATTATTGTGGGATTAGGTATTTCCGACCTCCACCTTGGCAAAACCTAGGTTATAGAATTTAATGCTTTTTCAGTATCCTTTTTTTTTTCGGATGGGAATGGGAAATCATCAAATGACTCCTCCCGCTCAGGGCGGAGCAGACAGAGACGGTGTTGTGGTGGCGGAGGGTGTCAGACTTTTACTGACTAAAACCCATCCATGTTCCTTCATCGCTCTTTGTGTTCCGGGGCCAGGTTATCTCTTTCGAACAATCCCGCAACCCCGGCAGGTATCGGTCCTTACGGACCCCTTCCTTTTTTGCTGACTCTCTTTGAGGCGCGCGTGGAACACTCCTGCGCCGTCGACACGGCCTGTCGTCATGAGACGGACGGACGGCGAGCTAGCCCATAGCCCACCGTCCACAGGCCCGCGCCTACGGTGGCCGTGGGGCCCGTGGTGGTCTCCCGCGGCAGCCGGGACGCTGAGAGGTTCTCTCCCTCTCCCGTTCCGCCAGCTCCTTCTCTAGCATTACTTCTTCGCAGAAGGAGGTGACGGCGGCGTCCCATTCTGTCTCGCCAGTCTTTCCGTATCCGTAGGGACTAAATTGTTTAGTGTAACGAGTAAAAGAAGTATGCAAGGACCAGTTCTGTAGCTTCTACCTACCCCAGGGGAAAAAAACGTAACTTTATGTATGTAAAACCAGAAAAAAATCACTTACTACATATTTTATTTAAATGGAAAAATGTGACAGCTTATCCGGCACATTTTTCATCTGAATCAAGTTAAAACAAAAGTTTTTATTTCAAGAAAGGAAGCGAAGTACAGAGGCGCATACATTTGTATGTTTTAAAATATTATGTATGATATCATGCATGCTAGAGTTTCGTAAAAATTGGCTCGCATCTACATAATATGCAGATTTTGTTGTGCTTGCTTAAAGGTAGGCTCTTTCATGGGTAGCGAGACCTGAGAACTTAGATTGATGAAGATTTTTTTGTATATGAAGGACATCGCGATTTTAACTTTTATACAGGATTATGTTCCATACATTGTGTCCGCCGTATAGTTGTTATTATATGTGGTTTTCTTATTCTTTATTGCACACTAGAAAAAAATATACATACATAAAAAAATGCAATTATATAGCTTATGTACAAAGGCAAGCTTAACCCAGAATTGGGTTTTCTTACAGCAAACCTATTTTGATAGCGAGATTTGCAGAAGAGGATACACTTATGAATGTGCAATAACATTACAAGCATAACATTACTCAACTTAATTAATTTTATAAACTAAACTAACATACATAACTAATATACGTTTTAGTTTATCATTTTTAAACTTTCACGATCAAAACACATTATAATACACATGTAAACGGATATTTTCGCGAATATAAGCCTGACGTTTCGACCGGATTGCACCAGCCGTGGTCGCGAGAAGACTGAAGTATTGGAGGTACCGCCACAGCAAAGCGAAGGTGTTTATTCTACTACCCTCACTTGAATAAAGACCTTCGCTTTGCTGTGGCGATAATTAGTTTATCATATTTGACAAGTAGGAGTACACATTTTGCGCCTGAGCCGTCTAGAATTATGTAATGAATCCATAGTTTGTGAAACGATGTCTCTACACCATGTATTTTCCTCTGAAACTGCTCCATTCCAAATTCTTAAAATCTATCGGTGTTTTTGAAGTGAAAACTTCTTTAGGCGCGTTGAGCACTTTTTGGGTGAAGGAAAAACATTGAACTCATCGTCTCGTAACGTAACGTGCGGTCATGCTTCGTAGCCGTTCGTAGCACTCGTAGCATCCGCTACGGCGTAGCACCACATAGGCATGCGCGGGGCATAACCAGTGCTACGACTGGGGCGGGGCCTGTGTACTTTTTGTTTTCACTTCTATCGGCAGTCCCCAAAGACTGCTCCGATTTTTTTTTTGTTATTTAAATTGATAATGCCTTCAAAGCAAGAGTGAACAGGCATCTTCTGGGCACGCTCGTTCCATCATAGATCTCATTCATCGGTTTCCATCAGGCGTGATCGAGATCAAGAGCAGGCCCATACTGTAATTAAAAAAATTAAAAAATAATTGATGTTTTTTTCTCAAGTATTTAAATTTTTTCTGCCATAAATCGGAAGCTCATTCAAATTAATTTTACCTTCTAAGTTCATCCGAATTTCTTCAGCAGTAAACTCTTTGACGCATTATAGATAAAGTCAATGATATATTCTATTAAACAGATATGTTGTGATCGTACAATTTTGAAGACTCGAAAACGGGCCAATTGGGTCGTTTTGCCTTTATTCTGCGTCACTACGTGTATGTGAGCTGGCGCTGCCCCGCGGAACACTTTTTTCGGTGGTTTTGTAGGTGTATACATATCTGTTTATTAGAATGTCATTGGCTAAAATCGATAGACTTTCAGAGAATCGAACTTCCCCTTAACAAACATTAGTTAGCAAGGCAAGGTCTGGCTCCGTCCCGTCTGCCCACGGAAAAAACTTCGCTAAAAATAAAAGTATTGCACCGCGCCTTAATAGGGTTCCGCTGGGGACGGAGAAAATCGCTAGGGTTTAAGATTAAAACATTTAAACTAATGTTTTCAAGAACCTACTTGTTAATCTTTCTTGTTTTGAAGTCGGGATATTTATGGCAATTGATTTTTTTTAATTGTTATGTCAAGAAATTTCAGTAGAAATAAATGGTAACAAGATATTATTTGGGAAATGATCTTAACATAGCTGACACAGCCCATACCAGGTTTAATAAAAAGAGTAGGTATAAATAAAAACGATAATTTTAATTTAGTTTAGAAACTTGATGATTTCCGGCTTTTCGTGAAGCTTAGTTGGGTTGCTTATTTGATAAAAATAAACATTTGCCGACAGTGAATTTTGTAATGAGGGATTTTCTTTTTAGCTTGTCCCTAGTCGCTGGATAGATGGCGCTAGGAGTTAGTATGATAATGCAAGGAACGGAATCTAAAAAAAACTGATTTAACGAACGGAAGGTTAAGCAAATGAAAGTGTCAGTCAACGAGAGTATGTGACGTGACACAATGTTTTTTTTCCAAGCGTTTTGGCTTTGGCACCAACTATCATAGTAAGTTCAACGCTATCTATAGAGTTCTTGGAAACAAAGTTTTTTTTAATACCTCAAAAAGAAAACCTCTCATTGTGAAAAGTCCTACAATTTTGCAGTAGGAATGTTTCCAGTGGCATTTCTCTAAAAACATAATTGCTTCGGACTTCGTGTATCCGCGTCAGCTTTATTTATCACCATCTAAAATAGACGCTACGGAACCCCCAACCTAAAACCAACACTCACATTTTTTTCGAACCAACCATTTAGTTTCATTTCGCTTAGTTTTTCAGGCGCACGGCAGACATAGTTATACTTTATTACCAACGGATTAAATTCAGTCAAGATTTGTTTTTATTAAGTTGCATTTTTGTGGAACCATTTTGCATAATGCCCTTTTTTCCGAGGTTTACGCGAAACGAAAAAGAATTTTGAAACTAGACTTGATAGTAGAACAAATTAGGGTTTGTTTACCCATTTCATCTGCACTATGATACAGTTTTTCTGCAGATTGGAGTACCTACATGCAATGTTAGTAATATGTTTTGGGCTAAGTGTTCTTGTAAGCCACAGATTGAAAAAAAATGAGGAGGAAAGGTCGCTTTGACTTTTTAATTTAAACCTAGAATGGTGATGATGGCAATGAGAGGTTTTCCTTTTGAGGTTTTAAAAAAAAACTTAGTTTCCAAGAACTCTATAGATGGCGTTAAACTTACTATGATAGTTGGTGCCAAAGCCAAAACGCTTGGAAAAAAAAACATTGTGTCACGTCACATACTCTCGTTGACTGACACTTTCATTTACTTAACCTTCCGAATATAACCTAGTTTTCTCGCGCTTTGTTAAAATCAGTTTTTTTAGGTTCCGTTCCTTGCATAATCATACTAACTCCTAGCGCCATCTATCCAGCGACTAGGGAAGAGCTAAAAAGAAAATCCCTCATTATGTCGTTTCATTTTCCCTGCATACCATTTTAGGCACTGAATTCAATAGCTCAGTGTAATTGGGTCTCTTATTTACCAATTCTGTTAAATATTTAATACATTCCATATTCACGTAAAATATGTATCAAGATGATCTCTCCGACGCGCGATGCGCGGATTGCAAATCCCTCAACCGCGCACATGCAACAATTGTTGCAAGTTTTCAAAACATTTTCTGCCCGTTCCGATAAAAACACCTGTAGCTCAAAAACTACAAGTCCTAGAGCAATATATAAAATTCTGTTGTCAAGCTGATTAGATAAGAAATCTACTTATCTAGAAATCAAAATGTAATACTTTAATTATATACTCCAAATCATAATGTAAGGTACAGGCGCCGTATAAGGCCCACTTAATTTTAAATCACTGTAAAACTGTAAAAAAAAAGAGATTAGAAAAAACACTGGTTTAAACATATAAAATGTTTATTAATGACACATTTTAAATAAATACAAGTTTTTTTTGTACCATCACAACAGAGAAAAATCGTTTTTTTAAAACATAGTCAATGGGCCATCTTAGGAACATACACGAACAAGGCCCAAGAAAGCCCGTTATGAATTAAGGAATATCTATGTAATATTAAGTCCAGCAAAATTATTTTTTTGACAAACTAAATTCAATATGCAGTTTTATTTAATATTAAGTGTTTTAGATTAATTAATCAGTAAAAAAAATGACATTGGGCCTCCTTATGTCTATAGAAACTTGGAATGGCCTTAAAACAAAAAATCAACACTTAAACTAATAATGGCGTATATTTTGAGATCCATCTTCTTTGTTCGTAACTAAATAATACTTATAATATCCTCTAATAGGTCATTTATTTTCAATTGTGGGCCATATTAGGTATATTGAAAACTATTTTTAATAAAAAAGGTATACTGTTCGTATAGTTAGCTTAAAAACTTATACAAAAATAAAAATAAATAAAATTTAATAAAAGGATCAGACATAGAATTGTATGTATATGTAAACTTCAAAATATTATTTTTATTGCAATTTACTACTAAAATGTAATATTCGATAGTCCAAAGAAGGCCCGGGCCTTATTTGGGGGTCATGTAGTGGGCTATCTTATGGAACTTCGTCATATGGCAGTAAAAATCATGTTAAAAATTAAGTGACACCATTAGAATATTAAAACTTACTTTGATTTAATCTTAACACTGTTAGTACTAAGATTTATCAAGGTTTAACGCGATATTACTGTATTTTGTTGTAAAAAAATAAATATACTTACGTGAGTAAGGTTATAACACGTGCACTGCCTTGACGCGTCACTGACAACTGACAATAGTGTTCAAAATGGCCGCGCGCGATTGGCGTGATGACGTTTGCCTTTCGTCTAGGAACGCATTCACAAGATTCCCGCGAAATTTTAAATTGTTCTGGCCACCGAAACTTAAGTATTTTTTAAGTGGGCCATGATAGGAGGTGGGCCTTATACGGCGCCTGTACCTTATAGCTAAAAAATAGTTACGCCGCCATCGTTCACAACGGAAATAACTACTTTTTCACGGGCGAAATATTGCAACTTCGAGATTCCAAAACGAATTTACGTTGAAAAAATAATGAAGCACGGTTCACAAGGATAATTTTGATATATAATAGTATCAGCTACCATTAAAAATACCAGAGTTATCACGACATTTGCTGCGCAGGTAAATTCGAGTGTTCACCGTCAGTCGTTTAATGTCAAATGAAAGTTTTTTTTTTTTTTTTTCGGCATGTTGTCTATGGAATAGTGTTGCGATGTTCGATTTTATTATTGAGGAATTTAGTAACGAATTGAACACAGAGGAATAAACTGTGAAGTAGACAGTTTTAGACGGTTTTTAATGCAGTTTTTTGGAGGCGGGTGCGCGTGCAACAAGTGTGACAGATAGCGCTCAAGCGAAGTGCAGGATGTCACGAGTGTGACAAATCGCGTCGGAGCGGATATAGCTATTTATGGTCGAACAAAACCAACTGACAAACATTCATATAATAACTACTCCTCTCAATAATAAATGCTTTTTTAACTACATTTCCAATGAGAATGTGACAAAAACGTATGATATTCAAAGACGCACGCGATGGGAATCGAACCCGTTGCGTCGCGTAATTTGCGTTTTTCTGTGCCAAGCCTGGCGTCGGTTTGTCTTGGGATGAACGTTTTTGTCTCTGCCTCGCTTCTTGATGGGTATAGCGCGGTTATGAAGTTTTGATAGTTGCGATTGGAAACTGATACCTTGAGAAGTAACGCAAAGATTGAATGATAACTATATTTAGATACTTGTGATTGACACATTAAAAACGGGTATTTTATTTTTTTTCCAGCCGGGTTGCACCGTGGTGCGGGGTGTTTTCCTGCGACCACGGCTGGAATTCGCGAAAATACCCGTTTACATGTATGTGTGTATGTGTGTATGTATAATGTGTTTTGATCGTGAAAGTTTAAAAAGACTGTTGATTGAGTTTTTCCAGATTTGCTTCTATTCTCAGTAGAAGCCTAAAACATAACATAACTGGCAAAATGTGGGTGCATTTATGACTGCTTCCTTATGTTTCCGGGATTTTTTAAAGTTTTTATTCCTATATACAGAATTCTTTTTTTTTTTGTCTAAATTGTGGTAAGTTACTGAACAAATTTATTTTTGTTTTAAGGTGTAAAGTTTCAACACTGTCCTGAATTAGTTTTACAACACAATCATTGGCAGGTCTTGCACAAGAATATTGTTATTGTTACTGGTAACAATACAAACAAATTGAGAACCAATATCTTTTTGGAGTTGATAAAAATTAAAAAACTGAAATAAAAATATTTATGGCACCAAGCACGTATAACGAAATACTTAGTTTACCTGACGTGAAATTACTTATGTTTTCTCTCACTTATTTCTACTTAGTATTTGATGAGAATATTGTAAAAAATAATAACAATGTTCGCACAGCATTCTTGTGTCTAAATTGGGAGCGTAAAATAACGATATTATCATAACAAATTGAGTGATCAGCATTCTTGTTCCATTCCTCGAAGTAATGCTTTGTAGAAAAGGAACTAGCCGGTATCTTGCCTACTCTAATAATATGCTATTGATAATATAATTAATTATACTCTGTACTCACAAGCTTAATCTTATGGAAAGACTTACTTAGACTCATAACTACAAAATCTGGAATTTTGGGTTAAAAAGTATTTTTGAATTGCTTGAATTAGATTCCACTTTTCCCCCTTTTAGGGAGCATAGGGGGATTTCAGGAAGCCTTATTTTGGCTAGTGTGGTTATTTTAAAATGTAATAATATTGGTGTTTTATAATTGTATAATAGGTACATTTTTATTATGGTTGCACGCACGTTGGCACAAGGATGTTAACCACACTAAAATCTTATCAGAATAGTAATTTGTTCACAAAATTGAACATAAATATTTGAATAAATACGAAGAAACAATATTTAAACGACGAAGATTTGGGCTAAAACAATAAGTACTAGCAACTAGCAATGACGAGCAAGAAGAAAAATGACAATATTAAAAAGCCACACATAACTCAAATGTCAAATTCACAAGTATCAAGACATATCAATTCACAGCACATCTAGAGTCAGCCCACAAAAACGCCTAGTTGCATGGATGTCGGAAAAACCGTGGAAACGACGGAAAAAGTACGCTCACACTGAGAACTGAGAAAAACTGGCCACGTCTGTGAACGATTGTTCTTGCTGTACTTACGTCTTGTTTTAATTAGGAGACTCGGGACGATTAGATGTTTTTTTGACAATTTTACTTAGTTTTCCTGAAATAATTATTATTTTCATGTTGTGTATATAGAAAATATTGATAGATGTTTTCTATGGTCTACTACTACTACTACAACAGCCCATAACGTCCACTGCTGGACATAAGCCTCTCCATGATGGGAGAAATTTGCCTTAATCTCCACGCTTGGCAGGCGGATTGGAGATCGCAGTGATGAAAGACTAACAGAAAACGCTGCTGCCCATTCTCAGGTCTACGGAGGCGCAAGGTGTTCTGCCTCAGACATTAGTCGCCTTATGCGACACCCGTGAGTGTAATGGGTTGGTTCTATTCTATGGTCTACGATGGAGCATTTGGTTGATTGCTTCGAAATAACTTTTTAGTTTTACTCCGGACTTGAAGGTGACTTGAAGTGCAATTTTTTTGTTTTGGTCCTAAGGCCCGTATCACATGGCCCACGGGACCAAAACAAATACGGATCGTTTTCTATTTTATTTTTTTGTCCATGAATTTTAGTGAAATATTATGAAGCTTGTTACGTAAAACCTGCGTACTGAAATTATTCACGGAGGGGAGAGGTGAGTTTTAGCAAAAATTACGGTAAGTAAGTAGCACTTATTACTTCATCTGCCTAGCCTTTTCCCAACTTAGTTGGGGTCGGCTTCCAGTTTTACCGGATGCAGCTGAATACCAGTATTTTATATGGAGCGACTGCCTATCTGACCTCCACAACCCAGTTAGTACCGGGTAATACGATACCCCTTGGTAAGACTGGTTGTCAGACTTTTTGGGCCTCTGACTACATAACGACTGTCAAAGATCTACAAATGACAGCCGGGACCAACGGGTTAACGTGCTTTCCGAGGCACGGAGGAAACTCGGTATGTAATGGGTGGTCACCCATCCACAGATCAACCTAGGCAAGCACGGCTTAACCTAACGATCGACCCGAGCAGTTGTTATTATCTAGCCACGAGCTCCTCCTCAGTTTGTAAAACGTTTACAATAACTAAAAATAAGAAAAAGTTAAAAACTTTTCAGACGCTGAATATTTTTTTTCAGATTGAGACTTGTTTAAGTCGGAGCTTCTGATGTTTTTTTATACTTACTATATTTAATAAATAATTAACAATCAATGAAGGTATTCGTAATTAATAAGTTGGTATTTTATTATCGTATTTACATGATTGGTGTAAAGCTTAATTGTATCCATTTTAAATCTGGGGCGTGAATATTTTTGTAATTTTATTAGTTTTCATAAGTAGGTTTATTTTATTTGTAAAAGTAAGTATTATTACATTTATCAATTTATTTTCATATTATTTTTTCCATTTTTATGAATTCTCCAAATAGATAATTGCTTGATGCTAAATGAATTACTTGTCGCTACCACAATTTTGCTACCTCCTGTTGCAAAAGTTGCATGTGCTCGAGGCGCGGTTGCCGCAAACTTTTAAATTCATACTTATAAAATTCCTGACAATTTAGTAAACGTCATATAAAATTCCGTCCACATCACACAAAGCCGTAAATACGATGAAAAGTGCCGACGGCATTTAAAATTGAGTAAAAAAAATATAAAACATTAACAAATTAATTGCACTGCGTGACTTACTGGTCCCATTCACATTTCTTCCGATGATCTTATTGGAGCCATTCGGCTGCGGGCCGGCAGGGGCGTGCGGCGCAGGGGGCACTACCCGTCCCGTTTCCTCGCCCGGACTTTCCATATCACACCTCTCGCTCGCACACATCAACCCGACACCCGCCAATTCGAAAACTTCACAAAAATATTGGCAACTTTTTACGAAAAAAAAAAAAATTACATTTCTAAGATAAAAAGCCCGATATTCACAGTTCGAATTTTAAAAATATGAATTTTGGAACAATGGCGTGACGAACTCCAATTTTGGCGGTAAAGTTTGAAGGGTAGCCGTGACGTGTCGTGATGACGCGCGCGCCTCGACTGGCGGCCGCCGGCGGAGCCCTAGTGCAGCTGCATCGCCCCGCCCAGCACCCCACGCGACCCCTCCACGTGGCCCCACACTTTCCTTGCCCTCGGCTTATGTAAAAAAACATAAAGGCCTTAAATTTGGTGAGTGTGTGTTTTCGTTGTGCTAGTGTGCGGGGAAGGGGCCGAAAGGGTATGACTTGAGGGTCGACGGGTGATCATTATTGTGTTTTTTTAAATCAGTCTTGTTCTTATCGATCGCGCTAAGTTTAAATTTTCGGTCATGGTAAGACTGCTATGATTAAAGTTACAAGTTACCGTTTCTGGTGAAGAAAACGAGGAAGATTAGATTAGAACAAATTAGACATCAATTACATTGATTAGTTACCCGTATAAGCCATTGCCTTCTACGGGAGGATATAAGTACGAAGACTATTTAAAGAATTTAGAGAGAGGCGAAGATTTTAGAAGTGCCGACAGTGCCAGCGCTGTGTCTGGATTTCTAAGAATGTGTTGTAATAGAAAAGAGATAAAACAGTGTTGTATGTTAATCAGTCATAGGAAAAACAAAACATGTGTTAGAAACTCTGTAGATTGAGGAGACACTCTGTAATGCACAGCTCGCGTCATTAATTAATCCATGATGGATTGTACTCTACTCAGGAAATGATTTTGAGGTCCTGAAATCGATTTGCATTTTCAAAGAGTTGTAATATTATAGCCATTAATTGAGGAATTCGTAGTCCGAAATTAGAATCTGGTCGAATATTTCTTTAAAGATCTTCATACATGTTTGAAGATCTTTAGAAACATTGACCGGAATCAATTTATCAGAGTAATAAGGCGAATTAAATAAGACCGATCCTTTCCGGATTTTGATCGCAAGCATTTGCCCGTCAGTTACGCATGCGTTACCCTAGGCTTAAACTCTCACAGTTGTCGAAAGGGTTAGGCCCTAACCCGTGGCGGTTATATAAAAACCCTTAAAAAAACCTGGCACATAATATTTGAGGGCACATCGCCCTCCGCAAGCTGTACGAGTAAATCAACGGACGGCGGAAACGAGTTATTTATAAAATGCTCAGTTTGGACATAATACGACGGCTTCACTCGCAAACTGTGGTCTTTTGAGTTAAATGCGGCAAAATGGCCCTCATTAAGGTCCAGAGCTAATTGAGACCAAGAATTTTGAAGACGGCGCGTTGGTTGAGAGAAAGATGTTACCAACATATTTCTATAAAACCTTGCTAAAAGTTTTTCAAGATTTTTTTTTGCTTTTTACTCACGAAAAGAACAAGAGTTTTATTCAACCATTGTTACACACATTTTCATAATCTAACTTACCGCTATGAATAATCGGAACAAGTAAAATTTTAACATACCTATGTATTTAGAAAACAGAGGTCCCCAAACTAGGCTGCGCCTGTATCTTGGGGGCCGGATAAAAAGGGTGTTACTTATAAAAAATTAGTTTATAATTTGACTAGGTTCGAGGCAATGGTCATAGTTATTCACCACACAGTCTTTACTTCGTCGTGCGTGAAACTTACATCCCTATCCATATGCTAGACCAGAAAAAAGAAACAAAAACGGTTGCAGGAAGAGATACAATCCGCATTGTAGGTACTTCTTAAAGTGAAATAATAATACATAGGGGAATGCGATTCAACTACATCGGAGTTCACAATATGCAAATACTTGGAGCCAACGCGATAATAATAGGTAGTGAAAGGAATAGAAAGCGAAGGGTTAGGACAGGCGGTGATGACCGAACGCGACTAATGCTTCGAGAGAGTGAAATTATGCAATGTTGGGGACTTGGCCAAATGTAGGTATCCTTTGAAACACGTTCTTTGCTTTTTGGAAGAAGATTGTGATAGATTAGAATACATGCTAGTAAAATAACTAAATGATAATGTACCTAAGTATGGATTGTCCCAAAAAAGGCATTCAATGCATAACACTCTTTATGTTACTGTGCATATTTACCTCCAGCTTGACCCTGGATGTCACATACTTACTCGTAAGCCATCAATGTTGGAGATATGGTAAGTAATGGTAGGTTACCTTCTGAAAATCAAATTGCTATTCATGAGAAAGACCAATGACAGGAAGATCAACTGCCAAGATTTCTACACTTCAGGATTGGCTTGACCAAATAATGCCATAACTTTGATATTACTTTGAGCATGAAATATCTCAGTAGGTAATCTAAAACCAAAGGCCTAAGTCTACATGCAGTATCGACCCTAAAAAATCAGGTAGATAAAGGCTAAACAATTCACCAAACTTCTATCTGACGAGAAAAAACATCCCACAGAATGTTTCGTGTCGGTATCAAATTAAAAATGATAATCAGCTTGCAAAAGCTTAATTCGGTTGAGATACGAAAGCGGACCATTCTCGGAAATCGTAAAAAATACATAAAACTGCCGACCCAACAACGGTATAGGTACGGATGATGTTGCAAAAAATCCTATATTTCGGGTTAACAGGCCTTTGGTATATGGGTTAATATAATTTTCTTGTGGGCTTATGGGCCGAGTGTATAATTTTGTTTGTGTCTTCGTGTTTATTTTTTTGTATTTCGAACAGTATCTCATTACTTCGCACACTTTGCTGAGATCAAACGAATGCTGTACCGTTCTGTAATACCAAATAGCTTATGAATAAACATATTCCTCTAAAAAAACTTTTGTATCTTTAATTACTTACTTGCAATGATATTTAATTAAACAGATATGTTATGAGCGCGCAATCGTGAAGACTCGAAAACGTGTCAGTTGGCCTGTTTTTCCTTTATTCTGCGTCACTGCGTGTATGTGAGCTAGCTCTCCCCCGCGGCACACTTTTTTCGGTGGTTTTGTAGGTGTATAACATATCTGTTTGTTAGAATATCATTGCTTACTTGCTGTTAGTTTTAAAAACAACCTCAACCTCCTTGGTCATAAAGAGGCAGAGACAAAAAAAATATTTTTACAGTAGTTTTCTCGCCGCTCTAGGAAGTCATGTATTCAGCCTTTTTACATCGAGCCTACAAAAAGGTGGCACCATAGTTTTCCCACAGTGCTGCCGTTAGTTTATCATCATATCGACATATTTCTAGCTATCTAGTGTTGCGACAACCTTTCACCGGCTCAAGGAAAAACCTACACTGCCATAAGAGTCAGTCGGATATTATTTACAGAAAAAGTGAGGTCATGAAAACAGCGGGTGGCTTATAATATATATACATAAACTCGATGCCATGTTTTTTTTTTAAGAATGCTCGTCGTTAAGTCGACTAATGGCTAATGGACTAATGTCCTTATGCGTTAGGAGTGTTATCAAGTTACTGGATAGTAGCCATTTATTTCGTTTAGGTTTACCCAATTGTTTTACAGAACGATTCAAGCAACTATATCATGTTTACCCAAGGATTACAATTTATTTCCCTCTAACTAGACAGTAGACAACTAAAATTCGTCGTCCAATAAGAATTCACTCGAATCAGATGAACGTAAAAAAAATTGGAATAAAATCCTCATAAGTTTGAATTATGGTTGTATAATGTCTAGTTCACTTTTCTTCAATAGATTATTCTCTTTTTTTAGGGTTCCGTACCCAAAGGGTAAAAACGGAACCCTATTACTAAGACTTCACTGTCTGTCCGTCTGTCTGTCCGTCTGTCCGTCTGTCCATCTGTCTGTCACCAGGCTGTATCTCATGAACCGTGACAGCTAGGCAGTTGAAATTTTCACAGATGATGTATTTCTGTTGCCGCTATAACAACAAATACTAAAAACAGAATAAAGGTAATATTTAAGGGGGGCTCCCATACAACAAACGTGATTTTTTAATCGTGATATAATTGGTACGGAACCCTACGTGCGCGAGTCCGACTAGCACTTGGCCGGTTTTTATTTTTTATTAGCCTATATTGTCCCACTGCTGGGCAAAGGCCTCCCCCATAGTCTTCCACTCCTCTCTTCGTGCGGCTTTTTTTTTGTTGAAATTTATTCTAGACTCTAAAAAAAATTATTAATGTAAAATGAATTACTGACAGCACAAAAGTGCATCTATACTTGTGCATAGGAATGTATTACTGCTAAAACAGCTCCACCGCCCATCGCCCCGCGGTTTCCCTAGCCCGTGTATACAGTAAAGACACTCTCGAATGAGTATTTTCTCACGCTGACCGGCCTCTCGCTTCTCTACATACTAGCTGTTAATTCCACACATTGCTCGCTGAACATTTTCATATGTTAGGCAAAGATTCGAGGACTAACTGGTGCTTTCTAGACGAGATAGGCAAAGGTATTAGTCGTCTTGACTTGTCACCGTGAGAGGTTATGACGAAAATGTGAGGGAAAATGTCGACACGGAGTGACGAACTCAGTTTCGTGGTATTAATTAAAATTAGCAGCAGCTCTGGACTTAGGTGGAATGAAGGTAGGGTAACTTTTGACCAGCTGTGGTACTATCGAAATCGAATAAAACAATGAAAACCATCATTGGGTCACTATAATGGTTTGACGGTTAAGGATATGCCTAAAAGTCTTGATAGACTTTTTCGGAGTGCTATTTCTAATATATGCAGGCTGTAAGGGACACCAACGCAAACGGTTACCACATAATCAGTAGATCATTCTGAAATCCAACACAGAAATTTTTCATCGGTAATATATTTAGTAGCTAGGTACTTTAGTAAAGGCTTTCATTTTGTGTTTTGAGTTTGACACATTTTTTGTGCCGCCGGCTTTTCTTCATTTTTTCACGCCGTACTTGAACAAATGAAAAAAACAAAAGTGTAAAAAACATTTTATTTTATGTAGATACGACGACTTGGCTAAAGCTTCACAAAAAGTGCTGGTGGTAAGTCATTAGGAAGCCCCTGACAGAGAAGAATGAAAACTTCGGCATTGTAGAGCGAGAGTTTCAATCAGGTGGCATGTGTGGCAGTAATGAGATCGTTAAGATCGCAATTCAATTCATCCAATAGCAAGATAATTTGCATTACATACCTCCTGCAAGAACTTTAATAAACTGTAACAGCCAACAGCTTGAATTAACTCGGCTCTTTACACTTTTTACACGCCTCGTCAAAATTAAATACAAAATGAAATATTTATAATATTAGGGTTAAAACAGCTGTAAAAAATATCATTATACATAAACGCCCATTCTCCAAACAAGAATTTCATCGGTAACTTTTTATCAGGCCGCAATTTTCGGAACGCGACCATCATTTCGAATCGTTTGCGCGGGAAAAACTATAAAATGGCCGACGGCGTGCGTCCGATGCAAATTGCGCGCGGAAAAAGCTCGCGAGCGGTAAAAACTGAAAGGAACTCATAGTATTTCATCGACGTCGCCAGTTATTGAGCGGGGTTAATGTTTTTGTGTAGATTCCAGTGGTGGCGACGAGGCGACTTTTTGCGCGTTGCGGAGTCTGGGAAGCGCTCGGCGGCAACTCTCGTCGCGGGCAAAAACCAAACGAGGGCCGCCATAACGCTGCTAACCGACGCAAAAACGTTGCGACATACGGATAGAATTAATGCGGCGACTCTTTAATTTTCTTCAAGAAAGCGCGGGAGGAAATGGTGTAGGTAATGAGTGTTGCCAGACGCAAAAACTATCTGTATAATGACGTAGCTCATTTATCCAGTTTATTTTTCTGTTCTTGTTGGTTCATATGTAAAAAATGAATGTAGGAATGTTTTAAAAGCCTCATTCCTATTAGACACGATTAAAGAATGTAAGATCTAATAAGAAACGGGAGCGTATAATGGTCGTCCATTTCTAATGGGAACAGAGATTGTATGTAAGTAATCAATTGTGGTGGCTGTATATGTGTTATTTGTTGTTTAGAATATAATTTTACATTCAATGTGGTTTTATATGCTTGAAGGCCAGAATAAAACAATTACAGGATGGATATGAGCTGCCTATCTCATGCGTGTGTAATTATTTAAATACCTTGTATTGGTAAAAAGCCGAGGTTTTGGTTCTAATAACATAACATCCCGCCTATAATCCCCGCAGGGTTAGGCAGAGATGTACCAATAGAACACCTACACTCTGCCACTCTGCCAGTTATGTCAATTAGTGTTAAGTCCCATAAAATAAGGGCCGAGCCTCCGTGGCTGTTACTGAGAAATTCCTGTTGAACAATTTGACCGACCCGAGAATTGAACCCAGGACTTCATGTTCAGCGGTCGCGACTGCGACCATCACTAGACCAACGGTAGTCGAGTGTTGGTTCTAATAGGAACTATTTTCAGGTGCAACCAGAATTGGAAACGTTGCTGATGCAAACGGAGGAGCAACGTTGGCCCAGTGGTGGCGGCCCCGACTTACGAACAGTAAGTCGTGAGTTCGAACCCAGACAGGCGCATTACTTTGTTTAATTTATTTCATCACTACTGCTCTCAAAACGGTGAAGGAAAACATCGTGAGGAAACCAGCATGTCCTAAAACCAAAAATTCGAAGACATGTGACATCTACCAATCCGGACTGGGCCCGCGTGGTGGATTGTAGCCCATTGCCTCTCGTAGAGAGGAGGCCTGTGTCCCAGCAGTGGGAACACTAAAAGACTGATGATGATGATGATGTCTGCAAGCGAATTAGGGCTACCTAATGACTCTAATATAGAATCGTTTCTCCTCTCTTTCTAAATGCAATTGAATTAGTAATTGCATATGACAAGCAGTTCTTTAAATTCAGGGCTAATGTGTACCTTGGACAGGCCGTTGTGGTTTAGTCCAGCTTGACTCGCCATCTTCTGTGAAGTCTTCCGCTACACCTTCTAGTTATACTAGGTTTCACATTGTGTCTATTTTGGTCCACAACTCATTGAATCAGTGATGAGCTCGTGGCTAAATAATAACAGACGCTCGGGTCGATCTTTAGATTAAGCCGTGCTTGCCTAGGCTGGTCTGTGGATGGGTGACCACCCTTACATAGGTACAGAGTTTCCTCCGTGCCTCGGAAAGCACGTTAAGCTGTTGGTCCCGGCTGTTATTTGTAGATCTTTGACAGTTCGTTACAGGTACCTAGTCAGTGGCCCAAAAAGTCTAACATCCAGTCTTACCAGGGGGTATCGTATTATCCTAACTAACTGGGTTGTGGTGGTCAGATAGGCAGTCGCTCCATGTCAAATACTGGTATTCAGCTGCATCCGGTTAGACTGGAAGCCGACCCCAAAGTTGGGAAACGGCTAGGCAGATGATGAACTCATTGTATCAGAACATCTGAAAGTTATGGGAAGATGCATTTGCCACGCAGTGTGATGCAGTTACTTTTCTTCTGTAACGTGTGGTTAGTGTCTAACAGTAACAGTAGTGTACAGTAGGATAACTATACCTATTTTAACACTTCACAGATACCTATAAAGCCACTAGCTGTTGTCCTCTACCCTTATCCCTGCGATTAAGTTTAGTCACAGGATCGGTAGCTTAGGTCGTAGATGTACGGGTGAGGCCTATTGATCTCCGAGGTTGCGGGACTGTGCGAAAGAGATACCGTGGCCCCGGAACACAAAGGGCGATGAAGGAACATGGATGGGTTTTAGTGAGTAAAAGTCTGACACTCCCTCCTGCTCCGCCCAGAGCGGGAGGAGTCATTTGACGATTTCCCATACGAAAAAAAAAAAAAAAAATAGGTCTATTGATCTGACTACGGCAAAGCTTGAGAAGAATTATGATTTCAACAGGTTATTTAAATTTCCTTCCAATATTAAATGTCTTTCAGCTGAATGATAAAGATAATGATGACTGGTTAGTGGTTGGGTTCGATGACTCTAATTCGTTTACCGGAAGCGAAACGTTAAGATGGACCCTCGGGCCTACGAAACATATAAAGTTAAAATCGTAGGTATGAAAAAGAGTAGGAATAGGATCCATCAACTTAGCACAATGATCTATTCAAAAAAGCTTTCAAGAATTAACATGGGTATACAATAATGTTTTTATTGAGGAATTATTTACATATTTCAATGGAGAGTAAAGTTATGCCAGGACATCTGCGTATTTTTCCTTTATGTAAGTAGGTACAAGTTATTGAAATCATCTCAAGTTTTTGTCAAGTTCTAGGTACCTACCTATACTTATAACTTATACCACTTGGAATGAAAATGTCTACGTGTGTGTATAAACATAAGAATGTGAATAAAAATGGAAACATATTGAATATATCCTATAAAACAAAAAGAGAAGCTGCATGAGCATCGTCTCGTCTGGAAAAAAGTCTACCTTCGGTACTTAGAGATAACTGAGGTACTTATAAGTGAAAATCTACAGAAAAAATAAATAATAATTTATTATTTCATGTGTTTTACCTTCTAGACTAAAGACAAATAATATTATATTGATAGAACGACCGTAGTTAAAAAGTTAATTAAGTTCAAGACAGTCCACCGCTACTAGCGGCAACAGAATATTTAAATTAATTTTGGCATTAAATTTACACAATACAAAACCTAAAGTATAATAGACGACGAAATAAGAAAGTGAAGTGTGTATGTAATAAAAATCCAAATAAAGATATGAATAAGTAAAACGCCTGCATGTAATTCATTAGCAATTAGTCGTAGATATGTTTTACAGCTTTTGCGGTTAACTTTTTTTTGTTAGACCACTATGACATGTTAGATACCTACTTAATGATTTCGGGACAGCAGTGCAAGTACGTAGCACTCGATTCGATACGATTCGATAAATCTGACAGTTATTCTCGATAAAATGAGTTTTTAACCAATCGAAAAGTCGAATTTATCGAATCGTATCGATTCGATCGTTATCGATTGCTACGTACTTGCAGTGCAGGTACATTTATTTAAACTTACGTACCACGTACCACATAGTTACAAACTCGATGTAATTGGCAAACAGCGTGCTTCTAGGCCAGTTTCCACTAAAAAAATATAGATGGCGCTGTACATGACTTAGTGTAAAAATAATTGTTTTCGGGGTCCGCTCGTAGCCAACTCAAGATTTTACGTGCAGAAGATATCGGTCGCAAATCGAACGAAGAATCAAGAAAGACGAACGCACACAAACTAGGAAGGAACACTTTTGAATGGTGATGAAAGCCAACTCCATACAGAAAAACAATTTTTTTTACCAGTCTTGCACAGTGCCATTTTTTGGTGGAAGCTGGCCTAGAAAATGCCTAGAAAATACCTCAGGGGAATGCTGGTCAAAGCTGATTGTAGATGGCGTGTCCATAGCTTAGACCCAGTCTGACCAATGAGGTCAAACTATTTTGAAATATAAAATGACATTGACAGATTTTCAACCAATGACTATGTTTGGTTCATGCGATGCTAGCGCCATTAGTTCCACAAGTTGCCCGCCCCAAAAAATTCAGAAAAATATTGCATGACTACAAAACATGGTCTCATGATTGAAATAATATGGTTGTAGATTGTAAGTAAGACCGTTAGAAATGTGCAGTTATTTTAGGGCTTCTAATTTTATACAATGTTGTTACATTGTTGGCTCTGTAATAATTTTAAACTGACTCTGATGCTAAGTTAGAGAAGTCTACTTGCAAATTTGAGGGATTTTCTTTTTAGCTCTTCCCTAGTCGCTTGATAGATGGCGCTAGGAGTAAGTATGATAATGTAAGGAACGGAAACTAAAAAAACTGATTTCGAGAAATGTTGGTTATATTCGGAAGGTTAAGCAAATGAAAGTGTCAGTCAAAGAGAGTATGTGACGTGACACAATGTTTTTTTTTTCAAGCGTTTTGGCTTTGGCATAGTAAGTTCAACGCCATCTATAGAGTTCTTGGAAACTAAGTTTTTTTTTTAAACCTCAAAAGGAAAACCTCTCATTGCAAAAAGGAGTTGGCCGTTGGAGTTGGAGTTGATCTTACGATCGCTCGAAAAACTTTAATACTACTTTTTCTCAAGTCAATGACTTTTTACTATTACTATATTTTTTTACTACTTTGAGTAGAATCAGTGCCTTGCACAAAAATACTTTTAGAAGAAATTTATTTCTGTTCGGAAACGAAACGTAACTTTTTGTCATGTCTCAAAAGACTAGTACCCTAATTTAGATATCAACATCAGATTTGAATTTTGTTTGAAGCCGACCACCGTTCAACGGATTTTCTGACAAATTCAAATAAAGTGACGAGTTTTTTAGTGAAATTATTCAAAAACAATTGTAGTGAAGTGTTTATTTGCGTATATTATATGTGCATTGTGTCATGATGACGACCGACAAGATTCGGAAGGACAAGAATCAGAACATTCAGGTTTCCATACGTTTGAGGTAAAATAAACCAAGTAAAACTTGAATTATTGAACTAATTTTTCGTTAACGGCATGACTCACTGGATTATTCGTTGTGTTTCATCATAATTCCTTAAAAACTCCTCAAATTTGCTATAAAAGATTGCTTATTGCCTAGTTGTGCAATTCTATAACATGCTGAACTATGATAAACAAAACTAGATGACCTCAAAGCAATTGATTAAAAAAACCATCAATTTGCTGTCGTTCTGGTCCACAATTATTTTACCAGTTAGTCAACTGTCATGAACGAATCATCCAACCATCCAAGTAAATTTAGACAAACAATGATTCTCATAGTCTTGTAACAAATTCCACTCATCACATCAATTAATCCTTAGTGAGCTGAATGATTGTACAATAATATTATCCAAGTACTGAGGACTAATTATTATTGAGGTGCAGTCTATATTCTTCTGTAAATAACAAGTAAATTAGCCTATAAAAAACTAAATATGATATGATGAAGTCATGAGGTGTGGCCTAAGTAGGTCAATAATATAATGGCATGAATAATGTAATCATAGAGATCATCAAACTGGCTTTTTATAGTAGGGGAATGTAGGATGTACTGTGTGAAAGATGATATGGCTAATTGACTCATGAGATGACAATACCTGAAGTATGAAAGATGACGGGGGAATGATGCTGCTACTATAATTATGAATGACTCCATTAGACAGATGGTGTAAAATAAACATAGGTAATAGTTTTTCAACAGTACCTATATAAATTCCTAAGGTTTTAAAGAATGAACCATGAACCTAGGCAGGCATTTTAAATAAGTATCTCTGGGGTTGGTCATAATAACTTATTTTTAAAGATTCATCACATCTTAAGCAATGTGACCATGCAAGTCAATTGTGGTTAATTTGCCATCAATTGCTTAATTGCTCCGCCCCTAAGACGAACCACTGACATAAATCCTGTCTTATTACATATACAAAGTGGAAGAGACTAATTTATTGGTGTAAAATTTCTATGTGGGTTTGTCACTGATGTCCCTGCAACCCTGATTATGTATATATTGCATATATTATTGCTATTTTGTGTATTTTATCTATGGGCCTTAGTCGCCTGACAATAAAATGATTATTATTATAGTCCCAACTTGTTGCTCCACTTGAAATGATTTCATCTCGGAGCATGCTTATGCTCCGAGATGAAATCATTTCAAGTGGAGCTAAAGAGCTTTCTTTGTTATTGAGATTAGTTTCCACACAAAGTCATTCAAGCGACCATTGTATGTTTATCACTAATTATTTAACAGAGGCTACTGGAATCCAACTTCCAATAGATAAAGAAAAAGTCTACTCTTTGACAAATCTGATAATGTTATGAATTCATGTAATTAAATATACTCTTCTGCAGACCTCTAAACCAGCGAGAGAAGGACATCAAGTCGCTGGGAGTGATTGAGGTGGTGAACAACCGTGAAGTGGTGGTGCGCCAGTCACAACAGACCTCGCACACTAAGAAGTTCACCTTTGACCGGGCTTTCGGGCCCAATGCTAGTCAGGTAATAATATAATACGATGTTGGTATTTCACAAGGAGGCCTGGATCCCAGCTGGGGCAATGTTATTAGCTGGTTTTGAAATATTATCATGCCTTTTAAATGTTTATAAGCTACTGATAGTGTATTGGTGTGTCCGTCAGACTGCCAAGTTGTTGGTCTCGCATTCCAACCTAAGACACCTCTTTCATTCACCTTACCTCTGATATTTCGGATGCTAATATATTATCTCTACTAATATTATAAAGAGGTAACATTTGTTTGTAAGTTTGTATCTAGGGGGTAATCTCCGGAAGTAATGAACCGATTTCAAAAATTCTTTCACCATTAGAAAGCTACATTCACTTTGAGTCACCCAAAGGGCAATGGAGAGGGCTATGTTCGGAGTTTCCTTGCGCGATCGAATCAGAAATGAAGACATCCGCAAAAGAAAAAAGGTTACCGACGTAGCCCGAAGAATTGTTGGCAATTCTTCTACTTAAGTGGCAGTGGGCAGGGCACATTGCTCGCAGAACGGATGGCCGATGGGACCGAAAAGTTCTCGAGTGGCGACCGCGAACCGGAAGACGTTGCGTTGGAAGGCCTCCCACTAGGTGGACCGATGACCTGGTGAAGGTTGCAGGAATCCGCTGGATGCGAGTCGCACGGGACCGGTCAATGTGGCGACACTTGGGGGAGGCCTATGTCCAGCAGTGGACGTCTTTCGGCTGAAATGATGATGATGATGATGATTCACTTTGAGTAACATAGGCTATATTTTATCCCCGTACTCCCACGGGAACGGGAACTACGCGGGTGAAACCGCGGGACGTCCACTAGTTATGCATAATTTAGAATAAAAATAACTTCTTTTTGTGAAGGAGAACATCATGAGGAAACCTAACTAGCATGTCTAAGATATAGTTTACAATGCCACATAAATCCAAGTCAGAGGCTAATGGGCAGCATTAAAACTCTTCATAATTTCCATGCTCATAGCCACCAATTCCACATCATCATCATCATTAATCCATCAGTTCATCCAAAATCACCCACAACACCTTTTGTAACAATATACCTTTTATTTCCAGCTCCAAGTATATCAAGAAGTGGTGAGTCCTCTCATAGAGGAGGTGCTCAATGGCTACAACTGCACAGTGTTTGCCTACGGGCAGACCGGCACCGGCAAGACACATACCATGGTTGGAGAGCATACCGGGACTGACACGCACTGGCAGAATGTGAGTAAACAAAAAGATGTTGAGACAGACTCTGCCCTTATAACTTGTTAAATAGTAATTAAAGTACTTAAATTGTCACTTACGGAATATCTTCCGTGATGTTTGTTTTTTTTTTGTGACATTTTAAGTATAGTTATGAACCGTGAAAGCTTAAAACAGTAATTAAAGTTATTATGGATGTGGATTGTTCATGACTCATCACTAATGACTACGTAAATTGTAGCTGTAAATACTATTCAGGGAATTTTTAACAAGCAGTAAGGGCTTTCACAAGAGTTACTGGAACACTGGAATGTATTCTTAGGAGACTGTCTATAACTATCCGGAACATTCTAGCATTCAACAATGACTTTTTTTTTTAATTCAACAAAAACCACCCCTATACACCTCAATATAACAGGCAAAATGTAGGTGTCATATAGATACACGTCTACGTCTGCCTTACCTTTCACGGATTACAGACATGATGTTATGTGTACCAAAAACTACTGCATAAACTTAACAAGGAGGAGGAATAGGAGTAGCGGTGGCCCAGTGGTGGCGGCCCCGACTTATGAACAGTAAGTCGTGGGTTCCAACCCAGACATGCGCATTACTTTGTGTAATTTATTTCATCACCACTGCTCTCAAAACGGTGAAGGAAAACGTCGTGAGGAAACCGACATGTCCTAGAAGCAAAAATTCGAAGACATGTGACATCTACCAATCCGCACTGGGCCTGCGTGGTAGATTATAGCCCATTCCCTCTTATATAGAGGAGGCCTGTGTGACCTGTGTCCCAGCAGTGGGAACATTATAGACTGATGATGATAATCTTGTTCCCAGGACCCGCTAGCCGGCATAATCCCTCGCGCACTGTCCCAGCTGTTCGACGAACTTCGTCTGACCAACACGGAGTACACAGTGCGCGTGTCCTACCTCGAGCTGTACAACGAGGAGCTGTTCGACCTGCTCTCCGGCTCCGAGGACAACTCCAAGCTCAGGATCTACGAGGATGTCACCAGGAAGGGCTCCAATATTGTTAATGGGTTGGAGGAGATTACGGTAAGTGTTACCGAAATTACATCCAATGTGTAATGTACTATCGTGGTCCTTTCCGCCTGACCAGTTTAAAATTTTTTCGTTTAAATCATACGGAGGCGCCGAGCCACGCCCCCTTAAAGTTTGGACCTATTAGGAAAGCGTCAACTTTGGCGCGCAAAATAACTATAACTCTCGTTTGGCGTGCGTCGTCAGTGCGCTCGGCCGATTCGGTATCTTTTCATAAAGGGGCGGGGCTAGAGAGCGTTTCTATGTTGCGAGTGCAAGCAAAAATTAGCTTAGTGGTGGTCAGGCGGCAGTGTCCTCGATAGTACCTCTAAGCTCTGTGCACACAAACAAATTGTTTATTAAATGTTCAGCGCCTTACTGGAGTACATTAGCCGTGACTATGCGATCCAAATATGAAGTGTTAGCTTTTATTTTGACAGCAAGACCAAAAATTTACGTCGCGTGTTTAGCATAAGGCTAAAATTCGGTTTTGAGCAATAGAATCCGCCTTTTGCATAGGAATTATGCATAGGTTTATATAACGGTGGCATAATTATTATGTAACGTAAGGGTCAATACACACCGAGACGCGACGCGACGCTACGCGACGCTACGCGAAATCACTGGCCTCTTTCAATAACGTTACCGTTATAATAACCCTTACGTTACATAATAATTATGCCACCGTTATATAAACCTATGCATAATTCTATATAGTAACTAGCTGATGCCCGCGGCATCACCCGCTTGACAAATTATATGTTAAAAACCTTCCTTTTTAGTCACTCTATCTATTAAAAAAAAACTCTGCATTAAATTTCGTTGTGTAGATTTAAAGATCTAAGCATACATAGGGACACACAGATGCAGCGGGGGACTTTGTTTTATAATATGTAGTGATAGTGATTATTACATTTGTCATGCATTAGTAATAATTACAATAACTAGACACCAGTATACCTAGCTATTTTAATAACCAATAAAAAATGTAATTTTTTCCTGTAGGGGGGAGTCCCTGGTGTTAAAAAAAAATACAAGTTTAGGCTTAGTTTAGGCACCAGTCTCCCACAAATAAACATAGTGATCTCTTTCAATCAATTTACATGTGTTAGTTTATAAGTATTATTTGTGGAAGAAAAATAAACATTTATTATTATTATTTTATTATTATTAGTAGAATCAGAAATTACCAATGCTGGGATACAATACAGACCAACTCTCTTTGAGAGAGAGGGCTATAATACACCACTCGGGCCCAGTGCGGGTCGTTGATGTTGTATGTCTTCAAATTTTTGGTGGCAATGTTTTTTTTTGGTTCTATTTAAAATGTCATAAGTACGAGTGCTGTGCATGAGGTCGTGGGTTCGATTCCCGGCTCAGGCAGAGTGTTATTGAGTTTTCCATCATTTACAATTTCTCACTAGCAGTCATGGATTTGTGCCCATTTGATGGCAATAGGTTCGCCCCCTATTACATGGAACTTAAACATAACTGGGGAAATGTGGCTGTACTATTACAGACACCTCTGCTAACCCTTCGTTGTGTAAAGGCGTGATGTTATGTTGTTTATGTGTTATTCTGTGTCAGGTGTACAACAAAAATGAGGTGTACAAGATAATGGCTCAAGGACAAGAGCGGAAGAGGGTTGCCTCTACACTGATGAATGCTCAATCAAGGTATGTTGGCATATTTCCTAATTATTGTGCTTGTCTAATAGCCGTGTGGTATCCGGCAGAGTAGAATAGAACCAACCCATTACACTCACGGGTGTCGTATAAGGCTCGTAATGTCTGAGGCAGAACACCTTGCGCCTCCGCAGACCAGAGAATGGGCAGCAGCGTTTTCTGTTAGTATTTCATCACTGCGATCTCCAATCCGCCTGCCAAGCGTGGAGATTACGGCTAATTCCTCCCATCATGGGAGGAGAGGCTTATGTCCAGCAGTGGACGTTATGGGCTGTTGTTGTTTGTTGTTGTGCTTGTCTTCTATTATTCAGCTGCATCTGGTTAGACTGGAATCCGACCCCAATATAGTTGGGAAAAGTCGTGTCTTTTGCATTGATGCCCCACGTCCCATGTGTTACTGGTCGTCGCAATTATTTGTTCCGAAAATCTGTAGGCGCTTTCAGTCGGCGCCGTCGCACATTGGGGACAGAATGTTCAAAACCACCTAGAGACCTCAAATATTAACCAAATTAAACCATTTTTGCACAGAAATGTTTGAAATTAAAAACGCCAAAGACACTCACGAAGCCCGATTTGCGAAATGAGGTTGTAATTTTTTTTTAAATAAAAAATGCATATGAATTTAATTTAATATAAAAAAATATATTTTTCATATTATGACTGATTTTATATTATACTCTAGTGATCATGAGATTTTTTCCTTATACGAAATAAACAATGAATATATTAGAGGGTTAATCGTGTTGCAAATTGTTTTTTTATTAATTTAAATCTCATATTAAGGTCCTTACTGGCAGAGTTCGCAAACTTATATATGTCTTTAAAACTTTAAGAAATATTACTAATCCTATAATTATACGTAATGTCTACTTTGCCATAAGCCTGTCTATTATTACCTATTGTATTCCCTGTTGGGGTGGTGCTGCAAAAACTATCTTTAAACCGCTGGAAATTGCACATCGCGCCATTCTGAAAGTGGCTACCTTCCGCCCACTACTTTATCCAACTAATCAGTTATACGAAAATTGCAATGTCCTCAATGTGCGGCAACACTTTATTTTACAATCAATTCTGTTGTAACCCCGCATCACCCCCTACATTGAAATTACGAAACGCCGAAAAGATATAATATGTACTCCTCCAAAAACCCGCTTATCGTTTACTAAAAGATTCTTTTATAATTTAGGTCCGTCCCTTTACAATGCAATAAACAAAAAATGTCCAATATATAGATTGTCCTATCATAATTGTAAAAAGACTGTCCGCACATTTCTTCAAAATAAAACCTACGACGAAACAGAAAAATATTTAATTTAATTAAGTATGACAAGTTTGTATATTGTACCACTCACCCAAAACATAGACCCACACTAACCAAATCCACTTACTTACGCACGCTTACACAGCCACAAGCTCGCGGACCTACACTCACACACACAGACAAACCCACACACACACTCATACGCACACACATCACACACGCACACATGCACACTCATACACAAACGCGCTCGCGCACCAATATCTGTAGTATTGTAAAAAGTCAAATTTAAACTACTTTTTTTTTTGCTGTAAAAATAAATAAAATTGTAGTAATACAATTTGGGGGGATCGGCACTGTTACTTCTTAATACAGGCTATTTCATAGCCTAGCTAGGAGAACAGCACGTCACCCACTTGATTGCCAGTGATTTAATACTACCCACTTTGTAACATCTTTTAAATGTACTACAATCTGTTTTTATATAAATAAAGATTATTATTATTATTAAAATTAAGTTATTTAAACAATTTGATTAAACAAATTTTTGCAAAATTATATTTTGTTTTAAAATTTGTTTAAATTTAAGGGCTTTTTTATGCACAAAAATTAATTATGCTACTAATATTATTTTAGAAACAATTTTAATTATTAAGTTGTTTGAAAAATTTGTTTAAACAAATAAAAAAAAATATAATTAAGGAATATTAGAAATCCGGCTTCGTCAGTCTCTTTAGAATTTAATTACAAACATTTCTGTCCAAAAATTGTCTTTGCGATCTCTGGGTGGTTTTGAACAAAAAATTGGCTCTATCCCCAATGTGCGTCGTTTGTATTCGTAGAAGAAAATGAACACTTGAATTATGTATTAGGACGGCCATAACTAATGACGAAACCGTAGTAGAAATGAGACCTTGATAATGAATCAATGAATTAATTGTAAATATTTTTTAAATACAGCAGCAGCCTTCCCAATGGCAAAACTAATATGTAGTAAGTCTTTATAACAACAATTTTAAATGGTTTGTTTATGCTTCTTCATATATTTGTTTATAAATAATAAGAGTACATGATCACTGTTTTGTTCATTGGGTTGGTTACTGCAATGTTATGCTGAGGAAGCATGATCAAACATGATAATGTAGGTATCTAGTAGAGTTTAGCTCTAGTCTAGATTTTGAGGGTACTGGTGCTGATTCCCTTGTTTACAAACTAAACCAAATTTAAGTTCAGTGCATCTTTTTCTTTCTATTTCATTAAGAAAATTACAGAAGATAAATTTTAGTTATGTTCTGTCAAATTAATCAGCGCCATACAAGTTTTAGACGCGATTAAAAAGTTGACTACTAAAATTACATCAAATTACGTCAGGTGCTGACTAATTTGACAGGATTAAACT
Organism: Xestia xanthographa; assembly: GCA_905147715.2. NCBI lineage: Eukaryota > Metazoa > Arthropoda > Insecta > Lepidoptera > Noctuidae > Xestia > Xestia xanthographa. The sequence goes on from LR990665.1 coordinate 25,072,480, forward strand.
AATATTTATCTTCTGTCCTTTTCATAATGAAATAGAGAGAAAAAGATGCATTCAACTTAAATTTAGTTTAGTTTGTGAGCAAGGGAATCGGCACCACTATATTGAGTAGCAAAGTTAGATTCATCTTCCTATAGTTGGTGCCAGTTAAGATGAGAATAGCGGTCATTGCCCTTTCCCTAATATCTCTTCGTACGAACCAAAAAAAATAAACTATGTACCTATCGTTTTTCATTACGAAAAATGTTGAAGATCACAATAGATGACGTTTTCAGACTTGAACAAGCTTATTTTTGGTTTTAAAAGTTAAGAAGTTTAATAAATGTGGGTGGGTCAATGACCGCTATTCCCATCTTAACTGGCACCAACTATAGTAATTGTTTTACAAGTAGGTATACGTATTATCATTTACCATGTTTACTATTTGTGTTCAGTTTCCGATATTTCGGCACTGTAGTAAGCGCCATGATCACAGATAAACTGTACTATTGCGGGTGTTTATCAGATCTTTCTTACACGTTTGTGCAAGTTCGTAAAATATAATTTACATTGTTTAGCTCTAGCGTAAATAGATTGCAGTAAGTTCTAGTATGGTTCTAGTAAGGTTGGTAAGGTATGTATTTCTATTTTCGATTCTATATCGACTTTGCCGACTTAGGCCGATTCGAACGCCTCGTGTGGCACGCCTTTCAAAACCCACACGCGTTCGCTGAAAAGCAGGACTGCACAGCATTGTTTATTTATTTACAACGGTTGTATTTCTAAACTAATTACAATAACTAAAACTAGAACTAAAAGAGTTATAACCTAAAGTTAAAATATACAAAATAACAAAGTAAAGGCTCACACTTTCATAAGTTCCTTTATTATGTTGAGGGATGAATGTTTGCTCGAATATGACGCACATTTTCCCTCGAAATAATTGCCACACACAAAATAGGCATAGAAAAGAATATAATAAATATCGCTGGACATGACACACAGCGCCATCTAGTGCCACACTAAGCAACGAGGCTTGTGTCGTGGACACCAGATAGTTGATAATATACTACATCGATACTTTTTGTTTGTACATACATATTATGATGCCCACCAGACATAACAGGATCCTCCCTTTTCTATGGGGGATGAAGAGCTTTACACCCTGTTCTTCATACTCCCAAACTGGATAAACATCCATGACGCCGAAACAAATGTCCATTCTCATCACACAAACATTTACTCCTACCGGGATTCGAACCCGGGACCCTAAGAAGGTATAAAGCAGCCTCACAACCTCTGCGTCATTCGGGTCGTCATATATCAATATCTATTAATAATGTGCTCATTCTTGTTTTATTCGTTTATTCCAGCCGCTCCCACACCGTGTTCACCATCGTAGTCCACATGAAAGAGAACAGCCCCGAGGGCGAGGAGCTGATGAAGATCGGCAAGCTGAACCTGGTGGACCTGGCGGGCTCCGAGAACATCAGCAAGGCCGGCTCCGACAACCCCGCCAAGAAGGAGCGCGCAAGGGAGTGCGTCAACATCAACCAGTCGCTGCTCACCCTGGGCAGAGTCATCACGGCGCTCGTGGAGCGACATCCGCATATACCTTACAGGTATGCCTAAGGGAGCGTTCAAGTATTACGTAACGCAACAACATCAACCAGTCGCTGCTCACCCTGGGCAGAGTCATCACGGCGCTCGTGGAGCGACATCCGCATATACCTTACAGGTATGCCTAAGGGAGCGTTCAAGTATTACGTAACGCAACAACATCAACCAGTCGCTGCTCACCCTGGGCAGAGTCATCACGGCGCTCGTGGAGCGACATCCGCATATACCTTACAGGTATGCCTAAGGGAGCGTTCAAGTATTACGTAACGCAACAACATCAACCAGTCGCTGCTCACCCTGGGCAGAGTCATCACGGCGCTCGTGGAGCGACATCCGCATATACCTTACAGGTATGCCTAAGGGAGCGTTCAAGTATTACGTAACGCAACAACATCAACCAGTCGCTGCTCACCCTGGGCAGAGTCATCACGGCGCTCGTGGAGCGACATCCGCATATACCTTACAGGTATGCCTAAGGGAGCGTTCAAGTATTACGTAACGCAACAACATCAACCAGTCGCTGCTCACCCTGGGCAGAGTCATCACGGCGCTCGTGGAGCGACATCCGCATATACCTTACAGGTATGCCTAAGGGAGCGTTCAAGTATTACGTAACGCAACAACATCAACCAGTCGCTGCTCACCCTGGGCAGAGTCATCACGGCGCTCGTGGAGCGACATCCGCATATACCTTACAGGTATGCCTAAGGGAGCGTTCAAGTATTACGTAACGCAACAACATCAACCAGTCGCTGCTCACCCTGGGCAGAGTCATCACGGCGCTCGTGGAGCGACATCCGCATATACCTTACAGGTATGCCTAAGGGAGCGTTCAAGTATTACGTAACGCAACAACATCAACCAGTCGCTGCTCACCCTGGGCAGAGTCATCACGGCGCTCGTGGAGCGACATCCGCATATACCTTACAGGTATGCCTAAGGGAGCGTTCAAGTATTACGTAACGCAACAACATCAACCAGTCGCTGCTCACCCTGGGCAGAGTCATCACGGCGCTCGTGGAGCGACATCCGCATATACCTTACAGGTATGCATTTGTTTATGGCTCACAAATGTATGGAGGTGTATTTAATATCCTAAGAGAGCGTTCAAGTATTGCGTCACGCCATTTTTGAAGATTTTTGACCCTCCCCTCCCCCCTCCCCCTAGTAAAACATAACCAACAAGTGACCATTTTTTACCTAAAAGTCACAATCATGTGGCGTAAAGTACCGGAAAGTCTCTAAAATACCTTTTTATTCTGAAGGGTTAAAAAAAACAATGAAGTAACGCGTAGTGGAAAAAAAAAAGTCAGACTTCTGAAGCTAGTTATTTTTCACTTTTTTTTTGTGTTTTTGAGTTGGTTTTATTTTTTGCAAAAAAGATTTTTTTCTTCTTAAGAGTCCGTGCACAAAGTTCAGTCGCTAGAGTTTAGGCAAATTCGTTGCGATCCTATGTTAGTGTGCATTGTTCATGCAGATACACGCACACACGGGTGAAGATCGAGCGTAGTGATCGCTTAAACCATTTTGATCCTGTAGACGATATTATTTTATGATACATAATTATAAAGTCAGTACGGTTTAGAAATAAAAGTCTGGAATGTGTGTCTACTGTATATTTATCACAATCAAAATAAAAATGGTTTAATTTAGTATTAGAAGAATTTAGATACATATAAACATTTTACAAAATGATAAATAAAAGTGCGAGTTGGACTCGCGCACTGAGGGTTCGTTACAAACTTTTTAAAGGACAAACTTATTTTTTCTGGATCTGGGACTTTTGCGCGAAAGACACTTGCGCAAAAAGACAAATGCGCGCATGGACTTTTGCGCGATTGGACTTATGCGCGAACGGATTTTTGCACGCCTGGACACTTGCGCGAATGGACTTTTGCTCGATTAGACTTATGCGCGAACGGACATTTGCACGCCAAGACACTTGCGCGAATGGACTCTTGCGCGAAAGGACACTTGCGCGACTGGACTTTAGCGCGACTTAATGGCCACTGAGGTTCACACTGTAGAGTAAACATAACATACCCCTGTTATTTAAACTTGAAGGTGGTTTTTTCTTTTGGTTTTTCTGTCATGGATGTCATTTTCATGGTTAAGGAGTCGCTGATAACGAAATGAGATCAAAATGAAAATCCAAGATGGCACCGAGGAAAACTTTTGTTTTTTCCATCATGGCCCATGGGTGTCATTTTTATGGTTTTCGGGGTCGCTGATTACGAAAATGAAGTCAAAATGAAAATCCAAGATGGCGCACAGGAAAATTTTTGTTTTTTCCGTCATCGGTGTCGTTTTCATGGTTTAAGTGGTCACTGATAACGAAAATGAGGTCAAAATGAAAATCCAAGATGGCGCCAGAGAAAATTTTTGGTTATTAAGTCATGGGTATCGTTTTCATGGTTTTTGGGGTTGCTGGTTACCTTGGGTACGGGACGTTTGGACAATTGGCACCTCCTGTCAACTTCTGCTGCCCTGGTACTTCATATGCTTCTTTGGCTGGAAAACCTGGTGAGCGCTTTTTTAATTAACGCTATACACCCGCTATACTTCGAACCTATAGCTGAGTTGACTTTAAAACTATCTTCCTACTGCTTATACTGTCCTAGTACAAAAATGGACAAGTCACTCTCTGAATCTAATCTAGCCAGCCAAGAAGAGAGATGCGACTCACCATTAAGCATGACTCAAAGAGCTAAAAGAAGAAGAGAGGATGACCTAGTCGTCTTTAGAGAAGATATGATTCAAATGATTAAGTCTATGCTATTAACTCAAGAGATGGAGCTTAAGAAAATTACCCCCACGCTCATGGAAATAAAACTCACAAATTCTCATATAGAAAACTCAGTGGCCGCTATAACTCTGCAAAATGAAGAGTTTAAGAGGAAACTAGAACTGATGGAAATACAAGCCCAAAAGGATAAAGAATATATAGCCATTCTGGAAGAAAAAGTTGAAGATCTTCAACGAGGTAGTCGAAAATCTAACATCGAGATTAAGAATGTTCCCAAGCAAATGAAGGAAACCAAAGAAGACCTGATAAACATGGTAAAATGTCTATCTGAGACCGTAAACATTGCAGTCGCAAAGTCGGATATACGTGATATTTACAGAGTTAAGGGGAAGAAGCAGGGTATGACTAACACCCCAATAATAGTTGAACTATCCTCTACAATACTGAAGACTGAGGTGCTTAGGATGTGTAAGTCTTTCAACACCAAGCATAAAGTAAAGCTCTGCACTAAACATCTAGGCTTCAAAAGTAGCGAAGACACACCTGTATTCGTATCCAAACAGCTCACTGCAAAAGGCTCAAGACTACACTTCCTAGCACGGGACCTCGCTAAGTCAAAGGGATATAAGTACTGCTGGACCGCTTATGGTAAAATCTATGTTAAGAAACATGATGAATCACCTACATACATAATTAGAAGTGAGTCCCAAGTACAAAGCCTAATGCAAGAAGCGTGACTACTTTTATGTCGTCTATACTGTATGTTTTTTCTGATTCTTTTATTTTGCTTATTGAACTTGTTTAAAAATGCTTGTAATACAAATTCTCTCAATCTACATATACACAAATTATACACACATGTACACTTCCAATACTTTTTACATAACAATTGCACGCCCACACATAACCTTACATCATACACTCTCACACAGACAAAACTCAAGCTTGTAAGTTTACTTAAACTACACACTCATTTATCCCTACACCGTAAACCCTGTCTATACGTATATAAACACAAAACAAATGTTTGTATACTAAATTATGTGATATATGAATACTTACGTACACTAAAAACTCACAAATACATACGCGTACATAAATCATATTACACACTCGTATCGGCTTCCTTAAGCTATGCTTTAAATATAAATATCGTATCCAATGCTAAAAGTCCCATCGACTGTGATAATGATGTATTTTTCTCTGACAAAATACTCATTGTTGAGGATCGAGCAAAATACGTTTACGCAAATCATGTGGAACTAAAACTCAGACTTATTTACCTATGTTATGGATAATAGCACACATACAATAATGCAAGAAATAGACGACATAGCTATAGCGCAATCTAAAGAATTGCAAATTGATAATTTTTTAAAACAAGTTTATGTACATAAATCGGATTTTACAATGATATCACAAAATATTAGAAGCATATATAGTAATTTAGATGATTTACTGGTCACTTTAACACAATTTAAGTTTAGTGTTGACCTTTTGATCTTAAATGAATGTAGGCTAGACGCAAATAAACCTGCCCCAGAAATTAAAAACTATTATACTTTTACCACGAGTAACCATATAAACCAGTGCGATGGCGTGGCAGTATATATCAGATGTGATCACAAGGCTAGTGTAAAGGAAATAATATTAACCCACGCATCATGCTTACAAATAATAATGCCAAATCTTGTTGTCCTTGCCATTTATCGTTCACCCTCAAATAGTAATGCTGACGGTTTTATAGACTCGCTAAATAATCACCTAGACTCGCTTAAATCATTTAAAAATATTGTTATAACAGGTGATATAAACATTAACATAATTTATAAACCTACTGAACAAACGAATGAGCGTACAAATAGATTAAACTACTTAAATATGCTTGCAATGCATGGTTTATTACCGGGACATTCCTTACCTACCAGAGGCGAGAACTGTCTGGACCACTTTATTTTGAAACTGGATAAGACTAAAAACGCTGCTTCTGTTGCTGTATTGAATACCACTATCACAGATCACTACATGATTTTCCTTAAGTTATCAAAATTAACGAATTCTTACAAATGTTCGAAAACTGTTAAACAAGTGGACTTTGAGAAAACAATAACAGCCTTAAAACTAAGTAATTTTTCTGAACTTAATTTAATCAATGATCCAGTCGCGTTATCTGTACAATTGATAGAGCTACTCCAAAATTGCCTTCAGCAAAACACTATTAATTATTTAGTTCCGAGAAATAGTCGCATTATCAAACCATGGATATCTCTAGGAATTTTGCGCTGTATTCAAAACAGAAATAATATGCAAAGAAAGCTACGATCTGACCCACAAAACAATATATTACAAATTACTTACAGAAGATATCGCAACCATTGCAACAATCTAGTTAAAAAGCTTAGAAGAAAATATGATAAGGAACAACTACTAAAGGCAAACAAGAATACGAAACAGGTATGGAACACAATAAACAATATAACCCATCGCAAACCAAAAAAAAAACCAAACTCAGAACTATTAGAGATAAAGCCCACCCCTCATGCTTCAGTGGACTACATAAATGATTACTTTGCTAACATTGGGAAAACCCTGGCTGAAGACATTACCACCGCAAACCGATCACAATCTCAACACGAATCTAATCAAATAATAAATTCACAGGCTTCCTCTTTCGTACTTCTCGAAACGGATCCTAAAGAAGTCCATAACGTGCTAATGGGTCTTAAATCGGATAGCGCTCCAGGCTGGGATAATATAACAACAAAATTCTTAAAAGCTGCCCATGAATTAGTCGTACCCATAATTTCGCATCTTGCTAACTTGTGTTTTAGCCAAGGGAAATTTCCACCAGCCCTGAAACAAGCCATCATTACTCCTGTGCACAAGGGTGGAGACAAGGACGACGTTAACAACTACAGACCTATCTCTGTCTTGCCTGCAATTTCTAAAATCATTGAAAAGCTAATTAACATAAGACTAACCAGCTACACTAATAAATATAACATTATTTCACAAGCTCAATATGGTTTTAGACAAAAATTATGTACTGAAGACGCAGCCACAGCATTAACCTCTCATATTGTTAACCTTGTAGACTCCGGAAAAAAGTGTCTAACTGTATTTCTTGATTTGAAAAAAGCTTTCGATACCGTTTCTGTCCCCGTTCTTGTGCGTAGTCTGGAAGGTATAGGCGTAAGAGGAGAACCGTTAGCATTACTAATAGATTATCTACGGGATCGTAGGCAAAAGGTTAAGGTAGGAGAGTATACTAGTAAGGAGTCTTACGTGACCTACGGCGTTCCGCAGGGTAGCGTACTGGGCCCGACTCTATTCTTAATATATATAAACCATCTCTGCAAAATGTTGCTAAATAATGGTCGCGTTTTCTCATATGCAGATGACACTGCAATTGTCTTTTCTGGTGATACATGGGAATCTGTTTATCAATCTGCTGAAAAGGGTCTTTCCAAGATTGCTAATTGGCTGAACTCACATCTTCTTACACTCAACATTTCTAAGACAAAATATATTGCATTTTCAATCTACAACAACACTCAACCTGGACCTAACGTAACTCTCAAAATCCACACTTGTCATAATATATCTAGCACAAACTGCCCTTGTAAAAACATTGAAAAAGTGACTCATATAAAATACCTAGGTATAATTATTGATCAGCGGTTGTCTTGGCATACTCATACAGATATGGTCATGGCCCGTGTTAGAAAACTCATCTGGATATTTAAGAACCTACGACATGTTACAACAAAAAAAATGTTAACTGAAATCTATGTCGCTCTGGCTCAGTCAATTCTTACCTACTGTATACCCGTGTGGGGCGGTGCAACTAAAACGAAGTTTCTTGAGTTAGAGCGAGCACAGAGATCTCTTATCAAAGTTATGTACACCAAACCGTTCAGATTCCCAACCAATGAGTTATACTCCCTGAGCGGCATTCTCACAGTAAGAAAACTATACATACTACATGCTGTTTTAAAGTTACACAAAGTCCTGCCCTACGACCCTCGCCATCAGGAAAGAAGACGAAAATACAGTGTTGCACCAGCAAAATTCGTTAAAACTGCGTATGCCAAAAGACAATTTAATGCAAAATCTGCTGCTCTATATAACAAAATTAATAAGATAATTAACATCTATCCCATGAGTACCAAAGACTGCAAAAAGGCAATAGTTCAATGGCTAAAACTGAAGTCCTATGATGATATTGAATTATTGCTGCAAGCATAGGCAATATGAAGTAAATAGATGCACACACGCACACACACACATACACACACACACACACACACACATACACACACTCGCAGGCACATACACTCTCACACACACATACTCACATAGGTACACTACTTTAGGATACATCTTTAAGTTTATTTTTATTTTTTTCTTTTATTTAGTATAAGTTCAAGGCTTGTTTTGTTTAGTTTTAGAGCTTAGTTGTAAATTTTTGTTTAAATTCTGTTCTCTTTTTGTACACTACTTTTACCTTTACTAAAATTTGTCATTGAAGAGCGGGATCTCCTAGCACAGGTATATCTTTTACTTAAAAGGAGGTCCCTATGTAAGATTTACTGTAAAAGCTGTACAAGTTTCTGCAATAAAACTTTTTATTTTTTTTATTGGTTACGAAAATGAAGTCGAAATGCAAATCCAAGATGGCGCCGAGGAAAAAGTTTGATTTTCCGTCATGGGTGTCGTTTTTATGGTTTTTGGGGTTGCTGGTTACGAAAATGAGGTCAAAATGAAAATCTAAGATGGCGCCGAGGAAAATTTTTGATTTTCCGTCATGGGTGTCGTTTTCATGGTTTTTGGGGTTGCTGGTTACGAAACTGAAGTAGAAATGCAAATCCAAGATGGCGCCGAGGAAAATTTTTGATTTTCCGTCATGGGTGTCGTTTTCGTGGTTTTTGGGGTTGCTGATTACGAAAATGAGGTCAAAATGGAAATCCAAGATGGCGCGATAATTTTTTTGCTTCCAGGAAGCAAAAAAATTAAAATAATCAGCGACCTCAAAAACCATGAAAATGACACCTACTTTGGAAAAACCGAAATTTTTTCTCGGCGCCATATTGGATTTGCATTCGACCGCATTTTCGTAACCAGCCACCCCCAAAACCATGAAAACGACACCCATGACAGAAAAACCGATAAATTTTTTTGGGCGCCTTGGATTTTTAGTTTGACCTCATTTTCGTAATCAGAAACCCTAAAAACTATGAAAAGTACACCCATGACGGAAAGTCAACAATTTTCCTCGGCGCCATCTTGGATTTTCATTTTGATCTCATTTTCGTAACCAGGAACACCAAAAACTATGAAAACGACATCCATGACGGAAAACCAAAATATTTTCGCGGCGACGTCTTGGATTTTCATTTTGACCCCATTTTCGTAATCAGCAACCCCAAAAACCATGAAAACGTCACCCATGACGGAAAAACAATAATTTTTCTCGGCGACATCTTGGATTTTCATTTAGACCTCATTTTCGTAACCAGCAACCCCAAAAACCATGAAAACGACACCCATGACGGAAAATCAAAAATTTTCCTCGGCGCCATCTTGGATTTGCATTCGACCGCATTTTCGTAACCAGCCACCCCCAAAACCATGAAAACGACACCCATGACAGAAAAACCGATAAATTTTTTTGGGCGCCTTGGATTTTTAGTTTGACCTCATTTTCGTAATCAGAAACCCTAAAAACTATGAAAAGTACACCCATGACGGAAAGTCAACAATTTTCCTCGGCGCCATGTTGGATTTTCATTTTGATCTCATTTTCGTAACCAGGAACACCAAAAACTATGAAAACGACATCCATGACGGAAAACCAAAATATTTTCGCGGCGACGTCTTGGATTTTCATTTTGACCCCATTTTCGTAATCAGCAACCCCAAAAACCATGAAAACGTCACCCATGACGGAAAAACAATAATTTTTCTCGGCGACATCTTGGATTTTCATTTAGACCTCATTTTCGTAACCAGCAACCCCAAAAACCATGAAAACGACACCCATGACGGAAAATCAAAAATTTTCCTCGGCGCCATCTTGGATTTTCATTTTGACCTCAGTTTCGTAACCAGCAACCCCAAAAACCATGAAAACGACAGCCATGACGGAAAACCAAAAATTTTCCTCGGCGCCATCTTGGATTTTCATTTAGACCTCAGTTTCGTAACCAGCAACCCCAAAAACCATAAAAACGACACCCATGACGGAAAATCAAAAATTTTCCTCGACGCCATCTTGGATTTTCATTTTGACCTCAGTTTCGTAACCAGCAACCCCAAAAACCATGAAAACGACACCCATGACGGAAAAACCGATTTTTTTTCTGGCGCCTTCTTGGATTTTCATTTTGACCCCATTTTCGTAATCAGCAACCCCAAAAACCATGAAAACGACACCCATGACGGAAAAACAATAATTTTTCTCGGCGACATCTTGGATTTACATTTTGACCTCATTTTCGTAACCAGCAACCCCAAAAACCATGAAAACGACACCCATGACGGAAAAACCGAAAAAAATTTTGGGCGCCATCTTGGATTTTCATTTTGACCTCATTTTCGTTATCACCAACCCCAAAACCCACGAAAACGACACCTATGAAGAAAAATATCGCTCGCTCACTCGACTTCGCCATACCCTTCTTGTATACCCACACACACACACAACACACACACAACAACATACGGCATTTTCTTACGTGACGATTTCTACCAAATCGCACTTCCAAAATAGAAAATAATCTTTATTTCAAAATCAAATTGTAGGTACTATAGGTTACCATGAAAACTAATAATAATATGAAGTAGTGAAATCCCTATGAAAGAATTTTCGGAATCGGATTAGTAGTATTCCGCAGATTATTACCCTTACATACAACATATTAAGTACAAACAAAGAAACTTAACTTTAAATAATATGAAGACGAAATAAATCTTAATAAACAACCAACGTCAAAAAATACTCTCATCTAAATACTTACTGGATCAAAATGTGGTAGCCTGCGTATATCTCGGAAATATATTTACGTAATAACTCGCGAGCGCTTGCGAAGCAAAGTGATACGTGCTCACGCTGGGAGAGCCCGGTTGTTACTGACGGGAGCGGGTTTGCGCGGTCGATTATATAGTTCACTTTGCATTTAATTTACGAAATGAAGTTATTGTTTATTTATAAATTAATATGATTCTATTAAAAAGCTACCTTGAGATTAAGGATTATTTTTTTAATTTTCTTTAAAGTGTTTCTAAGGTATAGAAAAAAATTCTTATTTGTCCCGAAGTTTTCCACAAATTACGTTTTTTCAACATTTTTTTTCTGCTATATTTCGTATTGAAATCAATAATGTTTCTTGCTATGTTATGAGTAGACCATATAATGATGTTATTCATATTTTTTAATGTTCAGAATATTTTGTAGTTCTTTGTTCAGCGAACCACAAACATCACTCGCTCGTTACTTTTGCGGAAAAGGGGTTTTGAATATGGGTGATTGCCATTAATATATACATTATTTAAAAAAATTGTTCAACCAGTCGACAAGATGAAGAACCTGTCTCTTATAATAAAAATGAATAAGGTTCAAATTCTTCTTGCCTTTCCCACAAGTAGTGATCAAAAATGTTCAAAATGTCTTAATTTTGTGCACGGGCCCTTAACTAACCGCGTAAAACCTTGACAACCAAGTCTCTACAAATATAAAAATTTTTTCGGACCTTTTTCAACTTTAGTCGCATTTGAGACAACTGTAAAAAATTGGAAGTTTAAATAGGTCTGTTTAAACTTTGCGTCTTTACCGAAACGTTAATTCTTTTGTTCGTCAAACGTTCGACCTTACGTATTCACCAATACATTCTACCCTATCACAACATTTAAAAAACAACTCTTCCACAGAGAATCCAAACTGACCCGAATCCTCCAAGAGTCCTTGGGCGGTCGAACCAAGACCTCAATCATCGCGACCATCTCCCCGGGACACAAGGACTTGGAGGAAACCATGAGCACCCTGGAGTATGCCCATCGCGCCAAGAATATACAGAACAAGCCGGAAGTCAACCAGAAGATGACGAAGAAGGCTATATTGAAGGAGTATGCAGAGGAGATTGATCGACTGAAGAGGGACTTGCAAGCTTCAAGGGATAGAAATGGTAAGTAGTAATATTGCTTTATCTTTGTTGATTTCTGATAATCGATTTATTAAAATCAATTAAGCATTTAAAAGTGGAAGATTGCCTAGTTACACTAAGTGATGGGTTTTGTTCATGCTACTACATTGGAATTTATCATTGTTATTTATATAATACATTTGAGAGCTAAATCAACAGAGCGGAGGTGCTATTGCATGGACAGTGCGCTCGGCTGCACGCTCTTGTGTCTCACTCTAGCTAATGACGGTTCTGAGCGACAGAAAAGGATAGGAGCATGGTAAAATGCGATTCCGTGCTGATAGATGTGGCGCAACCCTAAACATCTTCAAGTTGTCACAAATTCAATCGATGTGGCGACGTTTAGGGAATAGCGTTTGTCTAGTAGTCAACGTTTTTGGGCTGGAATCGGGATTATAAAAAGACAAAGTTTCGTTCCTTTCACCATTATAATATACTCCCGTTCCCGTGGGAGTACGGGGATAAAATATAGCCTAAGTTACTCAGGAAAGACGTGGCTTTCTAATGGTGAAATAATTATTTAAATCGGTTGAGTAGTTTTAGAGTTAAATCGTAACAAACAAACAAAAGTTCTTTCCTCTTTATGATATTATAGTATAGAAAAACGAAATAGCCATTTTACTGTTGTAATCATCATTGAAATGCTATTGGACTATCCAATAAACGGTTGAAAAACAAGTTCATCTGTCTATATATTTTTTTGCAGATAGATTTTCAAACTATCCTTTTTTCCAGGCGTATACCTAGCCAGCGAGACTTACACGGAAATGACGATTAAAGAAGAGGAACAACGCAAGGAGATTCAAGAGCTGCTCCTCAAGAAGCGCGCCATGGAGGAGGAGAGAGATCGCATGGAGGGGGTGTTCCAGGAGCTCAACCAGACCCTGGAGGTGAAGAGCAGTGAGCTGGCTAGCACCGTCACCGAGCTGGAGGGCACGAAGAAAGAATTGGCGAGTACGAGCCATGTAAGTACACCTTGAAGTTATGCTTTCTTATATGTGTAGCGGCACTATATAAACAACATAGAACAAAAAGTACTACAGCGCCATCTATGACACGAACGATGAACTAAAACTGACAATTCCTACATCGCGCAAGCAAAGTTATCCGCGACTTAAGACTATACAAGAACCCGACAACAACTGTCGGGCAGTAGCCCACCAGACATAACACCCATCTGGTCGGAGGGTCCTCCCTTTTCTATGGGGGATGAAGAGCTTTACACCCTTCTTCATACTCTCAAATCCCATCCAAAAAAAAGGGGTCATATTACTTTGGTTTGGTTATATTACTTTCTGATACACGCTGTATAAAAAATGGTGATCAGTTGAACACTCGAAGTAGTATGTAGTGCATTCTTGCCTTCCAATCCTGATGATGTTTTAAAGAGGAAAGATTTGTATTTTTATGTGTATGTTAATGTATAAACTTAAATAACCACACAACTCAAATAACACATGTATAAAGTAATGAATAAACTCAAAAACTACTGCGCCGATTTCAAAAGTCTTTCACCATTAGAAAGCTACATTCACCTTGAGTAACATAGGCTATATTTTATCCCCGTACTCCCACGGGAATGGGAACTACGCGGGTGAAACCGCGGGACGTCCGTTAGTACAGGGTGTAAACCACTACATCACGAAGCCGTCAACCAAGCATTCTGTACATCAAAATATGTAACTTTACGCAAAAATTATTGCTGGGAAACGACTTTTTTTTGGGGGTGAAAAATCATGTTTTATGGTAGAACTCAATGTAACGCACTCAAAACATCGTGCTGATGGATGGATTGAATAGTACGGTGATCGTGGAGGTGTTTAAAGCAAAAATCTTACAATAAAAACTTGTAATTAAAAAAAACTTGTCAAAAAGTTGGAACTTTGACCCCCAATATCTCCGTAACTAGAAGGTTCCCAGGTATGGTGTAGAACGAAAAAATTATCGCAGTGCCTTTCGGCTTTGTTAAGAGGTGATTTACACCCTTTAGGTAATAAATGACAAGTTTTTTTCTAAATTTCCATCGTTTTTCCCCAGAAACTGGTCCGCACAAAGCAAGCGTGCGAAGAGCAGCAGGTGCTGGTGTCGGCTCACTGCAGCACCGAGATGGCGCTGTCGGGGCAGGCGCGGGAGCTGCTGGCCACGGCCGACGTGGCCACCGCACACCTCGCCTGTCTACACGACACCGTGGACAAGCGCAAGTACGTTCCACAACAACAACAGCCCATAACGTCCACTGCTGGACATAAGCCTCTCCCATGATGGGAGGAATTTGCCGTAATCTCCACACTTGGCAGGCGGATTGGAGATCGCAGTGATGATAACAGAAAACGCTGCTGCCCATTCTCAGGTCTACGGAGGCTCAAGGTGTTCTGCCTCAGACATTACGAGCCTTATACGACACCCCTCAGTGTAATGGGTTGTTTCTAATCTACTCTGCCGGATACCACACGGCTAACGGCACAGTTATACATTACAACATAATATCATAGAGGATTATAGGAGTCCCTGAAAGGTCAGGGTCTAATAGTACACCCACATTTCGCCAATAGGCGAGACGACAAAAATAATCTAATGGGGTGACTAAGGCAAAGTAAATCTTAGATGGCGCCACCATAGTTGGTCTCAATCTAACAAATGAGGTTAAGCTATTTTGAAATTCAAAATGACATTACCACATTTTCAACCAATGACGATGTTTGGGTACCAACTATGCTAGCGCCATTAGTTCCACAGTTTCCTTCCCCATTAGTCCGTCAGATAGATTTCCAAAAAATATTGCACACATACCTATTCTTTTTTTCACGTAAACAAAAATTGAAGACGATACAGTGTGTCGAAAACTCGTCTGACGTCACATTTTGGTAGTTTTTTTTTAGTATAAAGTGACGTCACAAGCCCCCACTCATGACCTTTGATGCTTTTTATCTTCGTATTTTTTTAATAATTTGATAAAACAATAAATACGTATCCAATATTTTTCAATAATCTAACTGACGGACTAAACAAATTTTTTTTTTTTTTGTCAGTCATCTCTATTATTGTAATCTAAATTATTAATATTAAAATTTAAAATCATCAATATGACTATTTCATGAATATAAAATTAAATGTTTGATGATTATAATTCTGTAACTACATAGTTATGTCTTACAATCGCAAACAATATTTTAATTAACATACAACCTAGCCTAACTGGCCTGCAAAATTTTTGAATTTCGGGGGCTACCCTGACGCTTTCACCTTAGTAACCGTTCTTCCCCAGAACTGTGGAATCAACGAACCTGCAGATAACGCGCACGTACCGCGAACAGTCTGCACTACAGCGCGGCACCATCAGTACCGGCGTGCGACACTTCGCTCACTCCGTCAGCAGCGCCTTCGACACCCTGCAGAGCGCGCTAGGTAAATATACGCTTATTTTTAGGTCGTTCTGGAACCGAAAGCCATACACTCGATCATCTAACTCGAAACGATTGGGACTGTTTCATAAAAAAAAAAACATATATAGGTGTTTTTTTTTTCCAATAAATTATAAAAAAAAAGACACGAAAATTTAAATTTATAATATTTTAGAACCTGCTACGAACCCATGACGCGCGCTCGCTACGCTCACATTTTACATTACACATCCACTTTCTGTCACAAATGTCTTCGCTCCGGCCTTCGGCCTACGCTCCTCATGCCAGCTAGCAAGACTTTTAGGCCAATTTTAGTAGGTTATTTGAAGTATCGGAATTGGCAATACGGCTAAACGTTGGACGCCGCTTTGTCGAACGTATCGCCATCCATAATCCAGCTGAACGTGAGGACGCCGTATTACATAACGGCGGCGTTTTTCAATCCAGCGCGCCATTATGTAAAACGCCGTGTTATACGAATTGGGTGCGACATATACACATCATTATCACCTCCCTGCCCTTGTCCCATGCTACCTGGGGTCGGCACAACTCGTCTTCTTCCATTCTCCTCTGTCACTACACCACATCATTCATTCATTTATCCACCTTTTCTTTTGCCTCCTTCCTCTCTATCCATGTACATTCATTCATATTCATCACCCTTTTATGCGTTTTATCTCTCATCACATATCCAAGTTTCCATACCAACCCAGAGGTAATGGGATATAGGGAGAAAAAACGAAATGATAAAACTGTGTGTATTATTATGTTAACAGATACATACACAACTTCGAGCACACAGACGCAGGAGCAAAACAAACAACAGTTAGAGAACTTGGTGCAGACCGTCATTGATACTATGAATGAGGTGAGATTGTTTTATGTGGCTAGATTTTTGTTTCTTCTCTTCTTCATATTTGTTTGCCAAAATTTCATCCAAACACGTTCAGCATTTCAGACGATAATTTAATCGCCTTGATGTTTTCCTTTTTAGATAAAATCCGCAACATCAGAAAGCCACAACTCTATCGTGCAGTCCAGCCTGTCGCACCGCTCCGCGCTACAGTCATCCGTGACGTCACACAACGCCGCCGTGCAGGCCACGCTGGCGACTCTCCTGCACAGCTTGGTGACGTCACTGCAGCACGCACGGGCGACCGACGTCAGGGGGATCGTCGACGCCTTCGTGCAGCAGTGGGTGAGTTGTCAAGCAGACGCGGTCACTAAATTTCCTTTGATTGGACACAGATTCCGTGCTTCAAGATGTTTTCCTCTTTTGTTTTAGAGAGTAATGGTGATGAAATGAATGACAAATAATAAAGCGCTTGCTAGAGTTTGAACTCACGATCTACGTCAGCTAACGTTGCTGACTGCTGTGTCTCTATTTATTTTGTGAGTAATTTTTACGGGGTATCTTTCTGTTTCCCAGTACGTAGGTGAAGCAGCTCGCGTGTCATCTCTACGGCGAGCTCACTCCGCATTCAGCTCGCGCGCAGACTCGTGCAGCCAGCTGCGCGCGCAGACAGCTCGCAGGCAGCGAGACAGCCGGCGAGCGCACTGCACGCGACGAGCTAACAAGGCGCAGGCGTGTCTCGCGGTATGTAACATTCAGCTCGCGCGCAGACAGCTCGCAGGCAGCGAGACAGCCGGCGAGCGCACTGCACGCGACGAGCTAACAAGGCGCAGGCGTGTCTCGCGGTATGTAACATTCAGCTCGCGCGCAGACAGCTCGCAGGCAGCGAGACAGCCGGCGAGCGCACTGCACGCGACGAGCTAACAAGGCGCAGGCGTGTCTCGCGGTATGTAACATTCAGCTCGCGCGCAGACAGCTCGCAGGCAGCGAGACAGCCGGCGAGCGCACTGCACGCGACGAGCTAACAAGGCGCAGGCGTGTCTCGCGGTATGTAACATTCAGCTCGCGCGCAGACAGCTCGCAGGCAGCGAGACAGCCGGCGAGCGCACTGCACGCGACGAGCTAACAAGGCGCAGGCGTGTCTCGCGGTATGTAACATTCAGCTCGCGCGCAGACAGCTCGCAGGCAGCGAGACAGCCGGCGAGCGCACTGCACGCGACGAGCTAACAAGGCGCAGGCGTGTCTCGCGGTATGTAACATTCAGCTCGCGCGCAGACAGCTCGCAGGCAGCGAGACAGCCGGCGAGCGCACTGCACGCGACGAGCTAACAAGGCGCAGGCGTGTCTCGCGGTATGTAACATTCAGCTCGCGCGCAGACAGCTCGCAGGCAGCGAGACAGCCGGCGAGCGCACTGCACGCGACGAGCTAACAAGGCGCAGGCGTGTCTCGCGGTATGTAACATTCAGCTCGCGCGCAGACAGCTCGCAGGCAGCGAGACAGCCGGCGAGCGCACTGCACGCGACGAGCTAACAAGGCGCAGGCGTGTCTCGCGGTATGTAACATTCAGCTCGCGCGCAGACAGCTCGCAGGCAGCGAGACAGCCGGCGAGCGCACTGCACGCGACGAGCTAACAAGGCGCAGGCGTGTCTCGCGGTATGTAACATTCAGCTCGCGCGCAGACAGCTCGCAGGCAGCGAGACAGCCGGCGAGCGCACTGCACGCGACGAGCTAACAAGGCGCAGGCGTGTCTCGCGGTATGTAACATTCAGCTCGCGCGCAGACAGCTCGCAGGCAGCGAGACAGCCGGCGAGCGCACTGCACGCGACGAGCTAACAAGGCGCAGGCGTGTCTCGCGGTATGTAACATTCAGCTCGCGCGCAGACAGCTCGCAGGCATCATGGTCTGTAACGCTTATCGAAATAGTACTTGATACCCATTATACCCAAGTAAGTCAAAAAACTGTAACTGTATACGTATGCATCGAGAAACCAAGTTTGTTCCAATTGAGTTCTGGTTATTTTGAATAGTCTCTCAGATAGATGCGCATCTGTCTCTAAATATCAGATTTCAATAAACTAATACTATAATAATAATTCTTTTACAATAAACTTACACCCAACAGGAAATAAAAGAAGAATCAGTACGTTGCCAACAACTCATAGCACAGCAACTTACTGACATCGAAACTGAACGACAGCAAACAGAAGATAGACTTCAGGATTGGATGGAGGAAGAACGCAGACTACTCGAAGAAAGAATAGCAAGACATGTGGCTACAGAGAAACAGGCTCTAGAGGACAGACTAGCAAAGAAAGTCACAGAAATAGAAGTACACAATAAGATGTTAGAAGACCAGATGGAGCGCTATAAGGAGTGGCAGCAGATACAAGAGGAGGCAGATAAAGAGGAATTGCAGATGGCGGAGGAAGATTTGCAAGAGAGTGAGAATGGGAGGGAAGAATGTGTTAAAGATACCAAGAAGTATGGGAAGGAGTTTGAGGAAGGTATGTAATGTAAAAATATATATTTCTTACCTGCCTTTGAAAAGCGGCTAGTTTTTGAATAGGGTAGATGACAAAATAAACCTGATTAGTCCGTCAGATAGATTTAAAAAAATATTGGACACATCTTTTTTTTTTCACGTAAACAAAAAATGAAGATACAGTGCGTCGAAAACTCGTGTGACGTCACGTTTGAGTACATTGAAGACCCGAATGGCGCAGCGGTAGTGAGGCTGCCTTACGTTCTTAGGGTCCCGGGTTCGAATCCCGGTCGGAGCAAATGTTTGTGTGAAGAGCATAGACGTTTGTTTTCGAGTCATGGATGTTTATATGTATAATAAGTTTGTATTTACAAACAAAAAATATCTATGTAGTATATCAACTATCTGATGTCCACGACACAAGCCTCGTTGCTTAGTGTGGCACTAGATGGCACTGTGTGTAATGTCCAGCAATATTTATATTTTATTTATTTATTTTTTACCGGAAAGTGACGTCACAAGCCGGGGGGGCTTGTGACGTCACTTTCCGGTACTCACGTCACTTTCCACTCATGATCTTTGACGCGATTTATCTTCGTCAATTTTTATTAATTTGATAAAACAAAAAACAAGTATCCAATATTTTTCGATAATCTAACTGATGGACTAAAAAGAATCATAAATCTTCTTAGTCAGGAATCATCCCTTTTGTCTAGTTTCTCCCCTGTCGTACGGCCAGCCAAGGCTTCATAACTTATGTTAAAAAATAGTGAGTATATAATAATACCAGCCTATTACTGTCCCACTGCTGGGCCTATACCTCTTCTCTTACAGAGAAGGTATGAGCATTGATCACCACCCTCTCTCAAGACGGGTTGGCGAGTGAAGGTCCCATCGATTGACTTAAAAAAAAAAAACAATGTTCAACATGTTCGGTTATGTTTATTTATTTATTTTAACTGCATGTACAATAGTGGTACATAGGCGGACTTAATACCACAAGGCATTCTCTACCAGTCAACCTTTGGGTTCAATAGGAAAACATTGTGATAGGGTACAAAATAATGTCTAAAAAACTAACTTATTAACGAGAATTTATATACTTTATATTGATACTAATACACATATTACATAGACCATTATTTACGTGATATTGCAAAGACAGAAATGAAAAACTCCATGAATGTTGTAACTCCATATTTTTACCCAAAAAAAAAAGGTTTTCGACTTTTAAATAAACCATTGATGGGTTTTTTTGCAGGCACCAACGCCATTAACGTGGACATGGAGATATTCAGCAAGAATGTGGTGGAAGTTGTTGAACACATCAATAACGAGATGCTCGGGGTGCTGGAGCAGTCCATGACACAAGTTGAGGTATGTACAACTGGAATCAGACGCTTCACTTTATATTCGGCATCTTTCACTGAATACAAATTGAATCCAAAGGTAAAAAAAAAGTGAGCCGTCGCAGGAAGCCTGGCAGATGTGAAACATCGACATTATTTTGTACAAAGTCAATATTAAAATAAACACAATATTAAAGAAAATAAAAACAAAATGACTCGATTCACTAAAAGAAAATCATTATGCTGAAATCGAACTCGAAATCACGATATTGTAACCCAACGCTGTGCCCCGAGACCAGCTGGCTTATTGTAAACGGTAAACGAACCGTAACCGAATATGTAGATCTTATGCTGCTTCAACAAGTCGGTAATGTTCGGGATTGTTCGGGCCGGGTTGACAACTTGACAGTTGGCAATGCGTCACCACGGCATGTGTTGCCACGCCATTTTTCAGTTTTACCCGCGTATACATTTTTCACATCAAACAGTTAAAAAAGCAGTTTTGAACACCAAACTAAATCTTTTATTGTTATTCCACAGCAAGAAGTATCGAACGTGATATCGACGGACTCTGCGACGTGTGCGCAGTTCGTGCACGACGCAGACAGCGCTCTCACCGACATCGTACACAGCGCCAAGCTGGTCACTGACGCGCTTGTCGACAAGATTGAGGTAAGCTCGTAATCCCTGTGGGGTCAGACAGGTGTATACACGTTCTACCAGTTATGTTTGAAGTCCCATGTAATAGGGGGCGAGCCTATGAACACCGACCGGTAAATCTAGACAAATCTAGACTTTGTGGCTGCTACCGAGAAATTCCTAATTAATAATAATAACAAGAATTTATAATTAGATTTGAATAAATTGCTATTTGACATATTGTCAACATAATAGATTAATTTAATAGTGTCAACATTAAGTTACTAACGATCGCTGTTGTTATTTTTTTATTAAAAACGCAAGTATCGCAAAAGGATACAAAGCATCATACACATCTTCTTTTGAAGCAAGGCTAGCGCTTCATTGAAAAATTATTTTGACGTTTGTATAATTTTAGTCAAATGATATCGATGAATGATACTGCACTTATTAGTGTATCCATGGCAAAAAGTTCAAATGTTATGTTAAAGGCCGACGCAGACCGGGATGGCATGGCAAGGGATTTACATTTTTACCAATGGACATTTAAACGTATTGATATTGAAATACGACCGTGGCGCGCCTTTCAATGCCGTGCAATGAAATCCCTTTCGATGCCACGGCATCATTTTAAAGCATAGCAATTAATGTCATATTTCTACATCAATACGTTTGAATATCCATTGGTAAAAATTTGATCCCTTGCCATGCCGTCCCGGTCTGCAGAAGGCTTTTTTTAGGGTTCCGTACCCAAAGGGTAAAAACGGAACCCTATTACTAAGACTCCGCTGTCTGTCCGTCTGTCCGTCTGTCTGTCACCAGGCTGTATCTCATGAACCGTGACAGCTAGACAGTTGAAATTTTCACAGATGATGTATTTCTGTTGCCGCTATAACAACAAATACTAAAAACAGAATTAAATCAATATTTAAGGGGGGCTCCCATACAACAAACGTGATTTTTTTGCAGTTTTGTCTAATGTTTTTAAATAATGGTACGGAACCCTTCGTGCGCGAGTCCGACTCGCACTTGGCCGGTTTTTTTTTTTCGTATGGGAAATCATCAAATGATTCCTCCTGACTAAAACCCATCCATGTTCCTTCATCGCCCTTTGTGTTCCGGGGCCACGGTATCTCTTTCGAACAGTCCCGCAACCCCGGCAGGCATCGGTCCTTACGGACACCTTCCTATTGCTGACTCTCTTTGAGGCGCGCGTGGAACACTCCTGCTTGTCGACACGGCCTGTCGTCATGAGACGGACGGACGGCGAGCTAGCCCATAGCCCACCGTCCACAGGCCCGCGCCAAGGTGGCCGGGGGCCACGTGGCCCCCGAGTCTGCGGTAGGCCTTAATAGTTGTATTCTGACCCGTCTCCTTTTGTTTGCAGTCCAACTCCAGTAGTGCGATCTCCCAGCTGTCGTCCCTCTCCACGTCGACGGACGAGCTGATCGCGCTGTCCCGCTCGCACCACACGTCCCACTGCACGTCGGTGGCACATGCGCGTGCGCACGTAGAGAGCTTACAGGCGCAGCTGTGTGAAGCTCTCGCGCAGCACGCAGAGCTGGAGGGACGGTACCTCAGTGAAGAGTATAAGGTGTACTCGCCTACAGGTGTGTTGGACTTTATACATATTTATTTCTGTAGATTTATGACAGTGATGGACTGGTAGTATGGTCGACCATTGACGACCGACCGTGATCCATAATTTCAATACCAACTTGATTCATTTGTACGGAACATATGAATCAAGTTGGTATTGAAATGATATAACTTTCTGGTGTCAGAGTTTTTATGCCGCCTGTGGGCCTCGGACTTGGCTTTTACATGCCGTCGAGAAATATCTCGAATATGGGACAGTTTATTTTTTACAGTAATGATGTTATATCAATCAGTTTAATGGTCTTGTATGAGCGCTGACGCAGTATTTTGTATTTGTCGGACGCGCAGCACTCGGCGACACCAGTTCGCCCGTAATCAGCGTATACTATAGACACGCTTCCAACCCTGAGAAGTATTTCATTGTATTACGTTGCGCGAGTAAGAAATATTCAAGTTCAAGCTTATTTCATTATACACGAACACACAAAAGTCTGTACCACACTTTTAAATAACTACATATTATAAAACAAAATCCGTCGCCGCGTTTGTCTGTCTGTTTGTTCGCGATAAACTCAAAAAAACTACTGCTTCCGATTTTCATGCTGTGTCCACCAATGAATAGAGTGGTTCTCGAGGAAGGTTTTAGTGTAAAATACGACGATATCGACGATATAGTGTATATAAAATCATACATTTTGATGAGATAAGCGAACATAATTGTAGGGATCAGCTGGTTTTTTTTATCGCGATTCAGGATTTGGTCCCTTAATAAAAGTTGTTCATAATGATGAGTACAATGACCGGTTGAAGTTTATCGATATCGTCCGGAAACACGGTGTATAATGATATTTGTTGGAGGTGTCGGAAAAAAATAAGGCGTTTGGGAGCTTTTCTTTTGGTCGCGATAACCGACATCCACGCGGCAGATATCAGCTAGTATGTGATATGACAAACAGGTATGATACGCTATGACTATGCCTACCACTAACGGATGTACGTCTCCCGCCAGGCAAGACCCCGTCCCGCGCGGAGTACCGCTACCCGCGCATGTTGGTATCAGCTAGTATGTGATATGACAAACAGTATGATACGCTATGACTATAATACCACTAACGGATGTACGTCTCCCGCCAGGCAAGACCCCGTCCCGCGCGGAGTACCGCTACCCGCGCATGTTGGTATCAGCTAGTATGTGATATGACAAACAGTATGATACGCTATGACTATAATACCACTAACGGATGTACGTCTCCCGCCAGGCAAGACCCCGTCCCGCGCGGAGTACCGCTACCCGCGCATGTTGGTATCAGCTAGTATGTGATATGACAAACAGTATGATACGCTATGACTATAATACCACTAACGGATGTACGTCTCCCGCCAGGCAAGACCCCGTCCCGCGCGGAGTACCGCTACCCGCGCATGTTGGTATCAGCTAGTATGTGATATGACAAACAGTATGATACGCTATGACTATAATACCACTAACGGATGTACGTCTCCCGCCAGGCAAGACCCCGTCCCGCGCGGAGTACCGCTACCCGCGCATGTTGGTATCAGCTAGTATGTGATATGACAAACAGTATGATACGCTATGACTATAATACCACTAACGGATGTACGTCTCCCGCCAGGCAAGACCCCGTCCCGCGCGGAGTACCGCTACCCGCGCATGTTGGTATCAGCTAGTATGTGATATGACAAACAGTATGATACGCTATGACTATAATACCACTAACGGATGTACGTCTCCCGCCAGGCAAGACCCCGTCCCGCGCGGAGTACCGCTACCCGCGCATGTTGGTATCAGCTAGTATGTGATATGACAAACAGTATGATACGCTATGACTATAATACCACTAACGGATGTACGTCTCCCGCCAGGCAAGACCCCGTCCCGCGCGGAGTACCGCTACCCGCGCATGTTGGTATCAGCTAGTATGTGATATGACAAACAGTATGATACGCTATGACTATAATACCACTAACGGATGTACGTCTCCCGCCAGGCAAGACCCCGTCCCGCGCGGAGTACCGCTACCCGCGCATGTTGGTATCAGCTAGTATGTGATATGACAAACAGTATGATACGCTATGACTATAATACCACTAACGGATGTACGTCTCCCGCCAGGCAAGACCCCGTCCCGCGCGGAGTACCGCTACCCGCGCATGTTGGTATCAGCTAGTATGTGATATGACAAACAGTATGATACGCTATGACTATAATACCACTAACGGATGTACGTCTCCCGCCAGGCAAGACCCCGTCCCGCGCGGAGTACCGCTACCCGCGCATGTTGGTATCAGCTAGTATGTGATATGACAAACAGTATGATACGCTATGACTATAATACCACTAACGGATGTACGTCTCCCGCCAGGCAAGACCCCGTCCCGCGCGGAGTACCGCTACCCGCGCATGTTGGTATCAGCTAGTATGTGATATGACAAACAGTATGATACGCTATGACTATAATACCACTAACGGATGTACGTCTCCCGCCAGGCAAGACCCCGTCCCGCGCGGAGTACCGCTACCCGCGCATGTTGGTATCAGCTAGTATGTGATATGACAAACAGTATGATACGCTATGACTATAATACCACTAACGGATGTACGTCTCCCGCCAGGCAAGACCCCGTCCCGCGCGGAGTACCGCTACCCGCGCATGTTGGTATCAGCTAGTATGTGATATGACAAACAGTATGATACGCTATGACTATAATACCACTAACGGATGTACGTCTCCCGCCAGGCAAGACCCCGTCCCGCGCGGAGTACCGCTACCCGCGCATGTTGGTATCAGCTAGTATGTGATATGACAAACAGTATGATACGCTATGACTATAATACCACTAACGGATGTACGTCTCCCGCCAGGCAAGACCCCGTCCCGCGCGGA
Source organism: Xestia xanthographa (assembly GCA_905147715.2). Classification (NCBI taxonomy): domain Eukaryota; kingdom Metazoa; phylum Arthropoda; class Insecta; order Lepidoptera; family Noctuidae; genus Xestia; species Xestia xanthographa. The sequence continues at coordinate 25,098,252 of LR990665.1, forward strand.
GTACCGCTACCCGCGCATGTTGGTATCAGCTAGTATGTGATATGACAAACAGTATGATACGCTATGACTATAATACCACTAACGGATGTACGTCTCCCGCCAGGCAAGACCCCGTCCCGCGCGGAGTACCGCTACCCGCGCATGTTGGTATCAGCTAGTATGTGATATGACAAACAGTATGATACGCTATGACTATAATACCACTAACGGATGTACGTCTCCCGCCAGGCAAGACCCCGTCCCGCGCGGAGTACCGCTACCCGCGCATGTTGGTATCAGCTAGTATGTGATATGACAAACAGTATGATACGCTATGACTATAATACCACTAACGGATGTACGTCTCCCGCCAGGCAAGACCCCGTCCCGCGCGGAGTACCGCTACCCGCGCATGTTGGTATCAGCTAGTATGTGATATGACAAACAGTATGATACGCTATGACTATAATACCACTAACGGATGTACGTCTCCCGCCAGGCAAGACCCCGTCCCGCGCGGAGTACCGCTACCCGCGCATGTTGGTATCAGCTAGTATGTGATATGACAAACAGTATGATACGCTATGACTATAATACCACTAACGGATGTACGTCTCCCGCCAGGCAAGACCCCGTCCCGCGCGGAGTACCGCTACCCGCGCATGTTGGTATCAGCTAGTATGTGATATGACAAACAGTATGATACGCTATGACTATAATACCACTAACGGATGTACGTCTCCCGCCAGGCAAGACCCCGTCCCGCGCGGAGTACCGCTACCCGCGCATGTTGGTATCAGCTAGTATGTGATATGACAAACAGTATGATACGCTATGACTATAATACCACTAACGGATGTACGTCTCCCGCCAGGCAAGACCCCGTCCCGCGCGGAGTACCGCTACCCGCGCATGTTGGTATCAGCTAGTATGTGATATGACAAACAGTATGATACGCTATGACTATAATACCACTAACGGATGTACGTCTCCCGCCAGGCAAGACCCCGTCCCGCGCGGAGTACCGCTACCCGCGCATGTTGGTATCAGCTAGTATGTGATATGACAAACAGTATGATACGCTATGACTATAATACCACTAACGGATGTACGTCTCCCGCCAGGCAAGACCCCGTCCCGCGCGGAGTACCGCTACCCGCGCATGTTGGTATCAGCTAGTATGTGATATGACAAACAGTATGATACGCTATGACTATAATACCACTAACGGATGTACGTCTCCCGCCAGGCAAGACCCCGTCCCGCGCGGAGTACCGCTACCCGCGCATGTTGGTATCAGCTAGTATGTGATATGACAAACAGTATGATACGCTATGACTATAATACCACTAACGGATGTACGTCTCCCGCCAGGCAAGACCCCGTCCCGCGCGGAGTACCGCTACCCGCGCATGTTGGTATCAGCTAGTATGTGATATGACAAACAGTATGATACGCTATGACTATAATACCACTAACGGATGTACGTCTCCCGCCAGGCAAGACCCCGTCCCGCGCGGAGTACCGCTACCCGCGCATGTTGGTATCAGCTAGTATGTGATATGACAAACAGTATGATACGCTATGACTATAATACCACTAACGGATGTACGTCTCCCGCCAGGCAAGACCCCGTCCCGCGCGGAGTACCGCTACCCGCGCATGTTGGTATCAGCTAGTATGTGATATGACAAACAGTATGATACGCTATGACTATAATACCACTAACGGATGTACGTCTCCCGCCAGGCAAGACCCCGTCCCGCGCGGAGTACCGCTACCCGCGCATGTTGGTATCAGCTAGTATGTGATATGACAAACAGTATGATACGCTATGACTATAATACCACTAACGGATGTACGTCTCCCGCCAGGCAAGACCCCGTCCCGCGCGGAGTACCGCTACCCGCGCATGTTGGTATCAGCTAGTATGTGATATGACAAACAGTATGATACGCTATGACTATAATACCACTAACGGATGTACGTCTCCCGCCAGGCAAGACCCCGTCCCGCGCGGAGTACCGCTACCCGCGCATGTTGGTATCAGCTAGTATGTGATATGACAAACAGTATGATACGCTATGACTATAATACCACTAACGGATGTACGTCTCCCGCCAGGCAAGACCCCGTCCCGCGCGGAGTACCGCTACCCGCGCATGTTGGTATCAGCTAGTATGTGATATGACAAACAGTATGATACGCTATGACTATAATACCACTAACGGATGTACGTCTCCCGCCAGGCAAGACCCCGTCCCGCGCGGAGTACCGCTACCCGCGCATGTTGGTATCAGCTAGTATGTGATATGACAAACAGTATGATACGCTATGACTATAATACCACTAACGGATGTACGTCTCCCGCCAGGCAAGACCCCGTCCCGCGCGGAGTACCGCTACCCGCGCATGTTGGCGGCCACGTCGCCGCACGACCGACTGCTGGCCAGGTTCCGCGCCATGAGGCAGAACAATGATGACGTAAGTTTTATTTATTTTATTTTTATGTATAATGAGTCGGATTAGTGGGACGGATGGCCGGTGGGGCCGAAAAGTTGTGGAGTGGCGACCGCGAACCGGAAGACGTTGCGTTGGAAGACCTCCCACTAGGTGGAGCGGTGACCTGGTGAAGGTTGCGGGAATCCGCGGGATGAGAGTCGCACGGGACCGGTCAATGTGGCGACACTTGGGAGAGGCCTATGTCCAGCAGTGGACGTCGCACGGCTGAAATAATGATGATGATGATAAATAATGGGTGTAGAACCTAAAGGAGCTCGTAGCTAAATAATAACAGCCACTCGGGTCAATCTTTAGGTTAAGCCGTGCTTGCCTAGGTTGGTCTGTGGATGGGTGACCACCCATTACATACAGAGTTCCCTCCGTGCCTCGGAAAGCACGTTAAGCTGTTGGTCCTGGCTGTCATTTGTAGATCTTTGACAGTCGTTCCAGGTAGTCAGTGACTCAAAAAGTCTGACAACCAGTCTTACCAAGGGGTATCGTATTACCCAGTACTGAGTTGTGGAGGTCAGATAGGCAGTCGCGCCATGTAAAATCTTGGTGTTCAGTTGCACCCGGTTAGACTGTAAGCCGATCCCAAAGGCTAGGCAGATGATGATGGATGTCGACCCTTAATGAAGCCGAAAGGCACTTGTTCTCCTCGTCATTGCGATCATTTTTTTTATACCATATTCACTAGTTACGGAGATATTGGAAGTTAAAGTTCCATCTTTTTCACAAGTTTTTTTAAAGATTCGTTTGTAAGGTCATATCTTTACTTTAAATACCTCCATAACCCGTTTACTATTAAATGCTTCCATCAGCACAATGTTTTAAGTGCATTACATTGAGTTCGACCGTAAGGGTGCTTACATAAAGAAGCAGGTTTCCGGTACGGGCGGGTCGGTACCGATCGGTGCAGGGTTAACTTGCATATAGTGTAAATCTGCTTCTTTATAAGCGAGCGCATGATAACATAGAAATAAATATCTGCACCTATCGATACCGACTTGCCCGTACCGGTAACCTGCTTCTCTAAGCACCCTAAAACGTGATTTTTCACCACAAAAAAAAAGTCATTACCCAGCAATAATTTTTCTGTAAAGTTACTTAGTTTGATGTATTGAATGCTTGGTTGACGACTTCGTGATGAGTCTGTTTACAGTCTGTATATTTGCCACTCTTTCCGACGCAGAACTAAGATTATGTTAACATTCTCATATAAGGTAGTGTTACCGTCGTTGATTCCATAAGTTGTGCTTGCAGGACTGCGTGGTTATAGAGTCAGACCATGAAGGTCCGGCGGCCAGCGACTCCGAGTGCTCCACGTCGGAGGACTCCGCCGTGTTTGCGGCCCCCTCTCCTCCTCTCCCTCTCCCTCTCCCTCCGGCCGCACGGAACAAGAACATCGTCAAGAGTTCCTCGGAGACTGACATACTGTATACCGTGAAGAAGGTAAACACTCGATAACTACATCTATATCTATACTAATATTATAAAGAGGAAAGATTTGTATGTAACGAATAAACTTAAAAACTACTGGACCGATTTGAAAAATTCTTTCTGCAATAGATAGCTACATTATCAGCGAGTGACATAATCTATATTTTATCCCCGTACTCCCACGGGAACGGGAACTACGCGGGTGAAACCGCATGACGTCCGCTAGTTTAAAATATCTTTAGAATATCCGCCATATTCTATTTAAATTTTGTTAGGGCAAAAGCCAAGCAGAAAACTATGATTTAAAGTTATTTAAACTTCACATACAAATATGACACTATAGAATTTTCTCTTATTGGATTGTAATTTTATAATTTTACAAACATACTATTTGACGACCCATTAGGTACATACTTTTGTGAAATAATTTCTAAATAAGTTGCAATCATTCGCTTTTGAATTTTTCTGAGTGTGACTACGGTAATGGTGCATAGTCGAATGTAATGCCACAAGACATGCTCAACCACTCAACAACAATGCGTATACGCATTTCGTATTCAGGGTGTAAAACACCTCTTAACGAAGCCGAAAGGCACTTGTTCTCCCCGTCATTGCGATCATTTTTTTGTTCTACACCATACCTGGGAACCTTCTTACGGAGATATTGGGGGTCAAAGTTCCAAGTTTTTTTTTATTACAAGTTTTTAATGTAAGAATTTTACTTTAAACACCTCCACGACCCCCGTACTATTCTATCCATCCATCAGCACAATGTTTTGAGTGCGTTACATTGAATTCTACCACAAAACATGATTTTTCACCCCAAAAAAAAAAAAGACGTTTCCCAGCAATAATTTTTGCGTAAAGTTACTTAGTTTGATGTACAAAATGCTTGGTTGACGGCTTCGTAATGAGGTCTTTTACAGCCTGTATGAACTAACCTCTAGTAATCTTTGCTACATTTTTCAATCAACGACAAAATTAAATAATTATTGATATTTATGATTCGGTGTTCCTAGTTTCGAAACAAATTCTATAAACAACTAGCCCACTAAAGTAGCAAAATGTTTAGATGTTAGTTTGATGCTAAAATTCATTCAAACATTTCCTAATTTTCTTTCACAGCAACAGGAGAACGCCAAAGAGAACGCAAACCGTTCCGTTTCAAACAAGAAGCCTTCCAAGCTGCCGGCGCCCTCGTCTCATAAGAAACCGCTCGTGGAACGGAACGCTAACTGATGACAGTAAATATACCACAGTTTGTCCTGTACCTTTAGTTTAGACGGCTTGAAGATATTGTGTTCAATGTGAGTCGCGAATTTTCGCCGATAGAGGCGCTAGTTACGCTTGGCCCTCGCTTCGAATTCCTTTACGTGCTATTGAAATAGTTTTTCGGGCTTAAAATGGTGTAATTCATCAAATATTATGAAAAAGTGACTATTTATATGACAATTTTCGCCATTTTTCTTTGAAAAATCTCACCGATTTGGTATGATATACGTGTTATGATATATATGGATTTATAATATGTTATTTTTATAAGAAGTATGTATTCCGTGTGTCTATGGTTATGTGTGTCGATATGTATTCATAGTTATATTGGGACAGTTGACAAATTGTATAACAAATTGACGAAGATAAAACATTAGGTATGTAGTTTCAAAAATGCTATATTTTTTGATGATATCGTTAGTCGAGACTTACACGAACGATCTATTAACAAGAATGTTGTATAAAATGAGTACAATATCCTTTATTTTGCGCACAGGGTGAATAAATTAAAAGCGAAAATCAGAAACACTCAGAAACGAAGCCATTTCCCAACTTTGCTGGCGTCGGCTTCCAGTCTCAATCGAATGCAGATATACCAGTACTTCACTGGTATCTGCATTATATTGATAACTACTGCCGATCTGACCGTTTCAACCCAATTTTCGATTAACACGATACCCCTCGGTAAGACTGATATCAGACTTTCGGGCGTCTAACGACAAAATTATTATGTCAACTGTCGAAATAGTTAGTGTAGATTTTTATCGCTTGTAATTATTACTCTTGATATTTATAGTAACTACTTTTCAAGCACAAATCGGATTTTATTTTCCATTAACGCCTATCAATATATTCTAAAATAATTCCCAAACAATTACATCTTATTCATTTAATTTTAATTTTTATAAAATAGTTTTAATTTTAATGTCACTATATTACGTTAAGATTTATAATGTTCGCTATATTATTTTAGATAATTATATTATTTAGTGTGCCACATATCAAATGTGTATCGATAATAATATCGAATAGTTTGTTAGACAATATATTTAACCATGTTTAAAAAAGTATTTAAAATTAATTCTGATGGGGCCAGTACTGGTCCATTCTTAAACGGTTAAGGTTTTCGTTATTTAGTGATTTGCGGGCCTTACAATACAGCCTTAGCTACTGTACTATAAAGCTATGTATATTTCTGGATTAAAACTAGCCTACATGTATAAAGTGCAGGCCACACCAACAGCTAGCGAACGAGTGAGCGAGCCGAGCGAGGCATCCTTTCAGCTCTTTTCATACTTTGGTTCTCACCGCGAACTACCGAAAGAGCCGAAACGAAGTATGAAAAGAGACTCGCCCGGCTCGCTCGGCTCGCTCGCTCGCTAGCTAGCGGTGAGATCTGCGCTTTAGGGAGTGACCACTAAATACCAACGTGAAATCGACTTGGAGTCGGTCGGGATCTTCATGTCCGTGCAATAAAAGCGGTAAAAATTGTATTCGCCTCTATAGAGTAGACGACACCATAAAACAATAATTCCAAGACCTCAATAAAAAAAAGACTTTATTTTGGGCCTGAAAACCCGATTTATTTTCAATTAATTGCCAAATTAGATTTTTAGTAGCTTCGAAATCAATAAATAGTTGAGTCATTGGGTTGAATAAACAGTGACGTCACAGTTTGCTATTGCTGTACAAAATCTATGAAAGAACCGCGTTATGACAGCTCTTAAATAGTATCTCAATTGATTGGTGTGTCGTCTACCCCATTGTGTTCGGAAGACGCGACTGGACACCGTGTAGGACTATTCGCTTTCATTGCACGGATATTAAGGTGTTTCTGTGATCGGCACAAGCTGATTCTGCGCCGAATAGTGCCGTCATACCTTTACACTGCCACGGAACTGGAGAGAATTAAATTATGTTCCATGACAGTGTACTATCCTGGTCTTTTCCGCCTGACCATTTTAATTTTATTTCGCTTAAATCATGCGTGGGCGCCGAGCCACGCCCCCTTAAAGTTTGGACCTATTAGGATAGCGTCAACTTTGGCGCGCAAAATAACAAACTCTCTCTCTCTCTCACTCTCGTTTGGCGTGCGTCGTGAGTGCGCTCGGCCGATTCGGTATCTTTTCATTAATTATTTCTATACAAAGTCAACGGGGCGGGGCTAGAGAGCGTTTCTATGTTGCGAGTGCAAGCAAAAATTAGCTTAGTGGTGGTCAGGTGGGAGTGTCCTCGATAATACATTGAGCTTAATATTACTGCCAATCCAAATCTTCAATTTTGTTTCCGTGTGTAATTAATACAAGCTCATTCATGTATAAAATGAAGCAAATATTTGATATATTTAATACGAAATTAGTTTACAACGCTTTTCTGTATTCACGTGAGTGTAAGCTCTGAATAAAATATGATTTACTAATATAAATACGTGGCGTTTTTTAATTTCTTACACCAAACCTAATTTTAAGTCTATTCAAATCCTTGCGTCCAATTGATTTTGTTTTCTCTTGAACGAATATCAATTTTAAACTAGTGTAAATTAAGTTGATTTCAGGACAACTCGATACTAAAGAGATAATTGAAAATTTCTCAAGAATAATAAAAAAAATACACACACGTCCTCGGGTATTAGAGTAGATTGTCTTAAAAAAGATTCACAGTAGCTTTAATGTAGCTTCATGTTTTTGTTTTTGACAGGTTAATCCCTGTAACTGGTATATTTGAATTATGAGGGATTATTCTTAATTTGAATTGTGAGGGTAGTTGAATAAATACCTTCGCTTTGCTGTGGCGGTACCTCCAATACTTTAATCTTCCCGCGACCACGCCTGGTGCAATCCGGTCGAAACGTTGGGCTTATATTAAAGGTAAAATTCGCGATAAATACCCGTTTACGTGTGTGTTATAATGTATTTGAATTAAATAAGTTTTTAATCATTATTGCGTCATATGTAATATGAGGCGAGCGTATTGCCAACAAATCGGAGACCCATCTTCGCTTCGAGGAACAAGAAACTTAATGAACTGAAAATAAAACAAAGAATAATTTTATCGTATTTATTAGCATATTATAGAGTACCTACATTTACAAGTAATTGAACTAAAAAAGGCTGATTCGTATCACGCGACCTGTACTATGTATAATTTAGAACACACAGCATCCTATATAACTGTAACGATCTCTTGATCTTCTCCTTTTTACTTTAAATTGTGAATTAAGTATTCGCCAAGTAAGTATTATTACCGGACTGGCGCCCCCTAAGCCACGGTTATTGTAATTTGACAAAAAACTTTATTATGATTGTTTTCGCGAAAAATCAAATCAGCCTGATCCATACGCTCAATAATATTTACAACCTCACAAGGAGAGATACCAGATTCCACCTGAATTTTATGTTAAAGAAGTTTTATGTAAGTACCTACTTACTAATACACAAAACACGCACTTTGGACGTGGTGTTACAGACACAAGCTTGATACAATACACAAAAGTATGATTTAAAACTAATACGTAGTAAAGTCGACCACATAGCTGTTATCTTCCTAAGATTCAATACATCAAAACGGGTGAAATTTGGGCGCATACAATGTAAATAAGTGTCCCATAAAGTGGTGGAATCCGGCGTAAACTAAAAATAAATAGTTTATTTTTTAATCTGACAATTATGGCTGGATACTCTACGAAAAACACATCTATTTGTGTATTTTTAACAGCATAGCCATTTATGTATAAAATAAAAATAAATAATATAAGTGAAGAGAAAGAAGATTCTGCCACGTTTTACATTAAAAAAAAAAATAACTGAAATTCAAGGTTTAAAATTCGAGGTATTTCGTTTAAAAGTCTTGTCTTGTTATTTTTAAAACAAAGTATATAAAATGAATAGTTTTCTTTTGTATAATTTTCAAAACTCCAGAAGTGCAGACAGACTCTTATTCACTTTATAAAGTATAGAGATTTAAAATGATAGATTCGCTCCTGCCGCATCAAAAAGTAATTGCGTTTTTTTTTTAAATTTCAATGGTACAAAATCATTTTATTTGCGTTCCACAACGTTAAAAAGTTGTTACAAAAGGCTTACCTCTAAGAAAAATATAATGGACCCTGTTAAGGCAAAGCAAAATACAATGTTTCGCTCACTCATGCTCAAAATCGTACCTGTCTTCCATCATGAATGTGCTAGCTCATACTGCTCAGTTTAAACACTTTAAAGCGACGTACGGCGAGGGCATATCTAACCATTTCAATCATTGAAAGTATGAATAAACAACTAGAAATACTAATTGTCTATGTAAATAATATAAATAATAGTTATTGTTTGGTTTTTCGTACTACAACTAAGATTATCTGTTTATTACTAACAATAAATTATTTTTACGGATATTTAGGGAAGTATTAAATAAATATTTTGTTCAAGGAAGGCTTTCTACAATCACCACAAAATGTATTGCACTGGAGACCTAACAAAAAAACAAGTATTACAACTTTTTAACACGTCGTTCTAAATAAACTTAAGGCTTTACTTCACCGACTATATGGCTATTCATTGCCAAGAGACTAATTATGCCCATGCCTTGATTTAGTAAAATCTGAAGATACTGCTTGATAAAAATTTTAAGGTTAATAGAACTTTTTAAAAGTCTTGCGAATTGTGTGTCAAAGTTAGAAAGCCTTTAGACCAACTTTAAACCGTGTTCTGATTAACAAAAGTTAAAAAAAATGCCAAGTTTAACAATTAAAAAAAATACAAATAAATTCGACTTTACCTTGACTGGGGAGATGGTGGGAGAATGTCTAAATGCCGACAAAAATAAATGACATAATACTAAATAAATTAAATAAATAACTTAGATGACTAAACAAGACGTTTTGTAAATATTTACATTACAGAGTCGAGAGTAAAAGTTCAGTCCTACCTGTACGGACATTATGTGGACGTGGGTCTGGACACCGGACAGACAAGATTATGTCAGTGTTTCTGTCATTTTCTATTGTCTATGTCAGTATCCACGGCCAGTCCGCAGTCTGTCTGAACTGGTTTGACTGAACCTTAAATCAAATACTGTGCATAAATAGTAATAATTTAAAATAAATATTATTTAAATGCAGATATACAGTCATTTTTTATTATAGTAAGTCCTAATTCTACGAAAGTGTTTGTTTTTATGGACTTCAGTTGGTAAAGATTCAGAAAGTAATAACAGTGAGTCCTAAGCACCTACTAAACACTGATAAAAACTGGCTTGACTGATTTGCCATACAAAATATTCACATCCCACAATTTTTTTCTTTCACCAAATTCGCCAACTGCAAAAAGAGTGAGAATCTCACCTATACGTATCCGTGTATTATTTTTTGCATCAACTACAAAAAGTCTCCAATTTAATTATAAAGGCCGAAACACACTAGCAACTCTGGCTTTTTTTTTCAAAATCGCCAACATAATCGAGCCTTGCTTTAGAAACCCTATTCACTCGCTGTACTATAGGTTGTTCACGGATATGATTTGGTTGATCCAGCCGATGAATGAGGACACCTTCACGTAGACTCCGGGCACGTCTTGCCGGCCGCAGCCGAAGCCCCAGGACACCAGACCCACTAGCTCGTAGAAGCCATCGTCTTGGCATACGAGGGGACCACCTCCGTCACCCTGTGGACAGATGTCAGGAGTTAGGATTTTGAACAGCCATGTAAAGAAGGCTAGTGCCTTGTTCTTATGGCAATTACGGGCCAGCCTGCAGTATCAACATAAATGCTGTGGCGAACTACCAATGTAACATTGCTTCCAACAAGCACACATCTGAATGAGGGATTTTCTTTTTAGCTCTTCCCTAGTCGCTGGATAGATGGCGCTAGGAGTTAGTATGATTATGCAAGAAACGGTACCTAAAAAAACTGATTTTAACAAAGCGCGAGAAAACAGTCAATTGATTTTAACAAAGCGCGAGAAATTAGTCAATGAGAGTATGTGACGTGACACAATGTTTTTTTTTTCAAGCGTTTTGGCTTTGGCACCAACTATCATAGTAAGTTCAACGCCATCTATAGAGCTCTTGGAAACTAAGTTTTTTTTGAATACCTCAAAAAGAAAACCTCTCATTATAATAGCTTAATGGATTAGGAGAGAAATTGGCACATTTGACGTCAGGATGATGCATATAGATCATCAGTAAAGTTGTCGAGGGTTATAAAAGTAGAGGAAGACCAAAGAAACAATGGTCGGACTGTGTATTGAAGAACATGGCTAGAAGAAATCATGCTGCAACGACACCAAATAATAAGAGATAAGGGCAGGACAATGATGTTGATCTATCAGCAAACCATTCAACCATTCTTTGCTACCAACCTGACACGCATCGTTCCCGGGCTCGCCGCCCGCACAGAAGGAGCTGGCGGGCAGGATGAAGATCTTCTCTGTGACCGCGTTGACCTTGCGGATGCACTCGGCGTCGCTCACTATCGGCAGCTCAGCCTCGCGCACGCGCAGGGGGATGGGGCCCGCTGGGAATTAAGAATAAGTCAGTTAAGAGCCTATACCCAGCTATAGCTATAGCCTCAGATTAGCAACTCTATTTGTGGTGGTTCAAACTTCGTTTGTAATACTGTTAGAATAACGTTCTAATCAGCTTGCACTACAAAGCGGTTGTTACGTCAGTCACTGCGGCCGAATAGTGCGAAATGAGTGGTTTTTATTCATTATAAAATCAAATTTTCATCTTTTGGAAAAAAACATAAGACCTGCTTTATAGTTAGTTCAGTTTGTATGAAAAGTTTCATGATCTAATTTGAAGTACTTTTTGAATACCAGCGGTTTATTGTTCGATTTAGAGGTAACTTTGGGATTTTTTTCTATAGACAAAATTATATGAAATCGTGTTTTCGCCGAACATAAGACATAACATTAATCCTCAACTTTACCAAATATTTATTTAAAAATTAATTCTGCAGTATTTTAGGCGTAACGGAGGATCATGCTAAGCCATTTGAGGGGGTATAGGCCCTTAAGACGGATGTTCAAGAAAACTAAAGTAGCTATATGTCTATTCACAAACATTTGGTGCAATTTTGGCATGAAATACGATTCTATCAACAGTAAACTTTTTGTGGCTTGTCTAATCCACGCTACACTTCTAGAAATTTTCACTTTTGGATTGAATCCATCGATTGATCTAGGGTTCAATAAAAAAGGATTTCAAAATGAAATGAACCCAGCGTGGAACACAGAACGCAATTACGTGCAATCAATCGGTATAATGTTTAAATTCACGCGACTTTTCGAGCCAGATTGAACACCTCCATCCCGTCCCGAATACCCTGCCGGGATTCACCTGTTTGGCAAGTGCTCTAAAAACCTTGCAGACCTCAGATAGCACTGGCCTCGTTATAATTATAAAGAAACCTAATATCAAGGGCGTATAAGGAACACTTACTTTCTCCCATATAACCGTAACCGGTGACAGTGCACCGTTTGCCGGCCGCGTGGCTCACTCCTCGAGCCGGTAGGCACACCAGGCACACTCCTGTGGAACAATGGAAATAGTGAGATTTCTCTTTCATCAGAAACGCCTGTAAATGTCAAATGAGACCTAACACCACGGATTGTAATAACTTGTATGAAATCCTTTGTAACCTTTCACACTTATTTGCGCCGACTCAGACGAATAGATAACGGTGAAATATGATATGTTTCGTTCGGCGTGGTTTCGGATTCTTTCGGAGTGGACAAGTGTGCGTTTACTTTTAGGCGTCAAAAATTAACAGACAGACAAACAGCGTTATTACTGTTGCACTTATAAAGAAAGCATATTTAAGCTCATATATTAGGTATTTTTAAAACAACACCATTCTGGAATTTTATGGATTGCGTGACATTATTCTGAGCGATGACCGTTTTGGGTGGATGTGTGAAGGTTTTGCGTATATTGTTCTTTTTTTCATTTTCTTTCTTATTTTTTCTTTCGTTCAACTACCAAAAATACCAAACTACCCACCTTCTTTAAGCTCAGCCTTCCCGTGCAGCTTGAGCAACGCTATGTCATTGTCCAGGGTCTGGCTGTTGTGGTTGTGGTGGATGTAGGTGGTGGCCACCCTGAGGGTCTGGGCGCCGGGAGAGCCGTACTTGCGGGTCAGGTCGTGGTCACCTACACGGACGTAGATCGCGTCGCCGGAGCGGACGATGCTGCGAAAGTTTTGGAAATTAGTATCAAAGGTTACTAAGCCAACCTCCAAGTAATATGGAGCAAGCAACGGTAGGAAGATGATGATTGCATAAAATCAATCCTGAAATTATCGAAGAACTAGGGGTTTAAAATGGCCGCTTTAACAGAATCGTAATATCAATCACGAGTTTTTTTTATTTTTTAAATGGACTTTAAAATTATTACTATAGAGTCCATTTTTTTTTTTTTGTTAATGTGATTCTTATTAAGATTCTGCTAAAGCGGCCATTTTAGGTCCGCTGCGCACATTTCGTTGAATGTAATAGGAGTGAGCCTATTGCCATAAACCAAGTTCAGGTTCTGGACCACTACTGAGAAATTCCTGACGGATAAATCCAGTAACACATACCGATTTGGGAATCGAATCCACGGTCTCATGCTTAGCGGAAGCGCTTGCGAGTAGTTACTAGATCTACGAGGTTTTCACAGAGATAAATTGTATGCTAACATTTTGTTACAGTATTGATTTAAGATTGATGTTACTTGACTGAAATGGCCGACGCACAAAGAGCAGATTCGAGTACCTAATCATTAAACATTTTCTCTTCAAAAATCAACGTTGCAATGAGGTAGGTAAGTTAAGACTTACCTACCTCATTGCAACGTTGATTTTTGAAGAATCCTGGGTAGAAATAGACAAGTAGGTAAGCCTACTAGTCTATTTCTACCCAGGATTCCTCTTATAAGAATATAATTATGGTATTACTATGAGACGGGTAGATAACCCATTTGAGGATTACTTGTAGGTATTAGGCTTACTTGGTGACACAGTGCGCGGCCGTGAGCACCCACTGCGTGCCGATGAGCGCGGCGCCGCACAGGTACTGGTTCAGCGAGTTGATGAGCGCCACCTTGTATTAGTGCTACTTACTTAGTGACACAGTGCGCGGCCGTGAGCACCCACTGCGTGCCGATGAGCGCGGCGCCGCACAGGTACTGGTTCAGCGAGTTGATGAGCGCCACCTTGTATTAGTGCTACTTACTTAGTGACACAGTGCGCGGCCGTGAGCACCCACTGCGTGCCGATGAGCGCGGCGCCGCACAGGTACTGGTTCAGCGAGTTGATGAGCGCCACCTTGTATTAGTGCTACTTACTTAGTGACACAGTGCGCGGCCGTGAGCACCCACTGCGTGCCGATGAGCGCGGCGCCGCACAGGTACTGGTTCAGCGAGTTGATGAGCGCCACCTTGTATTAGTGCTACTTACTTAGTGACACAGTGCGCGGCCGTGAGCACCCACTGCGTGCCGATGAGCGCGGCGCCGCACAGGTACTGGTTCAGCGAGTTGATGAGCGCCACCTTGTATTAGTGCTACTTACTTAGTGACACAGTGCGCGGCCGTGAGCACCCACTGCGTGCCGATGAGCGCGGCGCCGCACAGGTACTGGTTCAGCGAGTTGATGAGCGCCACCTGCCAGCACCACTCGCCGCGCTCGCCGTCCTCGCCGCCCATCACGCGCCCCATGCGCCGCCCTGAGCGGGACGTCGTGCCTGGAAACGTGAGCAGGCCGTCTATACCGAGTGTGCAGGGTGTGCGTTGCACACGGGCGCAGCGGCCCTAGGGGACGCCGAGCGCCGTGAGCTACAGAGGGGCTCCGTAGTGAGCGGCGCCTTCCCAAAAATGTTTTTGTGCAGTGGGCCTCGCTCGCAGTGAGCTTACCTTCCCAAATTTGCCAAATGTTTCCAATGGATATTGAACTTTGTATGATTATATGAGGTCGTAAATTAGAATGCAGAAATTTCAAAATTTGGACATTGATGATTTAACATCTATTATATATGTTAACATGGGTAGATTTTGGCTTGTTAGGGTAAACACCAGAACATCCTGTATAATTCTAAATACAGTCAACAACACATCATGGTATCCAAAACCAACAAATTTCTTCATCTCCAAACAATTGAGTTGGGGAAATTTGACAGTTTGTGGTTACTTGTACTATCGAGGACACTCCCGCCTGACCACCACTAAGCTAATTTTTGCTTGCACTCGCAACATAGAAACGCTCTCTAGCCCCGCCCCGTTGACTTTGTATAGAAATAATGAATGAAAAGATATCGAATCGGCCGAGGGCACTGACGACGCACGCCAAACGAGAGTGAGAGAGAGAGAGATTGTTATTTTGTGCGCCAAAGTTGACGCTTTCCTAATAGGCCCAAACTTTAAGGGGGCGTGCCTCCGCAAGATTTAAGCGAAAAAAATTTAAAATGGTTAGGCGGAAAAGACCCCCATAGTACTTTGTACCCATTCCATTTTGACCGCGCGCTTAATTACTAGGGGGCGATAGGGTAAAGGTTTTCACTCGGGTGCTACATATGGGCTAGAGACGCCTCTGAAGGTGAATGATCTATTAGATTCTAGAGTAAGATAGATATAGTGCTGCAACGATTATTTGGATACTATGAGGACGGCGGTGCTGTAAGTAAACATTTGTGGACTTCTGTGTATCTTTGTATTATTGAGGTGGTAGGTCCTGATGACGTGCTGGTTCGTTGGTGCCGAGGAAAATAAAATTAAACGGCGGACAAGTAAATTCACGTCTGTATTGGACCAGTGTCACAGATGGAAGGGAAGTGAGGAGTGTTACCACAGTTTACATAATGATTTACATTCTAATGTTGGTGTTGCAATATTATTAATTAAAATCTCCAACAACTTCACCGTTCAAAGAGACTGACAGACTGCCCGTGATAGTTTTAACAACGTTCTCAACCGCTTGTGACTCCTAGCTTGCGCTCAGTTGCTTCAAATTCGGACACGAATATTATTTGAAAATGCGTCTCTAGTCGCAGCATGCGCATCGCCAGGAAATGCGTATCTACTCTGTAGCTGTCATTTAACAAAAGTAGATATTTTGATGACTTACCTTTGACTCCGCACACGTATTTATTGTATTTCTCAGTGGAAGACAGCGTTGTGCCATAGTTCGGATCGTACGGAGCTGAAATACAAGGGTAAAAAACATTTAGTTTAAGTTATAATTTTTGTGTGCATTATTAGTAGCTAGCTAAATAAATAAAACTTCAAGGGCGAATTTTAGCATTCAAAACTTAACGTGATTAGCATTTTCTTGTAGAAAATGGATACTGCTCTTGAACGCAGTGTATGATGTTCTGATTGCTTTCAGTTTAATTGATAAAATTCACCATAATTGATATGGGGTCTATGTTTGGAATAAGAAGACATGGTACCATTGGGATGGGGGCAAGAGAATTATGATAATAATTAATATGGGGTCTTTAGGTGCGTTTGCTATTCAGCATTATTAAGCAGGGATCTAATATTAAAATCAAGCAATTGTATACCACTACAACCAGAAACAAATACCTACATTCAATTTGACTTAATAGAACGTTATTTTGAGATTCACCAATAGGCGTAGTGTGTGTGTTTGCGAGCGTGGTGTAATGCTGGTAATTGGTCGAGGGCTGCGGCAGCGGCAGCGGCGCCGTGTCATTGGGTGGGCGGCCCCCTACCACTTCTAGCACCTTAGACTTGGGGGCACAGCATTGGGTGCCTGCCTTCTTGCACTTGAACACGTCTGTCATCTCCGCATTCCCTGTGAAAAAGGTTTGTGTGAGAAGATGATCCAAGTGATGTCATGTCGAAGACATGTCCGTGCAGCATCTCAATACTCACGGAAGCA
This sequence comes from Xestia xanthographa, assembly GCA_905147715.2. Classification (NCBI taxonomy): domain Eukaryota; kingdom Metazoa; phylum Arthropoda; class Insecta; order Lepidoptera; family Noctuidae; genus Xestia; species Xestia xanthographa. Next base: position 25,115,312 of record LR990665.1, read on the forward strand.
AGTGAAGGAGAGCAGTGATACGATGCAGGAACCAGGACAGTCGGGGCGAGGGTCTGTTGGCGCTGGAGTCGTGGTGGTGGTAGTGGTGGTCGTGGTTGTACGTCGCGTGCGGGGTGGTACTCTGGGGGTGAAACGTAAGTCCTATAATAACAATACAGTCTTGATCGGTTTACCCTGTTACGGGAAGTCAGCAAGTTACTGACTAGTTGACTGTTATATTGTTGCATTCTCGTTTAGATTGAACTGAAATGAAAGAAGAGCATTCATAGTAATTGCAGAATCTGCAAGACGTGATTTGATAAATCATGTTCGATGAAAACGAGCATAATCATGATTATATTGAGCAAATTATATAAGCAGCAAGAGAATACTTAGTGATCCCGAAGCTTCATACACATTCTATTTGAGTTAATATTTTGCGTGGTTCTTTAATATGAGCCGTTTATAGACGTGGCTTCATTTGCACAAGTCAAAACCACGTAAGTAGCCAACGGCTAAGGTACGCATGTGTTTAGCTGGCTTTGTATGACAATATAGACGACAAATGAACCGCTCAGATACCTTGGGAAACCTCTCCGTGCATCCTAGTGGAATTGTTACATACCTAGTATTGTCACAGCACACGTAACCTTCAGTGCTGCACTCCGTTCGCTGCAGGATGACAGCTGGGGGGTTGCAGAAGGCGGCCATGATGTTGTGCATGCAGTGGCCTGGGCACCGCGGGAGTGGGGGCTGGAAACACAGGTCCATATCGTTAGGAAGGGCCTACAATTCGTCTTGGATCGTCAAGTTATGTTGTATGTGATGAAAGGACTTAAGACTGTTATTATGGGCAACTACAGTACTTTCACAGTTTTTATGTCTTGTGACTGGGACTGTAGCTACATTTAATTTTCATATTTGTTTCGACAATTCAAAAGTGCCTGTAACTGGCCTACTTGAAATAAATGCTTTGATTTTGATTTTGTCCTATTCTTTTTTGCTAAGTGCTTTCACGTTGCATTAAAAAGACTGTAGAAAGTATGAAAAAAACCGAGACAGGTAACTAATATAGAACAATACTCGCAGAAAGCGCTGATGAGGCTGAAAAGTTTTAGTGTGGCGTACGCGAAAGCGGGATGAGATTCCAGAGTTTGCCGTAAACTGCGGGAGACAGAACAAATCATGGTGGCGAAGTTTTGGGGAAATTCGAGAAACCACATTCATCGGCTAGTGCCGGTCAGAAATAGATTAATGTCCATACAAAACTGCAAAGTCAGTCCCATATCCAACAACGTACGTTTTCCAGTTAAGATGACGATGATGCAAATGATGATGATGATGAATAAAAAACATCTCCACTCAAACACGAACCTTCCGAACTCTTACCGGCTTAGTCGGTCGATGAGTGGTAGGCCTCCGTGTGGTGGTCTCAGCAGCCTTGTTCTCGGTGATGCAGCAGACCCCCTCGTTGGGGCACACAGCATCCTCGTCCACGTTGTCACAGAGAAGGGAGAACAGCCCTGAGATGCACTCACCACGGCACTTGTGTCCTGGTCTCTGTTTTGGAGCTGGTGTTGTCGTTAGCTGGGGAAACGGAATTATTAATGTTTAAGAGGTAATGATTGAGGAGTAAGCTACGCTTGTCGAGGTCAATCCTTAACCTTATCGGTTAACCTTTTACGATATATACCGATCCTCCTCAGTGCTTCAGAAACCAAGTAATGTTTACAAAATAATAGCAACAGGTCTATAGCTTACTCATAGCGTTGACGTACTGACCATGTAGTATATTACAGTTTGTTAAATGTGAAGATATTTTCCATCATATCAGTGAGATTTTTAACCGACTTCAAAAAAGGAGGAGGTTATACCAAGAAAGTATACCAAGATTCATAATCAATCACTCAATTACTTCAACAAAAGTAAATATTTACCGCAGTAGTTGGCCTCTTAGTCGAGTACTTTTTCTCGTTTGGCACGACGAGGTCCGGAGGTGGTCTGTCTCCGTAGTTATCCTTGGAAACGCAACACAGCCGGCCCTTGACGCAGAGGTCTGGGGAGTCCAGGTAGGCCTCGCAGTACTGGGACAGGCGGGCCTCCACGCACACTCCTGGGCAGGCGATGTTACCTGTAACAGTGAAGAGAACGTGGTAAGCGTCAATCGATGGTAAGTTAAAGTTATGAAAATGTAAAAAGCACATTTGGAAGGATAGAAATCAAATCAAAAGTCATTCAAATTAGGCTGAGAGTCAGCGGTTTTTGAACCACTTATATTTTATTTGAACGCTATAACTTATGACTCTCGCCTAAAATATCAACTCTTCACCACTTCTTAGTATTTGACCTGGGAAAAAAAGGTAGATCAAAATCCCCAGCAAAATATATAAAAGTCTGTTAGGTGGCAAAGAGGCACTTTACTTTAGGCAAAAACATCACGATGAAAAATGTGTCCTAGACTCGTACAATTCGAAGTTGTGACCCGCACTGGGTCCGCGTGGTGTACAACGTTATGGCCCATTCCTCCTCACAGACAGGAGGACTGTATACCAGTCCCAGCAGTGGGACCATTATAGGCTGATTATGCTAATCCTAATAGTTAATAGGGTGTACCTAATAATTACCACTGTTTTTGTATTTGTCTTGCGGTGCCTGCGTAGTGGGGTCGTCGTAGTCATCGTCGGCGACCGTCGTATGCCGCGTCGGTCGCGGACGCTGCGTCGTCATTTGTGTCTCGTTGTCTGAAAGATTAAATGATAAACATTATATACTTCTAGGACAGGAGCTGTTGAGTGTTTGTGTGTGTGAAATTGATATTTTATTATTTATTAAAATATCAATATTATCTACACTACTATATTATTACCAAATCTATAAAAAAGTTTTTCAGTCGAAATTACGGACCTTAGAAAAAAAATCTGGACTTTTCTTTCCTTTGAAACTATTTTTTTTCCTGTGATTTATTTTTGCAGATATTATTAATAGAGAAAGCCTAGATTTGTTGCACAACATTGCTGGGTGCTTAAAACATAAACTACTCGCAATACAATTATGTAGAAGTTGATTTCTACGTTAATTTTATTAGAATCAATTTTATTTAATTAAAAACTTTTCTCATTTTTGGTAATCACGGACATTTTGTTTGTCCCCCACGTTCCGAACTCTGAGAAAAATGTCCGATTAGAGAACTGATTTCATCGAATAGTGTGCAGTAAGATTCCTTTTAAAAATTTTGTTCTCGTTATGTTTTTTTACTCAGTGTAACTTCTTTAGGGGCGTTGAGCACTTTTTGGGTGAACAAAGAACGCTGTTATAGAACGGTTAATCAAAATCAACCTTAAACAATTAAGATAAAGTTTATTTTGAATTGATTCTATTCAAACTTGCATGTTTTTTTTTTTTTTTAATCTAAGTATCTTAAGACTTTCCAGTTAAAACCAATTAAAATATAAATCCAACTTACTATTACTCTCATCAGCACAGCACTTCATGGACTGGCTGGGGCACTCCACCTCTTCCAGCACCTCGTTACAGAGCAGCGCCGCGAGCGTGTGCATGCACGTGCCCGGGCAGTTCTTAGCCTCCATCTGCGTGTCCAGCGTGTCGAGAAGACCTGGAAAATAAGGAATTATGAGTTAGAAAAGTTTTTCACACTGAGTTAGTCATCATCATCTATCTGCCTAGCCTTTTCCACACTACGATGGGGTCAGCTTCCAGTCTAACAGGATGCAGCTGAATACCAGTATTTTACATGGAGCGGCTGCCTATCTGACCTCCACAACCCAGTTAGTACTGGGTAATATTACGATATACCCCTTGGTAAGACTGCAGGTTGTCAGACTTTCGGATCACTGACTACCTATAACGACCGACAAAGATCTACAAATGACAGCCAGGACCAACGGCTTAACGTGCTATCCGAAGCACGCAGGATACTCGGTATGTAATGAGTGGTCACCCATCCATCGACCTATGTTATTATAGTGGTGTTGTTGTATTATAGTAGTGGTAGTGGTCACCCACAACTCCCACAAGCTCCTCTTCGCTCTGAGTAAGTAATAGCTAAAAATAGTGACACGGGAAAGACGGGAGCGACGAAGGGAATGACGACTTTTATCAACACACAAACAACAACAACAACAGCCCATAACGTCCACTGCTGGACATAAGCCTCTCCCATGATGGGAGGAATTTGCCGTAATCTCCACGCTTGGCAGGCGGATTGGAGATCGCAGTGATGAAAGACTAACAGAAAACGCTGCTGCCCATTCTCTGGTCTACGGAGGCGCAATGTGTTCTGCCTCAGACATTAGTCGCCTTATACGACACCCGTGAGTGTAATGGGTTGGTTCTATTCTACTCTGCCGGATACCACACGGCGTATATCGCGTTACGGCACGGCGGCACGGTCACGGCGTTATCAACACACAATTGAGTATTATACTAGATTTTTTTTTGAACAAGTCTCATTGGATTGAGTCGGTCAGCATGGCACAGTTTCCTCCAAAGACGGGTGGAGTGGAGTGGAAAGGAGACGTGTGGGAATCCACCAATCTCATTTTCACGTCTAATCTTCACTACGCCTGTCTCCGCTTTGGTGCAATAAAACTGACGTGGCCTTCTTCTTCATATGAGAAAACATAACTTTGGAAACCCTTAAAAGTAAATCCACTTTCAATAAAAATAAAACATCAAGAATAGTTTTATCGTTTGTGATAAGACCGATGAAAGGCCGCTTGTTTTGACAACGACATGAATTAAGACTTCATTTCCTATTCCAAGTCAGAATGCGAAAACCCCGAGATATGTCTCACCGATAACAATCTTAAATTCGACTTTCTCGTACTGTGATACTGGATCACTATTTGCCCTAGAGCGTTATTGATCCCTATCACGATTACCACTTAGTCCTAGGCTAACCTCACTGCTATCTAACTGGGCCATCGTCCTTAATTACTGAGGCCTAATTTCCGCGTATTTTGCCGCCGTTTATAGAAATGGCAGGCGCCTGCGCCGAGTCCGTTAGTATCGTCCGCATTCTGCGCACGCGCTGCGCCGCGCCGGTGCTGACTAGCGGCTATAGTGAGCTGTGATGTACGAATGTGTGCTTTATGAGGCGAGGTGACTTTGCACTGGTATCAGGGTTGAACAGTTCAGTTATCTGTAGTTATGTTAAACTGGTTCAAACAGAAACATTTGCTTGGATCGCTCTCTATTTATCTAACAATCAAAATTTTAGGCTACAACGATTGTCCATAGATAAATACTTTACAAACGAACCTGCATAAAGTAAATACAAACTAGTGTAAAAAATGCAAACAAGCAAACAATGTGTGTCGTGGCAAAACATGTTTGATCTCATATTCTGGATTAACGCTATGTATACGTGTTTAACGCAAATAAATGATCTTGTCTTAAATAAGATTAAAAGCTAAATTACGGTTCGCGGCTTAGGTTTATTGTAGATCTATTTATAGTTATTTTATGTTTTCCTATTCCCTTCATATTGTTTCCTAAATTATTTACTTACTATTTCTATTAATTATATTTTGTAGGCATTTAGACCTCATAAGATTCATTTATACCACCACACCACCACACACACCTCAACCACATACGTACCACACCACCACACCACCACCACGTACCACATTTGTTTCCAATTATTTAATTAACTGTTATAATTGAAGTGTCAGAAGAGTATTAATTTCAATCATAATTTTGGCATTTTATGTGAGAAAATAAAACAAACCATATTAGTACCCAACACAAATAACCCTGAAAGTAATTATACCCTTCACTACTTTACCAATCCTTCAAATCCAAAACTAATAAATAACTTCGAACCATCTTCAACAAAATCTAATCTCGTTTCATCTCATAACATCACTTGAACCCGTGCGGCGACATTCCTCAAGCCCCATGGTGCTCTACAACGCAGTGCCGTTAGCTCCTCCCGGCCGATGGATGGGTGACCGTCACCCCCCCGTCCCCCGGCCTGCGCCCGCGCCGCCCAGCGACCTCAAGCCACTGACACAGAATTAGTCGGAGCCAAATGAAAGGAAAACAGACGACGACCTCGTTGATAAGCGGCAGCGGGTGATACATTGTGGTGTTGTCGTTTGAACAGAGCGTAATAGTGTACCTGCTTATTCTGCAAAAGAATATAGACTGATCTGGTGTATGAATTGCCAAAACGTTACACTTTTTTCCACAACTCTTATTTCTAGAATCAACAGCGAGGAACATTCAAATAGAGCCTACGCCTATTCAGTGAAACTTGACGAATCCTGGAAAAACGGTTAACTACTGTCTTGGATCCTGTTACGAAATTAATCAGAAAAGAACAAAATTGTCGTCAACGTAGGGTTATTTAAGTAAGCTGTAGCTAATATCAGCATGTTTGACGATATCAAAACGCCAATCCCACCATGATTTCACACATTATTTATTTTTTGCTGTAAACAAATTCGCAAACGTAAGTCCCTTCCATTTGTAATTCCTTCATAATGAATTCTGCACTATATCCTCTCTTTCTCTCATGAATTACGCCTCTTTCTGGTGGCAAACCGTTACCCGATGACCTAATGCGCGGCGGGCGGTGAAATCGACCGCAAGCGCCGAAAACGAAAGTACATGCGTGCGCGCACGACACCGGACGATGCCGGCTTCGCTGAAAGGGCGGCAGGTAGCGCCACTGACGACGGAGAAGAACGAAGAAGAAGGTACAAGGTGTAAATGGACCCAGCACTAAGCCGTCAACCAAGCATTCTGTACATCAAAGTAACTCTACGGAAACGACATTTTGGTGGTGAAAAATCTCGGTTTACGGTAAGATTCAATAAAACGCACTGAAAACGTTGAGCTGATGGATGCGTTAAACAGTAAAGTTAGAACATTGACTTTACGATATCTTCGTAACTAGAATGTTCCCAGGTATGGTCTAGAACAAAATAATCAGCGTAAAGACGGGGAGAATTAGTGCCTTCCGGCTTTGTTTTTACACCCATTAGATAGACAAAAAGAACTTAATTAATTTCACACCAAAATTAATACACAGCTATTATACAATATTGCTAAATCTATGAGTACAACGGCGGTCTTATCGCTGATAACGTTATCTTCAAGACTACCTACCTTTAGATTTACTAAACGAACTTACAAACTTAAATTCCTGTGGCACAGTGACATATTTTTTACTTAGCGTGTCGATGGCTATCTAAATTCTGTCGGCCTAGAAATGGGCCACGAGTTTAGGGCTTTTAGAAGCGTCTCAGTTCCTGTAATAAGCAAACTACAGGACTCGTAGGACACGAAATTAAGCACCCCATCGTTCGTGGAACAGTGCCACATATAATGCCATAGTATGTTATTATACTGTAAAGATATTGACAGAGAGGTGCGGTGTGCGATGGGATTACCCATCTGCAAAAAATTACTTTTTATAACCAATTTTTAGACTAGTTGCTTTTATTGTATTTTTCCCCTAACAGAAAAAAATAACAACGACCAATCTCTATCAAGTCACACTTAATATTTTAAACCACATAATCAATCGCTCATTATAATATTGAAATACTTTTTTTATCGTATAGTATCATTGAACTTCATATAAGTACCTAAATAAAACCGCAAATTCAATCAGTATGATATAAATAACATCATTGATTGACATATTGTGGTTTTATTTAAACTCGGCGTTCATCATCCTTAGCTTTATAAAACGAAACTGTCTATTGTAAAGATCTCGAAAACTACTTAGCCAATTTTGTGTAATTTTTCTTTTAATTCGTAGATATATTATTATGTGGTTGGGTTTTTCAAAGTATCAGAAAAAAATAAATTTACTGTTTCAGGAGGTACGGCTTAAGTGCAATTCAGCAATCGCTTCGCTACAAACTGATACATTGTGAACTAAAGCGAACACTAGGAGTATCACATAACATCTCGCCTGTATTCCAGAAGGGGTAGGCCGAGGTGTGCCTAATAGTACACCATGTGCCAGATATGTTTAAGCCCCATGTAATAAGGAGCGAGCTTATTGCCACTAACCGGACACAAATCCAGAATCTGCGGCTGCTACCGAGAAATTCCTCCTGGAAAAGCCCAATAACAATTTTCCCGACCTGGTAATCGAACCCATGCCCATGACCTCATGCTCAGCAGTCGCGATTGCGACCACTACAATAACGAGGCAGTCAGTTATATGAATGTATATGAACCGAAAGTATAATATTTTAATGTCAAACTTATAACGACGACGATGATGACGTGTGTGTGTGTGTGTGTGTGTGTGCGTGCGTGTGTGTGTATGTGTGTATGTGTTGTGTGTGTATGTGTGTTTTCAAGGTGTTTCAATGTGTGTATGTGTTTTCAATGCGTTTAAATGTGTGTTTCAATGTGTGTTGTGTGTTTCAATGTGTGTTTAATGTGTGTGTGTGTTTCCATTTTAGAAAAAAATAAAATATTATTATTATACAATATAGTGTCTTTGTTTTTTGTATATTAATCCACATGAGCTACCTACTATTCTGTAGTTCTAGATTTTCAAATGAGTATGTTAGTTTTAAAGCAGCGCTGGAAGTTCCATCTCATGTAGGTGGTTCCGCATTTTTCCTTCTACGGGGACTACAGGAACTAAACGCGAGTTTTATATTGCAAAAAAGCATATCATTCACTGCGATAAACAAAACCAGAAAAATATATGATATTCATCAGGATATAATTATACTAGTATGATAGTGTGTTGAAAACATAATACAACAAGGTTTACTCGATAAAAAATCACGAACTTATCTCTAAAAATTTCTTTTAACGAGTAAAAACCATACTAAAATACATGCGATCATTCTGATTTTTTGGCAAATAATGCTACAAGCAACATATTGCTACAAGCATCATAGTGTTTTAGTTTTTTAGTCCAATCAATAGATTTTTTGTAAATAACATTTCGCACTATTGGCCACGTAGTGACTGACGTAAGAATCACTTTGTAGTGCAAACTGATTAGAACTTTATTCTAACAGTATTTCAAACGAAGTTTGAACCACCACAAATAGAGTTGCTAATTTAGGTCCTGTGGTCGCCTTAAGGCTTGGCACCAATCGCATTCAGTAATATAGTTTAAAAATTAGATTTAATGTACTCGTAGGTAGTATTTTCACGTTTTTGTCCTAAAGGCAGAAAGAAGAAAAGAGATTTGGAGAGAGAGCAACAGAATCAGATCAACACAATCTCTGGCAAAATTTTGTAAACAACGAGTGGCAACCTGCCAATGCAGTCACGAATGACATTGAACCCAAAACTATGGAATTCTCATCACGATTTGTTTTTATCGATATCACTGTTATTTCCCGCCATACAGAATAATCATGATATTTCTTGACCTACATTCATTTAATTTTGTCTAGAAGATGGTTTTACAACAGTTTTGTAACCAAAAAGATTAAAAATCATAAAACTGACATCAAGAAAAGTTCCCAAACGTTTTCGAGTTCTAATTGTCAACTCTTTCACTGAGAAAATATAATAATACAATTATTACTATAATTATCTGTTAATGCTTGTTTTCGAATCTATTATTAACTCAGGATAGACAAACTGTAGCCGATAACTATTTAATAATCAATAGATCAGCAAGCGGGTGCTTTCTACGGGGTCGATGACCGCGCGAAAGTCGCTACCACGGCTATGATACAACTGCGCGGTGACTCCATGTGACGATACCTCGCTATTTCACGATTTACAGCCTTTTTACAGAGAAAATAAACCACTAATTTACAATTATAGGAATGAGTTTACATTGAGTCTCAAATTTGAGAACAAAAGACTTCAACGCGTTGCTACTTTTTACAATTTCAGTAAATTGATGGAATTGTAAACAAGTTTTCCATTGAAATTACAGATTCGGGAAAGGAGTCTTTTTTCAGGACGAATAAGCTTCCAGTTGTAATGACTTTAGTACCTATTGCCACAAACGAATATACGATAAAACACATATATGACCTACATACATTTCAATACCAACATTGTTTTAAAATAACTTCTGCTGATATGGAGGGAAGTGGAAATTACGGATTTTCCTACTCCTCCGCTATACTTTTCTGATTAATTTCGTTGCGGGATCCAAGACAGTTAAATTCATTCTCTGGGACTTCGTCGAGCTTCATTGTCTCGGCGCTTTTCTGGTGGTCGCCACTGTTGATTCTGGCTTTCAGGAGTTACAGTGGTTTGGGAACAATTTGGCGGGCTTGTCCCAATTACAAAAAAAAAAGAATATGACCTACATACATTACAATACCAACATTGTTTTAAAAAAAAATACAGTCGAATTGAGAACCTCCTCTTTTTGGAAGTCGGTTGATAACTTCAAAAGTATCTGTGAAAGAAAACAATAAGCTAAAAGGTTCCGGAACTACAAATGAAACTCAGTATAACACCTGAGCAAATAACTAAAATTACATTCTGAGGCCTCTCAGCCATGTTTTACATATTAATTCACTTTCAGCCGGTCGCGTGAGGTTTTCACCGAGTTTCAGAGCATCGCGAAATAGTAATTACATGTCAGTCTAATAACATGCACGAGATACTCTGCTATTTCAGTTTTTATATAGCTATTATTTCAATGATATTTGTGTTGAGCATTATACATAGTTATTTTTTTAGGTTGTTTTATTTTAATGTGATATTGAATTGTTTTGTTGTTCTTAGTATTATGATATAATATGTGGTTAGTAAATTACATATAAAAGTGTATTATTATAGCACTAAGAGCTAGAGAAAGTTGTTATTTTATCTACATTAGTGCTATAAAGAAGTAAGTAAAGTTTGGATGTAGGAGGTAATCTTGGGAACTAATGTTCCGATTATAATTATTTTTTAACTAAAGGGAAGCTACAATTTCCCCGAAAGAAATAGGCTATGTTAACAAAAAACGTTCCTATGGGATAATTTCCGATCAAACTAGGGCGTAGCCGCGGGCCAAAGCTGGTGACTAATATCCTTTTTTTCGGATAGGAAATCATCAAATGACTCCTCCCGCTCTGGGCGGAGCAGAAGGGAGTGTCAGACTTTTACTGACTAAAACCCATCCATGTTCCTTCATCGCCCTTCGTGTTCCGGGGCCACGGTATCTCTTTCGAACAGTCCCGCAACCCTGGCTGGTGACTATATAATACCCTAATATGATAAAAATACCCTCAAATCAAACCACAACTAATGATTCTATACTAAATTAGATCTACTTTTAACCATCACGTTACAATTAACTCTTAACCCCAAAACCAAAATCCCTTTTCTCAAAATAAAATACAACAAAACCAGATTGTCAATTCTCAATGGTAATCGATCGTGGGAGCGCTGGTCACCCACCACAGTCCGGCGTCATCGCGTCTGCAGGACTTTCTCTCACACCCCCCCTCCCCCACCTCCCCTCCTCAATACCCACCCCTCTCTCTTCCCCACCCCCCTTCTTCTGCCTTCCCCTCCATGGTCAAGAGCTGCGAGATTACGTGACACTGAATGTGATAGAGGTTGAATAATCTGTTATATTGCAGCGTCGTCATGTTTTTATACTTTTTTATCAATGATGGTCGTGGTTTGTGGTTGATTTGGGCGTTTTTTGTATGCAGCTGAAAAGTGGTCATGTAATCTGTGGAGTTTTTTGTTTCGCTGTAACAGTGTATGGGTTGAGTTGCTTTTCGTTTTTTGACTGAGTAGAGCTCAATCGTCAATAATCGTCGTAATCGTCAGACTCGTTTAGAAGTGGCTACTGCTGCTCAATAATTTTGTTTAACATTAAATGTTCAAGTTGAGTTCAAAAACCTTTTAGCTAATCAAAAATATACATTTATGTCTTTTCATTGTTAACATTGTTTACGTTTAGAATACATCTAAAAATATCAAACAAAACATATTTAAACATAAAGACAATTACAATACACCTTGCACTGAGCAGTGTTATTGAGTTTTCCAATAAGGAATCGACATGGTGAAGAAGAAGATCAGTAATTTCTCAGTGGCAGGCGTGGCAGACCCGAGGCTGAATTTGTACCCCCTTTGTTATTCCCCTTTCATGTAAGTTAAACGTTACTGGCGCAATTACACTAAAAAGAAAGAATCCTACTTCCTACTAATACATATTATAAATGAAAAAGTTTATGAGGATTTCTGGATGTTTGTTACTCTTTCACGCAAAAACGACTGGCCGAATTTGGCACAAATATAGTTTATAACCTAGATTAATACATAGGATAGTTTTTATCCCAGTAATACGATCCCGTGGGACAATTTGGCTCCTGAAATACAGGTATTCTAACCTAGCTCTGGAGCCAGGGTCTTACATTTTTCTGTAACCTGTTTTTATGCCAATAAAGAAATTATTATTATTAATTATTATTATAATTATCAAACTCGACGCGGGAGAAGCCGCGGGCATAAGCTAGTCTACAATAATTGTTACCTGCATAATATCTATGCTTCTCGCTACAGAATATATAACGAAGTGAAATGTCACCTCGACTCGCATGAATCATGCGCCTGCACATATCGGCGTGTCAAACGTACGCCGATTAATTAACCGGCCGACGAAGAGGCTTTCTTTTTCGTCTGTTGCTTGCCGCGGTTACGAAACAGATGTATGACTCGGTTTTTCAGAAATTGGATGTTTGCGGATGTTTTGTTAAAAGATTTTGTGTGAGTAAGTGGGTGGTGAGTTGTGTTATTTTCGTGGTATTTGTCCTAAATTTTTGTTAGATTAGCAATGGAGGTATTTTAATCTTAGTTAGACGACCTCTTCGGCATTTCCGATTCATTCATAAAGAGATAAAGGTTGACTGGTAGAGAATGCCTTGTGGCATTAAGTCCGCCTATGTACCACCCTTGTACATGAAGTTTAAATAAATAAATAAATTCATCTCAAATTCCGGAATGAGTAGTGGTCAATAAAAGATTAATTTTAAATAAATGAATTTGATATGGGTGCTGCGCCGGCTTGATTATTTCCAGGGGGGTGCATCTTCAGTTCCATGAAAATAGCTTGAATTTTGTGCACTCCACCTCGGATATATGTTATATTTTCGTTTGTCAATTCGTACAAGCAGTATCATCAATCGAAAAAAATTTTTTTCAAAAGCGAGCGTGACGCGCTTGATTTATCTTAATCTAAATCTTTTTTATGTATTTTCTTTTCAGACAGGGTGCTGCTGCCGGCGCCCATGGATTTTGAATCAGCCTTTAGCCTCAATTTCTACATTTATATATTTTATTCGTATGGCGCTCGTGGCTAAATAGTAACAGCCGCTCGGGTCGATCGTTAGGTTAAGCTGTGCTTGCCTAGGTTGGTCTGTGGATGGGTGAGCACCCATTACATACCGAGTTTCCTCCGTGCCTCGGAAAGCACGTTAAGCCGTTGGTCCCGTTGTCGTTTGGTAGTCAGAGGCCCAAAAAGTCTGACAACCAGTCTTACCAAGGGGTATCGTATTACCCGGTACTAACTGGGTTGTAGAGGTCAGATAGACAGTCGCTCCATATAAAATACTGGTATTCAGCTGCATCCGGTAAAACTGGAAGCCGAATCTAACATAGTTGGGAAAAGGCTAGGCAGATGATGATTCGTATGGTGTTACATAATAAAGTATTGTCTATTTATCTAGCCCGATCAATGCCTGAGCAAAACTGTTTTTTATCTGTTACATGAAAGTATTGATTTGTTTTCGGAATAGTGCCTACTTCTGTTTGTATCTTCATTGACCAAATGCGACGCAATGTAGCTATTTTTAGTGTATTTCAAAATAATGAATACTTTATTATCCATACAAACTGAATAAACTTTACTAACATCATCATAATTGTAAAATTATCTTATATTGTAATCAATTATTATTGACAATTATACTATATAAAGCTCGCGCGATTACCACTCACTGACTGACTGACTGACTCACTCACTGACATAATTGTTCTCCCAGATGGTGGATGGGGAGGGGGGTATATTTTGACAGATTCATAAACAAGTAACTCCCGCAAGTATGGGAAAAGTGCAAAACCTCCTCTTTTCGCCCCCCTTCCTCCCCCTCCCTATCGTATCTCGGAAATTAAGAGACCCGTATTTTTTTCTTTTTACGGATTCGTATAGAGGAGGCTTGGGAAAGTAATAACTAGTTTTCAAAGTTGCCCCCTTGCCTCCCTTTTCACCCCCTTTAGGCGGATCTCAGAAATTGAGAGACTTGGAACATTTTTTTTTTTCAGATTCATATAAAGGGGCAACGCGTTAGTCGAAATTATTTTTCAAAAATCCCCACTCTCCCCCCTTCACCCCTCCCCCCATCGTATCTCGGAAACTAGGAAACCTATTGGCTTTGTGATTTTTACTATAAATTATTATGGAGGAGCGTTTAAATTTGTATACGGAGGGTACCCTCTTCTCCCCAACCTCCCCTAAAAATAAAAGGGCTATTAACGGTCAAAGATAGCCATTATGTGTTTGAACAAATATTATAGTAGGCGTCGAAACCTGTCTGGTGGTAGGTAGGTTCTGAGTGGAGCGAACCTGCGAGACCGAGTGGAGAGAAGGGGGGAGGTGGCGAGCGAAGCGAGCCGGCGACCTCCGTAGCGTAACGAAGGTCGAGTGGGTGAAGCGTAACTCAGGGGCGACGACAAGCAACTTTAGGGTTAAGTTTTTAAGTAAGGTTTTTACTTTTATTTTGTTTCATCCACCAAGTTTCTGAACGCACCTTTTTGACGTTTGACAGATTACGTTTCGTTGTCTGTGCGATGACGTTTTTGCTTGTCAGTGCCATATTGGTTTGGAAAAAACTCGCTTCCGTGGTCTTGTAATTTGGTGCACGCGGCTGTCGTGTAATTAGTGATTGAAACTTTGAGTTAATGGTAATCCGATACAATCCTGATCGGTGTTTGATATTTTGTTGATAATTGAGTGAAAATTTTTTGTGTCATTTGAACGCCGGTAAATTCCTAAATTCAGTGCTGGACTATCGTACATCCCCGATTGGGTTAGCAAACCGGGATAAAATTCAGTTGGACATTGGTGAAAGGTGCCACGTGTGTGATCGGAAGGTTTGTCCAGAAAGACGTCGGTACGCGCTGTGGGGCGCCCTTTGGTTGCTGTCGAATCTACATAACTTCACATACACCACACAAACCACAGATATACTTACACCCCACCCAGATAAGACGTGACCAGGGAATACGCCACATCTCCGGTTCCAACGTGATGGGTAAGTTATATCTAATAGTTGAATAGTTGTTTTCACTTGTCGATTGGACAAATATTATTTTGATTAGGGCTCCGCGTAATCGCGGACATCGTGAGTCTGTTTGTGCAGTCTCACACAACTGGTAGCAGAGCGTGGTTTAATTGTTAAATTCACCACTTATTGTCGAGTAAAAGTATTGAGAAGTCTGATTTGTTGCCCGTCAGCCTGACTCAAATTAAACATAGATTGTTTGACATAATATATTATGATATGTAGTGTCCCTTGTGGCTTGTACTTCAATTTGTTATTGTATAAACAAGGTATTGCTTGTACAGGGTCGGATTTGAACTTGTAATAATTCAAACTAAGTTTTATTATTTGGTTTAAATTGTAGTTGGGTCCGGGAAAATTGTTCCTGTTGATTATTTAATTGAATTTAATTTGTTTATTTGATATTTGTCCCAATGGCTTCATTGAAAGCTGTAAACCAAGCCATTGGTGGATTGACCTCACAGCTAAGATGGTTTGCCTCTGCTGCTGCAACCGCTGAGCGTCGAGACCTGGAAGAGGCCACGCTTGCCCGGTATGAGCAGTTGAACGCGAGATTGAGTGCGGTTGACACTTTGTTTGCTCGCTTCAATGAATTGAGTTTGGACTTGGACCTGGAAACGTTGGGTCAAGCAGTCCGTGATAAGGTTGTTGCGGATTATGACCAGATGTTGAACCTGGGT
Source organism: Xestia xanthographa (assembly GCA_905147715.2). Classification (NCBI taxonomy): domain Eukaryota; kingdom Metazoa; phylum Arthropoda; class Insecta; order Lepidoptera; family Noctuidae; genus Xestia; species Xestia xanthographa. The sequence continues at coordinate 25,131,237 of LR990665.1, forward strand.
GACATAATAAGTATGCGCGCCAGGGAAATTTTGAAGAGTCGGGACCCTGCCCAGGTCAAAACAGAGACCTCTGTTGTTGCAGGCCCTGGACTTTTGGGTAGACTGCCTACCCTGGAGCTGCCACATTTTGACGGTCACTTGGACCATTGGTTAAGCTTCAGGAACCTATTTGACAGTTTGGTTGATTCGCGCTCTGACCTCCGACCGGCCCAGAAGTTGGCTTATTTGTTGTCAGTCCTAGGAGGTGAGGCTCGAGCCTTGGTGCAGCACTTGCCGGTGACCGACTCGGCCTATCCCACTGCTCTGGAACTTCTATCCCGACGGTACCAGAGCAAACGTTGCCTGGCTGATGTCCATATTGACCAGATCTTGGGGTTGCCGGCCATCACCAGAATGTCAGCGTTGCGTGCTGACCTTTTGAATCCATTGCTGGCAGCAACCAACGCCTTAAAACGATTGGAGTTGCCGGTGGACTATTGGTCCTATTTTTTGGTACACCTAGTGTTGCAGCGGCTTCCGTCAGACTTGAGGTCCCGTTTTGAGCAGAAGTATGGTGGGGATAGTGCCACCCATCTTCCCCCCTTTGAAGACCTCGTCAAATTTTTGGAGGATGAGTGTCGTTTCCTCGACAACGCTCGTGGTGCCACGGGGTCAAGCCAACCGCCCTCTCGGCCGAGGGCCCAGGGACGGACTAGGACTGTCGGGCCTGGTGATAGCCGCCCTGCCCCCCGTTTTGGTGGCACCCAGAGTTATCTTGCTTGCGGCTATTGTAAGGCCACGGGACATGGCGTACCAACTTGCGCGGCCTTCTTGGAGTTGCACGTGAGTGCCCGCCGCCGAGTTGCCAATGCACGCCGTCTGTGCTTTTCTTGTTTGGGGAATCATTTTCATCGGGATTGCCCCAACCCCCGCCCTTGTTCAATTTGTAGGGGCTCACATCTTGAAGTTTTGTGCGCTAACGCGAACTGCTCTGTCAGACCAGCCTCTGATGGGGGTTCGCGCAGGGGGGGGTATGATGGAGATGAGCACCGGGCTTCTCGCTCGCCGGATCAGAGTCGAGGAGGGGCCTGCAATTTTGACCGCCGCACTCCACCCCCCGCGCCAGTTAATCGGGAGCCGCGCGACCGCCGATTGACCTCCCCTCGTGAAGGCGATTATGCAGCTGCTGGTAGGCGACAGGTAGGAGTTTGATTACTATCCTCACCGGGATAGACCCCAGCCTGGATGCGGCGATCGGTCGCCGCCCAGGCATTGCTAGGAAATTGGCGCCTGTCCCGCTAACGTACCTCCCCAGATCGACACGGTTTTGTTGCCAACGGCATCGGTCAGGGTCTGGGGACCCACGGGGGACTCTGTTGTGGTCCGTGCCATTTTGGACACGGGAGCCCAGGGTTGCCTTTTGTCGTCTTGGTTAGCGGGTCGGGTGAGCCTGGATGTCCGTGCCTTTTCAGACACGATTAATGGAATAGGCGAAACACCTATCCCGACTGTTGAGGGACAAACCTTATTTGGGCTCACTCCTGTGAGTTGTTTGGACCCTAAGTTTTTTCCTTCGGCCATTGTTCTGACGAGTATTTTGGGCTGTCATCCCCAACGTCAGCTGTCGCCTGATATTGTCCGGTTGACGTCAGGCCTGGATTTGGCTGACCGCCGGTTTGATTCCCCTAATACCACTCATTTGATATTGGGTTCCGATGTACTAGGGAGAATATTGTTGGGTAATATGAAAGTCTTGCAGCCGAACGGTTTGGTGGCTGTCTCGACCATCTTTGGCTTTGCGGTGATGGGCCCAGTGTTGAAGGCTCCCCCTCCACCTGAGCCTGATTTTGCGTTGGCGTGTGGCTCCGCTCTTTTCTGACGCTGTTCAGAGGTTTTGGGAGGTTGAGGAGCCACCGCAAGTGGCCCGCTTGAACCCGGAACATGAGGAGTGCGAGTTGTTCTATCAGAACAACACAGGTCGACTCCGTTCCGGTCGGCTCGTAACACGGTTGCCTTTTGTTGCAGTTCGACCACCTCTCGGCGAGTCCAGACCTATGGCCGAGAAGAGATTGTTGGCGATGGAGCGCCGTATGGCCAGGGATCCGGTGCTGCGGCAGAAATATTTAGATTTCATGCGTGAGTACGCAGACTTGGGACACATGTCAGTGTCAAATTTGGATTGGCGCTCAGTTAAGCATTACTTTCTGCCGCATCACGCGGTCCTCAAGGCATCCACCGGTAAGCTGCGCACAGTGTTTGATGGGTCTGCGCGGACTTCCTCTGGTGTCTCTTTGAATGATTGCTTGCACTCCGGCCCCAAATTGTTGAGGGACCTTTGTGATGTCATCACGTCTTTTCGTCGTCATCAAGTAGTCTTTGTGGCTGACATCAAAATGATGTTCCGGCAAACGGTTATTCACCGGGATGACAGACGTTATCAGTTGATCCTGTGGCGAGAGAATCCCCGGGACCCCATGGTTGTTTATGAGCTCAACACGAATACGTACGGCCTTCGATCGAGCCCTTTTGTTGCTATTCGTTCGCTTTGGGAGCTCGCGGACCGAGAACGCTTGAGGTTCCCTCGGGCGTCCGCCATCTTGAAAACGGACTTGTATGTTGATGACGTCTGCACTGGGGCTTCCACGGTTGAGGAAGCTATCCTGTTGCGTGACGAGTTGGTTCAAATTTTGGATTCCGCTGGCTATGAGTTGCGTAAGTGGGTGTCCAACTCGCCAGCACTGTTGGAAGATGTGGAAGAGGATCATAAGCAGGATCCTCATTTGTTTGAAAATGCTGACAACCATGCTATGTTGGCCGTTCTCGGCGTTCAGTACCGACCAGTCCAAGACACCTTTACGTATGATGTCGATTTGGAGTCACCACACACTTGGACTAAACGACTGGTATTGTCTACTGTCGCGAGAACCTTTGACCCGAATGGTTGGATATGCCCGGTATTGTTTTGGGCGAAATGTTTTCTCCAGCGCCTTTGGACCGCGGAACTTGGTTGGGATGAGCCACTTCGGGAAACCCTTTTGGAAGATGGCTCCAATTTGTATCCGCACTTCCTGCGGTCAACGAGGTCGCGTTACCACGCGCTATTCTCCCCCCTGGGAACTATACTGCTACCCTTCATGGGTTTTGTGACGCATCTTCGCACGGTTATGCAGCTGTTGTTTATCTGCGCACCGTCAGCGCGACAGGCCAGGTGAAGTTGTCACTGATCATGCCAAGAGCAAGGTGGCCCCCCTCCGGACGGCATTGACCATCCCTAAGCTAGAGTTGTCAGGGGCGGCGCTTCTTGTGCGTCTCTTGAATCACGTTGCTCAAACTTTAGGTGGATCTGTGAACATTCGGAATTCTTACGCCTGGACGGACAGTCAAATTGTTTTGTGCTGGTTGAAGACGTCCGTCCACTTCTTGGAGGTCTTTGTTGCGAACCGAGTGTCACAGATACAAAATTCCGAAACGCCTTCGATTTGGAGGCACGTGCCTGGGAGACTTGAACCCCGGCGACGTAGCCTCACGTGGGTGCATGGCCCCCCGCCTGATTGTGCACCCTCTTTGGTGGGGACCGGATTGGCTGACTCGCCCCGAGGATGATTGGCCTCGAACGCCAGTTTTGATGTCGGATCCTTTGCCCGGGCTTAAGGTGCTCGCTGTTGGGACGAAGGACCCTCCGTTTGATCCTGATATTTTGTAGAATCGATACAGCTCCCTCGACAAATTGTTGAACGTTACCTCGTGGATCAGGCGTTTTGGTCACAATGCTAGGAATCCAGGGGACAAGCGCCTGTCACCGGTTCTCTCTCCTCAAGAGCGACAGGAGTCACTCCTCCTGTGGGTTCGCTCTGTGCAGGCCGTACACTTTGAGAAGGAGATCGAGACCTTGAAGTCCGGTAGAGTTAAGTTGTCGGGAGCCGTTAGTAAGTTGAACCCCTTTTTGGATGAAACGGGTCTTTTGCGTGTTGGAGGACGGTTGAGGCACTCTAGCCTTCCTTATGGGGTCCGTCACCCCATTTTGTTGCCCAAGGCGGGCCATTTGATTAAATTGTTGGTGACTGATCGTCACATTAAGAACTCGCACGCCGGTTGCAATGCGCTGTTGGCCATTCTGCAGCGAGAGTTTTGGATTTTGTCGGCTCGTCGTACCATTCGTAGCATCGTCTTCCGTTGCATACCGTGCTATCGGACTAAGGCCCCAACGATGCAGCCCCAGATGGGAGACTTGCCTGCTGATCGTGTCAATGAGGCGAGGCCCTTTGCAGGCGTAGGAACGGACTTTGCTGGTCCCTTTTCGATAAAGACGTCTACCCTTCGCAATAGTAAAATTGTCAAGGCTTATTTGTGCGTATTTGTCTGCCTGTCAACTAAGGCAGTGCACTTGGAGCTGGTATCCTCCCTCTCGACGGAGGCCTTTGTGGCAACTTTGGATAGATTTACGTCTCGCCGTGGGTTACCTTCTCTGATCAGGTCTGATTGCGGTACCAACTACAAGGGTACAAGTAACTATTTGAAAGAAGTGTATGACTTTCTTAATGAGAGCCAGGTTGACATTGGTAACAAATTGGCCCGTCGAGGGGTCACTTGGTTGTTTGACCCGCCAGCCTGCCCCCATTGGGGGGGTATTTTTGAGGCCGCGGTGAAAGCAGCAAAGGGACTCTGGCGGAGATTGTTGGGAGACACCGTTCTCACCTTTGAGGAATTAGCTACGGTATTTTGTCGCATTGAAGCGGTACTAAATTCGCGTCCATTGTGCCCGCTCTCTTCGGACCCTAACGATTTGGAGGCTCTAACCCCGGGCCATTTCTTGATTGGACAGCCACTTGTCGCTCTGCCTGAGTACCCTTTTGTTGATGTGAGCCAAAATCGGCTATCGCGGTTTCAGTTGGTGCAACAGCTCACTCAGAGCTTTTGGAAGCGTTGGAGCTTAGAGTATCTGCACATCCTCCAGCAGCGCGTCAAGTGGACTGATAAAACTCATCCGCCCAAGATAGGAGACCTCGTCCTTATTAAGGATGCCAACCTTAAGCCTCTGTATTGGCGCCGGGGGCGCATTCTCAATTTGGTGGCTGGCACCGACGGGGTACCTCGTTTTGCTGAGGTTTTAGTGGATGGGTTGGTTATGAAGAGAGCGGTCGCAACCTTGTCAAGACTGCCAATTGATTAGCGGACGGGACGGCCCGTCCGGGGGGGGGTAGATGTTTCATCCACCAAGTTTCTGAACGCACCTTTTTGACGTTTGACAGATTACGTTTCGTTGTCTGTGCGATGACGTTTTTGCTTGTCAGTGCCATATTGGTTTGGAAAAAACTCGCTTCCGTGGTCTTGTAATTTGGTGCACGCGGCTGTCGTGTAATTAGTGATTGAAACTTTGAGTTAATGGTAATCCGATACAATCCTAATCGGTGTTTGATATTTTGTTGATAATTGAGTGAAAATTGAGAAATCTCGCCATTTTGGGTCTTGACCGCGAGTGATTTGTTGGTTATGTCCGGCCTTTTTTGTGTCATTTGAACGCCGGTAAATTCCTAAATTCAGTGCTGGACTATCGTACATCCCCGATTGGGTTAGCAAACCGGGATAAAATTCAGTTGGACATTGGTGAAAGGTACCACGTGTGTGATCGGAAGGTTTGTCCAGAAAGACGTCGGTACGCGCTGTGGGGCGCCCTTTGGTTGCTGTCGAATCTACATAACTTCACATACACCACACAAACCACAGATATACTTACACCCCACCCAGATAAGACGTGACCAGGGAATACGCCACATCTCCGGTTCCAACGTGATGGGTAAGTTATATCTTATAGTTGAATAGTTGTTTTCACTTGTCGATTGGACAAATATTATTTTGATTAGGGCTCCGCGTAATCGCGGACATCGTGAGTCTGTTTGTGCAGTCTCACACATATTTTATATATTTTTTTTTTAATTAATTTTATAATGTTTTAGGGGTTCTTAAGGGTTTTCATACTGATTTAGGGGTAGTTGTAACGGATTTTCCAATTAAAATTAAGGATTCCTATGGATTCTCAAAATTTTATGATGGTAAGGATACTTCTCAAGAACACGACAACACGCGAGCTGCGCGCAGCTCGCGCACCCACGCAAACACTAGTCTAATTATATGATTGAACTTGTGAACGCGTTGATGTCTTTTGTACGCACGTAGAGTTCGCGCAGAATTGGCACAAGAATGCCATAAACCTAGTAACTTTGTGGCATTCATTGTAATTGTTCTGCCGAAACTGTAACTGACTGCGAGTCTGTGATCATTGCAATGTAAGATCTACTCTCTGAGAGCGGTTTGGAGAGTAGCACTCTAACAATACAACTATTTTCACGTTATTTTGGCGTTAATTCTTCGTAAAACATGTTTTTCATTTACCTACCGATAACACAGCTACATATTTTTAATTTTATTAATGATCAATGTGGGTTTGTACTTTTGTAGTCTTTTATAAATTTTTCATCTGTCAAATCATCCTTGATAAAAAGATGTAAAAAAAGTAAAATGATAAAAACCTTCCTACATCCATATGAGTATTTCGTATTAGGATTCGGTAAACTCATCCTGGATGCCGATTTAGCTCAAGAATCAATTGATTTTTTACAGTAATCACTAGTTCTTACTTAGTTACCAATAATAGCCTCACCCTTATCAATTCTCCAACTCTATAGAACTCGGGGATTGTAGTTTATTGTAGAAGTAAAGTAAACGTTTTCCAATCACTATCAATGATAAGGTGCGTGTCTGCGCCCGCGCATGTTAACGGCGCTCGCGCAACGCACCGTTACGCGCGCTCCATATACCACGAGCAGCCATACTTAGCCACTATCGCAGCGTGATAGCACACTGTATTCATTACGTCAAGAAAGAAAATAATAGATTAAAAAAATATAGCGAATTATGAAAAAGGTATCTAGTATCTACTCTATGTTAAAATCTGCTCAAGGCTGCGTTAAAAAGGTCTCTTTCAACAGTAACGTTAGCAGAAACTTGTGAACAAATAAATAAATGATTGATTGATTGATGAATCCTTAGGGCTAAGTCAAGAGTTGAGTTGAGTTGTGCAAGTGGCTACATACTGGTCGGGTATTATTTGAGTTATCGACACGCAAAGAAGAAGAAGAGATAAGTCACGGAACGCGTTTCTACCAGATATATGAATGACAAATAATGCCAACAGGACTTGATCAGCTACAGTTAAAATGACGAAAATCTGGCATTCTTGAGTGATACCTTTTTAAAAGTTGCTTTAGAAAGAGAACAAACACAACTATTCTTAAAAATAACTAAGACAATACTTAATATAAGCAGCAACATGCCGATTGCCATTTCTTCCATAGCTAAATAGTTTGGACGAGGGTAAGCAAGGCACAAATGGGTGGAACCTTACTTGAGTCAAGATGGAACAAGGATGATGACGAAGAAATTACAGTAATAGCAACTTTGAACTGCATCACACAGGGTAGTAATCTCTACAGCCAGACTGAGGCAAAGATAGCCCATGTCTAACAGTGGACCTTACTGTCTGAATGATAACATGTATCCTCCTGAAGAACATTAGTATCGTAAAAACAAAGAACACGAAGACAACGTAACACAAGATGGTTCGTACAATCAATTAGTTATACTTTCCGTTTCCGTTCCAACAAAAAACGAGGAAGTTACTTGTAACTGTAGCAAGGTGCACGAAATTCTATGAAAACGTGTAGGAAATAAATAATTTTCTTTTGTTGCTGTATTTTAGTAAACATAATATTTTAACATCTATTTAGAATGTTATTGGCAGTAACAATACGAAGGAGAGTAGGAATCTCATAAGGATAACGTGATCTTCTTGCGATATTCTGTATTATTCGATATTTATATTAGATCTATAGAACTCTTAGATTTATCTTAGTTGGACTTTTACTAAGTGAGTCTAAAATAATACGTTGAATGTGTAGTGGACACTACCTGTTACAAAGCCAAACTTAAACTAGTTCGTTTGTGGACAATGCCCTAAATAAGTATTTGTTATTCTCAACTCACAAGGCGTACGGTTCAAACGATGTCATTCAACTTACTAAATATGTAAAACTATAAATTAACGCCCACTCGTTCAATATAATATTCAAACATTATGAAATGTGCAAAATTATTAACAAAAATATAAAAGTAACTGTTTCAAATCGCCCTGCAAAGAAAACGGAATATATGGTCACTTAGAACATTAAGAATAAGGCCTATTCAAGTGAATTGATTTATGAAATTAACTCTTATCATTTACTAGCGGACGTCCCGCGGTTTCACCCGCGTAGTTCCCGTTCCCGTGGGAGTACGGGGATAAAATATAGCTTATTTTACTCGTGGATAATGTAGCTTTCGAATGGTGAAAGAATTTTTTAAATCGGTCCAGTAGTTTTTGAGCCTATTCATTACAAACAAACAAACAAAGTTTTCCTCTTTATAATATTAGTATAGATGAACCAAGAATGGATTTTTATACGATGTTTTCCTTTACCGTAAGTCAATCTTGTTTCCGATTCGAGTAGATAAGTTCATCGTCATACTCACAGGTAAGTACTATGTTTACAAGAATTTGTGTGGATACTACAACTAAAAAACCCGACCACTGCAAAATCACGCTCTAATTAAATTCGGCGTTTACAAGGTAAAATCGACTCCTTCTATTGTTGAAGTCGGATAAAATGTAGCCTAATAATGTTACCTGGGTCATAATAACGAATCGATTGACACCTTATTCATCAAAATCGGATGAATAGTTTAGGCGCTATGCAGGAACATACGTAAATACAAACATGCTGCTAAAACCATAACTCTTCCTTTTGCGCCGTAGTCGGGTAAAAAGTAAACTCACATCCATAAGTACGAGAATATCTTAACGTAAACCTAAGCGGACCACGAAATTTTAATATTATAAGTATTTACAAGACTACAATACAGTACACGGGCGTGTCATGTGAAATGTGCACCTAACCATTAGCAATTAGAAGACTATGCTTTGGCACAAATTGTGGTAGGTCCGGTAAATCATTAGAATCGAGTCTTAGAATACCAATATTTATCACTGCAAACAAGAATGTAATTAACATCAATCTGACAATCTTACTCATCAGTGCCTAACCTTTTCCTGCCAGTCTAACCGGATGTAACCGAATAAACCAGTATTTCACAAGAAGCGACTACCTATCTATATCATCTTTCTTACTGTAGTGCAGTCTTACTAGGGTTGAGTTTTGCTTGTTGACAACCGTCTGCAGCATTTGGTCTTTAGGTCCAAAAGTGTTTTTTGACAATGCTCAATAATAAAGACTAGAACAAAACTTTAGGATTCAACCATAGTCTACCCAATACGATCAAGCAGGAACATAGTAGTTTGTCACGGTGAAATTGTTTTGCCACTGCAGAAATAATCGTGCCAAATGGGATACCTGTGTCCATGACGTACAACCACCTGCACATTCCAGGATTTGATCGAAGCGAATGAGAACCATGTGCAACTTACTCGTCAGAGGTTTAAGTGGAAGTCAATCGACATTATAGGAAAAAGAAAAAAAACTGTCTTGTTTTCTGAAGAGTGTGTTGGAATGCTCATTGAAGAAAAATACTTTAAGTAGATAATGGTGCCGATTCCCTTGTTTACAAACTAAACCAAATTTAAGTTCAGTGCATCTTTTTCTTTCTATTTCATTAAAAAAAGGACAGAAGATAAATTTTAGTTATGTTCTGTCAAATTAATCAGCGCCATATAAGTTTTAGACGCGATTAAAAACTTGACTACTAAAATTACATCAAATTACGTCAGGTGCTGACTAATTTGACAGGATTAAACTAATATTTATCTTCTGTCCTTTTCATAATGAAATAGAAAGAAAAAGATGCATTCAACTTAAGTTTAGTTTGTGAACAAGGGAATCGGCACCAATACCGATAACTCAACAAAATATTAGTAATTTGTGGAGTAGACTGTAGGTCAAATTATGCACAAGTAAGTACTACATCTTGTGGGAAAATCATTGACAAATATTGACTTTGACTTTAGTTATTTTGACCGATTGGAATCTCTATATGAGACTGCTTACTGTAGTCTGTCGGCAGCTGTTGATGATGATGTAAATATTCAAGCTATTACACCGGTAGCTTCAAAACCGGAACACAACAGATAAAACCGTTTGACTTCAGATTTTACGATCATGCTACTTCCCCGGACTCTCACTAACTGTCCCTACGACAATCTGTGTATATATATTTGTATTTATAATAAAGTAAGTACTTCGTAATGCGTTAGTTTAATGCTCTGTTTCCTTGTCTAATAGGTAGAATGTACCCCGAATGACGGATGTGGACCAAGAAAGTTTGCAGACGGTCTTAAAACAATGTGTACGGACCGTAGCCGCCGCAGATGCGATGAGATCTTTCTACCTACCCTGTTACTGACCTAGCGTGAGGCCGTGAGTTACTGTTCTCAGTTCGAAAGCTAGTCTGGTCTCAAAGTTCAACGCTATCGCGATCAAAACACATTTATTTAATTACTTTTCCATTTCTGCCTTCACTGAATATTCTCTAATTAATCAACTCTACGCACGGAACAGTTAATTGTTAGATCAAAAACCTGTTACTTGATATTTTCATTAACATACGTCCGTCATATAATTTTTTGGAAAGTCTCAATACTCCGCGTACCGTTATTTTGTTGGTAACACCTTTTTATAATATCTCTCTCTATTTAAACCAACGACACTGGTGCTTCGGAATTTAAGTATTACAAGCTTTTCATATTAGGATAGAAAATGGCACCGTAGGAAATTAGAAAATGTTCTAGCATGACTAGTTGAGCTTGAGACGGACGGAAAATTAGCACAAATAGGTAAATGATAAATGATGTTTGTTCTGTAAGTTCGTTTTTTTTTTAAACTCTTTTACACGTAATTTTGTTTTACTTAAACTAGATAAAGTCGGTGTTTCCTATCCGAATACTCCGAGAAGAAACACGGAAAGAAACTCGAAAAGCAGTAGTTAGTATCACAAATCAATGATAGTTAAGTCCGTAACACACTGACCCAAAACCGGGACCTGTTTAGTTTAGTTCTCACCGGAGAGCAGGGAGCTGGCGAAGGATTCCTGGCCGTGGGCGCGAGGCACTATGGCCGCGATGGCCAGCATCACCACGCTGAGGCGCACCGCTGTCATGGTCACTGGTTGCACTGTCCGATAGCGCTGTCTCCACTGTCTCGCATGGCGCGTCCACTGCCCGACTCGCGCGCGCGCGCACTGTTTTCCACCACCACTAACGTGTTTGGGTGCGTAAGCGCAGGTCAGTGAGGTGAGGAATTAAACAGATGCGACGACGAAAGTGACTGAGGACTACAGTTTTCAAATATAGGCAAAGCATTCACATAGAGTCAGAATTCAACACGTACAGTAAGGACCAATTCTACGTGTGCACTCCGAATTTCTTGAGTTTTATGCTGAATTACTGCTGAATGGAGAATAAAATAGGAAAAGCTTATTTTTTGAAACGATATATACCTACGGTAGGTATATATCGTTTCGTGAAAAAATAAGCTTATGCAGTAGCGCACGAGTTTAGACAGTTTGTAGGTTATTAACCTACCTACTGTAACCCGGGCGCTACTGCTTAAGTAAATACTACAAAATTAGAGAAGCAAGTACTCGATTTCAGGCTATTGTTACTTTATGATCTAAACATCGTTCAGATATCGGCAGAATAGGTCCAGAAGCTGAGCAACGTCTCTAACGGTGCCTCTACTTACTGATTTACGTAGTAGGTAAGTACTGTTTTTCCATTCTAAGTTAAATAACAAAAAAAAAAAACTCATAACTTACTACACACTCAACTGCACATAGACAGAAACGATTGTTACCTACCTGTCACATCTGCACCTTTATAATCTGTGTCCAAATTAGCATCATTTAACGGCAAATGCTGGTCACCGCGGATCGATAATATTGCAAGCAGTGCCATCGACGTGGACACGTGATGGCCCATGAATGGCTACGTGTAGCCCATGAATGACCACGTAGTAGGTACCCGACAATCATTATGTAGTATGGTATACCTCTGTGGGGTTGCTCAGTGCTCCTTACACCAATCATGAGCATAACCCCAGAGTAAGTGTGTAAAACGATACGAGGAGCATTGTTCCTTGCCGAGTAATCCTTACTGCATTATTCTTGCTACTTCTCGTCGATTGATACATAATGTTATTTAATACGAAAGTAAGCCATTTATCAAGCTTTTATGACTGCTCGGATTTCGATAAGGCGCATGTAGAGACCAATGATCTGTGTAAGGACATACGTTTAAGACATTTTTGTTTTATGAAAGGTAAATAATATTATTGACTAGCTGACCCACGCAACTTCGTCTGCGTCACATAAAAGAGAAACAGCTCACAAAAGGAATACATTTTTCCCCGTTTTTGCAATATTTTTCATTTATGCTCCGCTCCTTTTGGTCGCAGCGTGATGTTATATAGCCTATAGCCTTTCTCGATAAATGGACTACCCAACACTGAAAGAATCATTCAAATCGGACCAGTAGTTCCAGAGATTAGCGCGTTCAAACAAACAAACAAACTCTTCAGCTTTATATAATTATATAATATAGTATAAATTGGAATAAGGTATATTGCAAACAATGGTTTAGTGGTGGTCACAAATGTGTGACGTTATGTCAATATTATGTATGTGTAATGAATGATTTTGATAGCAATAGGTTAGCAGACTATAAGTAGGTACATTCTTTTGAATCCAAACCGAAATCATTCTACTCGATATTCTGTACCGTGTGATCTTGAATGAAGAAATATTTACAATTTTCTTACCAATGCCGTATTGCCTTCGGTGCAATGTCATCTCGATTTTTCGGCCGAAATGAAACGGCCACTGTAGACTGCTGGCGTCTTGAAGGAGAGTATGTAAATTAAGCTCGCCAAAAAAACACCTTTTTGAATTTTAAATTAAACTTTGCTTTATCCATTTTGATGATAGAAGTAAATATTCTCACAACAGTTTGAAGGTAAATAAACAATTATCTGCAAGCAAGTACCTAATACAAGTAAACATCCTTCTAAGGTGCGTGTACGCAGTGCCTAGCGTCGGGTCGTTTACCCCAGAGAGACCTGTCCCCTGTCCCCATAGCTGTCACTGACTGATTTCGCGGGAACTCAGCACTTGATATAATTCATAAGTAGATCAATAATTAATAATTGCCCAGGTTGGCCGCTGTAGAAATAATCTGGCCAAATGGGGTATCATCGACCCGTCCCAAATACGATGTCAGGTTGGGCATATCCTGCAGAGGGGCTCCCCTCTGCAGGATATGCTCCACCTACTTTCTTGCCCATCCTGCACCTTCCAGGATTTAAACGAAGCCAATGACAGAGCTGTGCAAGTGGCAACATACTGGTCGGGTATTATTTGAGTTATCGACACGCAAAGAAGAAGAAGTAGATCAATAGATACGTTGGTATCTATTAGAGTGCTGCAACAAACTACGATCTAATCTATGCTCCAACTAATGTTGTAAACGGTTATGCTAGCATGCTAACTGCTTTATTTAGTAAACTATTTTCTTTCCCTTTTTTTTATAATGGAGCTTGACAGAAGAGTTAAGTAAACTGTCACAGACCACACAGCCTTTAGTGTGGTACTTTAGATGTAATATTCCTCATACTAAATTTGGATCTGGCCTAAAGAGCGACGTCTAATAATAATAAACACAAACACTGTCAACTACAACACACACTACAATGTTATTCTGCTAAAGTGGCCATTTTAGGTCCCCTGAACACTCTCCAGTAAGGCTGAATTGCGATAGTACTTGCCTGTAACCCCCTGTAACAAACTTTTTCACAAGGGCTACTTGTACTTTTTGATTTTTTTTCTTTACTCTTGTGTTTAAGTCGCCATAGATGTACTGGTTTCTGTATATTTCTATGGTAGTCACGCCGCTTCTTTGTTAATACTTATAGATTTCATAAATTAGAATATATGCACATCAGCATCGTCCTGCCTGTCTCCTAATTTCAAACATCTAGTGACCAACGCGTGTGCAATTTTGACAAAAGACCGTAATGTATAACAATTTATTCAACAGCAACTAACTACACTACATCACCAACTTTTACTTTTAAAGTGAGTGTAAGTTGGTCAATATTTGTCGTGTCATATCACTGAGCGTCGGCTGTAATTCGCACCTATTAGGAGAGATAGTGCTCTCAATGCAAGATGACGACCGTTTGGGCCTACCCAAACGGTCGGATTGAATCGATATCTTATTGCCCAGCTAGATGCACGATCTTAATAAATTCGGATGGTGTCCCTTTGGGCGACACTGCCCGTAATGCTATAAACGTTGCCCACCACTGCACGCAGCTGCAACAGTATAAAATAGAAATAGACACATAATTATAATAAAATATCACGTTATAGTAGAGATGTCCTCCTTGGCCAGGAGGTTACAATTTATAGTCCCACCAGTGGGTCGATGGCCTAGCGCAACAACTTGATGTTATGTATGTATGTTGCGCCTTTAGATAATCGAAATGGCCTGGAATCTCGCTTCGGAATAGCCAATATCGATTAAGACTTTCTTTAGCAATTAATTTATGAATTAGTGATTAGGGGTTTATTCATGAACGGTGGTTAAATTAAGTTATGATTAACGTTTCATAACCATACAGTTTTCACAGCGTTAATTTATGACAAACCCCTTTTAAATTAGCGGGTAAGGGTTGCGCCACACCTCATCATCTGCCTAGCCTTTTCCCAACTGTGTTGGGGTCGGCTTCCAGTCTAGCCGGATGCAGCTGAATACCAGTATTTTACATGGAGCGACTGCTTATCTGACCTCTACAACCCAGTTAGTACTTGGTAATACGATACCCCTTGGTAAGACTGGTTATCAGACTTTTTGGGCCACTGACTACCTACCTGTAACGACTGTCAAAGATCTACAAATGACAGCCGGGACCAACAGCTTAACGTGCTTTCCGAGGCACGGAGGAAACTCGGTATGTAAGGGTGGTCACCCATCTACAGACCAACCTAGGCAAGCACGGCTTAACCTAAAGATCGACCCGAGCGGCTGTTATTATTTAGCCACGAGCTCCTCCTGGGTTGCGCCACACATATATGCACGAAAACTCTTTTTTCCATGCTGCTATCATTTTCTATCGCTCAGAACCGTCATATATTCGCTAGAACCATTTGTCTATGCCCCGCACTGGGTCTTTCAAACGCGGGATTTTGTTTTGTTACATCGTATTGTCTATGAATAACAAATTTGTTCGAAAGCTGCAATACCTAAGTTACTTACTTTCGATTCGAAACATTTTCTGTAGTGTAGTAATAATATACCTACATACTTATATTTATTATTTAATTATTCCTAATAGGCACCTACGCAGTCAGGGTAAATCCTAGCTCACAGAATAAAATCATTCACCCAATAAGCATAATTATGTGGACATTACGGTACATATTAGCTAGCGGGCAGTGGGTTCGACTCCGGGCAGACCTGTTTAGAACTGTAAACTAAAACAAGTGACGGTAACGGCTAGTAGTAAGAAGAGAAAGTTTCTTGGACATCATACGTTTAGTTAGTTGTCTCGGCGGTCAGCTGGCGATTTAGAAGTATTTGCCTTACCACGTAATAGTGATGCCTACACTTTTACTAAGTTTGTTGGGGTCGGCTTCAGGAAGGATAGGAGTTCATTAGAAATGACATTGAAATTTATCACGACTCGATGATACCTTTAAGAAAAGATGATATCGAACTGCTTAGTTTGCTATTAAAATAACTTCCAATATAAGGAAGGAAGGGTCTACAAAATTACCCTCATGTCTAAATTCTTCTCCGCTTCTCTGTTTAAACAAAGGAAAGAAGAAAAGCCGCGTAGCACGCTAGTAGAAGAGTATGTAGTTTCTCGATTAGATAAAGTCGCGTTTTTCTTTTACGCTTGGCAACAGATTCGTCATTGACTAGAGAAACCATTTCGTATCGGCGCTGGGGCCCTACTCTCTAACGTCCGTCCGTCCATCCGTCTCTATCCGTCTCTCTCACTCGCACTCATCTGCAGAGTTGCGAGAGAGAGACGGACAGAGACGGACGGACGTTAGAGAGTAGGGCTTCTGTAGCAGTAGAAGTAGAGTGATTGTCATCTCTCAATCAACGCAACGGTGGACTGCAAAAAGCTGAATTAATTGATTGATTGTCAGTTCAGGGAATTAGGTATATGAAAGAGATAGAAACGCCCACTAATAGGCGTGGTGACCAGACCAGAAGATATCAGTAATCCTCCAGGCAAGCGAAGTAAATAGTGATTAAGACAATCTCCATAAATCGTAGAGTACATAAACAGTCCACACCGGTGAGTCAATTTAGGTACAGCAATCAACATTAATGTGCTGATGACACGTAATATCTCCAAAACAAACAACCCATGCTATAAATACATTTAAAAATCAAAACCCGTCGCCATATTTCAAGATTTCATTGACCAATAAAAGGATCACGAATTCACGAGTGTGTACCCATACTTACAAGCGCTGAGGCGGCCATTAATCTCTCAAAGCAGAGGATATCGGCGTGCGCCAGCGCAGCCGAGTCAAAACACGACGGATCGTTAATTTGCGGCCTTGTGGACTCCCACCGGGGTAACGGGACTTGGCAGACGGACTGGCCGGCATAGAATATTGTGTAGAAGGGATACAGGTTTTTGACTATAAATACGAATTGGTTTTTATTTTAGGCTTTTTCACTCAGATCCAGCCTGTCCCCTTGCTGTCCTCTCCCAGCGACGCCCTAAGCCGGGGCCCGTACCCCGCAGGGGGTGCCCTTAGCGTGTAGTCGCTTAGTTTGTAAGATTTTCGCCCTGGCTAGAGGTCTTACACTCAAGGCACCCACAGGATAGTCCGGTTAAGCAGACGACAACCTCTGGTTGAATTCCGAGATACAATATCGAAAAAAAAAAAATGTAGGCTTCTAAATTTGCCTTTCAAACTTTTAAAAATATAGCAATAGCCTTAAGTTTAGTTTGTGCACAACAGAATCGACACCATTGTAACCAAAAGGATATAATATATCTGCAATATGAGTGCTCTCAGCTTTTTCAAAGGGTACAGGGTTCGAAGGTAGCCTGTACCGAGCGAGCAGTTCTTTAGTGAACACGATCCTTAGAAGGGATCGACGAAGAAGAGAAGAGATGAGCCATCATCTACCTAAGGGATCGTCGTAGGATAGCACTTTTTATACTTGAAGAAGAGCCACTTAACAGCTGAAGAGAGCAGCAGAGAAGCAGAGCAGTTTTCGATCTACCCGCAGAACGAATAAACGCGTCTGCACCCGTACTCTTTGCCCCATCACCGATATCAACAACATTACGGCTCAACTCTTTCATCGGGAGGTCCCACCGTCCCACGCACGCCCTCCCTCCTCTCCCCTCCCTGCCTGCCATGCGCCCGCGCAGGCATGCGTGCACGCATTGATATAATTTCAATACTTTGTGGCTAACATCACATTTTAAATATAACTTTATAAATGGCACACGGATTTTACAGTTGGTTCTGATCGTCCTGATGTACCGTTACCAATAATATGTAGGTAGTACAATAAAATAAAAGTATCATCGGTTTTGAATGTGTTTTGACATGAGAATTAAATATGAGTGTGTTAGCTGAGTGACGTAATGATACTTACCTAAAGATCTGCTGAATTTAATTCCGATCTCAAGCTACCACTAAGAGCGAGATGTGATCTCTGGCGGGAGGTGCTTAAGCCCCCTGACGGCTTCATCGAGCCGTCTAAAAGTGAAAGCCTTCCACCTGGGAATGCTTTGCCGTAGCCGACTTGGAAGTCTCTGAATAGACTTCGAACCCAGGTCGGCCGTAGCAAAGACAATCTCCTCAAATGGGGGTTTACGGACGGCTCAGATCTCAAATGTGTATGCGGCGTGTCTTCACAGACAATGGCCCATCTTCCATCTAGCGCCGCATGCCCTGACACCTGCACACTTGACGACCTTATGACTGCATCAGCGAGTGGAGTTCGCATAGCTGAATTTTGGGCCAAACATATTTAATAAATATCGACACGCTAAGAAAAAGCTACCACAAATCAATATGAATGTGATGTATGTAATAATAATAATTGTGCTCTAAATACACCTCTGCCTATCCGTTAGGGGATTACAGGCGTGATGTTATGTCCCATATCAAGCCATTTCAGGTTCTGAATTTCCTATTCCAATAAAACGCCATATCTATACTTTATTTTGAAGTGTCTGTTTGTAATATTAAAATCGAGGTATTCCATGAAGCACACCCAAACGAAGCACACCCAGACGAAGCACACCTAAAGTATTCCACTTAGCGCACCCGTAGGTGGGCTTCAAATAAAAATTAAAAAATAATAATTTCCTATTCCACGAAGCACACCTACGAATATCACTCGCATAGTGCGGGGACTAAGAAATAAAAATGTCGATAGGAGAAAATATTTATTATTTAAATAAAAGACTAACTAGTTTGTGAGACTTTACTATCCTTGTTTACGTTTGTTCCCGTTCAGTTACACCATAAGAAGAAGAAGAAGACAAACTACCAGGATCCCAGAATCATGAAGAAGTATTTTCTACATTGCATACTGCATGATAATCGAAATGTACATGGATTGATTATGAGATCCCTATTAAAAATATATAATACCTCCTTTATGGTTCTGGCCTCCTGGTAGTTGGTAGATAAATAAAAAATAAAAAACCAATGAACCCGTGCCAAATTATGCAATCACTCGTTACCCGTGGTCCCGGTGGGATATGATATGCTATTATTATGGATTTGTATTTTCTATCGATACGTTCAGAAGTCCAGGAAACAATCCCTAATGCTATGGAACCACGGGTAATTAAAATTACCCATGGACCCGGTAATGTGGGTCAACCCACCGGGACCACGTGTAACCACACTAACCACCCAATGTAAGTAAGCCATTACACCCTTTTTTAATACACCACCACAAGGCATTACCGTTTTTATAAATCTTGTGTTTACTATATTGTTTGTTATTATACACTAACACTTGTCTCCTTCCGGCCAAGTACGTAATTAATAGATGGGTTAAAATTTCTACTACTTGGACCTGCCATCGTCTCCATTATTTTGTTTGAATGAATTGCACGAAAAACAGAAAAAAATAACAATAACAAGACCGGTGGAAACGCTCGGCTAAATTCGGGTTGGCTCGGGAATTCAGTGGCGGGCGCACGCGTTGACTATTAGCGCATCATGTATACGTCTTATCTATGGGATTTATATATGAACACTATGAAAATTACAAGTACTGTATCACATTAATATAATGATACTGAAAGATGTTAGATATTTAAGTTAGTCTTTTAAATAATAAATATTTTCTCCTATCGACATTTTTATTTCTTAGTCCCCACACTATGCGAGTAATATTCGTAGGTGTGCTTCGTGGAATAGGAAATTAATTATTTTTTGAAGCCCACCTACGGGTGTGCTAAGTGGAATACTTTAGGTGTGCTTCGTCTGGGTGTGCTTCGTTTGGGTGTGCTTCATGGAATACCTCTTAAAATCATATTATGAATGTTTATAGGATGAAAAAATGTTAATGGTAAAAATGTTATTTTGGTATAATTATGTACCCTACATATACCAAAATAACAAATTTTCAATTTTTGTCTGTCTGTCTGTTTGTTCCGGCTAATCTCTGGAACGGCTGGACCGATCTTGACGGGACTTTCACTGGCAGATAGCTGATGTAATAAGGAGTAACTTAGGCTACTTCTATTTTAGAAAAAATATATAAAAGAAGAAGAAACTGACTGACTGACTGACATATCAAAGCACAGCCCAAACCGCTGGGTCTACAGATTCCAAATTTGGCAAGTAGGTTCCTTAGGTGGTCTAGGGGTGCATTATTGTGATGGTTGATTTGGCACATAGTTTATAACCTGGATTAACATGTAGGAAACTATTTATCCCTATAATTATGATCCCGTGGGACAGTTACCGAACTTCACGCAGGCGATGCGGCGGGCAACACCTAGTTATTTATAAATTGCTTCTCACGTTCGCATCCGTCAAACTGAACACTGTTACAAAATATTTGAACCTGGAAAAAATTGGTCACTGTTACGTTATACAAACCTTCACTTGAAAAACTTCTGTCTAACCATAAGCCGAGGGATTTTATTCTAGGGTAGTCTGACTTACAACAATAAAAAATAATAACATCGCAGTGGTCGACCAATAGGGAATATGAATGAGGAATATTTCGATACGGAATTTTAAAGTACTATAAAAATAATGACAAAAAGCGAAAACAAGACATAAATCGGCCAAACAACACAAAAGTTATAACCATTTAAACTTTTGTTTCTATCTCTTTCTAGATAAACGGAATTTAGTATGGATTTTGTACGTCGATGTAGCGAATGACGTCATTCGCTGTATCGGATCTCTCTGTCTAATCAGCAGTTTCAAATGCTTTTATCTTAGTATTTTTTACAGATATTAAAAAAATAATTTCACTTCGCTATTTCTGATGTTAATACGCTTTGTTTAGAGTGATAAAAATAATCGTGCATATACTCACCCTATTGAGGTAGGTACTGAGGTAGGTAGGAAATGGTGAAAAATTCTGAAATATGTTATTGGATGATCGTCGATTGAAAGACCGTGAACTAGCCGATAATTAAAGGTAGGGATTTCAGAAAGTACTGTATATCGCATGACCATAATCTTGACTGACATGACATGTAACACCTTAGCCCAAGATGGCTACCGCGAGTCCTCAAAACAAATAATTAAATAAATATCGCTGAACATTACACACAGCGCCATCTAGTGCCACACTAAGCAACGAGGCTTGTGTCGTGGACACCCAGATAGTTGATATACTACATATACACTTTTTGTTTGTAAATACATATCTACTTATTATACCTACATATAAACATCTGACTCGGAAACAAATGTTCATGCTCATCACACAAACATTTGCTACTACCGGGATTCGAACCCGGGACCCTAAGAACTTGAGGCAGCCTCACTACCGCTGCGCCATTCGAGTCGTCAAAATGGAACAATATAGACCAGTAACGATGTTTCAGTCGAGTATTCGGCGAAAATTCGGGGCAATCAAGCCGACTGTTTGAAAATGTATATATAGAGTTAAAAGGAGACTAGGTAAGTAGAGGAAAAAATTAAAAAAACTCAGTATTTTTGTGTTTACTTAGTTAGACCGGGTATTATGAGACTACCTACCCTCGTAGAGCAACGGTTTTTTTTTTAACAGTGATAGCGATATAGGTTTAAAGAAACTTTATTCTCAATAAAGACAAATGTCACTCACTTGAGAACAATACTAGAATTTAAAATTACATAAAGTTCGTCGCCATCAGTTACAAACACGCATTCAATGCCTTCATTTCTCTAGAAGTGCTCGATCCGCCATAATATACTGACTTAGTTGAGTTTTGAATGCATTGAAAGAGTGCAGATTTCTTATACTAGAGGGTATTCTATTAAAAAGCTGTGCTCCTTCAAAAGTAAGCATTTTTTTGCCGTAGTTAGTTCTAGTTTTGGGTAAAACTACCAAGCTAGCTCGCCGTGTGCTACGTTGACTGACTTGTTTATATTGGGTAAGTGTTATGTTCGTGTGAATAGTTTTGGTAAGAATTTTTTTGATGATAATACATGTGTGGTAAATATATAGTTGTTTGATATTCATTATTTTTGTGTCTTTATAAATTTTACTGGTTGATGTTAAATATGGATAGTTAAATAGTATTTTTATGAGTTTATTTTGAGTTATTTGTAGTTCTGACAATTTAGTTTTTGCAGCACTGCCCCAAATTTCGATCAAATAAAGCAGGTGTGGCTTCACTAGGGAATTGTAGATGGTGTACCGCAATTTAGGTGGGATGCAACGAACTATATTACGCAGGGATCCTGTAAGGGCTGAAAGTTTGCTTTTTATGTGTTCAATGTGAGCATTCCACGTAAGTGAGCTGTCAATTCTTAGACCGAGATATTTTTCACAGGTTTTTTGCTGTAGAGGCACATCATTAATTGTTAGTGGGTTAAATGGGGGAATTATTTTATTTTTTGCCTTAAATATAACATAACATGTTTTGGAGATATTTATTGTCAGGAGATTGTATTGAAACCATGCAAATAAGGTATTTAGATCATCTTGGGCTTGTGAGATAATTTGATGGATGGAGGATCCAAAGTAGAATAAACAAGTGTCATCAGCGTATAAGGTGAGGTGACCACGCAGTTTAATTTCGTGAATGTTATTTATATATATTAAAAAGAGCAAGGGACCTAGAATAGATCCCTGCGGGACGCCACACCTAATAGCTAATGCATCACTTTGGCGACTGCCAAGTTTAACCACTTGCGAACGATTACTTAAGTATGACTCGAACATTTTCAGAGCATTGCCAGTGATATTGATGGATTCCAGTTTCCTTAGGAGCAGCTTATGACTGACTGTGTCGAATGCCTTTTTTAGGTCAATAAAATACCCAGGACAATATTTTTACAATCTATATTTTGTTTAATTTTAGTAATGAGATCAATAGTAGCTGTGGTAGCATTACTTTTTGGCCTAAATCCATATTGCCGGTCAGTAATATAATTTATAGAACTTAAATATTTTTCTAATCGGTTGTGGATAATTTTTTCTAGAACTTTCGATATCACAGGCAACACCGAAATCGGTCGATAATTTCCAGGATCTGTGGTATTTCCTGATTTATAGATCGGCGTTACTTTCGCTATTTTTAGGGTTTCAGGAAAATTCCCACCGGCTAACAGTTTATTCAGACATTTACTTAGATCATCCGCGATTAAATTTTTTACAGTTTTTATTACTTTCGTATTTATTCCGTCTAGACCTGTGCTGCAATTTGGGTCAAGGTTGGTTATAATATTTGTTATTTCATTAGCAGAACATGGACTAAAACTAGAGAGCTTCTCAGTGTCTTGGGGAAGGGGGTTTGGTAAAGCACGATCATAATTATCATGAAATGATTCAGGTATTTCGTTCGCTAAAAGGGGTCCTATCGTAGCAAAGTATTTGTTAAATATTTGACAAATATCACGTGGCTCCACAATGTAATTAGAATCAACCATTAGTTTTGGAGGAACACAGCTTTGTTTCGCTTTATTGCTTGTTAGAGTATTTATTAGACCCCACATTTTCTTGGGTTTTTTAGTACATTTTGCAAACTCTTCGTAATAGTAGGATTTTTTTGATATTTCTATTAGTTTAGCTACACAGTCTCTTTTATTTGTAAATTCAGACTTTAGTGTGTCGTTGTTAGGGTTATTCTGAAGTTCCGCCCACAGTATATTTCTTAGGTTAATTTCGGCAATGATATCCTTATTAATCCAATCTTTTTGCGGTAGGTTGAGGATTTTGGTTTTTGTAGTCTTGCTGTCTTCCGTAGCTGACTTTATAATATTTTCAAATATTGTGTAATCGTTGTTTGGATTTTTCAAGTTTGCTGCTTCTAGGACTTTATATAGCTTCGTGTAGTTTATTGCTTCATATTGTGTTTTTATTTTCGGAGGAGTTTTAACTTTCTTGAGTTCTAAGTACATCTGGTTGTGATCCGACATAGAAGATTTAATTATTGCCGTATGAAAGTAGTCGTCTTTTAAATTAGTGCTAATATGATCTATGATAGTCTTTTTAGTTTCGGAGTCTCTCGTACAATATTTTCTGCTTATTTTGTTCAATAGTATATGTCCAGCTTCCTTGACCACTGCTTTGTATTGTTTAGTCTCTTTATTTTTCTTAGTTAATAGGTCGATGTTGAAATCCCCGAAAACGATCGCCCTTTTCCTTTGTTGCAGCTGCGAGTCATATTCTTGTAAGAAGTCTTTGTAGTTAGTGTTTCCAGGATAATATATCACTCCTATGTCAAGCGCGTACCGTTCCAAACTTATCCATAGGTAATTGTTTCCTCCTGAGTATTTGGACTCTGATAAGCTATGCCTCAGATCATTGTGGACATATGCTGAAACTCCTCCCCCCTTTGAGTCAGTTCTATGATTATAATAGTGGGTGTAATTTTCTATTTATATACCTGTTCACCCGGTTGCTCCGTACCACCAAAGAGTATGTAAAACCTAACGGTACGTACCACCAGGGGTACGGTGGGACTGCTGCTCCGCGAGGACGAGAGCCAACACAAAAAACTGGGATATGGTAGTATGAGCAGTCAGAACTTGCTCGCTTGGTCTCAGATATCATTAAGGACTCCAGAGAATGCGCCAATGCAGACGATAAATACTATCTGATCTGACCCTTAGTCAATTTTTTTTATTTATTTATTTAAAGAAATTGTAATACAGAGGTGTTGCTTAATTCTAAACTCGCCAAACTTTTACGTTTGATGGCGAGCGGCGCTCTTTTACATCATAATTAACCACCTTACTTACTTAACTAACTACTTTTAAATCTATAATACTGTTATGTTTAAATCTTGTACAATGTAGGTATTTAGTTCTGTTTGCTATCCTGTATAAAGTTTTTTAATTTCGTCTTAGGTGATCCTTTACTAACTTTTACTTTAAATCTATTTTAATAAACACTTTATGTACCAAATACTTAGATGTTCTCTTACCATAATAATTTGTTATCTGTGGTTGAACCAGTCTGTTCTCTCTAACCCTACGTGTGTTGTACTTGTTTTTAACATTAACTTTATATTCATCCTTATAATAATATTCTAATCCTACCAAATAATCTACTTTTTTATCTATGGGAATAATTTTACAGATGGGAAATAACTTATCATACTCTTTGTTGCACTTATCTTTAACATTTTTACTAACTAGAAACTATAGCAGTCTTGTTTGATTAATAAAATTAATGACGTCGAGTTCTAGCTTTTCACCAAATAATTATTTAGTCTAGATTGGGCATATTAGGTATACGTCCAGAAGCTGCTATTGAGAGCGTCCGGAGCGGAATATTAAATAAGGAAGTATTCAAGATAAAAATCATGGAAAAAAAGAAAACAAAATAAAATTTCTCTTGAGTTTATTATGCACTATCACATATCTTAGGCTAAATTTTCTTCTTTTATCTTACACTTACAAAATTACTGGTATCTTTAATAACGACTATGTCACTGAGTACAAAAAGTCTATAGGGGTCTGTTTTTTGCCATTTGGCTACGGAACCCTACTAAAAATGAGGTGAAAAATTAAATTTGAGTGATACAAGCCTTAAAGGCCGCGTCCTAACCAAAGCGCTATTCGTGGCGTTCATTTTGTTCGACGAAACAGAACGCGAGGTCGCGCGACGTACCGACAAATCTTTTAGTTTTCCGAACAAATGAGTGAAATATGAACGCCACGATCAAGTATTTTCGCTTCGGTTAGGATGCATGGGAAAATTAAGATTATAGGTTGTTAAACACTTTCATTTTAAACTAGAAAAAACGGGCATTTTTCATATGAATTCACTTGTTTATTACAAATCAGTGTGTGAAGAGCAGAAAAAAAAAACAAAAACAAAAAAATCCTCGATTGTCATTTGCATTACGTCAAAGGCCATAGATAAAATGACTGCTTAAGGCTGATGCTCCAGGGTAGCCCGCGAAATTCAAATTTTCTTACGTTTTTGGCAAATTGCAGGCCAGTGCTAGGTTGTATGTTGATCAAAATATTGGACGCGATTGTAAGACGTATGTATTTACAGAATTATAATCATCAAAACCATCAATACAACCCTCCAAGTTCATAAAGGTCGAGAACCGATTTTTTCAAGGTCAAATTCATTGCTAGACCTTTATGAACTTGGAGGGTTGTATTGATGGTTTTGATGATTATAATTCTGTAACTACATACGTCTCACAATCGCGTCCAATATTTTAATCAACATACAACCTAGCACTGGCCTGCAATTTGCAAAAAACGTAAGAAAATTTGAATTTCGCGGGCTGGTTGAAGCATTCACCTTAAGTCTATGGTATAAGTACCATAACAGATATCTTAATTTCATACATACAAATCATTTTATAAATGTTTTTTTGTCGATTTAACCGAGTATCATAATTTCTTAATGATAAATTGATGCTCGATTTTTATGTCCATATTATGAGTTTCCCTTCTAAGAATCAAGATATCATTTTGACAACTAAACAATAAAAATCAACAAAAAAAAAATTACCACTACAGACTTTGGTCAGTCATGTTCTTATGTCAAAGGGGAAGGCTGGTTATAGCTCATTATAGATGGCGTGACCATAGCTTAGTCCCAATCCGACCAATGAGGTCAAAGTATTTTGAAACATAAAATGACATTGACAGATTTTCAACCAATGAGAATGCTTGATACTAGCGCCAATAGTTTCACAGTAACCTTCCCCATTGTTGAGATATAAACCCTACCCTAGAGTTGGTACGGGTAGTCACTGAGCAACATAAAATACACAAAAACGATGAACTTTAGTGGGCAATGTTAGGTGCCCTAACAACTAAGTAAGCAACACAATAGATATTGGTGCCGATTCTGTTGTGCACAAACTAAACTTAATTTAGGCTATTGCTATCTTTTACTAAAAGGCAGTGCGAGAAAAGGACGGCTATAGCTATGAACTAATTTAGAGATGTCAAACTAGTTTACGCCTTGCGCTTCACCGTGTTTTTAGTCTACATGTTTTTACATGCACCCTTCATTTGTATGGAAATGGAAATATTAGTTCCAACTAAATTTGACAGCTCTAAATTACGTCCGTCTCTTTCTCGTTTTATTAGAGAGAAAAAGATAGCCTAAATTAAGTTTAGTTTGTGCACAACAGAATCGACACCAATGTGTTGTAGATTTACCAGTTAGGCAAAAATGGAGGTATAATGTTTGACTTGAGGCTTTAGGACCAAAGCGGAGACAAGTTGAGCGCAGAAGAGACGTGGGGTCAACCAATCACATTGGTTGAAACTTGAAATCCACAGCGCATCTATATCAAATTTAGAACGTCTCGATTCATCTTAGCCGAGCCTGTCAATGGAAAAACGACCTTACATGTTAAACTGTACAGACAGGCGTTCAGAACTTAGCAGATAGATTGCCAGGTAGACAAATACATGTGAAATTTTGGAAAAATCATTGTTTTGCTGCAATTTGATTTAAGATGTGTGTATTTATTCTAAGATTATGATGGTGCAATACCGAAGGCGGTTAGCAGTGCCAGTCTTCAGAATTGTACCTTAAATGTATCAAAATATTGTACTTATTTACATAAACTAATGGATATTTTCATCATCTGCCTAGCCTTTTCCCAACTACGTTGAGGTCGGTTTCCAACTAATGGATATTTTATAATTGATAAATTATGGATCGTATATTCGGATGCATAATCACTTAAAGTACGTTTTTTTCCGGCATAGGGTGGGTACAAAAGTATGAAAACAACTTTTTAAAAATGACATTTTTTCTCGGGTTTGCGGTATTTTACAGTGTATAAAATGTAGTACTCTAAGTCTAAAGCACATTGAATATTTAAAACCAGGCAAGAAATTTGTTGAAAATATACAAAATTATACGTTTTTAAATGTTGCTGCACAATATTCGAATAGGACAAAACGGTAAATATGACAATTCATTTGAAGTAAAACAATAAATTAAAAAAAAACAGATTTATTTCTAAATTATAAAATAAGCTCCTTATTTGTCAATATGCATCAGAATATACAATCCGTAGTGATAACATATTTAATGCTAGTCTTATATTCTATTTCTTAAGTATTATTGGGACATTTTCTATGCACTAAGTATTCGTTAAAAGCTACATAGTTAATAAGCCAAAATAACACACGTACCATCATACCTGTAGTCCCTTAGAGGGGGGCAGTGGTGTATAATACACCAACATGTCGCCAGGTATTTCAAATAGGCGTTGAATACATACCCCTACTCTTTTTAAGTCGGTTAAAAATACCTGGCGATATGCAATAGGGCGATCCCATTTTTTATACAAAAGCATCAGTATAACACTGAGATTACCCTATTTACAAACCAAAAATCTTAACACTATTTATTATTAGCCACAAAATAGTCTTGTTGCGTTTTTCGAAAGAATCATGATGAAAAGGAACCACATTCTGTATGATAAAGATTATAATTGACAGAAGCAGTATGTACAGCAACTCTCGGGCGGTTATATAGTACATAACGCTTTCGAAAGAGCATTGAGGCAGTTCTCTCACGACACCGCTGGTCCGAGCGGTCGGGCGGTGCTCCGCGCGGAATAGCGGTGAGAGCCGCTCATCCGCGCGGACGAGCGTAGTCGTGAGATAACCGCCACACAAGTATGATTGACAAAGTCGATGATCTACAAAGCCAGTCTTTTTCTGAAACTCGTGCCATATACGGGTACGTTAGTATTAAAAGGTGTAAACAACCTCATCACGAAGCCGTCAACCAAGCATTCTGTACATCAAACTAAGTAACTCAACGCAAAAAATTTTGATTGGAAACTTTTTTTTGGTGTAAAAAATCGCGGCTTACGGTAGCAATAAAACGCACTTAAAACATTGTGCTGATGCCATCAGCGTTGAGTTACTTTGTTTGTATAGAGGTAAGGTATTTAATGTAAAATTTTAACACATAAAGACTAAAAAAGGGATAGAGTAAAATAATAACATGTTTTTTTTTTTAATACATGTGTTTTTACACATCGTCGGCCTAGCCTTTTCCCAACTATGTTGGGGTCGGCTTCCAGTTTTACCGGATGCAGCTGAATACCAGTATTTTACATGGAGCGACTGCCTATCTGACCTCCACAACCCAGTTAGTACCGGGTAATACGATACCCCTTGGTAAGACTGGTTGTCAGACTTTTTGGGCCTCTGACTACCTACCTAACGACTGTCAAAGATCTACAAATGACAGCCGGGACCAACGGCTTAACGTGCTTTCCGAGGCACGGAAGAAACTCTGTAATTAATATAGGTACAATATATTCGAGAAAAATCCGTTCGGCTTAGCCTGATTGTGCCGAACCGCCCCATATGATTCAGTAATGGTAGATGCTGCGTTTGCTGTTGATGCTGTTTTTACACATGTATTTAAAAAAAAAAACATGTGAAAAATTTGGAACTGTGACCTCTCAATCTCCGTAACTAGAAGATTCCCAGGTATGGTGCAAATAAAAAGAAAAAAAAACGCAATGACGAACAAGTACCTTTCCGCTTCGTTATGGATCTTTTTACACCCTTTATAGTTTGCTGTTAGCTAGCTTTTAATAGTAATTAGAAAAACATACTCACTTCATACATCACACACGCACGCTACTTGCAAT
The DNA here is from genome assembly GCA_905147715.2 of Xestia xanthographa. Lineage (NCBI taxonomy): Eukaryota > Metazoa > Arthropoda > Insecta > Lepidoptera > Noctuidae > Xestia > Xestia xanthographa. The sequence goes on from LR990665.1 coordinate 25,160,606, forward strand.
TAGAAAAACGCAGTGGTTAGTGCACCAAACTGGTTAGTATGAGGTAGTTAGTTATTGAGCTATAGGCATGACTCAACTAAAGAAAAGTACAAGCATTATATTATGTTTTGTTAAGGGACAACCTAATATCTATTCACTGATAAAAAAAATCGCGTGTTTTTTTTATCTTTACTCATAAACTACTAAGCCCGTTTTGATTAAATTTTACTGCTTGGTAGCTTAGGGTACTTTTAGTGCCCTTTAATATAACCCTAAAATATCTAACCCTTTTACAAATAAGTGCACATGTGTAACCTTCACTTTAACCGTTAAGGGTCTTGGGCAACATGGGCGTAGGCTCAACAGAATTGAAATCATCATCATCTGCCTAGCCTTTTCCCAACTATGTTGGGGTCGGCTGCCAGTCTAACCAGATGCAGCTGAATACCAGTATTTTACATAGAGCGACTGCCTATCTGAACTCCACAACCCAGTTAGTACCGGGTAATACGATACCCCTTGGTAAGGCTGGGTTGTTAGACTTTTTGGGCCACTGACTACCTGTAACGACTGTCAAAGATCTACAAATGACAGCCGGGACCAGCAGCTTACCATGCTTTCCGAGGCACGGAGGAAACTCGGTATGTAAGGGTGGCACCCATCCACAGACCAACCCAGGCAAGCACGACTTAACCTAGAGATCGACGCGAGCGGCTGCTATTATTTAGCCACGAGCTGCTCAGAATTGAAACATGAACAGAATTGAAATATGTGTAAAAAAATCATAACTCTTAGTAAGTACTCAAATTCATACTATATCGACCACTAGCAGACGTCACGCGGTTTCACCCGCGTAGTTCCCGTTCCCGTGGGAGTACGGGGATAAAATATAGCCTATGTTACTCAAGGTGAATATAGCTTTCTAATGGTGATGATTTTTTGAAATCGGCGCAGTAGGTTTTGAGTTTATTCATTACAAACATACACACACACAAAAATATAAATCTTTCCTCTTTATAATACTATATAGTCTACCAAAGTCGCCATAGACATGCACTTAAAATGTTCAAGATTTGACTACAATATTCAATTGTTTTCAATTTAGATCATGTTGAAAAGATGATAGTAAATAAATAAGCAGTCACTCCATGTAAAATACTGGTATTCAGCTGCATCTGATAGCCGACCCAACATAGTTGGGTAAAGGCTCGGCAGATCCTCAAATCGATCAAGGACTGTAGAAGCTATGTTACGGAGCTCCTTTGTTAAAAGTAGGTGTATGATTCAATTGACAAATCTCAATTCAATGGTCAAATCTTTGGCACAGTACAGGAAAACGCAAAATATAATTACTTTTTTACTTCTTGTAATTCAATGAAGTGAAGTCTTAAGGCCCTTCTAACCCTAAAATTAGCAACTCTATTTGTTGTGGTTCAAACTTGCACTACAAAGTGGTTGTTACGACAGTCACTATGGGCCGAATAGTGCGAAATGAGTGTTTTTTTGTGATTTACAAAAAATTGATTGGACTAAAAAAATATAACAGAAGACCTGCTCTATAGTTAGTCCAGTTAGTATGCAAAGTTTCATGATCTAATTTGAAGTACTTTTCGAATACCAGCGGTTTATTGTTCGATGTGGAGTAACTTTGGTTTTTTTTTCTATCGAGAAAATTTTATGGAATCGTGTTTTCGTCACACATAGTACCTAGCATTAATCCTCAACTTTACCATATATTTATTTCAAAATTAATGCTGCAGTATTTTAGGCGTAACGGAGGATCATGCTAAGCCATTTGAGGGGGTATAGGCCCTTAATTATGAGCTACTATTCGAGATATATTTTAATTCTGTTGGTCCTACGCCTAGAGTTCACAGAAAAATACCCATGGTCCTTTTTAGAAGTTTAATTTATGTATATCCTTACTTCGTGCTTATATTATGTATAAGGTTGAAAGATAATATGCAACACTTTTACATCTAGAGTAAGTTTGACATCTTCACACATTTTTTGACACCAGCCTATTACAGGTTTATAACCTGAATGAACTGGGGCCATAATTATGACACATGTTGTTAGTGACACTTTAGCCTGGAGCTGGCCTAGCATAGCATGGAGTTTCAATAGAATCTGAGGCCGGCTTATACAAGTTTTGTTATTACTTACGAATTATTCCCAATAGTCCCCTCTAACCCTGTCCTCCGGGATGACAGCTGGGAATTGTGTTCCCAGTTGTCACCGGGGTTAAAAAAAAAAACGATTGGTATTAATATAAGTTAATAATCTGTGATTGTACCTATTAAAGGAAACTTAGTGTTGATTTTTTAAATTTGATTCTATATAACTTTTTTGACATTTTTATTTAGGTACTTACTTAATATTTTTCTAATGTCCCCTCCCCCCGGTGACAACTGAGAAATAGACTTCCCATTTGTCCCCTCTATAGTCAGTTTTCAGAGGGAACAGTCGGCACAAATTGTCACCCCGGACGACAGGGCTAGAGGGGACTATTGGGAATAATTCTTACTGACGTGCGGCTAACTGTTCAGAGAACCCTTTTCAGGTTCCCAGTTATAGTCAATGATATTATAAGTAAAAAGGTGTAGATGCGTTATAAGCGCTCAGCAAGCGGTACGTTAAAATGTGGCTAATTAGCAAACCTTGACCTCAGTGTGACGTTGCCGGCGTCGACAGACGCACTTCACGTAAACACAGTGCATTATCAGTGAAAGTGACCCAAAACTACCGAAAATGCCGTCGTGTGTCATGAGATATTATAAAAATTATACTAGCAAAACTTCTAAAAGTCAAGGAATCACATATCATTCGTAAGTATACTATTTATCTTAATATTATCACAAAACAAACATTACGTTTTTAAAATAATGGCGTCCGAAAAGAAAGAGTGCAACAACAATTTCTCTATCAACAAGTGCGATAGAGATAGACGTCATTACCGATCATAGAGTAAAATTATATGTACGAAACAGACAAGTCAGTTGACTTTCAATGCATTTTTATTACATTACTTTTACTACATGAACTCTTGAGTGAATCGCATTTTTAGGCATAAATCACGGTGTAAGGTAATGTCATATCTGATTTATTAATTCTACATCGTTTCTAGTACACTTGACGACGCACTGTCGCGAATTATATTTGTCTCTTTTTCACTCGCGATACTTGAATCATGCCATCCTATTTTGACGACTAATTGTAATGTAGTGTGTTATTGCAATATTTTTAGTTATTCATGTGTGCGGTGTGCCGTTTTTGAAGATAGAATGTCGTTTAGGTAACGTATCTACACCTTTTTACTTATAATATCATTGGTTATAGTAATAAAATTAAACTTTGTATGTAGTCGCAGGATTATTGGAAAAAACTTACGGCAAAGCATTGAAGCATCATTCTAGCATTTTATTGGAAACTGAGACAGATTTTCGTAAAAATACAAGCTTTGAAAAGTCCTGATATGAATTCGTATTATTAAAAAAATCAATCTTAGTTTCTGACAATTTGGAACGATTTTACCAATTATTTATTTATTTATGCTTTATTTATCCATACTGTAACATACTTATTTATTTATTATTTACAAAGTAATATTTTTTTATCCTGTGACACAAGTCCAGTAGGGCTATTACGTATCTCTGTTGACAGCTCGAAATGATAGTAACTAGGTTCAGTGTCCATCAATTAACTGTCAAAAGGTTAGTTTCGTATTATATATGACCAGTCGCGATCAAATATGACGTCATTGGTTGTCATCGTGGCTGATAGTCACCGTAACTCATTTTGACAGACGCTTTCGTATCGATACTTATATTATTTCGATTGATAGCATAGTAGACAACAAATTGATGACAACTGAGTTTTGGCTTTCGTGAAAGACGTTACACTGTACCCGGGCTGTTAGTCACCATAAAGTGATATCCACTCAGTGCGATACGTAAAACCAATATCGACATTCTCGGTTATCATCAAAGTTCGGTGTACAACCGAAGCTTGATAGTCGCTGGATATCAGAAAGATACGTAATAGGCCTACAGAACAGCTAAGTTACTTTTCACCGATCTCTTTATCAAATTAGAATAAACACACACCGCACTATCCACTAGATCACTTCACTCCAGGTCCATCGCATTCCTCATGTATTCTTCTAACTCTTGGTCAAGTTTTGCCTTTGTGCAGGCCATGTACTGATCCAGCTGGGCATCCAGTTCTTCCTTCGACATCAGCTTGGCTTCTGTCTGGCTGCGAGTGACGGCACCTGTGGACGAATTGTTAAGTCATGAGACAAATTGATCATCTCACAAGCCTTTCCCAACTATGTTAGGGTTGGCTTCCAGTTTAATCGGATAGAAAAACCAGCATTTCAATGAAGCAACTCCCTATCTGACATCCAAAACTCAGTAACGGGGACCCCGTATAACAGGGTAATATACCCCTTGGTAAGACTGACCCGTAACAACTGTCTAATATCTACAAATGACAGCTGTGGTCAAACAGAGAAAAAGGTTAGAACGAAAGCCTAGCATAAAATATTGTGCATCTTAGAAGGGACATAGTAAATATTAATTTACCATAGATTGTAGATCTGAGTTGCATGAATGGAACGATTTGTGTTGTAAGCAATGCTAAAGTCTGGGGGAAAAGAAGTAAACTCAGTTTGTACAAAGCATATCTTTCAATGGCCACTATTTTGGATAATGAGTCTCACCAACACATCAAAACAATACACACTATGAAAGTTGCTGCATTTAATCCGCATGCTCGTGCAAATAACAATAGTTTTTGTTTCATCGAAATTGGGCTAGGATTTCAAAGTTAATAAGCTGTAAAGTATCACCGCTTTTTTAACTTTGCGTTCCTTCGCGAGCTACTGCGATGACGTTACGTCGTGATGTCCGATTGCGGGTGATGCGGAGTGTTTACGTTCATTAAATTTGATTTGTAAAGTGGTTTGCACTTATTATTTTAATTTGTTTTAAGTATTTTATTTTTTTCAATAGTCTTGAATGTCCCACTGCTGGGCAGTCCTCCCCCGTATCTTTCCAGGGACTCTTCTCCTGCGCCACCTCGGACCAGTTATTAAATTAATTAATTAAAATTATTCGCAGCGCAACACAATCATGACGTCACACGTCAGCGCGGTCGCTTAGTCGGATTTTGCCGCAGAGTCCGTACTTTAACGTTAAATATCTGTAATTTTTGAAGATAGGAAAAAAAAAACATTCTTTTTTTCGAGTTACCTATTTTTTAGACATGCTGATAACAAAAATCGTTGGTGTGACTCATTCACCCTATCAGTTTGTGGAGGCAGCCCTCCACAAACTTACACCCTGTATCGTTGACATAAATGAAACGCAAAAGTCTCCTAAGAAGATTGTGAGAATAAATTACTTTTGATTTTGATAAAGTATATTTACCTCTGCCCCTACCCCTGGCCCCTCCACGTCGAGCCACTTGAGGTCTTTGAGTCGGTTGAGCTTGAGCTCCACTGTCCTGTTTCTGGGCAGCATTCTGCTGTTGCACATTATTCTGTTGCTGCGCATTATTCCGTTGCTGGTTGTTACGTTGGACCCCTCCCCTACGCTGTTGTGTTCCTCTACGCTGTTGAGCCCCCCCACGCCTCACGAATCCTGTACGTTGTTGAGCACCCCCCCGCCCCGGGAATCCTGTACGCTGTTGACTCCCCCCACGCCTCAGGAATCCTGTCCGCTGTTGAGCGCCCCCACGCCCCAGGAATCCTGTTCGCCGTTGGAAACGAACGCCTTGCTGCATCCCCCTGCGTCTTTGTACCCCCCTGCGTTGTTGAAAGCCGTTTTGAAAACCAATGCGTTGTTGAAGGCCGTTTTGAAATCCAATGCGTTGCTGAAAGCCGTTTTGGTATTTGTTCATCCTGAAATATCATTATAAGTATTCATTCTTTTGAAAATGTAGCCTATTTCTTTGCAAAACAATATTTTATGAAACTAGCAGTAAGCATTTAGGGATCGATTTTGAGATTTTGGAATGGGATTGTCCAAATAAGCTTTGTTTAAATTTTGGTATACACTTAAACAGACGCTTGGCAGCCTGTGCTATTCAAAACATCCATCAGTACAATGTTTTGAGTGCGTAAGGCACTCAAAACATTGTACGTATTGCGCCGTGATTTATCACCCCAAAACAATAAGTTTCCCAACCCTTTTTTTAGCGCAAAAAAAAATCCGGCCACTTCACGAAGCCGTCAATCAAACATACGTTTGTACATACAGTATGCTTCCGTTTACAACTTGTATGTGTAATATTTACCGAATGAATCGTCCGCGCAGTGCGCGTCTGTTGTAACCACGCAGCACCTTCCCGCGCCACGCCAGATTTAACACATCGTTTGCTGTGTCGCTGGGAAGAGAGAAGAAACCATGAGTGTCGATGCAGAACAAATTCATATTCACGACAGCAGTAGTGGTTCAATGGTATAGGTCCCTTACGACTTGTGGATCATAGGTTTGAATTCGAACCCAAGCAGGTTTATTGAAGAGATTACTTTGTGTAATTTATTTAAAAACTTTCAAAACTGGGACACAGCCTTTTTTTCTGTGAGAAGGACACATAACCACACATAATAATAGTCCTGACTGTTTTTAGTCCGCAAGTGTGAGTGCAGACACCGGTGCACTCTCTCTTCCCTAAGGCTGAATGCAGACCGGGACGGGATTTAATTTTTTACCAATGGACATTCAAACGTATATAGAAATACCGACACAAATTGCTGCTTAAAAATGATCCCGTGGCATCGAAAGGGATTCGACGCGCCACGGTCGTATTTCTATATCAATACGATTGAATGTCCATTGGCAAAACTTTAAATCCCTTGCCATGCCGTCCCGGTCTGCGTTTATCATACGGGGCCGCCTCCATGAGCGAGAATCGCAGCGATTCAACGTATTTCTATTCGAAAACATCGCCGCGATTCTCTCGCTCGTAGAGACGGCCCCAAAGAGAGTGTATAGAAAAACGTGGCAAGGATGATAATATCGCCGCGATGCTATTGCTCGTGGAAGCCGGCTCCTTAGTCTCATAGTTCGACGGGACGGCATTCCGCCTCGTTGATCTCATGGTAGCAAGTGCGACCGCCGAACATGGGGTGCTGGGGAGTCGTGGATATACCACATAATCTCGATAATTCTATCTAATATACCATGTATAACTTTTTTGTTTCACCATATTGAAATCAGTAGTGATGAAAAAAATTACAGAAAATGCTTGCCTGCCCACAGCCACTTTATGCTCATGAGCATAAAGTCCATATTTTGAATTTCAAATTGTTAACGTGATTCATACTAAGATTCTGCGTGGATGCTGCTAAAGCGGCCATTTTAGGCCCGCAGGTAGATAATGGTGCCGATTCCCTTGTTTACAAACTAAACCAAATTTAAGTTCAGTGCATCTTTTTCTTTCTATTTCATTAAGAAAAGGACAGAAGATAAATTTTAGTTATGTTCTGTCAAATTAATCAGCGCCATACAAGTTTTAGACGCGATTAAAAAATTGACTACTAAAATTACATCAACGTCAGGTGCTGACTAATTTGACAGGATTAAACTAATATTTATCTTCTGTCCTTTTCATAATGAAATAGAAAGAAAAAGATGCATTCAACTTAAATATAATTAAGTTTAAAACTTGCATCTCAAGTCTTTCTTTTTCTGAAGTTTACGAAGCTCAAACAACAAATGATGCCTTCGATAGACTGCATGATTTAATTACCCTTTTTTACAATCTATGCTTTCCTATAGTTAAAATCAAAAATACTTGTAAACAAGTGAAAAATAGAGGTCTAACCAAGGGCATAAAAAGATGCTGCATTAAAAAACGGACATTGTATTTAAAATATCATCTCTACAAACATAACAAAAAACAAAATAAAAAAACATATGACGACTACACTCAAATACTGAAAAAATGCATACACAAGGCTCAGCAGATAAATAGCTTAGACTACATTAATAGGGCCAAAAATGTAAGTAAAGCGGCATGGAACATGATTAAAACAAACACAAATAATATGACAAGTAACTCGGAAGTTGACGCAATTAATACCAATAGTAAAGTTTATAACAATCCAAAACAAATATGTGACTTATTTAATGACTACTATATAAATCAAACAAAGACGACCAATAATGCTCATACAAATAAGCAATATGACATGAAAATAGCTACTCCTCAAAATCCTAAAAGCATGTTCCTTACTCCAGTAGATGAATCAGACATTTATAAAATAATTCACAGTCTCCGAAACACCAACTCGACTGGATATGACGACTTGAGCACTAAGGTGTTAAAAATATGTGCTATGAGTTTGGTGTCTCCCTTAGCCTACATTATAAACCTGTCTCTAACAGAAGGAGTATTCCCAACACGCCTGAAAAGGTCAATTGTCAAACCTCTTTATAAGAAAGGTGCAAAAACGGACATGAGCAATTATCGCCCATTAACCTTGATCCCAATTCTATCCAAAATATTTGAGAAAGTTATGTGTATTAAAATAGAGAACTTTTTAACAAATTGTGATATTCTTAAACAAGAACAATTCGGCTTTAGGAAAGGCAGTTCCACTACTTTAGCATGTTTTGCGCTAGTAAAATACATAACTGAAAGTCTGAATCAAAAATCTAAGATAAGCTGTGTGTTCCTAGACATGACAAAAGCTTTTGATTTTGTTTGCCATAAAACACTACTTAAAAAGCTTGAGCATTATGGAATCCGGGGTAAGGCCAACGACTGGATCAAAAGTTACCTTTCTGATAGAGTACAATGTGTGGAAATAACAAAAACTTGTCAAAGGGAAAAAAAAACCTATAGGTCGGAATATAAACAAAATAATTATGGCACGCCACAGGGAGGTATAATGTCCCCAGTACTTTTTCTAGTTTACATCAACGACATTACAGAGGCGATAGGCAAGGATTGCATACTATTCGCTGATGACACTACAATAATGATTAAGAGTGACAATAACAAAAACTTAGAAAAGGAAACCGTTCAAGCTCTGGATAATGCAATCGTATGGCTAGAAAAAAATAACTTAAAAATAAATATGACTAAAACAAACATAATACAATTTCAAACATACAACGCAAACATAAATAAACTAGACATTCATTATAAAGATTCTCACCTGACCACTGTCGATAATTGTGTATTCTTAGGTATAACGGTCGATAAAAATTGCAATTGGAAAACACATATAGATAAGATTCTTGCAAAAATAGATCGTTTTATATATGTCCTGAAACGAATTAGACAAACAGTAAACTGTGACACTGCAATGCTGGCATACCATGGTTATGTATCATCTGTACTTAGATACGGCATTGTAATATGGGGTAACTCAGTAGATTTTGACAGAGTTTTTAAAGCTCAAAAAAAATGTATCCGGGCAATTTGTGGAGCTCACTTTTTAGATAGCTGTAAGCCACTATTTCAAAAACTGAAAATTCTACCTCTGCCATGTCTATATATTTTTGAAATATGTGTTTTTGTTAGGAGAAACTACAATTTATTTGAAACTAGCACTGTCAGACCAAATAGCCGAACACGGCAGAAAGATAGACTTCGGTTGCCACCAATAAAACTAAAATTATTTAAGAAAAATGTATACTGCATGTCGATTATTATTTACAATCATTTACCAAATAGTTTTCAAGACCTACCGTTCACAATATTTAAAAAAAGACTTTTCCAACTATTACTAACTAAAAGATATTATACCGTTAGGGACTACTTAGAGGACAAGTCAATAGAACCTGTAATCTGTAATTTGTAAGTTAGACTAATTGACATCGCCTATTGTGAATGTATTTGCACGTCATGTTATGACAGGATATGATGAAACCACAATTTACTGTATCACCTTAAATGTACCATATTCTAGCAAATAAATATTTTTGATTGATTGATTGATTGATTGATTAAATTTAGTTTAGTTTGTGAACAAGGGAATCGACACCATTGTTTCATGGCACAAACCTTAGATTGTTATTAGACTGACGCCAGCTTAGTCTGCTCCTCATACTCTGCTGGCTGAGGTTGCCGAAGCTGTTGGATCTAACGAGCCCCGGCAGGTTACTGTCGCTGCCGAAGCGGCGCATTCCACCTGCCTGCTGGTAACCCACCCGCCCCCTCATTGCTTGCTGCAAATAATGGAAGAGACCACATATTTTATTCGTTTCAAACAGACTGTATGACTAGATGAAAATGCGAAAGAAGTATGTAAAAGCCTAAGCACAGGGCGTATTTTAAACGCGCAGATGACGCGCGTATACGCGCTTCCAAGGCGATTTGAACGCAACCTTGTAACCTAAGCACACGGGGCGATCGTGAAACACGCGTCTACTGCGCGTGAACGAGCAGATACAGCGATACAGACGTGCTGTAGTCGCTTGTAGCTTCCACGTTTTGGTCAGAGACTCCTCGTCAGTTGTACAATGGCGTCGGTTGAGACAACACTGGTTACGCTGGCTTTGACACACACGCTTCAAACGAGTTTCGAACGCGCTGCGCACGCGCATTTGTATCGCGTTTTACGCGCGTTTGAATCTATAAAAACGCAAAAATCCATCTACGGTGCAGAAAACGCGCGTTCCTGAAACGCGCGTCGTCTGCGCGTTTAAAATACGCCGTGTGCTAGGGCTCTAAGGATCGTAGTAGATGGCATTCTGTAGTCTTCGCCCATGGGAAACAGACGTGAGTTTATGTAGGTATTTAATACAAATTCTGGGTTAATCGAGAATTTTCAAATACAGGCACTCTTAGGTTGCCCAGTAAGTCAATTAGAAAATTGAAGCTACAGGACTACCGCTCAAAGGAGATACCGGAGACGCTGACCAGGGCAGACGCACGGCGCTATATTATTTTTATTTGGAAACGCTTTTCCCATGAGAGCCCTGAGGCAGAACCTCAGCTTAGAAACCACGCTTGCAATAACTACACTAGCCTTGGAAAAACTAATGATGCATGAGCACCAAAGCATTTATGTTACCGGCCAAACTCAATATCAGGTCAAACTAGTTTGTATTGGCTCGTCACTAAAAGACGATCATAGGACCATCGCGACTGAAGGGTAAGGTTAGAACTGACTGTGACCAACCAAGCGCGAGCCGAGCGAGCGTAGCCGTGGCAGCGGCGAGCGGTGCCGTGGCAGCGGCGAGCGCTACGGCTAAGTTGGTAGCAGTGTAATTGCTTTGTTTGGGTTACTATAATATTCTAACAGGATAAACTAGTAAATATACAATTTAAAATTTTAAGGAAAAAAAGGGCTTCCACAAGGTTATTTGTTGAGTCCACTTTTATTCCTAATTTGAAGCAAACTCAAACCATTTTTTTTTTTCAATTATACCATGACAGGCACTTTTGAATGCCAGAAAAAAAAACCAAGCTACAGTCACAGCAGCTAATAAAAAGAACATTTTGTTTCAGCTTAGCATGGGACAACTCTTGCAAGATGGACCACCAACTTAACAAGGTGGCTGGGACAGGTGTGTTGGTGAAGGACAGGGTGATGTGGTGCATCTTGGGAGAAGGCTTTGTCTTGCAGTGGAATGCAATAGACTGATGACATTAGAGTTGAATTGGTAATATTTAGGTAATATTCGCTACTGTTCGCATCTTACTTTCAATACAAACTGATAATCGGCTGTGAATTGTAAAAACAAAATTGAAAAATTTAACTTAGCAGGCTGCCCTTGCATGTCGCTTAAAGGAGAACTATTACAAGAAAAATGTCAAACTATGAGCTGTAGTGATGGAAAATATAACATAAAAAATGAATTTGGTGATTTATTCAACTTTCTTATAATGTATTAACACCCTTTCTTGTACAAGAAAATTAAAACAATATCCAGATCCAGAAGTGAAAACCTTCTAATCTTGCAGCTTTTTGGAACCCATAGAAATAGGTCTTTTATAAAATTTGTCCCATGAGTAATTGACCTCTCCAGGTAATATGAGCTTGTTATTCTGAGATCACTTTTTCGTATGAAGAGTTAAAACCCATGAATAAGATGCAAAAGGGCTGATTTCCGGCAAATAAAAAAAGAAGCATGACAGGACAGTGAGATCTAAAATTGGACCAATCATTGAAAACACAATATGAATTTTGACCAGTGTTTGGTCAATTCCCATACATCTAATTCCATGTATCGTGAAAACCAGGCTATAGGGTGTTTTGCGGCATACTATGTAATGGTGTCTAAAAAAAAAGCAACATACTGTAATCACCACACTATTTCTATAGATCGATCTTCAGCTTACAGCAAATGTTAAATTGTCTGCTTTGTTTCCTAATTCAAGAAACAAATTGTTGTAGTATGTGAAAACAACTCCATGTTAAGATATTGGCCGTCAGTAGATCTAAAATTTATATCAAAATGCAAGTGCGCAAAGCTGAAAGATGACACTTGACAACAACTCTCTAGATTACTAAGCCAAGGTCAAAAAAGTAAAATATTCTTCATGAAAATGTTCTTTTAAGTCCACAAAAATCAACAGGAGTTCCTGAGAAAGTATGTTGTAATTGCTATTTACTGATTATTACAGAACTCGTGTTATTTACCCGTTTTTCCAACCGGCGTGCGACCTGCTTGATCAACCGGGCGCTGTAGTTGTAATTTTCGCTTATTATAGAGCTTTTAGAGCTCGCAGAGCATATAGAGCTCCTTCTTGACCGCTGCTTAACAACATGGTCCGGTGCCGAGTCAGCCATCAACGAGAAGCGGTCGTGGAGGCTCATCGCCGTCGCTTGAATACCATGCACTTTCTGTATCATCTTTATAAACTGTTGTCCAACTATTAGAACGAAGATAACCTCAACAGTCACAGAAAAACGAACGATAACTTGCACTAATGAACGACAATCGCCATTCCTGTTGAAATAACTCTTAGTTCAGCGTAATTTGATACAAATTTATGATGGTACAAGCAAGCCGAAAATTTTTCAATGACGCTAGCGCGCTGCGAGGAGAAAAGTCTTTAACGATCAGTGTTGCCAACTCAACTACAACTACTTCAAAATTTGCTAGATTGGTGTAAAAAATATGCCAAAAATTTGCTAACCTTCTCTAAAAATTGCCAAAAAAATATGCTAACAAAAAAATGACAGTATTTATTTGTTATTGGAATACAGTGTTATACATTAAAATGATCGTGAGAAGTTGTACTATCGTATTATGATAACACAAATTAGGTTCCGAATCACGAAATCGCAGTTAAAATTAAAATTTAATTAATTTAGGTAAAATTAAATTACTATAATTATATATATTAATATATATATATATATTAATATTAATATTTTAATTTAATTTTTGTTTAATTTATTTAGGTAGGAAGAATTTTAAATGTAATGCCTGGTAAAGATGGATGTGTTCGTGCTTTATAGGTTAAGACAGCAAGGGGATCTGTCATCCGAACTAGTGTAACGAAGGTATGTCCTTTTCCTATGGATTAGGATAAATAGTTAATTAAGTTTATAATAATTCAATTTTTTGGGTTCCACTGTTCTGTAGAAGGCCAGAGGCGCCTCCAGTATGTTCGTATCAGAACATAGGTTTTATTTATTCTGGCTACATTGAAATGTTTTATTTTTTTATACTGGCAATAAGGCGTTATATTCTATTGTTTGGTACTTGTCTAGAAGGAATTTATAAAATGGTCGAACAACGGAGACCAGTAAAATAAGATTTATTGATTTTTGATCATATGAAATAAAGTGATACAAAGTTTCACAGATAATTTTATTTATGTTTACGCCACGAACATAAATTTGGTATATATATATTATTATTTATTATTATATATTATTTAATTATTATTAATTAAATTGCCTGTGAAAATGCAGTAATTATATGTACCTACAGTGATTGTGTAGTGTGAAGAATTACGTGATTTAGTGACTAAAACAGTGATGTAAACAAACAGTGAGTATCTAGTTTCATAGGAATATTTAGATATGACGCTATTGAGATATTAATGAGATTGTGGTCTTGTTGGAAAGGAAATATAGCTATTCTAGTTTATTTCTATAATGTTATAATAGATAAAAAACTAAGAGAAAACTGATATTTCTAGCGAAATATCAGTTTTCGTAACTATTTTTTAGCTATACATTATGACTTGGAGTATATAATTAAAGTATTTCATTTTGATTTCTAGATAAGTAGATTCCATAAACTAATCAGCTTGACAACAGTAGTTTGAAATTGTTCTAGGACTTGTAGGTTTTGAGCTACAGGTGTTTTAATCGGAACGGGTGGAAAATGTGTCAAAAATTGGCTAAAATTGTTGACACAGCGCGGTTGGGAGTTTTGACAGCTCTCGCGCAGCACTGAGCAAAGGGCGCATTTTAAACATAAGTAAACAAAAAATAAAATTTGACATTACTGTCACGCCATATTTGTTGAGTGTTGCCAGGGGCATTATTTTTTTACCCATTATTTGTAACTTTTAAAAATCTATTCAGAACGAGAAATTACAAAAGAGTTTTATTTACACACGATGTTTTTTTTTATAAATGTAAAAGCTTTGGCTCAATTACTGAATTCGAAACGCTTTGTTCATTGCCTCAAAGTCTCATTTAGAGGCAGAGTCAGATTAAGAGTCAAACTAACTAATGCCGGGTCCAGACTGGTGTAACGCGAATGTAACGATTACGTTTAATTCATGTCAACTATGTTGACGGCACACGAACTCAAAGCGAATTGAAAACGCGAATACTGCGTGCGCCTTTGTGTTCGCACAAAAATCGACAGCCGATGGATCAACCGCGAGCGTTACATGTAATGCTCGCGGTGCCGTCCACACCTAGAATTCGCGTTACATTACACGGTGGATTCGCGTTACATTACGCTAGTCTGGACCCGGCTTAACGGTCGGACTCGGTCAGGTTCGGTCAGACTCGGTCAGATTCGATCAGATTCGGTCAGACACGTTCAGAATCAGTCGGACTCGGTCAGGCACGTTCAGACTCAGTCAGATTCGTTTGGACTCGGTCAGACACGTTCAGGCTTGGTCAGATTCGGTCTAACACGTTCAGACTCAGTCTAATTCGGTCGCACTGGGTCAGACTCTGTCAGACTCAGTCAGCATCGGTCAGACACGTACAGACTTGGTGAGATGTCTGTAATCAAATCTTGCAAGTTAAATTTGACCAACTTCCCGGTTACCAATTGAGCTGAAATTTTGCACGCATATGTATATCGTGGGGCAATGCAATATTATGAGAACATGGAGCTGATCTGATGATGGAGCTGGAAGGTGGCCATAGGAACTCTGTTATAACACGACATAACCCTATCGACTTTGGGCTCGTTTGATTCGTCTTGATGAGTATTTTGTCTTTAGATGGTATCTAGGTTCTGATGATGGAGCTGGAAGGTGGCCTAAGGAACTCCGATATAAAATGATATAACCCCATCGAGTTGGGGCTCGTATGATTCGTCTTGACGAGTAATTTGTCTCTATATGGCATCCAGGATCTGATGATGAAGCTGAAAGGTGGCCATAGGAACTCCGATATAAAAGGACAAAACCCCATCGAATTTGGACTCGTCTGATTCGTTTTGATGAATACTTTGTCTTTAGATGATATCCAGGGTCTGATGATTGAGCTGGAAGGTGGCCATAGGCAATCCGATAAAAACGACATAACTCCATCGATTTTGGGCTCATTTGATTCGTTTTGAAGAGTACTTTGGTCCTAAATGGTAACCAGAGTTTGATGATGAAGCTGGAAGGTGGACATAGGATCTCCGTAATAAAACTACGTTACCACATCGAGTTTGGGCTCGTTTGACTCATCTTGATGAGTACTTTGGCGCTAGATGGTAACCTGGGTCTGGATGATGGAGCTGGAAGGTGGCCATAGGAACTCTGTTATAAAACGACATAACCCTATCGAATTTGGACTCGTTTGATCGTCTTGATAAGTACTTTGTCTTCAGATGGTATCCAGGGTCTGATGATGGAGCTGGAAGGTGGTCATAGGAACTTCGATAAAAAACGACATAACCCCATCGAGTTGGGGCTCGTATGATTCGTCTTGACGAGTACTTTGTCTCTATATGGCATCCAGGGTCTGATGATGGACCTGAAAGGTGGCCATAGGAACTCCGATATAAAACGACATAACCCCATCGAATTTGGGCTCGTTTGATTCTTTTTGATGAAAACTTTGGCGCTAGATAGTAACCTGGGTCTGATGATGGAGCTGGAAGATGGACATAGGAACTCGGTAATTAAACGACACAACCCCATCGAGCTTGGAGTCGTTTGATTCGTCTTGACGAGTACTTTGGTGCTAGATGGTAACAGGGTCTGATGGTGGAGCAGAAAGGTGGCCACAGGAACTCAGTAATTATGCGTCACTACCGTGTCGAGTTTGATTCGTCTTGATAGGTGGATCGTTTTTAATGGGTGGTGAGTGTGAGTGTTGGTGGTTTGGTGGACGTAAATATGCGACACTATCTTTGGGAAAATAAGTTCATTCGTTCGTTTGTTCCGTTTGTTATGAATGTGGATTCTGTTTTAGATTAGATGGATGACGCAATGCCAAGGTGAGCACGTGCAGGGCTGAATGGTATGAGGGTATATAAATATGTTATTATCGCTAACGTTGCGCTTGCGCCTCAGGGTATCAGGGTGAACCCTGTTGTACTGAAGCCCTTATCGGGGGACAATGGACCTCTGGGGGGATAGACCGTTTTTGTCCTACACTCGTGGAACCCGTGGAAACAACATGAACAAAAAAATACTAAAAAGTTAAAAATAAAATTTAAAGAAAAAAAATCTTTTTAAAACAAGTTTTTATTACTTATTAATAAAAAGAACTAAAAAGTTAAAAATAATTTAAACCTTATAAGAAAAATAAAAGGGTGTTACATTTTGATTGCGAAAGAAAAATAATGAAGGTTTATATGCTAAAAAATGTAACACGCTTTTATTTTTCTTATAAGTTTTAAATTATTTTTAACTTTTTCACGCCTACCGCTAGCGCCACCTATCCACAAGGTGCCGCACTCGGTACGTGAGCGCAGCGGCACCGACCTCTGCAGTTGGGTGGACATCAGTTCCGCCTAGTTCGTCCACTGGCCACCGCGCTCGCCTGGCGCTGCTACGTTCATTCTTCAGCATCATACAGTCATTCTGCTCATTCACAGCGGCTATAAAAAGGCTTGCATTGTATCGAATCATCCCTTTTCACCTCGCATCCATCATCCAGTACAGACCCCCCGCCATGGCCATGTAGGTTCTTTTTCCGGGTTCGAATCCCGGTCGGAGCAAATGTTTGTGTGATGAGCATGGACATTTGTTTCCGAGTCGTGGATGTTTATATGTATAATAAGTATGTATTTACAAACAAAAAAGTATCTATGTAGTATATCAACTATCCGGTGTCCACGACACAAGCCTCGTTGCTTAGTGTGGCACCAGATGGCGCTGTGTGTAATGTCCAGCGATATATATACAGGGTGTTTGGCTTATGGACCGACACAATTTTTTCAGGGATTTGGGAGATCATTAGCTAGGTTCTACCCATACACCCTATGTCCTAAATGTCATGGTTGGTTACATATGTTTTTTTTTTCAAATGAAAAAAATACCCAAAATGTTTCCTTTGATTCGAAATAACTTTTTCGTTTGTGGGTGTAATGGCACAAAACAAATATTGGGTTAATTTGAATCAAATTTGAACAAGATTTATAACTTTAGTTTATAAAAACAAAATAAAATTTATAAGTCTTTTCTTAATTCTGACTCTCCTAACTAACATTTTGACTACTTAATGAATTGTTCTTTGTGACATGTAGCATACCGTTAGAAAGGGTATCAACTAAAGAACTTTTTAAAATAAAGCTAAGTTCAAAATGGCTTTTAGTTTTTTTTTATAATAAATTTTGAAATTGTACACTTTCATACATTTAAAAAAGAAAATAACTTTGGTAGCTCGTAAGAAATTTCCTTGAAACCAGTTCTATCAAACAAAGATTTATTTAGATTAGGAAGACTTTGGAAAATACAACAAATTTTATTTTGTGCCATTACTCTCACAAACGAAAAAGTTATTTGGAATTAAAGGAAACATTTTGGGTATTTTTTTCATTTGAAAAAAAAAAACATATGTAACCAACCATGACATTTAGGACATAGGGTGTATGGGTAGAACCTAGCTAATGATCTCCCAAATCCCTGAAAAAAATGTGTCGGTCCATAAGCCAAACACCCTGTATATATATTTTTTTTATTTTTATTAATCCCTATCCCTACTTCCCTACTATCCCTATCCCTACTAATATTATAAATGCGAAAGTAACTCTGTCTGTCTGTCTGTCTGTTACCTTTTCACGCCTAAACCGCTGAACCGATTTTGATGAATTTTGGTATAGAGATAGATGGAACCTTGGGAAAGGACATAGGGTACTTTTTATCCAGATCCCGATCCCGATCCCGGAATTATACGGGTGGAAACGCAGAGTGCAGTTGTGTATCGTATATCCCTACTAAATGAATTTTGGTATAGAGATAGATGGAACCTTGAAACGGTTGTGATCATTCAACATTGATGGTGATTGTGATGGTGATCGTGATGGTGATCGTGATGGTGATCGTGATGGTGATTGTGATGGTGATTGTGATGGTGATTGTGATGGTGATGGTGATTGTGATAGTGTGATTGTGATAGTGAATGATTGTGATGATGGTGATTGTGATGGTGATTGTGATGGCGATTGTGATGGCGATTGTGATAATGATTGAGATAACGATGATGGTGATTGTTATGGTGATTGTGATTGTGATGGTGATTTTGATAGTGATTGTGATGGTGATGGTGATTGTGATGGTGATTATGATGGTGATTGTGATGGTGATTGTGATAATGATTGAGATAACGATGATGGTGATTGTTATGGTGATTGTGATTGTGATGGTGATTTTGATAGTGATTGTGATGGTGATGGTGATTGTGATGGTGATTATGATGGTGATTGTGATGGTGATTGTGATGGTGATTGTGATGGTGATTGTGATGGTGATTGTGATGGTGATTGTGATAATGATGGTGATATTGATGGTGACTGTGATTGTGATGGTGATTGTGTTGGTGTTTGTGATGGTGATGGTGACTGAAATAGTGATGGTGATTGTGATAATGATTGTGATATTGATGTTGGTTTTGATAGTGATGGTGATTGTGATAATAATGGTGGTTGTGACAGTGATGGTGGTTGTGATGATTATGAAATTTGGCACATCGATAGTTTATAACCTGGATTCACATGGGACAGTTACCGAACTTTACGCGGGCGAAGCCGCGGGCAACAGCTAGTAAGTAATAAAAGCTTGTTTTTAAAAAGATTTTTTTTCTTTAAATTTTGTTATCTCTAATAAAACGAGAAAGAGACGAACGTAATTTAGAGCTGTCAAATTTAGTTGGGACTAATGAAGGGTGCACGTAAAAACATGTCGACTAAAAACACGGTGAAGCGCAAGGCATTAACCAGTTTGACATCTCTAACTTAGTTCATAGCTATAGCCGTCCTTTTCTCGCACTGCCTTTTAGTAAAATATAGCAATAGCTTATAGTACATTGTTAACCTAGGGGTGAAAGTAACTTATTTAGTCCCGAGACGGGGTTTGGTGCCCGAGCGAAGCGAGGGCGTTAATAGTTCGAGGGACTAAATAAGTCTTTAACCCGAGGTAAACACTGTGCTTTTCATTACGAATACAAGGAAAGTAAAAAGAAAACAACTCGAAAAAACTAATGAAGATCGGAATTCGAATGGGGTAGATGACACACCAATCAATTGAGATACTTTTTAAGAGCTGTCAAAACGCGGTTCTCTAATAGACTTTGTATGGCATAGCCTACTGTGACGTCACTGTTTATTCAACTCAATGACTCGACTATTTATTGATTTCAAAGCAACTAAAAATCGAATTTGGCAATTAATTGAAAATAAATCGGGTTTTCAGGCCCAAAATAAAGTGTTTTTTTTAGAGAAAGGTGTCTTGGAATTATTGTTTTATGGTGTCATCTACCCTATTGCCGCTTTCCCACCTATTTTGCTTTTTTTTCTGTGGCCGGCCAGCTATTCAGCCAATACCTATTTTTCATTTTCATCATCATCGAAAAATGGTAAATATTTTTCCCAAATCTATGTTATTTTAAAGAAATGGTTGAAACTTAATTATAATAAAGATATTTAAAATATATATATTCTTTAATTAATACTTAACTTTATGTTATTTCAATTTTACATCGTGGCTGTATAGAAAGTTGGAACATGGTTCAATAGAAAAATTAACCATTTTTTTTTAATAATTTGACAGCTGTCACTTGAAAACGATTCTCCCTAGGGATGAAAAGTATTACTTTCAACCCGCTCCTCAGGCAACTTCAGACCTACTTTCAGAGTATGAGTAATGAAAAGTTTATTTTGTGCATAACAGAATCGACACCATTGCCTAAATATTATGCTAATGGGATTTCAACCCTCGTCGGTGAGCTGAGAGTTGAAAATCCAAGGTGAAACATCTTCACTCCTCTAATCCCCGGAGGGTTATAAGGCAGACATGTACCCACATTTCGCCAGTTGTGTTTAAGTCCCATGTAATAGGGGGCCAGCCTATTGCCCTCAAATGGGAACACAAGAGAAATGCCTAATGGAAAAACCCAGTAATATTTTCTCAAACTGGGAATCGAACCCAGGCCCTCATGCTCAGCAGTCACGCGTCCAATGTGAAAGTTTTAGTGAAAATAAGACTTGTTTCTAGGTTGTGAATAACAAGATCCAGCTTGGTTGATTTGATTGGGCTAAAGATCAAACTGCAGGAGATTTTTGACAGATAATAATCAATTCTTGTAACTTCTAAATATGAGGAAAATTTAACTTTATGTATTTCGACACGCTTTCGCATAATTATCCAGTCTGGATTTCGTTTCCTCATACATTCACGGACTGATAGTAAGATTCTTCAAAAACACTACCACCACTTTGAATCAACAAGACCAAAGAATGACCAGAATTAATGTGGAGTTAACTATTAGGTCGCCTCTACCCCTCCGAAAAAACAAGCATGGGGCTGGGCTTTAGAATCGTGCGGCACGCGGAGGTGCGTAAAAGGGGTTAAAGCTGGGCAGGCAGTCTCGACATAGATAGCGACAAATTCGCTAAGTTTTGATTGGTAATTACTCACGAAAGAATTCGTTTGCAATAACGATGCTTGGGGGAAATGCAAGTTTCTATATCCAAGATGCGTTTCTCGCAAGCTCAAGCATCATTATTGCAACCGATTTTATTCGTTAGTAATCAGCGATTGAAAGTTAGCGATTTTGTCGTTATCTCTGTCGAGACTGCCGGCCCTGGTAGGGATTGGGTCCCCGATTATAATGCTATCACTAGGTAATGCATATTTTTCGAGAAAATTTTTCTAACCTCAAATCAGTTTTATACAATGACTAGTATTTGCGTGGGTGCGCGAGCTGCGCGCAGCTCGCGTGTTGTCGTGTTCTTGAGAAGTATTCCTTACCATCATAAAATTTTGAGAATCCATAGGAATCCTTAAAATAATTGGAAAATCCGTTACAACTACCCCTATATCAGTATGAAAACCCTTAAGAACCCCTAAAACATTCTAAAAACTAAATCAATAAAAAAAAAAAGAGAATTCATTAAAATCGTTAAAAGCTGAGTTACGCTTCACCCACTCAACCTTCGTTACGCTGCGGAGGTCGCCGGCTCGCTTCGCTCGCCACCTCCCCCCTTCGCTCCACTCGGTCTCGCAGGTTCGCTCCACTCAGAACCTACCTACTACCAGACAGGTTTCGACGCCTACTATAATATTTGTTCAAACACATAATGGCTATCTCTGACCGTTACGAAGTTATAGCCCTTTTATTTTTAGGGGAGGTTGGGGAGGGGAGGATACCCTCCGTTTACAAATTTAAACGCTCCTCATTAATAATTTATAGTAAAAATCAAAAAGCCGCTACGTGTCCTAGTTTCCGAGATGCGATGGGGGGAGGGGTGAAGGGGGGGAGAGTGGGGAGTTTTGAAAAATGATTTTGACCAACTCTGGGCCCCCTTGTATGAATCTGAAAAAAAAAATGCTCCAAGTCTGTCAACTTCCGAGATCCGCCTAAAGGGGATGAAAAGGGGGGCAAAGGGGGCAACTTCGAAAACCGGTTTTTACTTTTCCGAGCCTCCTTTATACGAATCTGAAAAAAAAAATGTTCCGAGTCTCTCAACTTCCGAGATCCGCCTAAAGGGGGTGAAAAGGGGGGCAAGAGGGGCAATTTTGAAAACTCGTTTTTACTTTCCCGAGCCTCCTCTATATGAATCTGAAAAAAAAAACGTTCCTAATCCCTTGGTTTCCGAGATACGATAGGGGGGGGTGAGAAGGGGGGCGAAAAGGGGAGGTTTGGCACTTTTCCCATACTCGCGAGAGTCACTTGTTTACGAATCTGTCAAAATATACCCACCTCCCCATCCACCATCTGGGAGAACAATTATGTCAGTCAGTGAGTGGTAATCGAGCTTTATATAGTATAACTAGTATTTGCGTGGGTGCGCGAGCTGCGCGCAGCTCGCGTGTCGTCGTGTTCTTGAGTATTTCTTACCCTTATAAAATTTTGAGAATCCGTAAGAATCCTTAAACGAATTGGAAAATCCGTTACAACTACCCCTAAATCAGTATGAAAACCCTTAAGAACCCCTAAAACATTCTAAAATCTAAATCAATAAAAAAATAAAAATAAGAATTCATTAGAATCGTTAAAAGCTGAGTTACGCTTCACCCACTCAACCTTCGTTACGCTATGGAGGTCGCCGGCTCGCTTCGCTCGCCACCTCCCCCCTCCGCTCCACTCGGTCTCGCAGGTTCGCTCCACTCAGAACCTACCACCACCGGACAGGTTTCAACGCCTACTATAATATTTGTTCAAGCACCCAATGGCTATCTCTAACCGTTACGAAGTTACAGCCCTTTCAATTTTAGGGGAGGTTGGGGAGAGGAGGATACCCTCCGTTTACAAATTTAAACGCCCCTCAATAATAATTTATAGCAAAAATCAAAAAGCCGCTACGTGTCCTAGTTTCCGAGATACGATGAGGGGAGGGGTGAAGGGGGGGAAAATGGGGAGTTTTGAAAAATGGTTTTGACTAACTCTAGGCCCCTTCTTACGAATCTGAAAAAAAAAATGTTCCAAGTCTCTCAACTTCCGAGATCCGCCTAAAGGGGGGAGAAGGGGGGAAAAAGGGTCAATTTCGAAAACTGGTTTTTACTTTCCCGAGCCTCCTCTATACAAATCTGAAAAAAAAATGTTCCAAGTCTCTTGATTTCCGAGATACGATAGGGAGGGGGAGGAAGGGGGACGAAAAGGGGAGGTTTGGCACTTTTCCCACACTCGCGGGAGTTACTTGTTTACGGATCTGTCAAAATATACCCACCTCCCCATCCACCATCTGGGAGAACAATTCTGTCAGTGAGTCAGTCAGTGAGTGGTAATCGAGCTTTATATAGTATAACTAGTATTTGCGTGGGGGCGCGAGCTGCGCGCAGCTCGCGTGTTGTCGTGTTTTTGAGAAGTATTCCTTACCCTTATAAAATTTTGAGAATCCTTAAGAATCCTTAAAATAATTGGAAAATCCATTACAACTACCCCTATATCAGTATGAAAACCCTTAAGAACCCCCAAAACATTCTAAAAACTAATTTAAAAAAATATTACATATAAAAAAAACCTTATTTAAAAACTCAGACTCATTAAAAAAAACTACCCTAAAGTTTGCTTGTCGTCGCCCTGAGTTACGCTTCACCCACTCAACCTTCGTTACGCTGCGGAGGTCGCCGGCTTGCTTCGCTCGCCACCTCCCCCCTTCGCTCCACTCGGTCTCGCAGGTTCGCTCCACTCAGAATCTACCTACCACCAGACAGGTTTCGACGCCTACTATAATATTTGTTCAAACGCATAATGGCTATCTCTGACCGTTACGAAGTTATAGCCTTTTTATTTTTAGGGGAAGTTCGGGAGGGGAGGACACCCTTCGTATACAAATTTAAACACTCTTCAATAATAATTTATGATAAAAATCAAAAAGCCGCTACGTGTCCTACTTTCCGAGATACGATGGGGGGAGGGGTGAAGGGGAAGGGGAGAGTGGGGAGTTTTGAAAAATGATTTTGACTAACTCTAGGCCCCTTCTTACGAATCTGAAAAAAAAAATGTTCCAAGTCTCTCAACTTCCGAGATCCGCCTAAAGGGGGGAGAAGGGGGAAAAAGGGGGTCAATTTTGAAAACTGGTTTTTACTTTTCCGAGCCTCCTCTATACGAATCTGAAAAAAAAAATGTTCCAAGTTTCTTTGTTTCCGAGATACGATAGGGAGGGGGAGAAAGGGGGGCGAAAAGGGGAGGTTTGGCACTTTTCCCATACTCGCGGGAGTTAATTGTTTACGAATCTGTCAAAATATACCCACCTCCCCATCCACCATCTGGGAGAACAATTATGTCAGTCAGTGAGTGGTAATCGAGCTTTATATCTATATACATATAATAAAACAGTAGAAAAACTTTGTCTGTACATTGAATATATTAAAAAAATAATAATTGAGGGGGGTTTAGAAACAGTAAAAGAGCACGAATCCAAAAAAAAAATTCTGTCTGTTTGTCTGTTTGTCTGTTTGTCTGTTTGTCTGTTTGTTTGTACACGCTAATCTTCGGAACTACTGGACGGATTTGAATGATTTTTTTGTTGTTGTATAGGTATTAAGTCTGGGCAAGATATAGGCTATAATTTATCTTGGAAACTTGAACACCTGATGCAGAACCACAACAGACCAGCTGAACTATAAGAGATACAAAAATGGTACCATAGCAAAAATTGTTCCACGTGATGGGCATTTTCTGCTGAGAGAATAAATTTGAAGATCTGGAACACCTGATGTGGAACTCCAAGAGCCCAGCTACACTAATATATATATAGGAATGACGTTTTAGCAAAAGTTGTTCAATCTGATGAGCACTCTCTGTTGACTTATGACTTATAAAAATTGAAGATCTGGAACACCTGTTGTGGAACTCCAAGAGCCCAGCTATACCATAACACATATAGGAATGACGTCTCAGCAAAAGTTGTTCGGTCTGATGGGCATTTCCTGTTGACTTTTATCTTGGAAACTTGAACACCTGATGCAGAACCGCAACAGACCAGCTAAACTATAAGAGATACAAAAATGGTACCATAGCAAAATTTGTTCCACGTGATGAGAATTTTCTGCTGAGAGAATAAATTTGAAGATCTGGAACACCTGATGTGTAACTCCAAGAGCCCTGCTACACTAACATATATATAGGAATGACGTTTTAGCAAAAGTTGTTCAATCTAAAGAGCACTCTCTGTTGACTAATAAAATCAAAGATCTAGAACACCTGTTGTGGAACTCCAAGAGCCCAGCTACACCATAACACATAGGAATGACGTCTTAGCAAGTGTTGGTTGGTCTGATAGGCTTTTCCTGTTGACTTTTATCTTGGAAACAAATACCTGATGCAGAACCGCAACAGACCAGCTGAACTATAAGAGATACAAAAATGGTACCATCGCAAAAATTGTTCCACGTGATGAGCATTTTCTGTTGAAGATCTGGAACACCTGATGTGGAACTCCAAGAGCCCAGCTAAACTATAACATATTTAGAGGAATGAAGTTTTAGCAAAAGTTGTTCAATCTGATGAGCACTCTCTGTTGATTTATAAAAATCGATGATCTCGAACACCTGCTGTGGAACTCCAAGAGCCCAGCTACACCATAACACATAGGAATGATGTCTTAGCAAGTGTTGTTTGGTCTGATGGGCATATCCTGTTGACTTTTATCTTGGAAACAAACACCTCATGCAGAACCGCAACAGACCGGCTGAACTATAAGAGATACAAAAATGGTACCATAGCAAAAATTGTTCTACGTGATGAGCATTTTCTGCTGTGAGAATAAATTTGAAGATTTGGAACACCTGTTGTGGAACTCCAAGAGCCCAGCTACACCATAACACATAGGAATGACGTCTTAGCAAGTGTTGTTTGGTCTGATGGGCATTTCCTGTTGACTTATAAAAATGTTTAGTCTGATGGGCATTTCCTGTTGACTTACAAAAATGAAAGATCTGGAACTTCTCGAATCGTCTCGCGCATCCCGTTGTATTCCCGTCCCCTGGCTCTTAAAATTCGACATCAGACGTTTCAGATCTTCGATTTTGACGACCCCGTTGTCGCTGGCATAAGCAACAGGATCCGCGTACGAAGTCGCGGGCAGAAGCTAGTAGTATAATAATATTCTAACAAACAGATATGTTATACACGTACAAAACCACCGAAAAAAGTGTGCCGCGGGGGAGAGCCAGCTCACATACACGCAGTGACGCAGAATAAAGGAAAAACAGGCCAATTGACACGTTTTCGAGTCTTCACGATTGCGCGCTCATAACATATCTGTTTAATTAAATATCATTGGTTTTATAGCGAAAACGGAACGTTAAAATGGGCGATTGACAACCAAATCTGTTCTTCTGTTCCACATAATTGTGTATTGTGAAAAAAAATTAAAAATAGCAAAACAGAACGTAACCTAATGCTTTATGTAACGAAATAATAATGAACTGTCGTCATACTAAGTTAAACCCTAACGATAAACTTGTAATTTGTGTGGGAGAAAACGATTACAATTTAAATTTTGTTTTATCCCAACTAAGAATTGTGTTAGATACATTTTATAACAACATGGTAATTGTCTTGAATGTGTTTAAAAATGAGAATTTAGACATAAATAATCTTAACTATCGTATCAAAAACTTGTGTAAAACCTACAAAAAGTGTAAATTTTTAGAATGTGGAACCATTAGCACATACGGTTTATGTAACAAAATTAATTACCTTATAGACTATAATGACTACAGCGAGAACTACCTAAACCCAAGAGGACTTATGAAGAAGATAGCGAGTAACAAACCAAGCCTTAAATTAAAAGTTAATATTATAAATGAACCTGTGGCATCCACTTCACCCCGAGTCCGGACCCTTAAGTACAGCGGGGGACCGCGCGGGGCGAAGGAGCGGGTGCAGAGCGCGCCACACCCAGGGTTGGATTTTGTACTATAATTATAGTATTTATACTCTAATTTCGCCTTTTGTACTATAAACTATCCACATCTAAGGATAGTACGCTAAAATACTATAATTTAAAATTTGCTCCGGAATGCTTAGTTTTCCGTCATATGAATATATAAACGCCCTTTTATTGTCTTGTGACGCCATCAAACGCGGTAGCAAAAGTGGGAATTGTACTGATTTTATTCCTACTGAGGATAATGTTGATGAGATTAATTGCCAAGGATGAAGCTAAAATTTTCTAGAACTGACAAACTTAGAAGAGGAGTAAATTTTGCCTTATCTGGTGTTGATTTTAATGAGTATTGCGTTAAATTAACAAAAAAAATTAAAGTGTACTATAATTTTTTATAAATACTATCCTTTTAAATTTTTTGTGCCATCTTTTTCAACGTACCTAAATCCAACCCTGGCCACACCGTCGCGCGCGTCGCCGCGCCGCGCCAGTGCATCGAAATGGTCTTAGCGAACGCACGTACTACAACTTACCTTGCCTCTGCCGCACGTGCTATTACTAAACACTCTCATCAATCATTATTGTCTATTTAACAACTTAGCTTCACTATCGGTTCTGTTCTCGCGCATGTAATATCTGTATCGTTTCTACATCATTGTAACATCTGCAATTCATCCTCATTAAATACCATTTAATCTTCTTGCTGTTTCATATAAACGCCGAAACCTTGCCGCTTGCTCCACCATACAGTATACACGCAAGCATCTCCACAGTGGTGACCCCCGACGAAGAAATTATGGCGAAGTCCGGTGAAGATCAACTGGAAAATTCCGGTTTGTGTAGAGTGGGCGTGCGTGTGCCGCCATTTTGGCCCGAGGAACCGGCGGTATGGTTTGCGCAAATTGAAGGTCAGTTCACAATATCTAATATTACTGCCGATCTGACGAAATATCATTACGTGGTTGGTCAATTAGAGCCGCAATACGCGGCAGAGGTCAAAGACGTCATTTTAAACCCGCCGGATAGCAACCGCTACGAAAAATTGAAAACCGAACTAATCAAACGGTTGTCCGCGTCACAAGAGCGGAAACTTCAACAATTGTTGACCCATGAAGAACTGGGGGATAGGAAGCCATCCCAGTTTATGAGGCATTTGCAGAATTTAGCTGGGCCGACGATCCCTGATCACTTAATCAGGCAAATCTGGGCAAATTGATTACCAACCCACATTCAAACGATAATTGCTTCGCAGACCGACAGCGCACTCCATACCGTGGCCGAGTTGGCAGACAAGATAAACGACATTTCGTCACCGACGCAGCAGGCAGCATGTGCAGCAACCGAGGCCCCAGGTACTGTGTCAGCCATCGAAATGTTGGTGAAACGGGTCGACGAACTGGCAAGGCAGGTACAAGGCTTTACAAATAATAATAATCGATCTCGCAACAAGGGACGGAAGGCCCATAGCCGCTCGACCTCAAGACATAGGTCACAAGAACGCCCCGCTGATCATCCACATTGTTGGTACCATTTCAATTATGGTGGCAAGGCTAGGAACTGCAAGCAGCCATGTAATTACAAAACGACGGGAAACACCAGCGGCAGTCATTAGTAGCGGTAACTGACTGTCCCATATCTTCAGGCCGCTTGTTCATTACTGACAGGAAATCAAAGGCACAATTCCTCATCGACACGGGTTCAGACCTATGCGTATTTCCAAAGGCAGCTGTACGACAGCCTCGAGCAAAGACCAAGTATCAACTGTTTGCCGCAAATGGAACTCTTATTCCTACATATGGTTACATACAAATGAACCTGGACTTGGGACTGCGACGAGCATTCAGCTGGAGGTTTACCGTGGCTGATGTCACGAAACCAATAATTGGAGTAGACTTCTTAAGTTTTTACCATCTTCTTGTGGATTGCAGACAGCAACGCCTCATTGATGGGATCACCATGCTCGGCATCAACGCACCACAGCCTAGGGATGCATCCGATATTTCATCCATCCGCACCACAGCAGATGATACCGTCTATGACAAGCTGCTTCGAGAATTTCCAGACATCACCCGACCAGCTGGTAGGCCACAAGCTCTTAAACACTCAACCATGCATCATATCCGTACAACTCCAGGGCCCCCTGTATCTAGTCGCCCGCGCCGTTTGGATCCAGAAAGACTGAAAATAGCTAAACACGAATTCGATGAAATGCTGCTAAATGGCACTGCACGAAGGTCAGAGAGCGCCTGGTCGTCTCCTCTTCATCTAGCTAGAAAAAAAACCGACGGATGGAGACCCTGCGGGGATTACAGAGCCCTGAATGCCCGAACAATACCCGACCGTTATCCGGTACGACACATCCATGACTTCACTAACGACCTTACAGGTAAAAAAATCTTCTCTACTATAGACTTAGTCAGAGCCTATAATCAACTGCCGGTCTTTGAAGACGATATACCGAAGACTGCCATCACAACGCCGTTCGGGATGTTTGAATTTCCCTTCATGGCTTTCGGCCTAAGGAATGCGGGACAAACATTCCAACGGTTCATGGACGAAGTGTTGACTGGCCTGGATTTTGCTTATGGATTCCTTGACGACATCCTCCTTTATTCTTCGGATGAGGAACAGCATCTGGAGCATCTCCGAAAACTGTTCGAACGCTTGAAGGATTACGGCGTCATAATTAATACATCGAAATGCTGTTTCGGAAAAAACACAGTAAAATTCTTGGGTTTCAGCGTCTCTGCTGAAGGAATCAGTCCCTTAGAATCAAAAACACAGGCAATTCTTGACTTTCCGACACCTAAAAACACAAAAGAGCTCAGAAGATTCTTAGGAACCCTAAACTTTTATAGAAGGTTCATTCCAGACGCAGCAGCGAAGCAGGCGCCTCTGAACGCGATGCTGGCTGGACAAAGCAAAGGTTCAAAGCCGATTGAACTCACGACCGAACAACTGGAAGCCTTCAAGGACTGTAAGTCAAGTATTTCTAAGGCTACTCTGCTGGTGCACCCTGATCCCAGTGCTGAACTGGCTATACAGACCGATGCTTCTGATGTAGCCATCGGTGCTGTCCTACAGCAGCGGAAAGGTAACGACTGGCAACCCATGGCATTTTTCTCAAGAAAACTCAGTCAATCACAAAGAAAGTACAGTCCATATGACCGCGAACTGCTGGCGATATACGACGCAATACGTCACTTCCGCTACATGGTGGAAGCGAGGCCATTCATCATACTGACTGATCACAAACCACTTACGTTTGCTTTTACCACACGAAGGGACAAATGTTCACCGCGACAGTTCAGATACTTGGATTATATCTCACAATTTTCAACTGACATTCGGTTTGTCGCAGGTAAAGACAACGTGGTAGCAGACACTCTTTCCCGCATCGAAGAAATAGCTACGCCCCTCGATTACCACAGCCTAGCCCGAGCCCAGGACACAGACGCAGAGCTACAAGCACTACTCGTGGACGGATCCAGTCTACAACTGCATAAGGTTTCCCTACCTGATGCCACGACGCAAGTATACTGCGACACGTCTACATCTAATCCTCGACCATACATTACATGTGCCTTTCGACGTCAAGTTTTTGAATCACTTCATAACCTCAGTCATCCCGGCGTTAAAGCTACAGTACAATTAGTAACTTCAAGATTTGTTTGGCCGGGCATAAGGCGTGACTGTCGACAATGGGCTAAGGAATGTCACCAATGTCAACGGTGTAAAACTTCAAGGCATACAACAGCACCATTTACAGAGTTCAAAGCACCTACAGCCCGTTTTCAACACATACATATGGATATTATAGGTCCCTTACCTTTATCTGCTTCCCACAGGTACTGCCTCACAATAGTCGACCGGTTCACACGTTGGCCTGAGGCGTACCCCCTCGCCGACATCACGGCCGACACCTGCGCGTCAGCCTTCATCTCTGGCTGGGTCGCACGGTTCGGCTGTCCCGCACGAATCACCACGGATCGCGGCCGCCAATTTGAGTCGCGTCTCTTCAAGTCCATCGTGGCACTGATCGGTGCTGACCACTTCACGACGACTGCTTACCACCCAGCCGCCAATGGCTTGGTGGAACGACTACATCGGCAGCTCAAGGCCGCCATCACCTGCCACGCCTCATCGCAGTGGACCGAAGCCCTTCCGATGGTTCTACTGGGCATTCGCAGCGCATGGAAGGACGATATCCAATCATCAGCGGCAGAGCTTGTCTATGGTGAGCCTCTGCGCTTACCTGGGCAGTTTTTCAACACTGCATTAGAAGTTGATGCCACTGACTTCGCCGATCGCCTACGCAGTCGCATGAGCAAACTAGCACCAACACCAACTTCGTGGCACTCACCTCGTCCTTTCTATATACCGAAAGACTTGGGTACCGCGACACACGTCTATCTACGCCAAGGACCAGCCCGACGTCCACTCCAAGCACCATACGCCGGCCCGTACAAAGTTGTGCGCCGAGGCTCTAAAACATTCGACATAAAGGTACAGGATAAGGTACAAACCGTTACCGTAGACAGGCTGAAACCGGCGTACACAGCGGACGACAACGCCACACTACCACCAACAACTACAACCCTACCGATATTAACGCCAGCGCCGACACCAGCAACCACGGCAAAGACTCCAGCTCCCGCCGCTACAGCTCCAGCTCCCGCCGCTACAGCTCCAGCTCCCGCCGCTACAGCTTCAGTTCCCGACGACCTATTATCAAACATTAAGAAAACCAAGAGCGGGAGGACTGTGAAGTTTCCCGCACACTATCGCTCGTAGTCACGATCTCGGCAGGGGAGTACTGTGGCATCCACTTCACCCCGAGTCCGGACCCTTAAGTACAGCGGGGGATTTTTTCCTTACATCGAAAACTGTCTATCAGTTTTCGATATGTACTAAACTGTTTCTAGTGTTTATTATGTTTAACTGTTTTGTAAATCAATGTTGATATATTTAAATTAACGGTTTTTCCGTTCGGGTGTTGTTTATTCATTTTTTATTCCAGTGTTTTGGTGTGCGATTGTTTAAATATAAAGAAATAACGGAATAATATCGTAATGGATAAAGAAATAACGTTGATTTCACAAGATGAACCGGTCGCAGGCCCTGCCCACGCTGCTAATAATAAGGAATCTAGTTCAAAACGTAAGCGTTAAAATTCCAGCAGCAGTAGTAGTAGCTCTGATAGTTCCAGTTCCAGTTCATCTAGTTCTTCTGACCTTAGGTCAAAACATAAAAGTGCGCGTCGCCGCCGTCATAAAAAAAGCGGGGCAAGCACAGAGTACGTTACCCCAGCAGGAAAGTGTCTCCTAGAAATATATGAGTGGAACTTCGATCAATAATAGTACTAGATTCCCGATGAGCGCTTCAAAAACGGCCCGAAAAATAAGACCACAAATACTTTTGTGGTCTTATTTCAAATTAGTATGGTCCAATCATAGCCAACATTAAGACGTCAAAATGCCGTAGTGCGCGTTCAAAAACTGTGTAAATAACCAACGTATCACCAATGTTTTGTAAGGAATATTTTTTTTTCGGTAAGTTTATATCATTAGAGTGTTTTTCATGAAATAAAAACAGAATTAAATATTTTAGAATTCAATTAGCTAATATTATAATTGTTTGGCCAATGTTTGCTACACGCACCAACTATTGTATCAAACATCGACTGTTCTTGAACAGGGAATGCATGGAGTAGTGTTGTTATTTTATAATGTTATTTTTGTTTGTAGATTTCCTAGTGACCCATTTCTCTGTGCAGAATGGGTATCTATTGTCCCGAAAGAAAGAGAAGACAAAATATGCAACCCTTATAAAAAATCGAGAATTATGTTCGATACATTTTGACAGATTCGAGTCATTCGACATTGGAAACACGCGAAGACGTAGATTATTAAAAGCAGCGGTTCCCAAATTGCAGGTTATTATTATAAAGTACTAGACTAGTTGGTGTAAGAAAACGTTTCGATAAAATAGTAAGTTGATAATGACTTTTTTTTAGATTCACAGACCAATAAAAGATATTTGACGAAAGATTTATCAAATCAGGTTTTGTAAAAACCTTTCTCAGATGATTTTTTTTAATTTAATAGGTATTTTTAAAATGTAATAGTGGCAATATAATAAAATAGTCTCTACTAATTCTTTGAATCGGTCAAAAATATTTGTCACCATACAAAACGAACCTAAAAAAAATATAATACTGCAACTCTACGTCTTTCAATACTTACTGTGTTCTGAGCATTGAAATGTGACACCAAGAACTACGTCTAGTTCCACAATAGAATAAGCACGAAATTGTAAACAAAATGTTTTAACCTTATGACATAGACTTAGGTTTTATTTTAGAATAAATAGTTTTGTACTGATGACTTTTTATTTTCAAGCGACATTTTAAATTTATTCGTTCTAACCTTTCTCCGATAGAAGGGACTTAAATAAATACATTTTGCAATGGTAATTAAACTTTATTTAAAAGCATTAAGGTTTGTAATAGATTGTAGTTGTTAATACTAATAAACCTTTTTCTAAGATATGTAGATGTTTACGTGTGTGCAAACGTGGCCACTTGAGCGACTTATTTTTGTTCCTGATCCTTAATCTAGTACTATTATTGATCGAAGGAGTGGAACGTTTAATTAGTGCCCTAACTGCTGTCAATGTGCCCCCACTTAAAAAATGTGTGCCCCCTGTCGTTTTGGAAATAAACGGAAAAAACGATTCCTGCTGGGGTAACGTTTTTCTAGCAGGAAAATTCTAAACGAATGATCGGAGGGAGAAACATTGTGCATGGCTTTGTAGCTTATGTTAGTGCCACAATGTGCCCCCAAAAATAAAAAGTGTGCCCCTTCAGGTTTTCGAGATATTGCGTTTCCTGCTGGAGTAACGTTTTGCAGAATCGTATATCTCTGAAACCATTGTATGTGCCCCTGTGGAATAAACATACACGAGTAGCTCTTAATGTGTGCCCCTTAGTGCCCCAATTAGATTTAAAAAAATATTTCTAATTTCCAAGTTATCGCAGTTTTATGAAAACTCGAAAAAACATCGCAGTGCCTAAATGAGACAAGGTATAAGCTCGCTGAAAACTGTATTCTGTCCGTCTTGACACTAATAATAACCATACAAAGTTTCAGAACTGTTCATGCATGCGTTTTTGAATTATCTTGTTATAAGTCAAAACGATGGTGACCTAACTTTGACGGCAAAATACAAGGAACCAGCTCAATCCCAGATGTGTAGGTGTAAACCAATAATGTGTGCCTTTAGTCAAGAGTATATGGTGAAAATATTCAGCTTGGAATGTTTCACAATAAGTAAATATCGACAAAAAACTAAACATGTAAATAACGGCTGGTTATCCGACCAAATTCGAATGACTACTAAAAAGCGGTGAGCGTCAAAATGAAGGGACCAAATCTCCAATGCCTGTCATACAAATATAAAAAAATAATACCATTAATCTACTATTTCCTACCTTTGCTATAATTTTAGCTACCTCATCACATACATAATGTTTTAACAAAATGCTTGGTCCCTCCATCATGACGTCAAGATGGAGGGACCAAACTGATGGACTACTCCCTGGAATGTTTTACCTACTTAGTGTTATAATACCTTTATTCTACCTTAATATTATTGAGTTTGGCTGCTCGAAACATTTATCGTTTTAAAGATATCGCTTATATAAGGTGGTCCCTCCATCTTGACGATTCAATTGATTAGTGCAACAGGTAAACGGACGGTATAATGTCGATATTAGAAAGATACATATTTAATACCTATTTACTACCTTCAAATCATGCAAAATTTCTTACGTTAAAGTTTATTTTTACTAGCCAAATAAAATTAAAGAAATAAGTAGGTACAACGTTCAAATTTTAATCATAGTAGCATTAATAAAGGTGTATAATTTAAAATTAGAATAGCACAAAACTATTTAGCTAATATAAAATGTACCTATCTTTAGTTTTGAAATATTACTATTTGTTGTTTTTTTTTTATTTAATTCTCGTTTAAACTTACTCAATGTAGGAAAACACAAAAAAAAAATTGAAGGTAGTTCTAACATTGTAGTGAAGCTGTATGAGATAAAAAAAAGTTAACCCTTCCTTGGCAATCGGGTAAAAAAGGGCAAGAGAATTATGAATATAAATGGGAAAATGTCATGTGAATGGTCGTAATAAAAAAAAATGAATTATTATTCCAGTTTTATTTATTGCACATACACATACATACTTAATCTACAAAGATTATAATTAGCTGACGTCAACTAAGAAATGATTTCACGCGAAATAAATCGCAGGCAGCCGCTAGTAGGATGTACAATTATATTATTATACTAAGCTGGCCTACGCAACTTCTTCTGCGTCATATAAGAGAGACAAAGCTCACAAAAGGAATAATTTTCCCCCGTTTTTGCAGCCTACCTACAATCTGCCTACTACCTGCCTACTACCTACCTAATACCTACCTACTACCTACCTACTACCTACCACTTACCTACCACCTACCTACCACCTACCTACCACCTACCTACCACCTACCTACCACCTACCTACCACCTACCTACCACCTACCTACCACCTACCTACCACCTACCTACCACCTACCTACCACCTACCTACCCCCTACCTACCACCTACCTACCACCTACCTACCACCTACCTACCACCTACCTACCACCTACCTACCACCCACCTACCACCTACCTACCACCTACCTACCACCTACCTACCACCTACCTACCACCTACCTACCACCTACCTACCCACTACCTACCCACTGCCTACCCACTGCCTACCCACTACCTACGCACTACCTACGCACTACCTACCCACTACCTACCCACTACCTACCCACTACCTACCCACTACCTACCTACCCACTTATACACTAATACTAGATTACATACCATGACATTATATAATGAAAAATTTAATTTTATTGACTCTAACGTACTTATTAGTATAAATTACTTTATGACCGAAGATAATTATAATCTTTGTAACTTTTTTAAAGGGCAGATAGTAGACTCGCTATCCTATTGTATTTTTAATTGTAATAGTTTTTTAGGTAACTATACTTCTTCTATAACATCTATTGAGCAATTTAGTGATGTACCCAGTGTGAATGCGCAGGAGTTGGATGTTTCTCCAAGTCATTTAAATTAAAACATGGGACAATAGAGTCACCCTCTAGCAGTAATTGTAATACCGAGATAGACTTGATCAATATTTCTAAGGACATTGAGACAACAGAGTTAAACTCTAGCAATAATTTAAACCAATGTTTGTTACCACAACGATCAAACTCCAAAACTAAATTAAATAATAATACTCTAAAAATAGCTCATCAGAATATACAGGGTGTAAAAGGTAAAGAATTGGAATTGGAGTTGTTTTTGAACAGCAATTGTATTGATATCTTGTGCATAACTGAACATTGGTTAAAATCTCACCAGTTTCTGTTTAGCTTTAATAACCACCAGATTGCCAGCTCGTTCAGCAGAGTGAATATGATACGTGGTGGCTCCCTTATAATTGCACGTAATAATTTGAAATTCAAAGAACGTAGTGATATTGTGGATCTCTCTGTTGAGCGAGTAATCGAAGTAGCTTGCATTGAGCTTGAGCGGTACATTGTAATGAGCGTGTACAGGCCCCCATGTGCGTCTTATGATATTTTTGAGCAACATATGGAGGAAATTTTATTAAAGACGTGCAACAATAATAAAACAGTTGTAGTCTGTGGAGATTTCAACATTAATTTACTTGAAAAATCGGTTACAGTAAATAAATTCTTGACATTATTAAAATCATATAACTTGCACAGTAATTTCGCTGAACCGACCAGAATAACTTCCACTAGTGCTACCTGTATAGACAATATCTTTACAAATCTAAAACCATTGATCCATTTAATTTTAAATGAGTTAGACTCGGATCATTGTGGCCAGTTAGTTGCTTTTCCTCGGCAAATAGTCAGAGCTCGGAAAAAACTTGTGAGTTTTGTTCCTGTAAACAAAAAACGTTTAGACCTATTTAGAAATAATTTAATGGAAAAACTTCCCGCTTTGCCATATCACGATAACGCAGATCGAGCATATACTTTGTTATTTAACTTGATTAATTTAGAATTCAATAAGGTGTTTACCTCCAAAACATTGTCTGTTTCTGATCGCGTTTTATTTAGTGACTGGGCAACACCGGGTATTTTTAAAAGTAGGCGGAGGCTATATGAACTATATAATGAAAAATTATGTAACCATAATGAAAACTTTAAAGAATATGTTAAAAATTACTCAAAAAATTTTAAAAGAGCCTGCTCCTCAGCTAAAACCATTTATTTTAAAAATAAAATTAAAGTATCTGATAATAAAATAAAAACAACCTGGAATATTATAAACTCCGAAATGGGAAGGAACACGGCACGAAACCATGACTTTCATCTAAAAATAAATGATCTAGATATTAAGGCAGACATGGAGGTTGCAGCAGAGTTTGACAATTTCTTTACTAATATCCCCATTGTAACAACTAAAACTCTTCCATCATCCTCCACTTCTGCTTACTCAATTTTGCAGGAATGTGTACCAGAATGTATTGAAACTTTTAAATTTATAGTTGTTACCCCAAAGGACATTATAGAATCTTTTAAAGATCTTGATGTCAAAAAAACCATCGATCTTTGGGGATTATCAGTACATACCATGTCAACAATCATTGATATTATTTCACCTTTCCTGGCAATTATTTTTAACTCTTGTGTCGATTCCGGTGTATTTCCTGATTTGATGAAAATTAGCAAAGTGATTCCGCTGTTCAAATCTGGTAGCACAACCGACCCCACAAACTTTCGGCCTATTTCCATATTACCTACTTTGAGCAAAATTTTTGAAAAATTAATTCTAAAGCAAATGTTAAAACATTTCAATAAAAACAATTTATTTCACTTGAAACAGTTTGGCTTCACAAAGGGTCGGTCAACTACAGACGCGGGCGTGGAATTACTTAAGAGCATATTCGAGGCCTGGGAGGAATCGCAGGATGCTCTTGGTGTCTTCTGCGACTTGTCCAAGGCCTTCGATTGCGTGCAGCATGAAACGCTTATCAGGAAACTATACCATTATGGTATGAGGGACAAGGCTCTAGACCTTCTGACTTCTTATTTAAATAACAGAACTCATAGGGTTGATGTTAATGGCAAGAGATCTTCAGGGTCTGCGGTCACTATGGGCGTCCCACAGGGCTCAATTCTAGGTCCATTTTTATTTTTAATATATATAAATGACTTAGCTTATCACGTAAGGGATAATCACAAGATTGTATTGTTCGCGGATGACACATCTCTCATTTTTAAAATTAAACGTCAATCAGTAAACTTTGACGAAGTGAACAATGCCCTATCTAAG
The DNA here is from genome assembly GCA_905147715.2 of Xestia xanthographa. Lineage (NCBI taxonomy): Eukaryota > Metazoa > Arthropoda > Insecta > Lepidoptera > Noctuidae > Xestia > Xestia xanthographa. The sequence continues at coordinate 25,199,180 of LR990665.1, forward strand.
GTTGTCCATTGGTTCAATGTAAATAATCTACTCCTGAATGGAAAAAAGACCAAGTTGATTAAATTCTCAACTCCAAATGTGAGGCAGTTATGTGCAAATGTTCAACTTAATGAAATAGAGTTGGATCCTGTTGAGTCAACAGTTTTTCTTGGAATAACTATTGATTCAAAATTACAGTGGGGCCCACATATTGAAAAATTGTCAAAAAAACTTAGTTCGGCCGCCTACGCTGTCAAGAAAATTAGACAAGTTACTGATGTTGATACGGCCAGAATTGTTTATTTCAGTTATTTTCATAGCGTCATGTCGTATGGGATTCTTCTCTGGGGTGCCTGTGCGGACATCCACGCTATCTTTGTTCTACAGAAAAGGGCTGTTAGGGCCATTTACAATCTAGGTCCTAGGGATTCCCTTCGAGAGAAGTTCAAAGAGATGAATATTCTGACCGTAGCCTCTCAATACATTTTTGAAAATTTATTGTACGTTCATAAAAATATTTCTAATTTTAAGAAAATGTCCGATATTCATAGCTTGAATACTAGAAATAAGCACAACCTCGCTGTACACCGCACTCGCCTCCACAGAATAGGCAACTCATTCATGGGCCAATGCATACGCTTTTACAATAAACTTCCCATTGACATTAGAAATTTATCAATCAATCGATTTAAAATTTGCATTAAAACCAAACTATGTAAGAAAGGGTACTATAAAATAATTGATTATTTAGATGACAAAAAGGCTTGGGATTGAACTGCTCGCTCTGCTAAGCTTTGTGTAATTCCTCTATAATATTGACATAAAAATCTGATAGAATATCCTATTGTATATTTCCTTTTTATAATTAATTATTTTACAATTTTTAACATGTAAATTTGACATTACAATTATTATTTTATTTTGTATGTTCAAATTATTATTTAATTCATTATAAAACATGAAACATATTGTACATGCTTTAAAACAGACTTTGATCCCTGAGTTTGTTTCGCCATTTCTTCTCAGGGTAGTCAGATACGAAATGTCGACACCATCTAGCTTAAGTTTAAAATGTGATGACGTGTAAAAGTGATACCTACATCCTATTTACTGAATAAACAATTTCATTTCATTTCATTTCATTTCATTTCATTTCACTACCTACCTACCCACTACCTACCTACCCACTACCTACCTACCCACTACCTACCTACCCACTACCTACCTACCCACTACCTACCTACCCACTACCTACCTACCCACTACCTACCTACCCACTACCTACCTACCCACTACCTACCTACCCACTACCTACCTACCCACTACCTACCTACCCACTACCTACGTACTACCTGTCTATTATACATACTATTTTCATATCATCATACATTTCCCAAGGAGTCTTGGACAATTTGCCCTGTAGTGGCCAACATCTTAACATATTGGCATAATAAATTTGATTGCATTGCGGTGAATCTCTAAAGATTAAAAAAAAAAAAGTTTTGTTCAAAAAAAGGAACTGCGTCCTGGCTAAAAGAGCATTTTCAGTGATTTAATTATAATTTTTCCGTAGTATAGTAACAATAGTTACCCATTTATCATGAAGAGGGGAAGGAAGAGCGCGATTTCCCTAGATAATCAGAAAACTGTGTTTTTAAAGTACAGAAACGCATTTCAAAACAGTGAATTACCATCACCATGTGATCAAATATTTGCCGATATCAGCAAGGAATTAGACTATAAAATGTCTGTAAAAAGTTTGTATATATCTCTAAAAACTAACTATTATTACTTTTTTAATGAAAATATCGAAGATTCTGAGCCGGATAGTATAGAAGAAATTGTTGAATATGTTGAAAGTTTTAAAACTAATAGCGATAATAATTACGTAGAAGATTCAGAAAGTCAGGAAAAAATACAGTTTTACTTAGATATACACTCTTGGAAAAAAATACAACCTATTCAAAAGTATATAAAGAGAAATGACCCAGGCTCAAGATCAAAATATCGGAAAAAGTGGACGTTATCAAGTTACCAATGGGCTGAATTATTAAGAAAAGAATTATGGAAGAAAACTAAAAAACCCTGCACTTGGCGTTTTAACTCAACGCATGTAAAACCGGACGAATCTGTGTCGTGTTACGGTTCTTGTAAAGAATGTGGTGCTACTATAGAAGTTTTTATAAATTGGCCAACAGAAAAAGTAATTAATTGTTCTTGCACAGTTAAAGATCAAAAGATTGACTTCATACACAAAAAATCAAGGAAATTAAAGTTATCTCCACTAGATCGTAAAGAGCTTGGTAATATCTTGAAAAATTCTTCTGCGGTATCTGTAAGGAACTCTTTAATAGATTCGTCAATGGACACTAATGATAGTGAGCCAACTCATCTACCGAAATTAGGGACGCTGCGCCAGATAAAATATGAAGAGAAGGCATCGCATTTCTTTGACAAAAATCCTGTGATGGCCCTTTGGTTAATGGCTCAAAGTACACCCTATAATGGTCTTTTGAGGTTTATTTGTTTGCATCCTCACTTCATCGTGTATTATTGGTTATCTAATCAGGAACAGTACTACAAAGAATATCAAAAGAATCATAGGACTGTAGTGAGTCTTGATGCAACCGGAAGTATATTTAGAGATCTTGGGCCTTCTCCAGATAGTAAGATAAACAAACATCTATTCCTATACGTTTGTGTTATGCAGACATTTCCCGGTCAGAGCAGCGTACCTCTATTTCACATGATCTCAGAAAGCCAGACCATGGATACTATTGTCAAATGGCTTGAAACCTGGTCCCAAAATAATCTACCTCCAAATGAGGTTATCTGCGATGATTCTTCTGCACTTATAGGAGCGTCAGTTAAAGCCTTTACTGGTTGTAAATCAACCAAGGAATACCTTGATACATCTTTTGAAATTTTAAATTACGGAAAATCTGATACAAATCTGAAAACCTATATGAGGATTGATACAAGTCATTTCGTAAAAATATTGTATAATTTGTCATGCTTTAAAAACGTTGATCAAAGAGTAAAATTCTTTTATATTAAATGCTTCCAAGAAATGAAAGAAAGTGAAAATTACGAAATAGTTCAAGAGATAGCTAAAGATATGGTCACATTATGCTTAGCAAAATTTTCTGGATATGGAGAAGACGGGATATTAACAAGTAGCGAAGAAGCTAAACAAAGATTAAAAGAAAAAATTACTTCTCAAGAGGTGTTAACAGGTGATGTTAATAAATGTTCTGAAGTTGATTGCAAAGCGTCCACGGATTTTTCTGTTTTATATAATGATCAGGAAGAAGAAAAAAATAAAAAAGAAGGAACAAATGCTGGCGAAGAAAGAATTAAATGGCTCACAGAGCACATTGCTAAAGAGAGGCTTATTAACGATTTGATTGATGAAATCAATGATACAGATAATTTATATTTTTTTCCTATTTTAATTAATACCTTATTGAGGCTTATTAATCAACTGCCTATGTGGTCTAACGTTATGAAAAACTATTATGGCAGTGATGTAGTTAGTGCTACCTCTTCAAATGTTGAAAGTTATTTTAAGAACGTAAAAACACTTTTATGTAACATGAAAACTAAATCTCATAGATTGAGGGTTGATGATTTTATAATACAACATAATCAATACCTCTCAGGAGAAACTAAGTTGGCTCTTAGCAACTTACATTCGGAGTCGGACAACACTATTCTTGCTAAGAAACGAATTAGGCCCAAATTACAAAAAAAATATAAGATACAAAAAGACAATGAAATTGATTCAATTTTTGCTGATAATCCATCATTTGTTGAGAATTGGCGTGGCAAAGGCAATACTAAAAAAACTACAATTAAACACACTTTCAGAAAAATACCCATTTTGATTAATGGTTCATTAGTAAAAGCAGTAGATGGCTTATCATCTGTTAACACATGTGCCTTCGATGCTTTTTCCCAATCAATAGCTATTGGATTAGTAGATGGATTTCAGCTCAATGTAAATATCGATGATAATATTACGTTCTTTGATTTTATTAAAAAACTTGTAAGTACCGATACCAAATGTGATGATATTTATAAAATGCGTAATGCCATACTCAAGAAACATTTCAGATTAACGACTGTGGGAAACCATGAACAAATACAGTGCGAATGCAATATTGCTTATATATTAGAAAATGTTGTCAATGATGTATTTTACAGTGCAGAGATAGTCAGGTCTTGCACGAACTGTGATTGTCCTAATAATAACATTAGAAGGACATGTGGGTTTATTCCTTTGGATTTAAACATCATTCAGAAACAAGGCATTGGAGCGTTAAATGTTTCTGCTGAAACTATTTTGAGTGATAATTTGGCTCCTTGTAGAATAACCGGTTGCAATGGTGTAAAAACAGAGATTTACTCTCTTACCAACACAATATTTTTTGAGCTGTCTTCTGATGAAAAAATCAACCTATACGAAATTCCCAATCAGTTAAAATTAGGAGATAAATATTACAGAATTCTTTCAGTTATTGATTTTATCCCGCCAATATGCGGAGATGTTGGCCACTATAGGGCAAATTGTCCAAGAGTTTTTGGGAAATGGAATTGTTATGATGATATGAAAAGTAGAGTCTTCAAAAGTCAGACGTTTGTTATACCACATTGTTTAATTTACGCTTTAAAATAATTGTACATCATACTAGCAGCCGCGGAGGAGCTCGTGGCTAAATAATAACAGCCGCTCGTGTTGATCTTTAGGTTAAGCCGTGCTTGCCTAGGTTGGTCTGTGGATGGATGACCACCCATTACATACCGAGTTTCCTCCGTGCCTCGGAAAGCACGTTTAAGCAGTTGGTCCCGGCTGTCATTTGTGATCTTTGACAGTCGTTACAGGTAGTCAGTGGCCCAAAAAGTCTGACAACCAGTCTTACCAAGGGGTATCGTATTACCCAGTACTAACTGGGTTGTGGAGGTCAGATAGGCAGTCGCTCCGTGTAAAATACTGGTATTCAGCTGCATCCGGTTAGACTGGAAGCCGACCCCAACACAGTTGGGAAAAGGCTAGGCAGATGATGACTAGCGGCCGCCTGCGATTTCGTTCGCGTGAAATCATTTCTTAGTAGACGTCAGCTAATTATAATTTATGTAGATTAAGTATTTATGTGTAATTTTGTTAATTGCAATAAATAAAACTGGAATAATAATACAAATTTATTTTATTACGACCATTCACATGACATGTTCCCATTTATATTCATCATTCTCTTGCCCTTTTTTTACCCGATGGCCAAGGAAGGGTTAACTTTTTTTTTATCTCATACAGCTTCACTACAATGTTAGAACTACCTTCAATATTTTTTTTGTGATTACCTACATTGAGTAAGTTTAAACGAGAATTAAATAAAATAAACCAACAAATAGTAATATTTTAAACTAAAGATAGGTACATTTTATATTAGCTAAATAGTTTTGTGCTATTCTAATTTTAAATTATACACCTTTATTAATGCTACTATGATTAAAATTTGAACGTTGTACCTACTTATTTCTTTAATTTTATTTGGCTAGTAAAAATAAACTTTAACGTAAGAAATTTTGCATTATTTGAAGGTAGTAAATAGGTATTAAATATGTATCTTTCTAATATCGACATTATACCGTCCGTTTACCTGTTGCACTAATCAATTGAATCGTCAAGATGGAGGGACCACCTTATAAGCGATATCTTTAAAACGATAAATGTTTCGAGCAGCCAAACTCAATAATATTAAGGTAGAATAAAGGTATTATAACACTAGTAGGTAAAACATTCCAGGGAGTAGTCCATCAGTTTGGTCCCTCCATCTTGACGTCATGATGGAGGGACCAAGCATTTTGTTAAAATATTATGTATGTGATGAGGTAGCTAAAATTATAGCAAAGGTAGGAAATAGTAGATTAATGGTACCTATTATTTTTTTATATTTGTATGACAGGCATTGGAGATTTGGTCCCTTCATTTTGACGCTCACAAAAAGCGACGGATTCATACACAACGATGACCTTCTTTATTGGACGTATTATACCTAAGCTGTCGTCCATACCACAGTATAAATATGGACAGTACGGAAACTACCTACAAATGCTCGAAACCGCACACTAACACAAACATGCGCATCGACGGGGTCCCCATAGTCTAAGATCCCTTACAAAACGACCTTCACCGAGCTGGTTAATGGATGAAAAGTATTTTATATCAAATTAAATATGTCCATAAATATATTACAAATGGGTTGACTAAAAAAATCAGTTAAGAACATGATTAATTAGCAATTTAAAAATTATATATTTTTTAAACATTTCTCTGGTTTGGTTAATAGACAAATTCCATACCAATTGAAAGTATGAAGCTTACAGAATATGCAAAGGTTAACCGGTTAACCTAACGTATGCATATTCTACAGGCGTCATACTTTCGATGGGTATGGAATTTGTCTATAAACCAAACCAGAGAAATGTTTAAAATATATATATATAATTTTAAAGTTGCTAATTAATCATATTCTGAACTGAAATTTTTAGTCAACCCATTTGTAATATATTTATGGACATATTTAATTTGATATAAAATACTTTTCATCCATTAACCAGCTCGGTGAAGGTCGTTTTGTTTTGTGTTTTTGCTGGGGTAACGTACTCGCAAGCACAAGCGTCGCCACCCAGAGCGTAAAGTAAAACATATCAGTGATTTACCTAATCAGTATTTAAATAACAGTGTACCAGTACTACCAGAGGCCGATGATGCCATTTCCCTCTTTGCCGAGGATGAATTCGAACAGGAAGGTAGTAATTTTCTTAATAATTTGGGTGTTGAGATTAAGCTTAAAGAACCGGCTATTCCAAAGACTGACGTGCGTTACGTAAACATTTTAAAAGAAATTATTTATTTTATTATTATTACGCGGAAACCCAAAAGTCTTATATCCATAGCCCGGGTTTTGTTGAACTCGAGGCAAACGAGGAGATCAGACCCTATGACACACTTAAGCACCTAAGCTACTCAGAGAGAGCTTATGCTTCGTTAACTTACGGTTTATTAAAGCAAAAAGAGTCCTTAAAGAAGGAACTTTGTGCGTTTATGACATGGGTCCGAGACCAAAAAGAAGAAATTAGCTTCGAGGCTATAAACCAAAAGCTTAATGATATTTTTACTTTCGGTGAATTTAGCAAGGTTTCGGCAGACCTTTTGCAAATGGTTTGTGGACATAGGGCTGAAACCATACAAATGCGCAGAGATAGCATAACTAATGCAGTTCGCGACCCGTTAGTTAAAGCATCAATTAGGAAAATACCTCCATTCGAGGTCAACTTATTTAATTCTGAACAGTTTGCTGTCGCTTTAGAAACAGTTGGTGGCATCAAAAAGGCCTTCTGTGTGCTTAGTGCGAGATTTGTTATTTTCGTTCACCACATTCGAGCGCGTTAACGTTTAGGCAAATTTGTATGGCGCTGGGGTAGCGCCATCTAGCGTAATATGTCAGAACTAGGTAGTGTGAGTGCCGCATCGACAATCGTTAACTTGCGAGTGTGAGATCCTAGAATACATTCATTCGTTTTCGCGTTAATTCACCGTAACTTGTGTTGCGTACATTAATAACCGGCCAAAATAAGTTGACATTCGTATTTTGTGTTCATAATATAAGCGACTGCCTATTCAATTAGTGGTGGTTATAGAACGAAGTTAGACGACATTACTTATCTGTGGTCAATGGTCATTAGTTTTGTTTGTGTTTACGAAAGTTTGTGTTTAGTTTTGAATATTATTGTTAAAAATAAAGACTAGCCCGTCCCAATTTGAAATGCTGGTGACATAAATGGAGCAGGTAGTGTAATTTATATCTTTTGGTGTGTAGGTAGTGAGTGACCTTGATCCATCTGTGAAGTTTGTAAAACTAAGTTTGTTACTTTTTAGGCATGGAGATCTAAGCAAATGATCTTATAATGCCCGAGTGGTTTGTGGTGGTGTTTCTATCTTTGTTTACGTAACCGTGTTTACTTTTTTGTGGCGTTATATTATTTATTTATTTATTTATTAAAACTTTATGCACTTATAGTACAAAGGCGGACTTAATGCCTTGGGCATTTTCTACCAGTCTACCTTAGGGTGATGCAGAGACAAAACAGTAGGTGCAATAGTACTAACCGAACATTTCAGAATAAAATATAATAATAAATACTTAAATACATACATACAACAAAATATACAAAGTGAAGAAAGATAAAAAATACAAAACAACAGATAGAGAAAAACAACAAATCAATTGTAGGACGAATCTGCCAACTTCTTGAGTAGGTGTTCACGAGCTTTGACCTTAAATGTGAACCGACTGGTGGCCGTCCTTGTATTCAAAGGGAGCGCATTCCAAAGGAAAACTGCCTGGATAGGAAAAGAGGATTTAAGAAAACCAGAGCGGTGAGAAGGACATCGTAGAAGACGATTATTGGACGAACGAAGATTCTTGCTGTGTGCAGAGCATAAATACTGGAAGTGAGAAGTCAAATAAGAAGGAGAACTGGGATTGTCGAGAAGAGAAAACAAGGTTGTCAAAGCCCTTAACGATCTGCGCTCTCTGATGGGTAACCATTTTAAGCGCGACCGATGTGCGGAAACGTGATCATATTTGCGGAGATTAAAAACGAATCGAATGCAGTTATTAAGAAGTCGGTCAAGTTTATTGAGGAGATCTGCATTCAGGTCGTAGTAACACACATCACCATAGTCAAGTATGGGGAAGATAAGGGATTGAACCAGCATTGCCTTTATGTGTGATGGGAGCATATTTCTCAGTCTATATAGAGACCGCAACGACCCGGTGACTTTTTTGCTCACAATCGCTACCTGCTTACGCCAATCCAGGCAAGTGTCAACATACAAACCCAAATCCTTGACATCGGAACTAAACGGGATATTATGACTGTGCCATCAAAAGTAACCGGCGGCACCGTTAGACCATTCAGCCTTCGCAAGCTATGGGTGCTCCCTATAATAATAGCTTGACACTTGGTTGGGTTAACCGCTACCCCAAAACGATCTGACCAATTTTTAACAACTGTTAGATTCCGGTTTAGCTCCTCAATCGCATCGGATATGTCGGATATTACGCTTATCTTGTGCTTTTGCGTTCTCAAACATTGTCCAAACGAAATAATACGAGATTCCATGGTAAGTTTCATTCACAATACGAAATTAAATTAAATTACTTTGTTATTTCACCACTCTCATGATGCTCTCACCACAAAATCTTAAGTGAAAACTTTTCACGCTCGCGTTTCGTATTCGAGCTGTCAAAACTGTCAAATTGTAACTTGCACTCGCGATAGCATGCACACGTTAGCGATGTGCTCCAAACGGACCTCATTTTCATAGAGGCATTCTATTGTCATTACCGACGACGTTAATGGTAACGTAAACTCGGTTTACGCGGTCGACACATTACTTGAATTTTAGTGAAAAACTCGCACTTAGCACACTGGCCTGCTTCTAAGTCGACTAGCTCATCTAAATCGACTTATGGTTCGGCCTCAACTTCGCAAGTTGGAAAATGGCTAATCCGTCCCTCGCAGGGGCAGCATTCGGTTCCGCCCTCGCAGGGTAAGAACTATAATACTAGCATGCCCTCACATGGCTGTCAGAACTGTAATGTCCCTTCGCATGGTGACTTTTTGCAGCATAATATACAATGTCCTTCGCAGGGAACAGCACATGCGTATTACAATTATCCTCAGCAGGGTTATAGTGGCACAGTAGATAGAGGTTCCTTTCGCTCTCGCGGGGCAAGACAGAACCAAAGATACCACGCTCACAGACGTGGCAGCCATAAGCGAAGGTCATCACCTTCAGGCTTCAATGCCAAGAGAAATAAATATTGACATGAACATATTTCAAGCCGGTCAGTTATCGAATTTCGTCGATCATTGGAGGGAAATGCAAGCACCAGAATTTCTTGTTCGAATAATTCAAGGGTACCGCGTATATCCTTTCAGAAAAAACCTCCGTTAATTATACCCAGCTTCAACAACTAAGCATTTCACACACCAGTGTCGACAGAAATGACTTTAATCATTCAAAAAATGTTGAATCAAGGAATTCTAGAAATTGTTAGTCCAACTCCAAGTTTCTTATCCACCCTCTTCCTAGTACCAAAGAGCGATGGATCGGCCCGACCGATTTTCAATTTAAAAGCTTTAAACAAATTCGTACTGACCACCACATTAAGTCTGATAAATGTATTCAGAGTCCCAGATTTCATTCGGCCCAAAGATTGGATGTGCAAGCTGGACATATCCCAGGCATACTTCCACCTAAACATAGCACAGGCCCACAGGCGGTTCCTACGCCTTATTGACAACAACCAACTTCTGCAAATGACCTGCCTTCCATTCGGTCTCATCTCAGCACGGCCCCAAAAACTTTTGCCAGTTTGACAAATTGGATTGCCCAAGTAATGAGAAGCAAAGGTGTGAGAATATTGGTATTTCTCGACGATTTTCTCTTGGCCCACCAAGACCCAGAAATTCTCGCAAGCCATGTGAGCCTTCTGGTAAAAACATTACAATATCTAGGGTGGCAAATAAATTTCCAAAAATCCATCTTAGCACCAAAGAAATCGCTGGTCTATCTGGGCGTGCTGTGGGACCCTTGGCTAAACCTCAAATGTTTACCAAAGAAAAAAGTAAATTCATTGATGGCGAAAATTCGCCACATCATATGTCATGGAAAAGCAGATTTAAAAAAGTTGCAGAGCGTGATAGGAGCACTAAACTTTGCGAGTTTTGTCGTACAAAGAGAGAGATTGCATTATCGAGCTCTATTGAAATTCGTAAACACTCTAGAACTAAACAATCCTGTCAAGGTATATTCTGTACCTGCAGATGCAATGGGCGACCTACAGTGGTGGACCCAGAATTTGCAACATCCATCAATTCACCAGCGACTCATTTTATCACGACGGACGCCTCCGACCTAGGCTGGGGCGCCCAGATGGACAACCAGTCCCTAAGCCCCAACTTGGTCTCAAAACGAGAAAGATGGCCACTGCAACGTAAAAGAAATGTTGGCAATATTGAAGGTCTTTCAAAGTCATTCCATGTATCTGAGCCAATCTACAGTCACCATACAATGCGACAATCGCACAGTAGTAGCGTATCTTCGTCACGAAGGGGGGACCAAATCCACGCAATTGATGGACATAACTTACGACTTGTTTTGCTTGATAGATCAATACCAAATTCTAATCAACGTGCACTACATTCCGGGGAGGTACAACAACCATGCCGACCACCTATCACGGTTTCGCCAGGTCCCCGAATGGCATCTGTTGCCCGAAGTCACAAAAACGGTATTCCTAAAATGGGGCATTCCCCAAGTGGACCTGTTTGCCTCCAGCAACGCCCACGTAGTCCCTCATAGTCATTACGTATCGAAGGATCAGAACGACAAACAAGCCGTAGCCCACGACGCATTCTCGGTTGCTTGGAGATTCAATCTGGCATGGGTGTTCCCGCCCCCGTTTCTGATACCCAAAGTTTTGAGCTACCTCAATCAGGCATCGGGAACCTACTTACTGGTAGCACCGAGGTGGGAAAAAGTGTTCTGGCACGGCGATCTCAAAGCTCTGGCTTTCACAATACAGAACCTGGACAAAGTATTAATCGATGTGACGACAGGACTACCACCACCTCGCGTCCTCCTGGACGCGAGGTGGTGGTAGTCCTGTCGTCGTTCTTGTATTGGAAATATGGAAATGTGGGGGTGGACACATCATTTAGGTGATTGGGATAATTCTCAAATAGATCTATTGAAGAGTTCTTGGCGCGCTTCCATCCGGAGAACTTATAAGCCTGCATGGGACCGCTGGGTCTCTTGGTGTAAAGCTAAGCGTGTTAACCCTAAGAACCCCTCAGGTTCCCAGGCCAGGTTCAGGACCTGGCTCGTTTTCTAGCTGATCTGCATATAAAATATAAACTGTCATATAATACAATAATGTTACATAAGTCCGTGGTCTCTACCCTTTGCAATGTAAATAATTCAGGTGTTCTAAGTAACCACGTTTTGGTAAAACACATTTTGAAATCGATTTCAATTAAAAAACCTATTAATACCGAATAAGGTAAATAGTTTTATAAGCGTTTTATTTTAGGTAAAACGCCGATATTAAAATAACGAAACATAAGTGCATATTGTTTGCTGATGACATCTCGATTATTGTGACATCTAATAAAAAAACAAATACAATTTATGACCATGAAACTGACATTAACAATACAATTGACATTTTAATTAACTGGCTTCATTTACATAACTTGAAAATAAACCTTGACAAATCCGTTTATATACAATTTAACAAATCGAATAATCATAAATTTAACCTTAAAATATGCATGTTTGTATGGAAACATAAGGAATTATTTAAAGTAGCAAACGATGTAAATCCTCGAAGCCGACGAGATCCTCACAGACTCGTACTTAACAGTGCTCCCAGGCTTGCTAAGTACAATAAAAGCTGCTTAACTATGTGTGTACGAAGTTACAACAAATTACCTAGTGATCTGAAAATGCTACACTTGAGATATACTTTTAAGAATAAATTGAATTAATGGTTAATTAACAATAACTTCTATAGTCTAAAACAATTCCTGGAACGAAAATAGCGTTGTTGTAATATGATATTAATTTTGTTAAGGAAATTGTGATTACAAATATTTGCATGCTATGTTTAATCTTGGCAAAACATGTCTGTCCTATTTTATACTGTAAGACCTTTTTATACCATGTTTTACGCAAATAAATATATTATTATTATTCCGTTTATTCATTTATATCCTTATCTATTTACATTTTTAAGTATTTCTTAAAATAAAACGATACAAAAAAAACACTTAAAAATATAAAAAAATAGTAGTCCGCCGGTGTCGGGAGCAGGGTCCAAGCCACCGGTGGTTAGGGCTGCAGAGACAGGAACCTCCTCACAATGCGAGCCGTATCGAGGAGTACTGCCTTCTGAATCAGGCCCTTGATCCAACCGCCTAAAGAGAGCTTCGATAGATGGTCATCGAAGCTCTTGGCTATAAGGCCATTGGCCGTCACGACAATCGGCACAATGATAACCGAGTTCATATTCCACATGCCGCGAACCTCGTGTGCCAAGTCGAGATATTTTATTTGTTTTTCTTTCTCAGCTTTCACGAGGTTCTCGTCATGCGGAATGGTAACATCGATTATCATTACGCGGCGCGCTGATCGGTCCATCATCACTATGTCAGGCTTATTGGCGACAATAGTCCTGTCAGTAATGATGGACCGATCCCAGTACAGCGTGACATGGTCATTTTCGAGAACTGGGTCGGGCACATACTTGTAGTACGGTACCTCAGATTCCACAAGTTTATATTTCAAGGCAAGTTGCTGGTGTATAATCCTGGCTACTTGGTTATGCCTGTGCAAGTACTCGCCGTTAGCCAGACGAGAACAACCAGAAATAATATGTCTGATGGACTCACCCGGAAGGTGGCATGCCCGACACACGTCAACCGTCCCGTCCTTCATAATATATTTCCGGTAGTTGTTCGTCAACATAACTTCGTCCATAATCGCACAGACAAAACCTTCAGTTTCCCCAAAGAGGTCGCCGAAACGTAACCAGGACACGGACGCTATAAAATCTACATCGGGCCCATGAAGAGCCCGGTAGAAGCGCCCGTGAAGCACTTTGCCTTGCCATACTTCCTTGCGGTCATCGGTGGTAAGTACCTCAGGTCTGTGCCAGTTCTCTTTAGCCATGGACAGCGGGGTGAGTCCCTTGTCCACTGCGACCACATCTCGGTGCATACCCACCTCGGCTTTTAAAAAATATTCTCTGAGACTGCACACCTCGCGGTTGTGGAGGGTCTTCGCGTTTAAAAAGCCTCGACCCCCGCACTTCCGCGGGATGTACAGTCTCATAACCGAAGATCTTGGGTGATGCATCCGGCTTTCGGTCAGCAGTGTACGAACTCTTCTATCCAGGGCGTCGAGTTCGGTCTGAGTCCATTTGAGTATGCCGAAAGAGTACATTAAAACCGGCATGACCCAACCATTGAAGGCGCGCACCTTGTTCCCGCCTGAAAGAAGGCTATTTAATACCTTTCTCAGGCGACCGAAGAAGCGCTCCCTCAATGATTGCTTCATGTCAGTTACATTAATGCCTAACGCTTCCGACATACCCAAATACTTATAGGTTTCGGATGAGGAAAGAGATTTCAGGTGTATGGAGTCCGAGAGTTGAAGTCCCTCGGACTCCATAATCTCCCCTCGCTTTACATACATGACTGCACATTTGTCCACACCAAATTCCATCCTGATGGCGCTACTAAAAGTTTCAGTTACTTTCAGTAGCTCCATCAGTCGCAATTTGTTGGGGGCAAAGAGTTTCAGATCATCCATGTAAAGCAGGTGAGATATAACCTGACCATCCTTCCTCAACCGGCAGCCTAGGCCTGAATTCTCCAGCAATGTGCTTAGAGGATTCAGGGCTAAACAGAACCAAAGTGGACTCAGACTGTCGCCCTGGAATATTCCCCGCTTAATCCATACAGGCTCATCGCTCCCCTGGATCTGTCGACATCCTGGATATCGAAGGACCGTCTTCCATTGCCCCATACATGACTCAAGAAAGGTGCGTAGAGTTGTATCTACTTTGTACAACTCCAGCACCCTCATGAGCCACGTATGTGGCACCGAGTCATAGGCCTTCTTATAATCTATCCAACATGTCGACAGATCTTTGCGAGATCGACGAACCTGTTGGCTAATGGCCATGTCGATGAGGAGTAGCTCCTTAGTACCGCGGGACCCATTCCTACATCCATTCTGAGAGGCTGACATAATGGAGTTTTTGTCAATGTGTGTATTAATTTTCACTCTCAGAATGGATGTAAGAAGCTTGTAGATCGTCGACAAACACGTGATCGGTCTATAATTTTTGGGTTCCGCGGGACTACCTGACTTATGGAGCAGGTGGGTAACGCCTGTTGTTAAAAACTGTGGAAGGGACCCGGACTCTAAGGATGACTGGAATTGCGATGCCAGGCAAGTGTGTGAACTACTAAACCATTTGAGCCAGAAGTTGTGCAGTCCGTCCGGTCCCGGGGATTTCCAATTTGGTAACGGACGAACTGCTCTAGCTACATCTACAGGTGTTATAAAAATTGGCTCCATTTCTGGGATAGGTTCACACACTCGCTCGACATCACGCATCCAGTCAGCCTCAGTATGACAAACAATAATAATTATTATTATTATTATTGGAATGTGCTTTTGCTTCTCAGCTTACTGGTACTTCCAACTACATTTACGGGCCTAAACCAAAGTAAATGCAACGTGTGGTGTGTGTCGGATATGAAGGACTTTTTTCTTCCAGTCCTCAATTTTTTGTGTTTGCAGGTCTTCGTTATCAATGTGTGAGGTATCTGATTGTTCATATAAGTTAAGTGGGGTGTTCTGCAGTAAGTGTTTCTTTAGTTCTAACGTGATCTAGTCCCTTCAATTGCGTGTACCCTAAATATTTGTATAAATCGGACGGTTCCATCGCTGTTATGGTGTCTGTATTATTTGCTACATAGTTGCCGGGTCGTATCTTGCCTCGTATGATGTGAAGTGTTTTACATTTACATTTATCCAGACCAGATTGCATATTTATATCTTGGCTGAACTCTGCTGTAGCTTCTACTAGTTTTTTCATTTCTTTTTCGGTTTGTGCATATAGTTTAATATCGTCCATGTAAATGAGATGAGAAATTGTTGTTTGTTCTTGTAGTTGTGCTTGTGTTGTAGTGTGTTTGAGACAATATCCGGCCTGGCAGCGCTGCTGCAGATGTGACAGAGGGTTTAGTGCGAGACAGAACCACAGGGGACTCAGAGAGTCACCTTGATATATGCCTTTTCTGATAAATATTTGTCGCGTAGTAACATTATTGTGATTACAATTCATGTGAAGAGTGGTTTTCCATTGTGACATTATGTTGCTTAGGAAATCTATTATTTCATCAACCAAGAATGAGGAACACTGTCAAAGGCTTTTTTATAGTCGATATAGGTGCAATGAAGATTTCTACTCTTTGTGGTGGCATGTTTATGTATAGTGGAGTCTATTATTAACTGTTCTTTGCGGGTCCATATTGGCTCACCTAAAGTTCTTTACCCGAAATTGTTCTTCCTAATGATTTGTAATCCGAATGATCACTCTTCCTAAAATTTTTCATCCTAAAGTTTTCATTCGTACTATTTGTAGTGCTAACGGCGATGTTCATAACACTCATGTTTCCGAAAATTTTAATTAATAATATCATTTATGTGAATATATTTAAACTCCTACTGTTTTTTATCATAACGCTTTTATCCCTAAACATAATTACCATAATATTTTCACTCATACTCAGAAAGAAACATTTACCAAGTGTAATAAAAAATATATGTGGGTAGAAGATAATATTTATAGTTTTGAGGGTATGATTATTATTTGGGGGTATGCTTTACATAACGCGGGGCTCCTACTTCTGAATGGTTTATAAAAAAATAACCACGAAGGGTATGGCGGGGTCTATTCGCTCGCTTCGCTCGCTCATTCGACCCCGCCATACCCTTCTAACCTAATCTATCCGTGTCGGGGTGCCCCAAGTCAGCCTAGGCAAAACTAGTTTGTCATCAACCACCTCATTAAAATTTGGTGCTCAATTTACTAAATTTGGTGATCAATTGATATTTTAGGTGATAGATGTTAGTGTTCACAAAGTTAATTTTTGTGGTCATTATATATTTTTATTATTTTTTTATGGTACTATTATTCTTATATACATGTTAAGTGAAAATAAAGTTACGCAAAATTAATGTATATAATACTGAATATTATGAATAAAAATAAATCTAAACAAAAAAAATATGACTTTGAATAATAGTGTAAAAGATGGTTATGTTGAGAAAATATAGGAAAACAAATAAAAGTATAATAGATGTTTATTGCTACTGACATTATGAAGTTGATTGCTTCGAAATTATAAACATTAGAGACAGAGTAGTTAGGAATTGTGATTGTTAGGATGAAAAATGTTAGGAAGAACATTTTCGGATTTCCAATTATCGGAGTTGAAAATTTAGGTGAACTTTGGCGCACCCGTTATTTGCATCCCATGTGGCCCCGTCTGCAGCCCTTCTGCTCATCCGCCATTATGTTGTGGTGTTCAATGTGTGTGTTGATTTTCGCTGTTATTGCTGAAGTTAATATTTTATATATTGTAGGTAAACATGTAATTGTACCTTCCCAATACAGACGTATTGGGAAGGGTGTATTTGTATAAATTCTGGTATATTTTGTTGTCCTAATATGATTTGTGTTAAGTTTCTTGCAATTGGTTTGTATAATGAGGTTAATTTTTTAAACCAAAAATTGTGTACTTTGTCTATACCAGGAGATTTCCAATTGTGTAATCTGCCTGTTATGTGTGTGATATCGGCCTCAGTAATCTCTACGAACTCCATTTCATGTATTGCTCTCCATTTTGTCTCTTCCTCTGTTATCCATGTCGCTTCGTCATTATGTCGTGCTTGTTCTCCCCAAATACTAGACCAATATGTTTCTAACTGTTCTTTTGTAGGTTGGTTAGGTGTGTCTGTGTTGGTGTCGTGATTTGTGTCAGAGTTTGGTTTGTTTAGGTTTCTGTAGAATATTTTTTCATTGGTGGCAAATATGGCGTTATCATTTTTGCGCTGTTGTGCTTTTTTGTACCTTCGGAGCCTATGAACTTTAAGCGCTAACTTTTGTTTTATAGTGTCTAAGAACTCCTCTGGTTTTCTGTTTTTCTGCCGGTGGTCATGTCGGTCTCTAATTTAGTGATATAAAAGTAGGTTCGCATGATAAATAGATTAACTTCTTTGCTCCATCTCATGCGAACTCTTGCTTTTCCAGCCTTGGTGGACGCGGGTAAAAAGGTAGATACCCCCCGCCCCCAGTCAAGGTTGGAGTGGGTGTGACTGTATTTAAACTAATGTTGGAGGGTGATGGATGTGTTGGTGACGATGGTATGGATGGTGATGATCGCCTAGAAGGTATGTATGATACTGTGCTTGGACTATACGGTTCTACAAGGGTGTCTCCGTGTCTGTCCTGTCTGTCAGTCTGTCACCATCGTCAATGATTTCGGCTGTAGTATCTTTGTCGGTGGGAGCCCGCCTGTTCAACTCCTCACCGCTGACGGATCGCATGCTGTGACACCTAGCGTCAGCTCCAGGTGCGCCCCGGCGATCGCTCCCGGGCAGCGGCCCTATACGTTTACTTTTTGAACGAGTCTCCATTTTTGATGGGTTTCCAGAGCCACGATTAGCAACGCCAGTAATTTCAATTTCGCGTATCCGCCCCCCACGTGATTAGGTGTTCAATCAGGACGAGTGGTTGTTTGGGGGGCTTATTATTATTATTATTCCCTTTATTCATTTAGCATCCTAATTATTTACATTTTTAAATATTTCTTAAAAAAACAAAAACATTTAAAAATATAAAAAAATAGTAGTCCGCCGGTGTCGGGAGCAGGGTCCAAGCCACCGGTGGTTGGGTGTGTAACGGTTGATATAATAACAAAAAATCTAACGTTCACTTGACCTAATTTCAGTTAATATACTTTTGTTTAATATAACGACCAGTTGAGATAATGAATTGTTGATATAATTTCATTTTATCTAATTTCTTATGATATAATAAACATTTCCTATAATGCACATTTGACATAATATTCATGTAGTATATTATTCATTTACTATAATATTCATAATCTCTAATAACTTTTAATATAATTTAGAAAATCTCACCCTCAACTATTGTAACCAGTAGAAATTGGATGCAATCTGGACTTTAGGGCACCCCGACTCGGACAGGTTAGGTTAGAAGGGGATGGATCCCCTTCGTGGTTATTTTTTTATAAACCATCCAGAAGTAGGAGCGCCGCCAAGCGGGGCTCCGTCGACCAAGCCCACCCTCAACCATGCATTGAATTTTTTAAGATTTGGTTAGGTGCCATTTGAGTTAGGTTAGAACTGTGACCACTAAACATGAAAATTATGTCAAAAGAACATTAGGTCAAATGAATGTTATATAAAAAGAATATTATACATATTGAAAACTATATAAAATGAACGTTATACTAAATGTTTTATATTAAATGAAAATTATATCATATATGAAACATTAGGTCATATGAAATTAGGTTATATGATGTTAAAGCATATGAAAATTATATTATATGAACGTTATTTCAAGTGAAATTAGAGCATTTGTTATTATATCATACATTACACACCCCCGGTGGTTAGGGCTGCAGAGACAGGAACCTCCTCACAATGCGAGCGGTATCGAGGAGTACTGCCTTCTGAATCAGGCCCTTGATCCAACCGCCTAAAGAGAGCTTCGATAGATGGTCATCGAAGCTCTTGGCTATAAGGCCATTGGCCGTCACCACAATCGGCACAATGATAACCGAGTTCATATTCCACATGTCACGAACCTCGTGAGCCAAGTCGAGATATTTTATTTGTTTCTCTTTCTCAGCTTTCACGAGGTTCTCGTCATGCGGAATGGTAACATCGATTATCATTACGCGGCGTGCTGATCGGTCTATCATCACCATGTCAGGCTTATTGGCGACAATAGTCCTGTCAGTAATGATAGACCGATCCCAGTACAGCGTGACATGGTCTTTTTCTAGAACTGGGACGGGCACATATAGTACTTGTAGTACGGTACCTCAGATTCCACAAGTTTATATTTCAAGTTGCTGGTGTATAATCCTGGCTACTTGGTTGTGCCTGTGCAAGTACTCGCCGTTAGCCAGACGAGAACAACCAGAAATAATATGTCTGATGGACTCACCCGGAAGGTGGCATGCCCGACATTATTATTATTATTATTTTGGAAAAACATGATTTGTTCTTAGCGCCTTGGCTAGTTTAAGCTACGTTAACGGGCCTTAGCCAAGTCAACGTAGCGTGTGTGTGTGTGAGTTGTGTGATATTTCATTTTCGTCGATTTGCATGACCTTCCTTACTATTCTGCAGGTATTTAAAATCGCGGCTTTTTGGGGTGTGATATAAATTGAGTCTTTGAGGTCTATTAATTTGAGGCTATGCTGGAGGTGGTTAGGTATAACACCCGTGGTAGAGACTACAATGGGTACTACGTAGACCTTTTCTTGTCTCCAGATTCTGGTCACCTCTTCTTTCAATTCTGCATATTTATTAATTTTCTCACCTATTGTTTTTTGTAAATTATGTGTGTTAGGGACTGCTATATCTATGAGGTATGTGACTTTATCTACACCCATGCTATAAATCCTCTATAAAGGTATCTGAAACAGTTAGCTTATGGCCAACATTAAAACAGCCAGTGTCATAATAACCATTATAACACCCAAACGGGTGTTATAATGTTGTACTGAATTTCATTATGCAACTCGTTTTAAAAAAAGAACATCGAATGTGGTAGTGAATCGAACGTCTAGCACGTGCGATTCAATACCACAGCGCCGTAATTAAAAAAAAAACTTATAGGTTAATTCGAATTCACGTCGTATCCCGCCATTTTTGTTCGACATTTGGATATTAGTATTACGTACTTTGTTGTTTACAAAAATGAGTGACACAAGCTTTGTGAATTTTGATAATTGAACAATCCAAAATGTAAATAATTATATTACTACCTATACACGGTTTGTTTGTATTAAATACAAGCAATTAAACTTTCCATGAATTTACATAGACTTCTTAGAACACTGCAACACCCTATGGTTTCAGAACCTTTTATGGAGGATTCATATCATGGATGTAGATAAAGTCTTGTATGCAACTGTACATAATTAGGTATTAAAACACTCATGTGATACTATTATCACACTCGGCTTCGCCTCGTGTGATAAACCCACATTCGTGTTTTAATACCCCTCATTATACAACAGTTGCATAAATAACTATTATTCACTTTATCTTGTAGCATTATATCTGGTCTATTGTAGTGAATGGTCCTATCGGTTAATATGCCGCGATCATAAAAGAGTTTGTGAGTAGTATTTTCTAGGATTGGTTGTGGGACATACTTATAATAAGGAGTGTTTGAGTCTTGAATGAGTTTATGTTTGAGTGCTAGGTTTTGATGGATGATATTTGCTACCTGATTGTGCCTGTGAGTATAATCTGTTTGTGTGAGTGTTGTGCAAGCTCCTGTGATGTGTTGGATGGTCTCTGGTTGGCTGTGACATTTGCGGCATTTATCGTTATTTATCGTGGGGTCTTTTATGATGTACTAGCTGTTGCCAGCGGCTTCGCCCGCGTGACGTTCGGTAACTGTCCCACTGGATCATACTAAAGGGATAATAGTGTCCTCCATGTTAATCCAGGTTATAAACTATCTATGTGCCACATTTCATAATCATCACAATTATTATCACAATCACCATCACTATCACAACCGCCATCATTATCACAGTCACCATCACTATCACTATCACAATCACAATCACCATCACAATTACCATCACAATCCCCATCACCATCACTATCACGGTCACCATCATTATCACCAATTATCATCATTAACACAACCACCATAATTACCACAATCATTATCACAATCACCATCACAATCACAATCACAATCACAATAACAATCACCATCACAATCACAATCACCATCACAATCCCCATCACTATCGCTATCACAATCACTATCACAATCACCATCATCATCACAATCATCATCAAAATAACTATCACAATCACCATCATCGTTATCACAATAATTATCATCGTAATCACAGTCATTATCACACTCACTATCACCATCACTATCTCAATCACCATCACAATCACCATAACAATCACCACCACTATCACTATCACAATCACCATCACAATCCCCATCACTATCGCTATCACAATCACTATCGCAATCACCATCACCATCACAATCATTATCAAAATAACTACCACAATCACCATCACCATCACAATCACAATCACCATCAAAATAACTATCACAATCACCATCACCATCACAATCACCATCAAAATAACGATCACAATCACCATCAAAATAACTATCACAATCACCATCATCGTTATCACAATAATTATCATCGTAATCACAGTCACTATCACACTCGCCATCACTATCTCAATCACCATCACAATCACCATCACAATCACCATCACAATCACCATCACAATCACCATCACAATCACCATCACAATCACCATCACAATCACAATCACCATCACAATCACCATCACAATCACCATCACAATCACCATCACAATCACCATCACAATCACCATCACAATCACCATCACAATCACCATCACAATGACCATCAAAATCACCATCACAATCACCATCACAGTCACCATCACAATCACCATCACAATCACCATCACAATCACCATCACAATCACCATCACAATCACTATCACAATCACCATCACAATCACCATCACAATCAACATCACAATCACCATCACAATGACCATCACAATCACCATCACGATCACCATCACAATTACCATCACAATCACCATCACAATCACCATCGCTATCACCATCACAATCACCACCACTCTCAGAATAACTATCACAATCATCATCACCATCAAGATCAGTATCACAATCACCATCATCGTTATCACAATCATTATCATCGTAATCACAATCGCTATCATCATTATCACAATTACTATCATCGTAATCACAACCATTATCATCGTATTCACAATCATCATCATCACAATCTCCATTCTCGTCATCACAATCATTATAATCGTAATCACAATCATTATCATCGTAATCACAAACACTATCATCTTAATCACAACCATCACGATCACAATCACCATCACTATCTCAACCACAATCATTATCACAATCACCATCATTATCACAATCACCAACACTATCACAATAAAAATCACAATCACCATCACCATCACAATCACCATCACAATCACCATCACAATCACTACCCTCGTTATCACAATCATTATCATAGTAATTACAATAATCTACATCATTATTACAATTACCATCACTGTCACAATCACAATCACCATCACCATCGCTATCACCATCACAATCACTGCCACTTTCACAATCACCATCACCATCACAATCACCATCAAAATCAGTATCACAATCACCATCATCGTTATCACAATCATTATCATCGTAATCACAATCATTATCATCTTAATCACAATCATCATCATCACAATCTCCGTCCTCGTTATCACAACCATCGCTATCACCATCACAATCACCGACACTATCACAATCACCGTCACTGTCACAATCACCATAACAATAACAATCACTATCACAATCATTATCATCGTTAGCACAATCATCATTATCACAATCATCATTATCACAATCATCATTATCACAATCATCATTATCACAATCATCATCATCGTAATCACAATCATTATCATCGTAATCAAAATCATCATCAATACAATCATCGTCATCATTATCACAATCATCATCATCGTAATCACAATCATTATCATCTGGATCTCAAAATAAATGCCATTTTTGTAATCAGCACCCCTGATAATCTCGGTATCGACACCCATATTGATTTTTAGACATTTCAACCCCATCGCACCCCAACAGGGAATGGTAGTATTTCAGGTCTGCCACATTAAATCTTAAAATCGTTGTTTTTGTAATACACCCGACCCAATTCACCATAAAAACAATACTTATGTTGAATTTCAGGCTTTGTTACCCCATTTCCCCCTTTAGGGGTTGATTTCTGAAAAAAAAACTGAAACACAAACGTTAACTCATTTATCGATAGGAGTACTCCTGTTAAGTTTCAAATAAAGTAGTCTAACTAATCTTATTTCCCCACGTAATCTTTGGACTCCCGTTCCAACCCCTAAGGGGGTGAATTTTGAAAAATCCTTTCTTAATGCACCCCTAAACCTCATAAAGAACCTTTGTGCCAAATTTGGAATCTCTAGACTCAGCGGTTTGGGCTGTGCATTGATTTTTATACTTTGCCACCCCATTTCCCCCTCTTAGGTGTTGAATTCTAAAAAAACCTGAAACCCATTTCTACTCATTTATCAATAGGAGCACTCCTTTGAAGTTTCGAATAAAATAGTCTAACTAATCTTGTTTCCCCATACAAACTTTGGAGCCCCGTTTAACCCCTTTAGGGGATGAATTTTGAAAAATCCTTTCTTAGTGCACCCCTAGACCACATAAGGAACCTACTTGCCAAATTTGGAATCTGTAGACCCAGCGGTTTGGGCTGTGCGTTGATAGATGAGTCAGTCAGTCAGTCAGTCAGTTTCTTCTTTTATATATTTAGATTTCCAGTAATTTTCAACCGACTTCCAAAAAAAGGAGGTTCTCAATTCGACTGTATTTTTTTTTTTTTTTTTTTTTTTTTTTTTTTTTTGTGTTTGTTACCTCAGAACTTTGGACTGGGTGAACCGATTTTGATGATTCTTTTTTTATTTGAAAGCTGGTGCTTCCCGTGTGGTCCCATTTAAACGTTGTGAACATCTGATGCTGATCTCCGGAGATATACAATGGAACTCTTCAAAAATAGACGGCAAATCTGCCGTGATTGCTGAAATCGCTTGGATGTTTATTGTTTATACAATATCATGACATAACATCACGCCTGTATACTCTGAAGGGGTACACAGATGTGTACAATACACCCAGATTTCGACAGTTAAGTATGTTAAGTTGGCGCGATCGTGTTCCGCGCGCGCCTCAAATGACGTAACATCACGCCTGTATCCTCTGAGAGGGTACGCAGATGTGTACAATACACCCAGATTTCGACAGTTAGGTATGTTAGGTTACCGCGCGCGCCTCAAAGCGATGTCAGCAAAAGGGACTGTTCTAAAAAGATACTGCGGCCCTGGAACGCAAAGGGCTAAGAAGGAACATGGATGGGTTTTAGTCAGTAAAATTCTGACACTACCTTCCGCTCCGCTGAGAGCGGGAGGGGTAAATTGATGATTTCCCATCCGAAAAAAAAGGTATGTGAAGTTCCATAATTATATTAGGGATACGCCTATTACCATGACATGTGTTGTTAACAATTTGACAATAAATTCATGGCAAATATTTGTTTGGGGACAACTAAAAATGGAAAAATAAAAAACTTTTTAACAAAAAAAATAAAACCGACTTCAAAAACACAAAAAAGTGAAAAATAACTTTAGCTTCAGAAGTCGGTGACAAAAAAAGTAAATCAATCAAACAAAGGTCACCGACTTCTGAAGCTAAAGTTATTTTTCACTTTTTTGTGTTTTTGAAGTCGGTTTTATTTTTTTTGTTAAAAAGTTTTTAGTATTTATGATCTGATCTTGTATCGCAATAATAAAACCTTCGGTTTCCGGAAATAGAGAACCTATTTTAAGCCATTTGTTTCATGCTAGTGTGTCTATATGAGGTTGTTCAAGATCATGGGGATGCCGTCCCGCGTCCGTGCAACACTTTCTTCTTCCAATCTTCTAACTTTTGCTTGTGTGGGTCTTCATTGTTGGTGTTTTGTGTATCCGTCTGTTCGTTTAGGTTATGTGGGGTGTAGCTGTTGTCGTTAATTACTATAACTTTATGTATGTTACTTGTGCGAGATTTACTGTGAAATAATGTTTTTAACCTAGTTATTTGTTTTGATTTATACAGGGTGTAAAAGACCTCATCACGAAGCCGACAACCAAGCATTCTGTACATCAAACTGAAATTGTGTAACTTTACACAAAAATTATTGCTGGAAAACGACTTTTATTTGGGGTGAAAATCATGTTTTGTGGTAGAATTCAATGTAACGCACTCAAAACATTGTGCTGATGGATGGATTGAATAGTACGGCGTTCGTGGAGGTTTAAAGTAAAAATCTTACATTAAAAACTTGTATTTAAAAAAAAAAACTTGTCAAAACATTGAAACTTTGACCCCCAATATCTCCGTAACTAGAAGGTTCCCAGGTATGGTGTAGAACAAAAAAATGATCGCAATGACGGGGAACACAGGTGCCTTTCAGCTTCGTTAAGAGGTGTTTTACATCCTTTATATTATACGACCTATTTCTTTTATTTTCGGAAACAACAGGGCTAAATCTATTACCTCAGTAAGGAAGGTGGGAAAGTTCGTCTGCGGGGGAACACCATACAACGTCTTTCTAAGCTGTTTTTGAATAGCTACGACGTTAGTAGCTCGGTCGGTAAAACAGAGTCACTATTTGGTCCTACCTTTAAATTATAGATGACGCTGTTTTGAGTTTAATATCAAAAATCGGTCTCACAAATTTTTAGTAGCTGAAAAGTTGAAACACGAGTTAGGTGTGTCGACGTTTTACCTAACGTGAAATGTGAATATCAACAGATTTTTACATATTGTAGTGGTAAGTGTCTAGCTTGTATTACTTTTAATTGTTAAATACCCTCTGGATCTGGTTTGTATCATCTAAATACCAAAACGTATTAAGAGGGCTATTACAAATTTTCTTGTTTTTGAGTGTTTTAAGAGTCTAGCACTCAAATATAAGAAACATTTTGATTTTTATTTTGAGCGCTCCCTAGAGAATTAATCAAACTTTCTCGGGCATATATCTTTTTTAATTTTGTGGCCATATCTAAACCATAATCACACATCAAAAATCTCAGTTTAGAAGTGTGATTATGGTTTAAATATGGCCACAAAATTAAATAAAAAAAATATGCCCGAGAAAGATTGATTAATTCTCTAGGGAGCGCTCAAAATAAAAATAAAAAATTTTCTTATATTTGAGTGCTAGACTCTTAAAACACTCAAAAACAAGAAAATTTGTAATAGCCCTCTTAAAGTTCAAATTGCATTTCACCTAATAAACATACTTACATTTAACCTACAGTCAGAATATTGAAATTTAATTAATAAAAAAAATACTGATTAAAATGTTGACAATCTCTGCACTTGCAAATATACCGGACTTACCCCACTTCATGGTTTTACCGCTGTAGATTGTGATTGCTACCTTATTTCATAGAACTTAAAGCATGGATTTGATTAACTTTTATTTTCGAATATTTACTGAATATGACTGCTGCAAATATCTATCAAATTACAAACAAATCATGCATATGACGGACTTGCCCCAATTACTCGGGAAAGACCGTCTAATATCTACCTTTAAAAAAACGCGGTTATTTTCATATTGGCATTAGTTACATTGATGTTTGTAAAAGTAACTGATAAATATGGAATCTATAATCATCATTAATATGCAAAACATACAATTAGGTAAAAAAATCAGGCAGGGGGGTTCATCAAGTCCAATTTGCCATAAATTATGCCGGACTTCGTCACCTTGACCTTATACCCACATCTTATTACCATAAATATCTTAGTTTTATAATAAGGTATTCACCAAAGTGAATAGTCAAGGTGTTAGGTAACATCAACGGCCCATGAAGGTCGAAGGTGAAGGTCTCTGTAGGTGAAGGACCATCTTTTGTTTCTATGTTATTTAGATAGTGCACTTGGCTCAGTCAATGGAACTTCAAATAAAAGATAAAATATTGGTTCAGTGAGTGAATGGTTAAGAACCTTGCGAAGGGATTGGGCTGTCGATTTTATAATTAAATGTCATTATGTATTTGATGTTATTAATGTACTTAATAAAATAGTTACTTTTCTTAATGTATTAGACAGGTATTATGGAGTGGAGGTCGAGTATATTAAAGATGAGATTGAATTTGAGCGAATGCGATTCCACTGATCGAAAGTCGTGTTTGGAGCAACAATACTAAATATTAGTGTTACAAAACCTCTCTAAAAAAGTAAAAAATGGGGTTAGGTATTCACCAACTGGACCCGAAAGACTGGACACACGTGTGTCCAGTTGGTGAAACACAATTAGTATCTATCACTTATTATTTCGTCATCTGGTCACGCCAAGATTTTTACGCGTGTCCACATAGTGAAACTTAAATTAAATCACTTTTATGTTTTCGCCAACTGGACAAAGTTTGACAAACCCAGTTTTGCCAAATTGGAACAAAATGAAAGTTAGGTATATCAGCATATTCCAAAATTGCAATGTCCTTATCGTCTAGGTTACTTTGTTTGATTTAGAACTTTACAGAGTTCACAATCATGCTTCATACAGTAGGTGTTCGATTTGACTTAACATACATCACGCTCAATTCTCAAATGTTTAGGTAAAGGTGTAGTACCTACAGTAAACCCACATTTCACTAGTTCCATATGTTATAGAGGACGAGCCTATTGCCATCAACGGTGCACAAATCCAAACTTCAAGATGCTCTGAAATTCATGCACGACTTGGGAATCGCACCCATAACATAGCAAGCGACCTAGCCTGACCAAGCTTTTCTTTTAGAGTTTAGACCAACGAGGTAGTCAACAAACAACATAGGTACCTACCTACTATAGGCATAATTAAACAATAAGAAAAAACTAATCATGCAAAAGTTTCATCTTAATTAACATTTCCAAAAACAACAAGACGACCCAAAAAATGAATAATGTTGCCATTTGGAACAAGACAAAAATGTGTAAATTCGATTTGCCATATCCGTAACGTCTAGGTTACATCGATTGATTTCGGATCAAATGACTCCTTTTATGCGTCGTATTTGACTTATTCGTTTGTAATTTCGCTACTTCCCATAGCGGGAATAATCCCACGTTTGGTCCTCTAAAGACATATTCACCATCGTACCTAATCATAAAGATTTATGTAATGAATACCCGATTTGTAAAGCCCGCTTACACTAACACCCAGTGACATCTAATTAAATATGCTTCCCCAAGGCATACGTGTACCTAATTAGTACAACCCATATTCGCCAGCTATGTTTATGTCCCAAATAAATCCAGAATCCGTGTCTGAAAATTCCATGGGAAAACCCAATACTAACTATTACAATTTGCCCGACCAGGGAATCGAACACAGGACATTATGTTCAAATATTATATGCGCAAATAACAGCTTGGCTTAGCACCGAGAGTCGGAATTCGAGAAAACAGTCAAATTATTCATTGATTGATTTAGTTGTCGCTTACTTAGTAATAAAATTTAAAGAAAAAAAATCTTTTTAAAAACAAGCTTTTATTACTTATTAATAAAAAGAACTAAAAAGTTAAAAATAATTTAAACCTTATAAGAAAAATAAAAGCGTGTTACATTTTTTAGCATATAAACCTTCATTATTTTTCTTTCGCAATCAAAATGTAACACGCTTTTATTTTTCTTATAATGTTTAAATTATTTTTAACTTTTTAGTTCTTTTTATTAATAAGTAATAAAAGCTTGTTTTTAAAAAGATTTTTTTTCTTTATATTTTTATTAATAACATAATAGCTATTGCTTAGACTGACTACAAGCCATAACTGCAAGTTATGAGTAACATAGCTTTTCTAATTAGTGTACAAACGTAAAAGACCACAATAACTTGGATATCTCTATAATTTAATAGGAAGAGGTAAATGATACAAATATTTTAATAAAAAAATGTGTTCAAAATAAATCTTATAACACAAAATTATTCTAATATTACCTAAGTATAATAATTATGGCCACATTATGTTGAGATCAAAATCATAGATTTACCAATTACACTGAACTAATAAAATTTAGTAACAATATATATTATATTATATATTTATTGTAAAGTCTCAAAATCTAGGAATATTGATAACAAATAGGTATCAACTTCAACCAAACTTCCTTCCTTATTTCGAACATTTGGGGTCTTAATTACTTACAGCTTAATTTCGTGTCTATGGCAACTAAGGAGATTACTCAGTAATTATTCGCACGTGCTTAACATTAAAAAGATCTATCAGACTTGTAAGTTTAACAAAACAATTTTTTTTATTATTACTATTTACGGGCAAATTCAGCCAAAAATCCTTTCTTGTATCGGGCATTAGATTTAAAAGCTTATCAATTATGCCTGATTAGGTTTCGCCTATAAACCTATAGGGGCGTGTTTTTGTGCAGCCTCAGGCAAACTTTGAGTTTTCATAAATTTTATCTGAAGAAAATCTAGAATTTAGTACTCATTTTCATCGTAGCTTGTTTTATAGACTAACGTGTATGTGCCAGGCGCGGATACAGGGGGGGGGGCAATGGGTGCAATTGCCCCCCCCTGAACCAGACCAAATACGTCATTCATTAGCCAAGCTTGGTTTGACGAAATTGAAATTAAATATTCTAGTTGTATATCTTGTCATGGGCGTCGCCAGGAGGAGGTAACTGCCCCTGCCCCTAGAGGCTCAGGATTTTTAAAAGTCAAAGTTTTTTTTTTTTTTCTGCCTGATGGCATAGAACGGTATTATAGCATAAATATCTGAGGCAATGTTGCAAAAATTTCAAGCTCGCTACGCTCGCTTTTGAAGCCTAGTTTTTCATGAGTCTTAACTTTGTATATAAGAGGCCCAGGTAACTCCAGTAGGTCGGTAGGAAAAGTGTTAAAATTTTCGAGTTCGCTACGCTCGCTCTACAGATTACTTTCTCTTGAATTTATTTAAAATTCGACCAAGTAACTCCTATATTATGAACGTTTGAAACCATTCTAACCTGTCCAAGGCAAGGTGTAAGCGTTTCTCGCTACACCCCCCCCCCCCCCTGGCCCAAAAGCAGCCCCCTTGTATCTTGCATATCATGGATTTCTGTAAAGTAACGCCCATTTATTATCAAAAATTTATCCATTTTTTTTTAAGAATTTTCCAAAAATTGCCCCCCCCTTCAAGGAAATCCTGGATCCGCGCCTGGTATGTACCCCTTTTTCCTACAACAACCACAATATCTTTTAAATACACTCTTGGACTAATTTTACGCACTTTTTGAATTGAAGAAAGATCAGAATAAGAATAAAAATCGGATACTTCCATGACATGTCGACAGGTTTTTGAGCTATTTCACAGCATCAATAAAATCGTTAAAGTCGCAAACTTTTCCTTTCTTTTATATAGATTGCTCGACTCTGTGATGAAAACTGTCAGCAGACATAAATGTATGCCCTGGTTGCCCTGTTACTGCATTTTTAAGTAGTATCCTTTAATTTTTCATTAAACATTATTAACATTTCATAGCAGCAGCAAGTGTTTCTTAGTGTGCTTCTTACTAGTGAAATAAATTATGTTAAAAAAAATACTAGAAGGCAAAGAGCAGTAATGTGTCCTAATGCAGTTGTGTTAGTAGTTTACTTATCAGCAAGAAACATACTGCGGTTTGGCTTATTAAAAGTTCCACTTCCGGGACAGCTATCTATCTATCATGGGGTTTTGGTTTCCGCACTTAGTCCTTAAAGTGGACCATTGTGCGTGAGCCATGGTGGCCGTTTACTCCAACCAGCCCACCTCCCTCCAGAAGCAGATCAAACTTCCCGGTCTTCTCAGGGCGTCCGCAAGGGATCTTGGTGTTCCCAGGGTCTCCTCGCGAATCTTGGTAACGCCAGTGCACTCGAGGAGCACATGCGCCACCGTTTCCTCCGCCTCCATGCATGCTCTGCATAGGGGACTGTCAGTGATTCCTAGGGTGTGGAAGTGTTTATTTAGTGAACAGTGTCCAGTGATGGTCCACGCCACCAGTCGTAGGCTATCTCTGTCCAGGCGCATAAGGCGCCTGGTCAGCTTTGTGTCCAGGGATGGCATAGCTTCCTTGGATTGCCTACACCCTGGTGCCGAGGTGGACCTCATACATTTCTCCGCTTGTATTCGAGTGTGTTCCTTTAACCACCTTCTTAGTTGCTTGAAAGGAATAGGCACAATGGGCTCGGGTCCGCAGGGTTTTGTGCTGGATCCCCTTCTGGCAAGCTCATCAGCCGCATCGTTCCCAAGTGATCCACTGTGACCTTTAATCCATTGTAGTGTTACCGTGTTATGGTTTAGTACCGTGATTCGTTCTAGGGCATTATGGCATTCTAGTATCAGTCTCGACGTTATCTGATTACTCTTTAAGGATTGAAGGATTGAGGCACTGTCGGATAGTATTCGAATATTGGTATCCGTAACCTCCCTGGCCTCTATAGCGTGTGCCGCTTGGATGATACCCACACACTCTGCTTGGTAAACAGAGTTGAGTATTCCAAGGGGTTTGGCTATTTTAATGTTTAGGTCGTCGGAGAACACCCCGAAACCTGTCCCATCGTCGGTTTTTGATCCATCAGTGTAGATTCTTAGCTCGTTCGTACCTAAGTAGTCATACAACTCCGCTGTGAGCTCTATAATAAATAATAATAAAATAGTTTATTACCGTGTGGTAAAGTGGGCGCTTAGATGATCTTGTGGTAAATTTTATATGAGAAAGTGAAGAGTGAATGATGTAAATGTGTTTGATGATTGTGAGGGAGTGTATGGGGTGTTTTGTGCTTGTCGTGTGTGGAGTGAATGAAGTGAGTGTATGTTTGTATTGTGTTTTGCGTGTTTTGAATATGGGAGAGTACAGCGTGGGTGTGAGAAATAGGTGAGTGACATAATGAGTGAACGTTTATTAGGTGATGTAAGTTAGAAGTGATTCCGTATTATTATGGTAATCTTGTATTAGTAGCCATTCCATTACTGTACGTTTTAGTTTAAACCTAGGGAGACCGAGAATGTTTAATTTTTTGTGAACTTGATTATAAATGTGCGGTACTTATGACGTAAAATTTCTTGCAAACTTAGTTTTATGTTGGATGCTGGGAATTATATGTTTACGTTTTTTGGGGTCGGGAGGAGCCAAACTACCATGTGTCCTAAGAATTGATTGAAGCACAAATAGCTGTCGTACAGTCAAAACCTGAGTCTGTCTGAGTCGTAAAGTCTGCATAAAGTTGCACTGTTGGATATTTGCGTGGTTTCTTTGTCATAACATTAAGGACTGCTCTTTGTGCCCTTTCAGCCCTCAGGAGACCTGTCTTCTTGGCTCCACCCCACACATTGATGCAGTACCCTAGCACTGATTGGCACAGAGCAAAATATACCATTTTAAGAATATTATGATCAGCTGACCCCCTGAGTGATTTGAAGATAGAGATAAGTCGCAATGTTCGGGTGGTGAGTGAGGTGTTTGTCCCATCTTAGTCCGTTGTCTATATGGATGCCGTGGTATTTAACACTGTCATTTCTTCTTAATTTTGGACAGGAGCAACATGTTAGGGGACTTGTACATGAGTGTCCCGCTATGGAGAAAGTACTTGATGGTTTCAAGTAGTAGCGGATAGCGAAAGGAACGTATAAAGTTTTAGACAAATTTAATGTCAGTAGATTGGAGTTAAACCAACGCATGATTCTACTTAGGGCAGATTCAGCATTGCTTTTAACAGCTTCCCAAGAAGGACCGTGGACGATAATTGCGGTGTCATCTGCATAGGTATATATGTTGCAGTTAGAGAGCGTCATGTTGCAGAGATCGTTTATATAAATTTGAAACAATGTTGGCCCTAGTATGCTACCTTGTGGTACGCCGTAAGTCACTAACTGTTCGTCACTTAAATTGGAACCAATTTTGACTTGTTGACTACGGTTATTAAGGTAGTGTGAGAAAATCTCCAGCGCCTTACCACGAACACCCAAAGATTCCAACTTTGAGATAAGTTTGGGAACAGAAACCGTGTCAAACGCTTTAGAAAGATCTATAAAAATTCCCAGGCACTTTGTCTTTTCGTCGAGTTTTTTAGCAATCAATTGCGTAAGATCTAGTACCGCGTCTTCAGTTGATACTCCTGAACGAAAGCCGTATTGGTTGTCGGCTATAAGATGAAATTTTTCTAGGAAGTTTCTAAGTTGCTTATTAAGAATTTTCTCAAAGATTTTTAAAAGCGATGTGAGGACCGATATGGGTCTATAATTGTTAACACAGTTTCTGTCCCCTCCCTTGAAAATTGGGTGCACAATAGCTTTTTTAAGAGCATTTGGGAAAACTCCTGTCTGAATGCAGAGGTTAAGGATGTAGGTTATAGGTGGAACCAGGATATGACGATTCGTTTTTAATAGCGATGTCGTGATACCGTCCCAACCTACGGCACAGTCACTGCGTAGCTGAAGTATAGTTGCTTCAACGTCACTTTCGTCTATTTCAGCAATGACAAGCGAATTACAAGGATTACTTGTTGTTAAAGTTTCGGGGGAAGGACTGCTGATGGATGTAGTTTGATTTTGTACTATCTCGGATGCCAAGCTTTTACCAACATTGGTGAAAAAAGTGCACACATTGTTAATGGAAGAAGTAGGAGTGTCACATAATTTCAAAAGTATGTCTGAACTATTTCGTGTTGGGCGAGTGTTCGTGATTTCTTTAATTGTTTTCCATAGGGCTTTAGGGTTGTTTTTACTTTTTTGTAGTTCGTTGTGTTCATGTGCCTGTTTAAGTTTTCTAAGTAGTTCATTGCAAAAGTTTCTATAGCGCGTATACGTAATTTTTAGGGTTAAGTTATCCGGATTTTTTTAAATGCATGTTGTCTCGATTCTTATAATGCATTTAAGAAGACCTGCGTTGATCCATGGCTTTAAGTTTCGTTGTTTCCTCGGGATGGTGACTTGTATTGTGTGTTTAATTGTAATTGTAGAGATAATTTTTATTAGTATGTTCATAGCTTCGTTACCATCACTACTCTTGTAGATATCTGCAAAACTTGTATTCCCCAGTTCGTCCTTCACAGCGTCATAATTTATGCGAGAAGTAGTGGTTTTTTTGTTACGTGTAGGGTTAGTGTATTTAAGTACTAGCACTATCGGTTTGTGGTCAGTAATGTGTGATTCCAGAATTAAGGTGATAGTGTCTAAATTTTTTTTTGTTAGAAAGTGGTCTAAACAGTTTTCTAATATGGTTGGGAGTAGGTGGGTAGGTGATAGTCCATGAGAGGCGTTTAGGATGAGATAGTCCAAGCTACGGTCGTTTTTGTTATCTTGCCTGATATCTATATTCAGGTCACCAACAAAGACGACGTTCTGATAGGTAGATAGATCATTGTAGGCATCATTGAGGCTATTAAGAAAAAATTCAAATTGATCTCTGGTGTTATACGAGGGAGACCTATAAACTGCCACAATAACAAGTCCCGGTTCTATTTTGCATATGAGACAGTTTGCATTTACCATGTTGGGTTCGTATACAGTGGCGCTAGACTCGGTTTTAATATAGATTACGACGCCTTCATTTTGATTTGAGTTATTTGAGGAATAGTGTGACTGTTAACCATTCATTATAGGGACGTTACTGACTTTTCTCAGCCAACACTCTGTCAGCACAATAACGTCAAATTCAACTTTGGTGGTATGGATAAGTGTTTGGAGACTATCGAAGTTTTTTCATGTGCAGTATCTTAATGTTATTATGGATTGAATATTTAACGCAGTCCTCTGGGTTAATTACGAATGAATTTTCTAGGTGAAGCCTGTCTAGGTCATCATTAATGTTATATAAGCCATTGAGATTGAGATTAAAGTTATTTCTATGTTTAATGTTGCTAGTTTCGATAAAGGTTCCTAACAGTACCACCAAAATATCAGAGATGACTATGTGGTGTATGTAATGGTGAATGGATGTTCTTTTGTAGGTGTTTGATGAATGTTATTTGTGAATTTGTGCTGGTGAAGTATTGTGGGGTGTTTAGGTTTGTGTTAGTGTGTTTTGCTGTTGTTTGTGTATACATTCACTAATGGTTGAAATTAAAAACATACTGTTTAATGTTCACATCAATGAAACACCGTTTTATTCTTATTACGTCTATAATAATCAAGTAAGGTACAAGTTAGTTCACAATTCACATAGCAATAATGGCCACCTCACAATATGTTGTAGCACAAAATCATCGAAAATCGAACCTCTACCACCAACAATCAGTCTCTTATTCTAAATATCTGGCGGGAAGCCTTCTGATTCGTCGAGTGCCGTCCCGCTCTATGGCGCTCGGCGACGCGACGCTCTCCGGCGCGCGGGAAATTTCAAAATTTGGGCCAAAAGACCCTGCGCGTGTCACACACTCCCCCTCCAAGTCGGTAACTAGTCCCGAGTCCGACTTAGGACTTAATGCACGACCGCGCGGTCTCCCTCTGCGTCTTTTAGGCTGCAGTGGAACTGTTGAACCTAACGGAGTAGTCAAGGGGGTTAAGTCCGAACTATGGTACTTTCCTATCACATTATTCGAGTGGTCCGCAAGAACAAAAGTAGTAGGACTAACTATCTGCCTAACGCGATACGGACCGTCTCGTCGGGGCATAAACTTTTTTGTAATGCCCTTCGATGCATTACTCAAATCATGAGTTTTGAGCAGAACTAAGTCTCCTACATTAAACTTTGTTTCCTTTATACGGGAATTATCAGCTACTTCCTTACGTACGTCCTGACTTTTCTCTACTCGTTCCCTAATGTCGGAAAGCGAAGTTATAAAGGTACGCAAGTAGGGAGTGACTTGAGGAACGAAGTTTTCCTTATCCAAGATACTGCGTAAGTCATGGTTAACATCGAACGGGGTTCGCAACTCCCGAGCAAACATTAGATATGCGGGTGTCTTACCTGTTGTGGAACACACAGCGCTATTCATAGCAAATCTGACACTCGCCAAGTGCTTAGGCCAGTCGGTGTGCGTAGTCTGTACTAAAATGGATAACTGTACCTTGAGGTCCCGGTTTTTTCTCTCAGCGGGATTGGCCTCTGGATGGTATAATGGTATTAGCTCCTGCTTAACGTTCATCAGGTACATACATTGCTGCATAACAGCAGACACAAATTGCGTACCGTTGTCTGAAATGACACGTCGTGGCAATCCGTATCGAAGGAAGTAGTCCTCCAGAAGGATACGAGAACAGGCCTCTGCTGTCGCATCAACAAGAGGAAAGAGTTCTACCCACCTGGTAGCCACATCCTCTATCAACAGTATCCACCGCTCCCCCTGGTCTCCAGGTGGTAGTGGTCCAAATAGGTCGATAGCTAGGACTTCGCCTCGCTGCTGAAGTACTGGAGTTTGCAACAAACCTGAGGGCTTTTGATTTGATGGTTTGTAACGAAGGCATTCAATGCACTTTTTCAGATAATCAGTCACATATCTGCGCATGCCAGGAAAATAATATCTTTCTCTAAGTCGTTGAAGAGTCCGCTCTATACCCTGATGGCCAGCAGTAGGTGAATCATGTAGCTCCTTTAGAATCTCATCTCGCATGGAACTCGGCACCACAAACTGAGCGTCTTCAGCATCAGCATCAGGGTCATATCGGTAGAGAACACCTAACGACAATACATACCCTCTCTCTAACCATCGACTATAGGTGAGTTCGTCGGGATCTTCCAGATCCTGTATTATTTTCATTAAATCGGGGTCGTCTAGTTGAGCCGCTCGCAAGTCAGCTGGACTAGCAGTAGGTAAATTTATGAGAACTGGACACAAACCTTGTTCTTCTGCATCTTCTTTGTCATAACAGGGTGGGCGGCTTAACGTGTCCGCGACTACGTTAGCCTTGCCTGGGGTATATTCGTAAGTAATATTAAATGACTGGAGCTTAAGTGCCCAGCGCACCAACCTACCTGAGGGTGACTTGACAGTAAGTAGCCACTTGAGAGGCTGATGATCACTCTTAACTATGACCTCATGTCCATCTATGTAGCCTCTGAAGCGCTCTACAGCCCATACTACGGCCAAAGCCTCCCGTTCTGTGGTGCTATAGTTCTTTTCCGCGGGGATCAACAATCTGCTGGCATACTCAATGGGCTGTTCTCCAATGCCCTCACCCTGCAGAAGGACCGCACCTATCGCATAGCTACTAGCGTCTGTTCTGAGAATTAAGGGCTGGGAGTAGTCAACTTGTATTAAAATAGGTGCAGACGTAAGGCGCATTTTCAGCTCCTCAAAAGCGTTTACCTGCTCGGACTGCCAGACCCAGGGCTGACACTTTTTGGTCAGGCGTGTTAGGGGCTCAGCAATAGCGGAGAAATTAGGCACGAACTTCCTGAACCAGGAGCAAGTCTGCAGGAAAGTTCTTAACTGTTTAAGATTTTGAGGTGGTTTCATACCTACTATAGCTTGTACTTTATCGTTGTCAGGAGACACACCATCCTTAGTAATGGTATGCCCCAAGTACTTTACCTCTTTTCTACAAAATACACATTTGTCTCGATTCGCCCTTAGTTTGAAGGCGCGCAGCTTATCCAAAACGGCGTGCAAAGCAGCAAGATGACCGGAGTACGATTCTGTAATGAGCAGCAGATCGTCCTGATAAGCTAATATTGTAACATTGTCACCTTCAATTTGACAGAAGTCGCGGTTTAGAGCAGAGCGAAGCTTATCAATTAGGCGCTGAAACGTTGACGGTGCATTTTTCAAGCCGAATGGCATGCGAGTGAAGCGGTAAGTACCAAAAGGCGTTTGGAAAGCAGTTTTATCCTTATCGCTTTCCTTCATGGCTACCTGCCAGAAACCAGTCCTTAGATCAAGCGTGGACATGAAGCAGTTGCGTTTAGTCGACTGAACCAAGTCGTCAATATGCGGCATGGGGTAAGCGTCAGTTTTAGTTACAGAGTTTATTTTACGATAGTCCACACAAAACCTTACCTTGCCGTCTTTCTTGGGCACAAGCACAGCAGGAGAAGTCCACGCGGACTCACATTCTTCAATGACACCATCTGCCAGCATCTTCTCCAGCTCGACCCTCATTAGTTCCTTCTTAGCAGGTGTGAGCCTATAAGGAGGGACAGATATTGGTGCATGGTCACCTGTGTCAACGTGGTGTTCCGCATAAAGGGTTGGCTCTCCCTGTTCCGAAAATATATCACTATTTTGCTGTAGCAAGTCAGATAACTGCTGTCTTTCATTTGGATTCAGCATAAGCCCCTCACCATCACGCAAAAGATCAGCAGCAAATATATTAGTGCACAACTTTGGAGTTTCATACTCAATGTCATATAAAATATGCTCACCTGAAAAATGCCAAGAAGATGAAGCAAAATCAAGCACAATGCCCGCTGCAACCAAGAAGTCCATTCCAAGCAGCGTTTCATTATCTTGAGCATCCGGAAAAATTGTAAATTGAAGTGTCACTGACCTTTCAGGAGTTACCCTTACTTCCAAAGTGGTAAGTAGTACTGGGCGAGTACGTGCAGAGCCATCTGCAAGCCGGACTCGTCGAGTTGTCTCCTCACAGGGGTGCTCGTGCTTCTGCAGCAACCGGTACAGCATAGCACCAGCAACACTACTCTTAGCACCTGTATCCAACAATGCATTCCCTCGAACACCTAAAATTTTAACACTTAAAGTAGGCCTTAGTTTAATCTGGTGCTCCACAGAGTCACTCAGAGAATCATTTTTATCATTACTGTAAACTGTAGAAAAACGTTCTAAACTTTCCATGGACACCCTACATTCGTTCGTCAAGTTCACCCCACTTGATGAGGAAATAATATTTTGATCACAAAAGTTATCTGCAGAAAAATTATTTAAAGTACCATTAACTGGTGCATCCACCCCACTGGGTGTATTAAGCAGCACTTGTGGAGACTGAGACCTACCTAGGTAGTCACTATCAAAAAAACTCATAGGGAGAGTTGCTACAAAATCTGTCGGTGAGAAATCTACCGAATCATAATAATATTTATATTTACCGCTTGGAGGAGAAATGGTGGTTTTTAACTTACAAGGCTCTACGGAGTCAGACGCGGGAGAGAGACTCGCGACGTCGACAGCGTTATAGTGATTTGTACACTTTGGACACTGCGACCGAATAACACCTTTAGTGCCACACCCGTAGCATGCAGGAACTTTATTTATCGAAGCAGTCACACCACCATCGTCGCCCGCAGGTCGTGGCGCGGAATCGCGCGCAGGACGTGCAGCAGCGCCGGTACTCGGCGCGACAGGGTTGTTGCACGACGTATTATGCGGCACGCGGGGCTCCCGCGGCGTAGTAGGCGCGTAGCGTGGCGGTGGCGTCGCGGCGCCGGCGCTCGAAGCATGTCCCCAGGGCTCCCGTGGCGTCGCCGGCGCGCAACGTGGCGGCGGCGTAGTTTTGAGGGATGTTTCGCCCGAGGTGGTTGATGTCCACTGCTGTGGCGTCCTGGTGCGTCGACGTTGGTACTCGCTTTCGTCGGTCGCGTCCTCCACGTGCCTCGCTTTTTGCAATAGCACTTCGTACGACGATATTTCATCACGCCGCACTCGTTCACGGACACGCTGGTGTAGGAGGCCGTACAGCATATCAATTTGTACTTTTTCACTGACGTCACCGGCTGGAAGTCTTGCGAATAGAGCTCGAGCCCTGGCGACGAATCGTTCAGTCTTTTCACGACCTTGTGACATACTGAATAGTTCTATGTAAATTCGATGTGGCGGACGCGTGTCACCGAATGCACTTCGTATGGAAGACACCGCGTCACTCCAGGTGCTGATGGTGGATTTGATTCCCTGCCACCAGACTGATGCATCGCCTGTCAGCAGCATGGATAACCCACGGAGTGCGTTGTCATCACTCACGTGGGCGCACTCCTTGTAGGCCTCCGTGGCGTCGATGAAGCCGTCAAGTGAGTCACCTGGCGCTCCACTGAACCGCGCCGTACATTTGGCGAAGTTCCCGAGGAGAGCGGCCGAGGGCGCCGCGGCCGGCGTGGTCGCCGCCGCCAGCGTCGTCGATAGTGAGTCACGACGTGTTTCATGTTCGAGGACACGGCCGAGTAATCGCTCGAATGCCGCTGTTTGAGACTCTTGTAGCGTCGTCAACATGGACGCCATGTCGTCTGTTGTAAAACTGGACCTCACCGGAGGCCGAGCGTTCGCTTCGTCGGCGTCGATGGCATCTTCAAAATCCGATTGTCGACGTGATTGCCGGCGTGTACGCGTCATTGTTCGTGTGGATTCACTGTGTTTTGTTGTACGAGCACAATCACAGTCCCTCGCTTGGGCGCCAGTTTAATGTTCACATCAATGAAACACCGTTTTATTCTTATTACGTCTATAATAATCAAGTAAGGTACAAGTTAGTTCACAATTCACATAGCAATAATGGCCACCTCACAATATGTTGTAGCACAAAATCATCGAAAATCGAACCTCTACCACCAACAATCAGTCTCTTAGGCCGCGTTCCGAATTAGGCTGTAATCGATTTGAGCGTCCATAAAGCTGTTCCGAATTACCGTGAGCGCGATATCGATGTCCTTTGAATCGTCATAGATGACGTCATGACATGCGCCATTTTGCGATTACACTGACCATGCCCCAAATAAATATCACTGTGAGCGCTGTCAAAAATGACAGCTTTTTTCACAGGTTGTGTTGTATAATTTGATTGAAAAAAATTGAAATGAGTTTCAAACTCATGAACATTATTTTTAATTACCGTTGCATCTATGTAATTTGTAATTCGTAGGATTTTTTTAAGGGGTAAATCTTTGCCGGGAGCAAAATACCCTAATATAAACGCTTTCGTCATCCTTTTCATCACTGGACGAATAGTCGTTCTCTATATAAAAATGTGAGTTATCAGAGTAGATAGAGTCAACCAACGTAACTTCCATTTTCAAAATAAGTCTTGTGAAATGTTTTGGTTTGGGGTTATGTTTACTGTCAACGCGTTCACGAGCGTTCCGAATTGATGACGGCTCTTAGCTGTCATAATCGTGATATCTAAATCGGAACGCAAAATATCGATGTGAGCGCTGTGAGCGATTATAGCCTAATTCGGAACGCAGCCTTATTCTAAATATCTGGCGGGAAGCCTTCTGTCTGATTCGTCGAGTGCCGTCCCGCTCTATGGCGCTCGGCGACGCGACGCTCTCCGGCGCGCGGGAAATTTCAAAATTTGGGCCAAAAGACCCTGCGCGTGTCACAACTGGAAAAAATTTAAATAATAATAATATGGAGGAGTTAATAACTAGTCAGATACTGGTGGTGGGTGTAGCCAGTAGACATTTTTCTGAATGAATT
Organism: Xestia xanthographa; assembly: GCA_905147715.2. Taxonomy (NCBI): domain Eukaryota; kingdom Metazoa; phylum Arthropoda; class Insecta; order Lepidoptera; family Noctuidae; genus Xestia; species Xestia xanthographa. The sequence continues at coordinate 25,241,127 of LR990665.1, forward strand.
AATATATGTTTATCTCCGTGTAGCTTTCTCAAGAAGATAATTATTCCCGTTGGCAATCCAGAGCAAACTCCCGAGATAGATAAAACAGTTTTTTGGTGTTGGCAGGTAATTGTTCGGTGATGTAAACAGGCTGGCATTTTCCCGGAATACCAATAAGTGTTGTGCTCAACTTATCCTCTTTTGGTTTATCCTTGTTGTAGGATCGGACAGCTGATAGAAATGACTGCTTGGATTGGACTGTAGTAAATTCGGCGATAATAGGTCGTGGTGTTGCAGAATTCTATGTTATAGTGTTTTTGGAAGCAGTGGGTCTTCAGGATTCTGTCGCTGGGTGATGCCATCATGGGCTGTTGTTTGATAGCATCTTCTCTGATGCGTGTGTGTTTAATTCTGGAATCGTTACTTAGGGTGCCAAATACTTCGAGTCTGAAAGTCGCTATGGCCGCCTCCTCTCTTACGACGAGGTGTAGAGGTGGTAGCCCCAGCATCGCCTGTAAGGCAGCAGTGGGAGAAGTTCTCATGCTGCCGGTGATTGCTACGCAGGCAAATCTTTGTAGTTTCTCGAGATCCTTTTGGGTCGTACTTAGGTTGGTCCTGGGCCACCAAACTAAAGAGCCGTATGTAATGATTGATCGGATAACTGTGGTGTAAAGCTAGTAGGTGATTTTGGGGCTTATGCCCCAATTTCTCCCAAGGAGTCTCTTACATTGCCATAGGGCTATACTGGCTTTTGTGATGATGTATTCGGTGTGTTTGGCCCAGTTCAGCTTCTTGTCCAAAAAGATACCCAGGTATTTGGTTTCAGTCGATAGGCTTAGGGTTGTCCCAAAGAAGCTTGGTAATTATAACGTTGCCAGCTTCCTTTTCTTTGTGAAGAGGACGAGTTCGGTTTTGGTAGGGTTCACTGCTAGTCTGTATTCCTTGCACCAGTCTTCTACTATCCTTAGGGCTTGGCGCATAAGGTTGCATAGTGTGTTTTCGTGTGTGCCGTTTATTATTATGATCAGGATCATCGGTATAGCCCACCGTGTAGTAGCCTCTGCTGTTGAGACGTTTGATGAGGCTGTCTATTACGAGGTTCCATAGTAGTGGCGAAAGGACACCACCTTGGGGGCAGCCCTTCGCCACTATTGCTCTGGTGGTGTCGTTTACCGTAACTTGTACGGCTCTTAGTCGGAGCATATTTGTGATCCATCCTCGCAGGGTCGAGTCCACACCGTGTTCCTCGACTGCGGTTTGGCTTATTAAAAGTTCCACTTCTAGGACAGCTATCAAAATAAGGATATTACTATACAGAGCTCATTACAAGGATTCCGAATCTATGAATAACTCAATTTTCCAAAAATCCTGCGTTTCTATTAGCAAGGCAGTATTTAACGCAGAGGCAACACCGTGCCTAGATAACTTTGAAAGCATTGAGTTGTAACATTTTATTATTGGAGTGTTTTGGTCTACCAACTTGATTGACCGAGCGAACAAGACACCGTTAGAAAGTAACTTTAGCAGCATGACGCAAGGTGTTGCCATACCGTACGATTCTGCCACAATGTGCAATATTTTAAATTATTGTAGCATGCGGTCATGTGGCATGCCGCAGTACGCACAGTGTTGCCTTGGCGTAAAGCAGCCTTTATTGATGCTCTGTGCAACGTGGCAAAGCCGCTAGTCTCTTCCTGGACATTATTAGTTGACAGCGTTGAAGAGTAGTCATGTAAAGCCAATTTTTAGTTTATTATGTTAGTTTAGGTAATTTTTTTATGTAAAAATAATAATATTTTCTTGTTGGAAAAACCAGGAATACATCAAATCGAAAAGGATTATTGCATCTGTGAAAATGGACATTGATATTTTGACAGTGATATTTCTTCCAAGTCATTCGTCACGTCAACGTCAAATCGTCAAGGACGTCAAGTCAATCACACATTCGGCGAGATATTAGATTTCGAAATGATTTCATAATATTTGTCTAGGAAAAACGTGAATCAAAAGTGCTATAAATATTTTTTAAGGTACGTGAGCTTGGCTACTATTGAAAATTTAGATGTTAAGTGGTAGTTTTGTGTGATTATACGCGTAACTAAGTGTTGTTTACGTTATAGGTCACAAAAGGTTACGCAGAGTTCGGTAGTCATGCTGGAGGTGCTTATAAGCGGTTGTCGCGAGGACTGGCAACTCATTTCGATCCAACCACCAATGCTGGAGGATAGCAACGGGACGCCAGTCGACGAGTTCGATTGCAGCGACATGGACGCCTGCTATGAAACATTTGATAAAGATGGGTATGTTTTTATTACCATTTTCGTATTTATTTTCAGGAAAACTTCTTTGGAAAGTAGTCCTCGAAGACACCGTTATTCACAGGCCAGTGTGCTAAATTTAAGGTAGCCTTTGCAATCAGTTTTCATAGAAGAAATTGTCAAAAGTTTACTTTCAATTTCGCAGTGAAAGTTTTGGCTGTATTAGTTTGTTATTGTGTCCCTTGTTAACTTGAAATGCTTGTTGATGAATGAAAGTAGCATTATATCTCCTTTCTCTATTATTTTGGAAGAAACCTTCAATTAAAAAACTCGAATAAACTTAATTTCCTGAAATATAACTTCTGAAGTGCTTGCATTTACTATGATTGAGAGCAACTTTGAAATATAATAAAACTAGTTAACAATAAAATTGTCTAAAATATTTTAAAAAATGCTAAAAGTCATAATAGCACATGAGTTGGTATAATTTAAATTCATTTGTAATGCAAATCTACAAATTACGTACCCAAGTTTAACTTTAATACGCAACTAAAAGACTGAATAATTAGGAAGTTTAAATTAAATTACCATGTTATTATTTGAGCGTGTTTAAACACATTGTCAAGGATGAATTTTTTTTTGTAGGTACCTAATGTCTATTTCCACAGTTTCAATTTTATTAGCACTCAGGAACTAAATCATACAAATAAATAACTCAGTATGGAAGCAGTATTGATTTAGCTGTAAATATATAAATCAGCTGCATCCGGTTTAACTGGAATTCAACCCCCAATATCCCATAGTTGGGAACAGCTAGGCAGGTGATGAATAGTGCTTTCTACTTTTTCCTTGAAAATTTACTGTTAATTTGGGCATTAATGTCACATTTTTTATAAAAGTTAGACTGTAGATTAAGTAGGATTACTTTCTCTTAATTTAAATAACTTTGATTATTCAAAAAATAAATTCCTCAAGAGCCTATTATAAACGAAAGTAAGAAAATGATGTCATTAATTTATAGTCCAGTAAAAGCATATTTTAAATGATACATTCAATTAAAAAATATGCTAAAATGTTTTTGTCTTATTTTGTTCAGCTGCTATAAATAATTTTGAATGGCAATATAGGTGTAGCCACTAGCCTAGTGTTCGTGCGCGTCGTGAGCACACATGCATGAATGAGTCGCGGATGCGGAATCCGCAGGCGCACGGATAATTACTCGACATGTTTGAACTTGCCCGAGTGCGAGCGTGCGCGCACACATTGCGGGCCGGAACAAGTCGGTGTTTGTTTCGTGCGCCCGCCGCCCGCCGGGGATTCCGCGGACGCGGTGCTCCGTCACCTCCTCGATGCATACTCACGGTTCACGGTTTCCGTATATCGCAATTGAACGCCCCATGCATTCTGCTCGCCGGCAACCGTATACGTGTGAATACTCTACAGCCATGTGAACGATCATACGTGTGTGAAAAGAGCCTTACGTGCTGAGGACGATGGACTGCTTGTCCGCCAGTCAGATATGACCGCTGAACTCGAACCAAATAAAAAAGTTAAGACTGAACTCTTGCGAACAGAGAAGTGAGGCCGGTTTCGTAAACATGTGTGCATTTATTGAGACGTAGTTTTGTAGGTTGATGTAAATGTGTGCGTGTGAGCGTGTATGCACAGAGCGTGGCGTAGTTTTGAGCGTGCCTCACTTTATTGTTTGCAGCGCTGTCTTGGTTTTTTATTTGGTCGGAGCCGCTGAAATGAATCCTGCGTTCATTGGTTGCCGTGCTGTTTTTTCATTCATCTGTTGTTACATTTATGATTCTATCTGGCGGAAAAACTGTCCATCAGCCGTTTAGCGCTTTGAAGAAAACGAGAGTACAATCGGCAGCTCCCTCCATACAAAAACAAAGACAAACATGCATGATGTTACAACAACATTGCATCGACAGATTACCTACGCGCGCTTTATCGATATTTTCGTCAGGTTCGGCGTCGAGTGAACTCGATAGCGCATATCTCTATTGTTTGCACTTCTTTAATTTAATTTTGTATGCCACTTGTAGAGGTGTACTTAGTTATGGAAATAATTAGGAAAATTCGTTTACATCGCGTTCTTCAAATGCGTACCAACGCGCACTAGATCCGCGTCTTCTCTCTCACATATGTAGGAAGCCCTATTGCCTCCTAGCTTAGCCTATAGAGGCATTGAGAACGTTATACACTAATTATATCCTAAACGCTTCTCTGTCCCACTAAATAGCCACATGCCCCGACAAACGTGCTCGCTCACTTTTATTTGATCCTTACATCCATTTCGCCAGTTATAGCTCAACTTTCCTTAAACTTGAACAAAGTTAGGTACTGAAAAATGTTGAGTAACTCTTTTCATCATGTTAACGTAGTCACATTAACAGGCTAATACTCACCTTTTACTAATTATTGAGAAATTGACATTTTCGCATTTCTCTAAGCTAACACTTCATATTCTTCCTCTGTTACTACAAAAACAAGAAGCTGAAAAAAAAGCTAAAGAGGGTTTAAGAGGGTTTAGCTTTTCATAGTCATTGCGTCGAATTCAGATCCTCAAAGGTCAAATCTTTTCTAAATATGCAGTATGGTACTAAACGAACCATGACTTTTCCGGGATAACATACCTATCTGATATCACGCCGATCCGTTGATGCGTAAAGGAAAGGACAATCGGATATCCCATCATCGCATTCATAAAGATTTATGATAAATTCGTTCTCGTGCAGTACTCCACATTTCGTCCATCATTATTGCGAGCCTATTGCCGTCAATCTAGCGCCAATCCAGGCAGTGGGCTGCTACTGAGAAATTCCTGATGATAAAACGCAACAACTCGTAACCTAACTTTGGATCCACCCCTGAACCAAACGTTCAGCAGTAGTTTGCTACCAATAGCCGAACGAGGCAGTATCTCCGCCTGCTGGCGGAGAAAACATGTTTTTATTTGTTCTCTTTTTGCCAAAACGCGTAGCTGACCCATTCCTCCCCCCTACAGGGACGGGAAACTAAACCTGGACGAGTTCCGCGTGATCTGCAAGGCTCTGTTCCGCAACGACAAGGGTCACATCTACCCGCTATCCGAAGAGAGGGCGCGCCACATCTTCCAGGTGTTCGATAAGAACGGGGACGGCTTCATCGATAAGGAGGAGTTCACCTTCTGCTGGAACCATTGGATCAAAGTGGTGAGTTTACTTAGAGAGCGGTTACATTCAGGGATCTTGTTAGACTCGCCAGTTTTGGGACAAAGCGTCAAAGCGTCGCAAGCAAACTGTTATGAGTTAGCCGCTTATTTAGGTCGACCGACTGAATTTTCACTTTACTATTGGTGTACCTTTCCGTATCAAAATCTTGAATTTTCTGTGGTGTGTGTGCGTAGAGATTAGTTAGGTAGGTATAAGCGATGCAAGAATGAACACGTCCGAACACGTCGATAGCTTCTTTCCCACTGTACGCACGAACAAAACAGTTTGCGGCAAACGGACACTACGCCCAGCGAACAACCATAGGGCCACCGCCGACTGGAACCGGTTTTGCTGTGAGTCGGCCACTGAGACAGTCGGCGCATGTAAACGCTGCAAACTGCGTAAAGTGAGCGCAAAACTAGCAAACTGTGGACACTCTATTTCATATATATGGAAGGGCGTACTAAACCGATACGCCGCAAACTCAGTCGGCCGCTAACAGTTTGCCTACTGTGGGGACACAGCCTTACGCCTGACGACTGTAATGAGTACGACGAATTATGCGAAACTGTTAGCTCTTTCGGTCTCCTTTTCTTCATTAATGCTGGCATCTAAGCTTATCTACTCGTAAATTACTACAAAACTTACAAAAAGTTTACGCTTTGATATGCATTTGGCGCCAAAAGTAGATGGAACTTGGTTGAAATCATGGACTTACCGCACAAACATGTTATGAAAGGTTTTTCCCCGTAGATCGTGCGTCCGGTGAGCGCGTTCCTGATAGTGGACGTGCAGAACGACTTCATCTCCGGCACCCTCAATATCAGCAAGTGCAACGCGCAGCAGGACGGCAGTGAGGTCAGTCACTTTACATATTACGTCTGCACATTACTTATATGACATGTCCCTAGTCTTTTCCCAGCTGTATAAGACCTGGTAAGACACCTCTCTTACCGACCAAGAAGCGACTCGCTATCGATAATTTTCACGCTCATGAAACGATTGTAGGTCTTGTGTCAGTAAAGGATATGGTAAGGTAAGACATGTAGTTGCTCGCTGGCGGACCTGCTGTCCATACCGCCGCACGATGTATCTGACAAACGAAGAACTTGTTCTTAAATGCTATCTCTACCCGCTGCTTGCGAAGTTTGCGGTTTTCGGCGGTGTGACAGATATGCCATCGTAAGGGATAAGGTACATAACTCTTGGTAAGACTGGTTGTCAGACTTTCGAGCATGACTAGTTTTATACAGTTGGCAAAAATCAACAAATGACAGCCGTAATTCCATGGGAACTTACGTAATTTTAAATTACCAATTAATGAGTAGGTACCGCCTGGATATCAGAATGGTTGAAATATAATACATGGCATATCTCGCATCTCCTGTGATTCGAATTTTGCACATCTCTTCTCCGTTTTAGTGGAGCCTTTTTTCGGATGGGAAATCATCAAATGACTCCTCCCGCTCTGGGCGGAGCAGGAGGGAGTGTCAGACTTTTACTGACTAAAACCCATCCATGTTCCTTCATCGCCCTTTGTGTTCTGGGGCCACGGTACAGTACAAATGACGATATAAAACGTAAACAAGTGATTCGCAATTTTTCAAAATCTAAATATAAATCATCGTCAACTTATCAATTTGAATATGTATGTATGTCAAATATCTCTGATAAAAATTTGTATTTCATTCATCGATAGCACAATACACTTGAGATAAACATTTACAAAAGTAATTTTACCTGATATGATTAGTAAGTACTTTAGGTAAGTGTAAACTCGAAAAAGTGCTATTATCTGAGTAATTGGAAGTCCGGAAATTGATTTACAATCAATCAATCTTGAATAGATACTTACGTAAAAGGTCTGGTTAACTCTGGTTGGTAAATAGTTATAGTTTAATTACGTATCTACACATCAAACCAAGTCCATATCATTCAACTCGATTCTCAGCAACTCTGATCCAGATGCTACCAGCCACCCTACGAAGATCGTGACTCCACCGAGCCTGAGGGCGTCCCACCCCACCTTACGTTTACCGATTCGCGCTCTCCACTCAAGAACACGTCCATCTCAACGGTCATCGGTTCTACGGCTAATATGACCGGCCCATCATACCGTTCGTAACTAATGTTGACAGCTCGAACGTTAGGCCCGGTGCCTATATTTCTAGGGCTATTATATCCCTCAAATGGCTTAGGCTTAGCATGATCCTCCGTTACGCCTAAAATACTGCAGCATTAATTTTGAAATAAATACATGGTAAAGTTGAGGATTAATGCTAAGTCCTATGTGTGACGAAAACACGATTCCATAAACTTTTCTCGATAGAAAAAAAATCCAAAGTTACCTCCAAATCGAACAATAAACCGCTGGTATTCAAAAAGTACTTCAAATTAGATCATGAAACTTTGCATACTAACTGAACTAACTATAAAGCAGGTCTTATGTGTTTTATTTTTTTAGTCCAATCAATAGATTTTTTGTAAATCGCAAAAAAACACTCATTTCGCACTATTCGGCCGCAGTGACTGATGTAAATAACGGCTTTGTAGTGCAAGCTGATTAGAACTTTATTCTAACAGTATTTCAAACGAAGTTTGAACCACCACAAATAGAGTTGCTAATTTTAGGGTTAGAAGGGCCTTAAATGCCCTTTAACATCATTGTAACGTACTGGAAACAGGTGTTCTTATCCGTTGTCCCATGTTTTATAGACCAGCAAAAACCCAATGGCACCACGATTTCCTGAACCAAACAAGTACATAGAGGTGAATTTCCTAAATTTTTCCGTACCGCACTAATACGGCACAGTATTATTTCCGATAAGCAGCTACACGATATGCTAATGCCGTCGATATGGGGGACTAGCACGAACGCTGCTCACATCTACTCGTATAATGTAGCGTGAGGCCTTAATATGGCGGAAAATGGGAGTGGAATCATTGGGTGCATTGGAAAATTTACCAGACTGAGAAATTCTGACTTTGTTTAGGAAAATTATTTATTCATGCCCAGGTTTGAAATCCGGAAGAATGTTCATTTCCTGTTCAGTATGTTACATTTTTGTTTGAAAAATTGCTTCCTTATCAAAACGATCTGTAAGCAAATGGCCTGAATAGCAAAACGACCAATTATCAAAACGACACTTTAGCAAAATGTCTTATGAACAAATTTACGATCAAACTTCTCAACTGATTGATTGTGACGAACCATCTTCATCATGTGCCGATCCTTTTCCAAACTATGATAGGGCCGGCTTCCTGTCTAACCGGATGCAGCTAAATACCAGTCTTTTACATGATTGTGACGAATGTTGGCAGGAAATAGCTTGACCACAATGTTATTTTCTTTTCATGCCGAAAAAGGCTAGGTTCTTACTAACTTGCTTACTTTGGTATAAGTAGTTTATGTTTGGCTTCCTAATAATTTCCCAACCCACAACTACCTATAAGGGAACTAAGTTTTCAAAGTCAGATGTTATCAGATGACAGGCGAACGCTTCGGTCGATCCCAGAGATACCGATACCGATACCACGCCCATGTTGAGGTACTTACGACGAGATATGGCCGTCTGCTGACTCCGTGAGTCGGAGCCACCCATTTGGATAAATTATCGTTATTAGGCACCGGAATATTCTACTTCCTTATACGTGACTGGTAGTTGCGGAGAATAGCAGGCATTTGTTGTACCTATGTCACAAATTAGTAGGTATATGTATAAAGCAATAATTTACACCCATAATTTCTGCTGGGCTGAATTTGATTGCAATAAAGATTGTAACGAAAGAAGAAAGAACACATAGGTAGCAATAGACATCATCGATATTTTATTTTATTTTCCTGGTGCAAAGGCTAGCCCTGGCAATTCAACGCGGAAACGCTGCAAGTGTCATGGGATCCTTTGCGCCGGGAACGTCTAGGGACTGTGGATTTCTGAGGACTTAGGGTGTTTTTGTAAACCAGTTTAAATTATTATAAGTAGGTAGTTATAGTTTTGTTTTAAGTTTTAATTTAAATTTTCGTGTCTGAATTCTAATTGTTAATTTATATTTTTGAGATATCTAGGTAAACTCCATCTAATGACGGATGTATAAAATAATAACACTGTAGGTTCTGTAATCAATGGCGGCGACCACCCTGAAAAGCACTCCATTTCTTAGCACAACGAATTTTACAAAATTTTGATGAAAATCCAGAAAATTCAATCCAAACCGCCCTCAAATTTCTCCTCACCCACTTAAAATCTAATAATCCTCCTATTTGTAATGTTTACTTACGTCAACGTTCTCTAAAACTGACTCATTCAGAGCCAAGTATTTATAGCCAGTCACTGACGACTGACGTCACACATTCTCTTTCGTCACTGACTACGTCGAAGTCCAAAGATGATAGTAAAATTATTGCGTCATTTAGCTTAAGAATAGTCCAACTGTAACAACTGTAGGTGGGAAGATTAAAATTAATTAAAATGATGTACATAAGATCATCCCTGTAATCCCGGAATGATTAGTCAGAAGTGTACAAATATACTCACATTTCGCCAGCTGCAGCAGCGAGCCTATTACCAAACATTATGAAGGAAGATGTAAATTAAGGTGATTAGTAGGATCACTGCTTATATCTCCTTGTGGTATGCCACATCCTAACTAAAGATATTTGGACCCTATCGAGTAGTTTTAGTCAGTAACAACTAACAAATCCCAGGGGAGCCATCTATGATGTTTTATCGTTTCCCACTGCTGGGCAAAGACCCCCTTTCTCCTACCAATCCTCTCTGTTTTGTGCAATTCCTGTGAGGACATAAAACAAAAAAAAAAGTATTAGTGAAACCGAGCAATAGGCTGTATAAACACCTATCCTTGGAAAGATCATTAAAAAAAACAATCCTCACCAAACAAGAGCCCCCAAACAAAGCGTGGTAACCATGGAAACACAAACGCAATTGGAAGTCTTCGAACATTGATTAGCGAGGTCCTCAAGCGTCACTGGCGCATGTCGTGACGTGTGCAACACACGGCCGTGTGCGCGACCAATCAATGGGCGCTGTTAGGTCGATACTATTGCCGTGGAGAGATGATGTAATTACTTATGGATATTTTTATTAGTACTTCCCTGCATAAGTAGGTTTTAAATAGGATCTTTGAGGAAGCTCCCTACTGTGTCATGTCACTCATGTCCTTTATTCGTCGAAACGGATTGTGTTAAAAATCTCTAAATGTTACACTGTATCTCTTCCCAACATCGTTCTTGTATCTTGTCTATGTGGGCATATATATTAGGCAATCACGTAACAATTGGCTTGGCCCGCTACCCGGATGAAAAATAGCCAAAGTCCATTGTCTACCCGGAATATTGTACCTTAGAAATGGTGATATAATTTTTTAAATTGGTAGGTGCCTCGTGCCGTGGTTCACAAAATTCGTAGTTACTCCTTAAAGTGTTTGTATAGCTATGTTACAGTAACTTACATAATCTACAAAAGGTACTCCCATTTTTTTTGAGGAAAAAATGACATTTTAAATTACAATGTATAACTAGGTACTTACCTAATCAAGTAACAAGTACACAACTGCATTCATTTTCCTTGTAAGAGCAAGACTAATAATAATACTTACAAAAAATGCTTGAATAAGTGTAGGGTAGTAATCGTACGAGTAAGAAGCTAGTTTTTTTATTTTTTTATTGGCATATATTGTCCCACTGTTGGGCAAAGGCCTCCCCCATAGCTTTCCATTCTTCTCTCCGTGCGGTTTCCTCCGACCAATCTTGCACAAACGCCTCTAAGTCGTCACGCCAGCGTTTACTAGGCCTCCTTCGGTGACGACGCCCGTCTTCTGGGACCCACTACGTGACGATTGTGGCTCATTATTTCTGATGCATTCTACAGACATGGCCCACTCAATCCCATTTCAACACAGCAGTCTTGTTGCCCACAGAAAGCTAGTACCTCCTACTTATTAAACTATGAATTTTATACTTGTTTCAAAAGAAACTTTTATAAATTCTTAGAGATTAATATCTATAAAGAAACAACTCGTTCCATCTCTGTATGAAAACTGTAAGAAAATTCATGTTGAAAGACTATAGTCCTTCTTAATCCTCGTGTATAAATATGTGAACAGAAGGAAATTATTAAGAGCCATTTCACAAAATTCAAACGCTCGAGTTTAGGTAAAAGACCGCAGCTTTGTGTATGTGTGCGTAGCTATCCACACTTACACAACGCGAACAATGCAGCGCGAGTGTCGAGACGGACTAAACAATCTTGGGCCGTTATAATCGTAATGCACCTTGGTTTGAGATTTAGGCAAAACGATAATTTATTTATTCAGTCTTTTATCTATTAAACCCTTCTAAAACACAAATATATGTTATGTAAATATGTTTTTTATGTGTATGTTTCTATTACATATTTATTATTATACTTTTTATTATATTTAGTAGGTAGGAAGGTTGATAAACATGATAATCTTCATTTCGAAGCGCATACTCTTTCTGGTTCCTTAAATACATTAAATTCAATCGTTTACAGTATTTCACAGTAACGAGGTTTTTCCATATTCTTACTTTTGATCGACTGATTATGCTCTCAGAGTTGAAAGAATTTTTTTAAGGATACCTACTAAAGGTGTACCTATGATATATCATGAATTACATCTATTTGCTTTGTTCATAAACTTCTTCTGTGTCGATGGCCATCTAAATTGATTCCCCTCAAAAATTTAGTACGAGTTCCTTTAGTAGGTATTAAAAAAAAAAGTACTAACAAGTTTTAATTAAAATAAACAGTGGTGCCGATTCCTTTGTTCACAAACTAAACTGAATTTAAGTTGAATGCATCTTTTTCTTTCTATTTCATTATGAAAAGGACGGAAGATAAATATTAGTTTAATCTTGTCAAATTAGTCAGCACCTGACGTAATTTGGTGTAATTTTAGTAGTCAACTTTTTAATCGCGTCTAAAACTTGTATGGCGCTGATTAATTTGACAGAACATAACTAAAATTTATCTTCTGTCCTTTTCTTAATGAAATAGAAAGAAAAAGATGCACTGAACTTAAATTTCGTTTAGTTTGCAGACAAGGGAATCGGCACCAGTAAGTCAGTTTATTAGTATGTTGTTTTGTAGAAGATGTCAGGAATATACTACGACTTCACGTTCTCATGCAATGTTCCCTGATAATGCCAAAAGAATACACGCTGACGTGAGCGAAGCCGCGGGCACAGCTAGTTGTAACTAAAACAATCAATTTTATTAAATCACTTTCCACTAGTACCCTGCACGGCTTCTCTTCTAAAAGTACTATCCTCTGTTTTCACGCGATTTCTCATTCTAAAATGAAAACAAAATAGCTATCAAATTTCGGACCCCAAATATTTCTAAAGGAGTGTTAAGTGTTTTCAAACCCTTCAAATTGTAATTACGGTTCAGTATTCCATGTCGATATAATTATATGTTAAGAAAAGAAAATTTATATGTCAGTGTCATGTTGTATATTGAACAAAATATGATTCGCGATCGTAGCAAATAATGGATTTGCGGAGTTATAATCAACTCATCAATGAAATAGTCGTTAGAAAATTTGAATTTCGCGGGGTACCTTACGTGATCGATAATTAAGTATATGAATTGCAAATAAAAATAATATCCACCTCGCTTCTGCTTCTTTTATTCTTTCCTTATATTGGCACAATGATAATATAACCCTTACGCCCCATTGCTAAAACTAATAAAACAGAAATATAACAATTCATTTACAAACTACTAAAATAATACTTTACTTGATAATAAACAAAATTCCAACCTAATGAAAAAAAATACAAAGAGAATCAAAATGTTGTAGTCGTAGTATAACAATGCGTTTACGATAGATACGCTCGAAAATCGGGACGCGGAAAAAAATGGCACAGGTCCTTCGCCGATGGGCGCTCGGGCCGTACTAATCCGTGCTCTTATTTTTTTTTTTTTTTTTTTTTTTTTTATGTTGGGCATCTCGCAGTTCAGTCTAGGAGACTGGCTACTGCTTAACCGGGCTAGTCCTGTGGATGCCTTGAATTTAAGGCCTCCAGCCAGGGGCATAACTTAATCTAAGCGACCGCGCCTAAGGGCACCCCCTGTGGGGTACGAACCTCGGCTTAGGGCATCGCTGAGGGACAGCAAGGGATAGCTGGATCTATATTATATTAATTAGGGGCTGTTAATAACTACTGGCTCAGCATCGCGGGCTGGCTCGAGCAAGGGTCGGGGGGGGCTAATCCGTGCTCGCTTATGCGTCGTAATTTATTCTAATTTAGAGTGATGTTAAAAATTATATTGTATCTGATTAAATGAATTGATTTTAATAAAACTTTGGAATTAGTTTAGTAAAAGAACATAGTTTATTTTTACATTTTTTTTTCAATGTAATTACGCTTTATTCAAACCAAAAAATCACGATAAAATAGCAATATAAAACGTAAAAATTGACCTAAGACTTTATTTTTTAACTAATTAATGTTATTAATTATCGATATTCTAGTAAATTATCTGTCGACAAAAGTATATGTCTGATGCTTTGTGTATTTTTTGAGTGAAATTTATAAATATTCATGATAGAATTAGGAGTCTGAAATTGACTCTGCGAAGATTTTTTAGTAAACTAGTTGTGGGAGATTAATCACTACATAGTAAACAAAAAATAAGTTTTTTGTAAATGTGTTACATTAAGTGTCAATAAGAAAAACTGATCTATTTTTAACATGTATTCAAAATGCCAGGATGTTCTCTAAGATGGTAATGTAGGCGACTAAAGTCTTAGAAATTTGCGCGAAAACGTGAAATGGCTCTTAACGTTGAATTTCACTTACCAAATAACTTTTATGAACTTATTCCTAACGATTAAATATTTCAAAGGTCGCCGCACCTTTTATTAGAAGTTAGAAAACGTAATTTTATTCAATAAATATATCATTTGACAATAACAGTTAAAGATGAAGTTCCTTCCAAACATTATCAAAATATTTCCTGTAAACATGCAACAGTATTGAATAAAAGTAACTTTTTGCGATGTTTATTGTAAGTAATTTTACTAAGTTTTGACGTGACAATTAAAGTTTGATAAACGGAAGAAACGAGAATGAACCCAAATTATATCTATTTTACCAGCAATGCAGCGAAAAAAACGAAAAAATAAAATAAAAACTACTTCAACACATACAAAATTACAAACCATTGGTTAAATAAAACTTGAACCTGGAAAGAAAATGAGCCTAGCACTGAGTTGCGAGGGAACAAAGAAACGGAAACACACAGGACATACACATAATTATGTCCTCCTTTTGGGTTGCGCCGCAGTCGAGTAATATCCGAAGGGTTACGGTTTACGGAGAGGTGTACCCTGCAGTACCTACACCCACACTTCAATAGTTATGTTTAGGTCCCATGTAATACGGGGCGAACGTCCTATTCCTATTGCCATCAATCTGGTACAAGGCTTACTCCGGGCTGTTAATGAGAAGTTCTTGATGGCAAAACACAATAACACTTGGCCCGACCTGGGATTCGAACCTAGAACTCATGCTCAGTAACCGCGCTTGCGATCTCTTCGAGTCAGACTCCAAATTCATGAACAAATTATTTCAGGCAGTTAGTTATTCGACTAAGTATATCAAGCATCTGTTTGCAAAATCCATACAAACAAATTCGTTCTCACATAGCGGAAACGACAACACAATTGTTACAACACAATGCATCAACATAGCTATTAGATCAACTCATGCGCATCGTCATTATGATCATCTGTAAATCTGCGCGGGAGTGTCCCACGGGGCGCGTCACGATTCACGTGATTCACCTAGAGTAGAATTATGTATGTTTATAGCTTGCCATAAAAAAGAGTACATTTATACATGATGAGTAGGTATACAACATACATACGTGTTCGTATGTGTTAATGTCACAGATATATTAGTAATTTCCTGCAGCAACATTTTATTGCTATTTAACGTTTTTTTTTTTGGTACAACTAACTGCACTGAAAATGATGATAATCACAACTCCACTAACCGTTTTGTTCACTTATTTAAGGGGATCAGGGTGAAGTTCACGATGAAACTGAACACGATCAGTACATCAAAACGGCGTTCAAGAGTTATCAGTGTAATCATTGTTGTAGAATAATGAATCTGAAAAAAATCTTAAAAACCAGTACTTAGGTACCTTATTGGTCGTCGATTTTTTTAGCTGGTCAGCTGATGCTGCGGCACTTCTTATCCCACGTTTTGGGGTGCCTAAACAAACATGGCGACTACGGATAAAAATATAATATAATAGATAATAAAAAAAACTGGACCGCCCTCTTTGGGTATCCGCCATATTGGATTTAAATTGACATCATTTAGCTAACCATGCATTGTCATTCAAACTAAACATCTTTGCAAAATTTCAGCTCAATCGGAAACCGGGAAGTGGGTCAAATTTAACTTCTTAGATTTTTTTACATAGTTTGTTACAGTTGAAACTAATAGAAGCGCGTTAATAAGAGAAAAAGACAAAACGTCGTCGTCGTTTAGAACTCATAAACGTTCCATCATACCTATAGATATTATCAGACCAAAAACATCGCGTGAATGCAGCAATTTAACACTTTTAGAAGTCCAATCGGCACAAAAGTGGAATAGAGTCGTAACTCAGTGTTGCATGTCGCGAGGTACCTATACAGGGTAGGTATCTACGTCGTGCCTGCAATCAAATGATAGACTACTTTAAAACTTGGCACGAAAATAGATGATGCCAGCTTTTGTTGATTTTTAAACGTTTTTTGAGTCACTTTCGCTAGGAGAACGAGGTTTTAAGCTTTTCTCTGATCCTAGAAGATAATCTAACTTCCGTTCTATTAGAATACGCTTAGAAACTTACTTTCTTTCATTCAAAACAGAAAGAAGTTCCTTTTTTAATTAATCTTTTATCTAAATGGTGTAGTACTCGAGTCTTCCAAAGGACATCTTTATCAATGAGTTCTTTTATTTTAGGAGTGGGATCAATCTACTAAAGAAAATTATATAAAAATATTAATTTAGTAATCTGATCCCGCGGGATCCAAATGAGCGGGATCAGTTGACTAACAGCCAGTTTACACTATATGATTTTTTTCTCTTCTGTTCTGCTAGTAAATAGGTATTACTAAATGAGTTCTGGAACATATTAAAAAGTAGTAACGTAGTATATTTTAACGAACGTCCAACAATATAGTATTTCTAAATATATCCATGGTTATTGCAAATTCAGTTTGTAAATACTATAGACTATACATTTTTATTACTATTAATAAACACACTCCACGGACAGCCCACTCTGCAGGGGCTGCTTTGACGCCGAAGAATCAGCCGCCCACGTCATCCTAGAATGCGAGGCCGTGGCGAACCAACGCAAACAAATCCTCGGAACGGTGAGGTCGCTCCGCGAAGCCTGTGAAGCTCCCAGGAAACTTCTGTGTTTCTGGGCGGAGCTAGGCTGGCTAACTTAGCCAGGACACCTACGCACAACGGACTGTATGAGAGTCTTAAGTGCGGAAAAATTAGTCCCTACTCTACTCTACTCTACCACACTATTTCCTGCACTTCTGTTGGACAGTTGAATATAATATTGCTTTTCTATGTAACCTACGTCATTCGAGAAATCGAGAGGCAATTATTCTAAAAGAAAACTTATGCATGTCTCCACATGTGGGATGTTAACTTCACATGTAAGTACAGGTATGAGGCATTTCTATAGTCTCGCAATGGCACTTGCAATTTCTCTGAAATCGCAAAACTCCAGTGACCACTTGGGAAGCCTGGATTTGACACCTGAATCTAAATGCCGACATTACAGAATAAGTTAAACAGCATTGTTATGAAACCGCTTAGAGTCGTTGACGTTAAAATTACAAACTCGCACTTTACATCTAACTTTTCATCATAAAAGTTTTGAAAGAGGCCGATTTACCACTCACCATCAATAGCGTATTACTTTGCTTTTTACTTGCCAACCTAATTAAAACACTCTTCCTACTCTGTAAACTTTCCTTCAACTTACCGAAGTCAATTAAAAATCTCTCAAACTTTTCAAACGCTCTCCTTGTAAAGCCACGTAATCATGCACCACCACCAGCAAGTTTCACTCCAAACTACGTCAGAACTGTTAGATTGCCTGTCAAATTCGAGACTTAACCCAAAAATGATGTTGTAAAGGTTAATTCGGGCCCGCTTGAAGTTCACACCTATCGTGGGATCGCAATTAGGCTATCAGTCAGAAACGCTCGTGCCTGGTACGGTGGTACCGCATTGGAATTGGAAGGGTTAAACGCTTAAAATTGGGTTCCCTAAAATTGGTTTTGACTTGTGTAGGTGAGGTGTGAATGGCCATAGGTTGGTCATTGGCTTTATTGATCTTATACATAGGATTAGAATTGAAAAACTACAGTTGTAATTTCGTCGTTTGTAAATATTTAGTTCGATGGTTGATTAGGATTCTGCCATCACCCCATTTTGTTTCAGATATTCTGTCGTCTAGCAAATATTTTTAAGTTTTGGAGGAAACAGTCCAAACATTGAATACAAACATCCTGACTCACACAAGGATCCAAGCCAGGGATGCTTACAAATATTTTAATAAAACGAAAACAAGTTCTTACGGAACCAACTTCCATATTATCAAGCATCTTTCTTTAATAGTTTCTACAAGGCCTTGTAGAAGATATAGGCATAGGCACGTTGCCAAATATTAGTCCACATAAAAAACCCAAACTAAGTCAAGTCTAAGGAAATCGATAGATTAGATTCGTGGCATACCTCGTGTCTCTAGAACTGCACTGTCGGGCCAAGGTCACTGCAGGAAAGGGAAATTGAAGTAAATGCACCATCTGGTACGGAAGGAACGTAGCTACATTGATTAATTGTGGAAGCTTTTTGATAAAGGAAATGTACGTGGAGTTTTTTGGCTATGAAAATTGTAGCGGAAGATCTAGACTAGCTTTTATGTCATGGGGAGTCTACGCGACCTCAAATCAATTTAAGGAGGGAGAGGTGATGATTGTGAAAGCATTGTCCGGTTATGCAGAAGTCCCCTAACCATTATTTTCGTTGGCTACTGTTTGGGACCCGTTGTGGTCTTTAGCCCATAGCTCCTCCAGCATGCGACAGATGTGGCTAGCTTAGTGCCGTTTGAGCTTGGCAGCCGTGTGACCTACATGGAACGCAGTATCGAGTTCCTTATACGATCAGTAAGTTTAACTCCAAGGATACTGCGCTCCATTACTCGCTGACAGACCCCAGTTATGCCTTGCATTATTATAAATTCCTAAGTTTCACCAAGTCTCCTTTATGCATAGCAACTTCTCGCCTATATACGTCTTTCCATTAGATTTTCATACATGAATTAACACTAAAGTTTTTGTATCAAAGCACTCCTCGAAGGAAATTATCGCCTGGAATAGCAATTTGCCAAGGCGTTAATGCGTAAATAATGTGCTGTTACCGTAGTTCAGTAACTATTTCTAAAAGTCTCGTCGTTAGGAAGTTTCCGGGTGTTAAAATTGTAATTAGTTGAAACTTTTAGTTTTATCATAACTTGCGATTAGTTTAAAAGTCAATTCCGGTTAGATGATGTCAGGAATTTGCGCATAGGTTCTGTCCTATATCCAAAAGAGATTTAAGGTTTGTCAATTGTTATAAGAGCGTCATACCAAGCTTTGTAATCGTCATCATTTCAGCCGAAAGACGTCCACTGCTGGACATAGGCCTCCCAAAGTGTCGCCACATTGACCAGTCCCGTGCGTCTCACATCCAGCGGATCTCTGCAACTTTCACCAGGTCACCAGGTCATCGGTCCACCTAGTGGGAGGCCTTCCAACGCAAACAAGCTTTGTATGAAAATGAAAAATTAAGGTTTATGGATGACAATAGACTTGCCCCTAAACAATGGTGGTTAGTTTGTACATGACCCCTTATAACATAATTGGCGAAATGTGGGTATAGGTATTATAGGTAGGTACAACTTTAATCTAATCTAAATTTAAATTATTATGGTATTGTTAATTACAAAAATTGTGTACTACATGTTATAAATACACAACCAAGATGTATAATTTTAAATATTTGTACGGCTGAAATGCGGCTGAAATCCGAATATAGTGAAACCCGTAGATCTTAAGAATTTATGTTAGTTACTTATATTCTCGCAAATAAATATAATATCGTTCTTAAGGGCCTATACCGTTTATTCCCATCCACCACCCCCAATTCTACCACCCGGGGTGGTGGATGGGAATAACTTGAAGCGTCAACGCGTTTAACATTTATTCCCATCTACCACCCCTGGTAAAAGTGATTTTAAGGACTATTTGACTTAATTTTTTTTTGTTTTATTTTTTATTTCTTGGACTATTGGACTTCTTTTTTTTGTTTTTTCGACTGACATTTTTTGTTTTTTTTTTTGGAATACTACTTATTTTGTTTTTTGCTTTTGTTTTTTGAACTATTTGACTTATATCTTTTTTATAAATAACTTTTTGTTTTTTGGAGTCGTTGACTTATTTTTTTTTTTGCTTTTGTTTTTTGGACTATTTGACTTATACCTTTTTTTTATGAATTATTTTGTTTATTTTGTTTTGTTTTTTGGAATACTTGACTTATTTTTTGTGTTTTTGTTTTTTTGGATTATGAATTATTTTTTTTTTCCTTAACAAGGCTTAAATGAGGTCAAAATGAAAATCTAAGATGGTGCTGATGAAAATGTTCGGATTTTTCTTCATGGGTGTCGTTTTCGTGGTTTTTGAGGTCGCTGATAATGAAAATGAGCTCAAAATGAAAATCCAAGATGGTGGAAAAACAAAAACAAAAAAAAAATAAGTCAAGTATTCCAAAAAACAAAATAAAAAAAAAATAAAAAAAAATAGGTAAGTATGTCAAATAGTCCAAAAACCAAAAGCAAAAAAAAAGTCTAGTATTGCAAAAAACAAAACAAAATAATTAATAAAAAAAGACCAATAGACCAAAACACAAAAGCAAAAAAAATAAGACTAGTATTCCAAAAAAAAAGTCAGTCCATAAAACAAAAAAAAAATAAGGCAACTAAACCAAAAAACAAGATCAAAAAAAATAAGTCTAGTATTCCAAAAAAAAACAAAATAAAAAAAAGAGATATAAGTCAAACAGTCCAAAAAACAAAAGAAAAAAAAAACTAGTCTTGTATTCCAAAAAAAAAAACAAAAAAAAAAAAGTCAGTCCAAAAAACAAAAAAAAAAAAAAAATAGTAGTATTCCAAAAAAAAAAACAAAAAAAAGTAAGTCTGAAAAACAAAAAAAAAAACAAGAAGTCCAATAGCCCAAGAAAAAAAAAACTAATATAAAACAGAAGTCCAATAGTCCAAGAAAAAAAAAAAATCTCGATAGAAAAAAAATCCAAAGTTACCTCCAAATCGAACAATAAACCGCTGGTATTCAAAAAGTGAAAACTATAAAGCAGGTATTACGTTTTTATTTTTTCCAAAACACGAAAATTTGATTTTATAAAGAATAAAAACCACTCATTTAGCACTATTCGGCCTGCAGTGACGGACGTAACAACCACTTTGTAGTGCAAGCTGATTAGAACTAGGCGCGGATACAGGGGGGGGGGGGGGGGGGGGCAATGGGTGTAATTGCCCCTCCCTGAACCGGACCGAATACGTCATTAGCCAAGCTTGAACTAGTTTGACGGAATTTAAACTTAATATTCTAGTTGTACATCTTGTCATGGGCGTCGCCAGGAGGAGGCAGCTGGCCCTAGCCTAGAGGATGATGATTTTTTTTTCCATGGCCTCAGGATTTTTAAAAGTTTAGCTTTTCCTGCCTGATGCCATATAATAGTATTATACGTATAAATTGTAGCGTAAAATGGAATCACTTAAATTAAGATATTGTTTATTAACCCTGCGAAAAAACATCAAAATGGCTCCTTTTTTCTACCTCTGGATTGGCACTCCTATTGGATTTTTGAATGATCGATCTATACAATAGACAGAGCCTAAATAAATTAGGAGCCTCTTGCCCCGAGGCCTTATCTAAATATGCAATTATAGCATAATTATCTGAGGCAATGTTGTAAAAAATTTCGAGATCGCTCTTGAAGCCTAGTTTTTCATGAGTCTTAACTTTGTGTACTCTTAAGAGGCCCAGGTAACTGCAGTAGGTCAGTAGGAAAAGTGTTAAAATATTCAAGCTCGCTTCGCTCGCTCTACAAACTACTTTCTCTTGAATTTATCTAAAATTCGACCAAGTAACTCCTATATGAACGTTCGAAACCATTCTAACCTGTCCAAGGCAAGGTGTCGTAAGAATGTCTCGCTACGCTCCCCCCCCCCCCCCCCCCCCGACCCAAAAACTAGCGGCCCCCTTGTATCTTGCATATCATGGATTTCTATAAAGTAACACCCTTATAATATCATAAAAAAATATATAAATTTTAATGAATTTTCCAAAAATTGCAATTTTTGGAAAAGCCCCCCCTTAAAAGAAATCCTGTATCCGCGCCTGATTAGAATAGAACGTTATTCTAACAGTATTTCAAACGAAATTTGAACCACCACAAAAAGAGTTGCTAATTTGAGGTAGTATAGGCTCTCAATAGGGAGACACAGGCAGAGATAATCTAAGATGGTGCATCATAGCTGGTCTCAATCTGACCAATGGGCTTAAGGGTCTATACTACCTCAAATGGCTTAGCATGATCCTCCGTTATGCCTAAAATACTGCAGCATTCATTTTGAAATTAATATATGGTAAAGTTGAGGATTAATGTTAGGTCCTATGTTTGGCGAAAACACGATTCCATAAAATTTTCTAGATAGAAAAAAAATCAAAAGTTACCTCCAAATCGAACAATAAACCGCTGGTATTCAAAAAGTACTTCAAATTAGATCATGAAACTTTGCATACTAACTGAACTAACTATAAAGCAGGTCTTATGTTTTTCATTTTTTCCAAAAGACGAAAATTTGATTTTATAAAGAATAAAAACCACTCATTTTGCACTATTCCTGCAGTGACTGACGTAACAACCACTTTGAAGTGCAAGCTGATTAGAACGTTATTCTAACAGTATTTAAAACGAAGTTTGAACCACCACAAATAGAGTTGCTACTTTGAGGTAGTTATAGGCTCTTAAGGTGAATGCTTCGACCAGCCCGCGAAATTCAAATTTTCTTACGTTTTTGGCAAATTGCAAGCCAGTGCTAGGTTGTATGTTGATTAAAATATTGGACGCGATTGTAAGACGTATGTAGTTACAGAATTATAATCATCAAAACCATCAATACAACCCTCCAAGTTCATAAAGGTCTAGCAATGACTTTGACCTTGAAAAAATCGTTTCTCGACCTTTATGAACTTGGAGGGTTGTATTGATGGTTTTGATGATTATAATTCTGTAACTACATACGTCTTACAACCGCGTCCAATATTTTAATCAACATACAACCTAGCACTGGCCTGCAATTTGCCAAAAACGTAAGAAAATTTGAATTTCGCGGGCTACCCTGGAGCATCAGCCTTAAGCTATTTTGAAATATAAAATGACATTACTACATTTTCAACCAATAACCATGTTGGGAAACAGCTATGCTAGCGCGATTAGTTCCACAGTGTGTCTCCCCTAGAATGGGGAGACACACTGTGGAACTAATGGCGCAATCAGAAATTATGTTTGATTAATAAAATCTGACTTTGCGTCAAAACCTACACAATAGAAAATAAAACATGCCTAACCTAATTTAATCAATAGCTCCCATTGAAAACAACCTTTAGTGACTATCATTCTCATGGAGTGAAGGACGAACGCTTCAATGGATTATATTTAACCATTATTATTGTTGTACATATTCTGCAAATTATCGATCAATTATGTTTTAACAATTTTAATACAAACGGATTTTTAATCTATCCTCAACGTACCAAGAATGGAACTCTTGATTTTACTATTTATTGTGATTAATTTTATGATTTCAGAAATCCCATAATCTTGTTTGTTGTACAATGGTTGTCTGTCGTATCTCCACAAGCCATAAGCCAATAGCTCATGTGGTATAGTACAGAGATTAGTCAATCAAAGAAGTTCATAGAGGGGCTGAACATCCA
This sequence comes from Xestia xanthographa, assembly GCA_905147715.2. Classification (NCBI taxonomy): domain Eukaryota; kingdom Metazoa; phylum Arthropoda; class Insecta; order Lepidoptera; family Noctuidae; genus Xestia; species Xestia xanthographa. Next base: position 25,264,699 of record LR990665.1, read on the forward strand.
AGGTGCGGTCATAATATAGTAGTATTACGGAAAATGTTCTTTTACACTATATTTTGACGTTTTTCTAGCGTAAATAGTCACTGTATCAACATTCTTATCCTTACGAGCGTCGTTCAAGAAACTACATCGTTTGTTTTCTTTAGCAAACGATACCCCGTTGACTTAATTACAAGGGAGCGGTTCACCAAACCCATTTTCCGAATTAGACGCAAAATTGTCCGTGTTTGCTGATTATAATGACTTCTGAAACGTTTCCGGACTCCACCTATTTATAAATACTGATTAATTTCGTTAATCCTTTTGAAAAGCAGGCTTTTGAAACCTCAAATACGATCAACAATGGTGGTGCCACAATGGTTTGCCATCAATAGCCACGAATGATGGCGGCATTGTTGTAAGTAATAGCTTTGAACTATAAGGTCATATTTGGATCCAGGCTTGTGTGTGAGGGCGCGGTTCCATTGAGGGCTATTAACTGTAAATATTTCGTAGTACAAGAAGAGCTAAACTCGAAATTAATTTATAAGTACTTACGGATAGCCAGTAATGGCTCCGTGTCATCATCATCATCATCAGCCTATAATGTTCCCACTGCTGGGACACAGGCCTCTTCTCTATGAGAGGGATTATGGGCTATAATCCACCACGCGGACCCAGTGCGGATTGGTAGATGTCACATGTCTTCGATTTTTTGGGTTCTAGGACATGCCGGTTTCCTCACGATGTTTTCCTTCACCGTTTTGAGAGCAGTGATGATGAAATAAATTACACAAAGTAATGCGCCTGTCTGGGTTCGAATCCACGACTTACTGTTCGTAAGACGGGGCCGCCACTACTGGGCCACCGCTGCTCTCTGCTCCATGTAAAATACAGGTATTCAGCTGAATCCGGTTAAACTGAAAGCCGACCACAAAATAATTTAGAAAGTGCTAGGCAGACGATGATGACTAGTTTTAGGGTCACATGATTAACTGTCTGTGTTAATCCGGTTAGACTGGAAGCTACTTAGAACTGGACACCTCAACATAGTTGAAAAAAAGGCTTGGTAAATGATGATGTAATTTGGGAAAGTGGGTAAATGAAAAACCTCATAAGGTAATAAAGAATAATAGGTCCCTTGAGATCTAACTTACCCAGGTTACACTGTAGTTTATTACCCAACTATCTAATAGTTAAAAGCTCTCAATAGAACCGCACCCTTAACTATAAGGTCACATTTGGCTCCAGTCTTGTATGTATAAGTCTTTGTAAATGAATGTCTTCAGGTTGCCGATGTGATTAATTTTGTCATTCGCATTTTTGCTGAGGGCAATATATTTGGTGGGGCACGCTAGTTTTGGTAGTTGATTTAGTGGTTTGACGGTTAAGTCAATTTGAACTTTATGTATGTGTCGTGGCCAGATCTCATGATTGTAGTAGATTATGTTAGGTTCCATCCTTTTCTTTGTGCCTATTGGACTTATTTTGTTCTGTCTCCTGCTGATATACTTAGAGAGAAGTTGAAATTATGGTTTTCTTACTCCTCCGCTATACTTTTCTGATTAATTTCGTTGCGGGATCCAAGACAGTTTTACAAGATTGTTTCTCTGGGACTTCGTCGAGCTTCATTGTCTCGGCGCTTTACTGATGGTCGCCACTGTGGATTCTAGCTTTCGTAAGTTGCATTGGTTTGTGAATAGTGTGGCAGCTTTTCCCAAAAAAAAAGGTTCATCCTATAAAATGGTCGGCCACATCATGAAGTGATCAATTCTAAGATATATATGGCCACGACATGTATACGTATATATTGTTTGATAGGGATTGTTCACCAATTTTTTTAATTTTGGAGTAATGCCACAGGTAAATCTGCGGTATCGCTCTGGCGTTCGCGATTATTAACCGACTTCCAAAAGGAGGAGGTTCTCAATTCGATTGGTATTTTTTTTTAATGTATGTACGTACACTGATTACGCTGACATTTATGATCCGATTTACGTGATTCTTTTTTAGTTTGATGCGGAATAGTTGCCATTTGGTCCCACATAAATTTTACATAGTTTGGCCCAGTAGTTTTCATTTTATGAAGATTTTTACTTCAGTCGTGTGGTATAATTTCATGTATGTTCACCGATTTCTCCTCCATTTATGGAGCGATTCTCAAAATTCTTTTTTTATTTGAGAGAGCTCTTGAAATGGTCGCATTTAAATTTGGTGAAGATCTGATGCTGATCATCGGAGATATACAATGGAACTCTTCAAAACTAGATGGTAAATCGGTCGTGATTGCTGCAATCGCTTGGATGTTTATAGTTTATACAACATCATGACGTAACATCACGCCTGTATGCTCTGAGGGATACGCAGATGTGTACAATACACCCAAATTTCGATAGTTTAGGTATGTTAAGTTCCATTTATTGGGGATAAGCCTATTACCATGACATGTATTGTTAACAATCTATACTAATATTATAAAGAGGAAAACTTTGTTTGTTTGTTTGTTTGTTTGTAATGAATAGACTCAAAAACTACTGGACCGATTTCAAAAATTCTTTCACCATTAGAAAGCTACATTCACCCTGAGTAACATAGGCTATATTTTATCCCCATACTCCCACGGGAACGGGAACTACGCGGGTGAAACCGCGGGACGTCCGCTAGTGTTAAATAAATGCATAGCAAATATTTGTATAGGATATTACAACTAAAAATGGAAAAATAAAAAAACTTTTTTGCAAAAAAATAAAAACGACTTCAAAAAACAAAAAAGTGAAAAATAACTTTAGCTTCAGAAGTCGGTGACAAAAAAAACTAAATGAATCAAACAAAGGTCACCAACTTCTGAAGCTAAAGTTATTTTTCACTTTTTTGTTTTTTGACGTCGGTTTTATTTTTTTGCAAAAAAGTTCTTTTTGTTTTTCCATTTTTTTTTCTTTAAATTGTGCGCTGTTAAAACAATATACCTATACGAGTTTTGCAATTATTGCTCCCGAAACGAGATTCTTTGTAAATCTGAAGTCATAAACGTCTGCTTATTTTTTTAAATTAATATTTTAAGTCTATCCCATTTTCGTTTATTTTTATTTCCCTTTTGTCATGTCAAGTTCTCATATTTTGGGCCATATTTGATTATCCTCGCAAAATTCTGTTCATAGTTCCATTCCATTGATTAAAATGGTTTCCAGTACCAATTTCTTTTTATGCCCTTTCCGCATACGTTAGCAGTAAACCATCTTCCTGACGCTTCCAATACATACGAAAAGAAAGAGACAAAACATACTTAAGACCATTAACTAAGCGGCTACATAATCCACGCAAACTACCGTTCGACGTCAAAACATCTTCATACAAGTTCCTATTTATATCCGTTTCAATGCCAAGCCATAGACTGTGTTATAGCCTGTATTGCTGGCTATATTATAGCCTATATTGTAGCCTGTGTTACAGGCTATATATTCCAGTCTGTATTGCCATACATTAAGGTATTAAACCTTCGGTACCGACAACGGTAATCAATTTACATGGCATTATTGACTACAGCCTGTAGACCCGGGTATAACCACATTATCATGTATTGAAACTGAATTATATTAAATAGATATGATGTTATGGAAATTGTTTAAATTATAGCGAATTCTAGGTCTAACTAAACGGCATATTAGACTTGACATTAGCTTAGGGTGACCATAAATGAAAGAAGAAGAAAGAAAGAAAATACATTTATTTGGCACACGCCACAAGTGCACACAGTACAAAAATAATAATAAAAGAAAACCAAAAGTAATAAAATAAGAAAACTTAAATCAAATCCTGAAACGCCTACCGCAATATTTGTAATAGAAGTCATTTAAACCCTTTTCGAGGCCGTCTGCCTGAGGCTAGCAGAACAGCCACGTTTTCAATTGTATAGTAAATGCATAAATTTTAGCCCATAGCTCTTGCGACAGATGTGGCCAGCCCAGTTCCACTTGAGCTTGGCAGCCGTGTGACCTACATCGACAATTTGAGTTTTGGGACGCAGTATCGAGTTCCTTATACAACGTTCCATTGCTCGCTGACAGACCCCGAGTGCAGATTTTTGACGGTTGGTTAGTGACCATGTCTGCGCTCCACAAAATTACCACACAATGGGTCCCAAACAGCAGCAAACGCCAACGCGGCAGGCCCAGAAGGAGATGGCGAACTCGACTCTTTCCACAAGGATTGGCGAAGACCAGCACTGGATAGCGATAAGTGGAAAGAGGGAAGGGAGACCTTTGCCCTGCAGTGGAACACAAATGGCTAATAATAATAAAAATGCATGAAGCAAATCACGATTCTGTTCTGATACGAGTAGCTCAACCCACTCACATTTTTTAACCATAATTTTAAAACCCGCCCCAACTTCTAGGCCAGGACAATGTACTTATTCTTGTTTTTGGCGTGTCGATGGCAATTCTAAATGGTGTCGGCCCAGAACTGAGTCACTAGTCTGCCGCCTTCAGTAACAATAGCGTCAATCATTTCCTGTAATGAACAAACAACAGGACACGCAAAACACAATATTAAGTGCCCCATCTTTTGTGGAACAGCACCACAATATTACACTCTAGGGCAGAGTTATTATTAGTGACTTATTCACCGGGACAAATGGCTTATTATAGCGACTACAGGAGCTAAATTAGCAACTCTATTTGTGGTGGTTCAAACTTCGTTTGAAATCCTGTTAGAATAAAGTTCTAATAAGCTTGCACTACAAAGTGATTGTTACGTCAGTCACTGCGGGCCGTATAGTGCGAAATGAGTGTTTTTTTTTGCGATTTACAAAAAATGTATTGATTGGACTAAAAAATAAAACACTATGATGTTAATATGTTGCTTGTAGAATTATTTGCCAACAAATCAGAATGATCGCATGTATTTTAATAGATAAGTTCGTGATTTTTTTATCGAGTAAAATTTGTTGTATTATGTTTTCAAAACACTATCGTACTAGCATATTATATCCTGAAAAATATCATAGATTTTTCTAGTTTTGTTTATTACAGTGAATCATATTTTTTTTTTCCATTATAAAACTCGCGTTTAGCTCCTGTAGTCCCCTTAAGTGGGACACAACGCTTCCAACCGGGACATGTCCTGGTATACCGCGGGACGCATGGCAGCCCTACATAAGCTAGAAGGTTAAGTCTTAGGACATACAACGACAAATTGGGTACGGTACGCCATTGTCTTATGTAACGACTTAGCCACGTTTATCACGCTATAAAAATATTTCGTTAGCCATCATGCCATTTTTTACAGAAAAAGAATAGACAAACTTTTAATAAAATTAACCATAATCAGCTTACGCAATGATGGGATACAGGCATTCGTAAAACTAAAACTACATTATGTGCTACAATAACTTGGGTATTGTTGTATTGGGAATTACTCGGGGGAGCTTGTGGCTAAATAATAACAGCCGCTCGGGACGATCTTCAGGCTAAGCCGCCCTTGCCTAGGTTGGTCCGTAAATGGGTGACCACCCATTACCAACAAACCGAGTTTCCTCCGTGCCTCAGAAAGTACTTTAAGCTGTGTCGCTGCAGGTAGTCAGTGGCCTGAAAGTCTGACAACCAGTCTTACCAAGGGGTACCGTATTACCACTACTAAGTAGTGGAGGTCAGATAGGCAGTCGCTCCATGTAAAATACTAATATTCAGCTACATCCGGTTAGACTGGAAGCCGACACCAACATAGTTGGGAAAAAAGGCAAAGCAGATGATGATTGGGAATTCCTCAGTACTTATTAGTCCGGAATCTATAATTGTGCCTGGTGAACGTCAATGGGGCGACTCCTTATTGCCGTGTCCTGAACACCTCTGCCTAACCGTTTAAAGCATACAGTCGTGATATATCGTACTGAAATACCCCGTTCTCTTGCAGGTGGTAGAACCAATCAACCGTCTGCTGGACAGCGTGCCGTTCGACGCCCTGTTCTACTCGTTGGACTGGCACCCGCCTGACCACGTCTCGTTCATAGACAACGTGCACATGAGAGAGCTGCATCCTTCTAGCCCGGTAAGTCATAGACATTTTTCTTCTTTGTGTGACACGCTGACTAGCGAAAATACCTTAGCTGCTTGTTAGCTGTATGGTTCGCTGTAAATTTGTCTCCCATCGCAATGAGTCTCTCATCCATCAGGCAGTCAGTTCTGTATTTGTGGCTTGTTAAAACTATTGAAAAAAAAAACACAATTAACCCTCCAGGATATGGAGAATACTACGAAAATTACAGTTGGCGGAAATTATCAAAACGTAAAGTTTACATACATAATTGTTTATAATGGCTTATTCTACAAATCCCCCCTAAGAGAATCCCCCTCAGGGGGGAAAACTGGACTTCAATGTAAAAATAATCCAGAAAGTCCCCTTTTCATTTTGAGTTATTCCACTATTCCCCCTGGATACCAATTAGGGTAAAAGTTTGTAAGTGTGTATGTAGGTGGTAATCTTCGAAACTACTGATCCGATTCAGAAAATTCTTTTACTAACGGGAAGCTACACTATCCCCGAGTGTCATAGACTACATAAAAGCCTCTCGTGGGTTAATTTTCCTACACAACGGGAGCGAAGTTGCGAGCAAAAACTAGTTTCTAATACCTAAATACATTAAGATATAAATAAATATAAATAAAATAAATACATATTGCTGGAAATTACACACAGCGCCATCTAGTGCCACTACATAATGCCATAGTTGATATACTACATAGATACTTTTTGTTTGTACTTACACACAAACAAAAAGTACAGTACAGTACAGTTTTTGTTTGTACATACTTATTATACATATAAACATCCATGACTCGGAAACATATGTCCATGCTCATCACACAAACATTTGCTCCGACCGGGATTCGAACCCGGGACCCTAAGAACGTAAGGCAGCCTAACTACCGCTGCGCTATTCGGGTCGTCATCTATACATATAATAAATCTGTAGAAAAATCGTTTTTGTACATCGAAAATATTTCGAAAAAAAATTGACAGGGTGATAAAGGATAACAAACAGAACTCATTTCCATCATTTTTGGAATTTTTGTCTGTTTGTCTGTTTCGATGATCAAGCATCACGCAAAATATACGAAACCAATATAGATAATTTTTATACCTAGGGATTGTGCGTATCTTGAGGCATTATTTAGTTTTTGTTTCATCGTAATCGGTTAATTCTATCAAAAGATATATGAATTTAAAGTGTTCAAGAAGAATTATATATCATCAAATGTAAGATGCAGCGACATCTATTGTACTAAAATGGAACTAATGACTAAAAATGTGCTCACCAGACAACTTTTAAATCGACTGACCGGTTTAAAAAAATGTTATTATAGCATAAGGTACTCTAGATTAGTCTACATTATAACATGACGCTGCCGCTGCTTTGAAAATTACATAGCATGATTTCCGTGCATTATATTTTAGCAATTTAACATCTTGGTGATAGATGGCGTTGTTCATTTCACTCCATCATGGAAGACTATAGGTTATCTAACATCACGCTACAACTAAAAGGAGCAGAGCATCAATGATAAATGTTGCAAAAACAATGTGTGTGTTACAAGTGAACAATGTAAATGTTCTTTTAGAATAAATAAAGAATCTTTAAACCTAAAAACAGGGAATATTTATTTCTTTTGAGAGCTTCCGTTGCGAGTACTGCATGAACGGTTAAAGTTACGCAACAATTATGTTTGAGGGAATTCGTCCTCTAAAAAAAATCAGCGATAGCATAATATGTAGCATCTTTTAAGGTTGACTCACTCTCTCTCTAACCCTCTCTCTCTCATGTGACGCAGACGAAGTTGCGCGGGTCAGCTAGTAAAAAATAAATCCCGCCAGTATCATAACAAGAAGCCTACGGTATTTCGTGCCATAAAGAATTAGGTCTAAGTAAGCTCCAAATTCACAAATTGAATCCCCTAAAACTGCTATTATTACAGAAAACGATAATTCTTATTTTATTAGTAGTTTAGACAGTGAATTGGTAGTAAACTAATATCGATAATATTTTATTGTGCATGGCATTGGATAAATTAGTCTAAGAGTTGACTTATTGGCCTGGATACAGACGTCATAGGAACATCTGCTGATCTGCGTGTTTTAATAACTTATGGACATGGCGTGGGAACAGAAAATATCAACTGCATCTAGGTGGAGTGTTTAGTTTTAAATGAAACAATTGTACAGGCATTGTTCTTCCAGTATTATGTATCTGAATGTTGAGATGCATGTGTAGTGACAAGAATGGATACAGTAAAGAATTAGCATAAAAGAGATAGTTTGAAAGTGGCGCCTGTTACAGAAACATCATCATCATCATCTGCCTAGCCTTTTCCCAACTATGTTGGGGTCGGCTTCCAGTCTAACCAGATGCAGCTGAATACCAGTATTTTACATGGAGCGACTGCCTATCTGACCTCCACAACCCAGTTAGTACCGGGTAATACGATACCCCTTGGTAAGACTGGTTGTCAGACTTTTTGGGCCTCTGACTACCTATATAACGACTGTCAAAGATCTACAAACGACAGCCGGGACCAACGGCTTAACGTGCTTTCCGAGGCACGGAGGAAACTCGGTATGTAATGGGTGGTCACCCATCCACAGACCAACCTAGGCAAGCACAGCTTAACCTAACGATCGACCCGAGCGGCTTTTATTATTTAGCCTGTTACAGAAACATTGAAAGGAATTCGCTTGTCTTGGTATGGACATGTAATGAAGAGAGATGAAACGTATGTGACTAAAAGAGTGATGGATATTAATTTTGATGGGAGAGAGGAAGGCCAAAGATGGATGGATTGTGTGAGGAATGATATGGAAGAGAAAGGGGTAAATGATGCCGTTTAATAGGGGAGAATGGCCGAACAAAACGTGTTGCGCCGACCCCAAGTAGAACGGGACAAGGGTATAAGGGTGATGATATATTCTGAACTTGAGATTATTGGTACTTATAAACTTTCGGTTAAAATAACGGTGAACGGTGTAACGTGTAACGGTGTAGTGACAAGAACGGTGTAACGTGAATCACTGCTGCGAGAACCCATGAGTAAGAGTATGTAATTGCACAACAGCGCCCGAATAAACACAATCCAGGCGACATGCAATCATGTACTTTTTACGCATTGTTGTGTAAAAACAATATTCACATGCGCATCTGCGAACATCCTCGACGCACTACAGAAACGGGGCAGCCCCGTACCAGCATCCTAAACGCGGAGAGCATACATCTAGTCCACAGGCTGCACGTACATAATGAAGTACAATACGCTCAAAAGAGCGTGACTTATTAATAAAGCTTCTTTGCAAAACATTGAGTTCAGGGTTGAAACCAGGACGATAAACAATAAGGGTTGGAGTGGTAAATTATGCCCTCAGCGAATTCCTCGTAAAAATGTCAATAAAAATTTAATGGTACAAACTTTTTGAGGACATCCGATTGAATTCGAACTTGGCCTCGATTTTATTTTAAGGGTTGTCTCTGAAACAGACTTATTAGTTCAAATAATCAAAAATAAAACTGTATTCGAGAAGGGTTGTTATCGTTTCACTTTTTAAACTTTTAGATAATGGAAAACGTGTTTGGTATATTTTCGTTATTTGGCCAAAATACTGTAAAAGTGACGAATACGAGTAATAGAGAAGTGTGGGAGAAGAAGACATGCTGTGCCGACCACAAATAAATTGGGATAGGACAGAAGAATGATGATGATGGCAAAAACACTGTAAAAATAAAAGAAAGCTGTGCAAAATACTGTAAAAATAAAGGCAAATCACCTCGATTTGACTTTCCACAAGTTTTTCCATAGTTTCCAAAAAAATATGTGAAACGGGTCGACTGTAAGAGTCGAGCCGTTTCACATTATTTTTTAGAAAATCCCTAATGCAACGCGCAGTTATAAACATCGAAATATGGCATTGTAACGAACCGGGATCAGCTAGGACAAATGAACCGAAGTTACTCCATTCAAAATCCGCCCGTTTAAAATAAGGCTAAGAACTTGTTCTTTTAGAGTATAAACGTTCAATGTAACAAAAGATTGGCCCCAAAAAGCACCCCTGTTACTACAGAGACCGTTGGGCACACATGGATAAGTAGATGGAATATATAGTTACAAAAGAAGACATTTCAATTAGGGTGGCACAATAGGCGGGCCTATCGGTAAAAGCGAGCTTTTCAAGACAACCTTTCGATGGATTACAGGAAAAGGCAGAGACAAAGCAATAGACACATAATTCTGCTTTAGGATCAATTATTGTGCAAACACACAAATAAAAACAAAAAGGTAAAGTCATAGGTCTCAAGTTCGAACCCAAGGCACGCACCTCGATTTTTCGGATTCATGTGCGTATTGTATAATTATCACTTGCTTCGGTGAAGGAAAACATCGTGAGGAAACCAGCATGCCTGAGAGATATTTCTCGACGGCATGTTCAACCAAGTCGGAGGCCCATGAGCGGCTTAAAAAGTCTGACACAAAAAAAAAAGAAGAAGAAGTATAAAACCTGGTTTCTTGGACCTCAAGTAACATGGGAATGGGACCGTAGCGTTGTCGTTCGTTCAATAAATATCACGTAGAGCGACCGTAGGATAGGACGTCTTCGGGAGACTTATACGTAATAATATTATAAAGAGGTAACATTTGTTTGTAAGTTTGTATGTCTGGTAATCTCCGGAAGTAATGAACCGATTTCAAAAATTCTTTCACCATAAGAAAGCTACATTCACCCTGAGTAACATAGGCTATATTTTATCCCCGTACTCCCGCGGGAACGGGAACTACGCGGGTGAAACCGCGGGACGCCCGCTAGTGTAATATAAAATAGTCCACCAGGATAGTATTTTTTTATCATTGTTGGCTTTATCTTTTATCTTTGAACTCTTTCAACGTGCAAGTCTTTCTACATCGTTCTCACATAAATTTATGTATCACCTCAACATGATTGAACTACAGTATTTCTACAAGTTATTATGCCTTGTGTCTGGGACTGTAGCTTTATGTTCTTGGTTTTTGACAGTTCAAAGTGCCTGTAATGGTTTAATTGAAATAAATGCTTGAGTTTGAGCCATCGCCAGTGTTGCTACACTATAATAATGAGTGGCAGTCTTGAAGCACCTATCAGGGACAAGGGCAGAGAGAAAAGGTCACCTGCGGATTTAGGAGCTGTTTAACGATTTTAGGTATACTAATATACAGGGTGTAAAAGACTTCATCACGAAGCCGTCAACCAAGCATACTGTACATCAAACTTAGTAACTTAACGCAAAAATGATTGCTGGGAAACGACTTTTTTTTTTGGGGTGAAAATCATGTTTTTTGGTAGAACTCAAAGTCACGCACTCAAAACATTGTGCTGATGGATGGATTGAATAGTACGGGGGTCGTGGAAGTGTTTAAAGTAAAAATCTTACATTAAAAACTTGTATTAAAAAAAAAAAAAAAAACTTGGCAAAAAGTTGGAACTTTGACGCCCAATATCACCCTAACTAGAAGGTTCCCAGGTATGGTGAAGAAAAAAGAAATTATCGCAATAACGGGGAGTCGGGAGAACAAGTGCCTTTCGACTTGGTTAAAAGGAGTTTTACAACCTTTATAAAGGGGTAAAGTTTGTAGTTTGGAATGTAGAAGGTAACTTTCGGAACTACAGATCCAATTTCGAAAATTCTCTTCTATTGAAAACCAGGTGGACCGATGACCTGGTGAAGGCTGCGGGAATCCGCTGGATGCGAGTCGCACGTGACCGTTCAATATGGCGACACTTGGGGGAGGCCTATGTCCAGCAATGGACGTCTTTCGGCTGAAATGATGATGATGATGATGATTGAAAACCTACATTATCCCCGAGGGTCATGAGTAATATTGGGTCATGGGTCATTGTGTCAAAGGCGTGTCATAAATTGGTCCCGTGGGATAGTTCTCGGCCAAAATGCGAGCAAAGTCGGGGGTAAAAGCTAGCATTTCATATTTTTTCTTATGCCAGCCAACCCTACATTGGCACGAGTAAGTCTACCGTGCGTGCTTGAGTCTCGAGCGCCCGGCATCCACGCATCCCTTTGTTACTCGTCATCAATCGATATCCATCGCGAATCACTTTCCGTTGGTAAACGATTAGTTATTTATTATTAACCGCTATTAATAGAAGTACCGCGGTGAGAGACACGACTTGGAACAGCTTTTGGGGTGGTTTAATTGGTAATTTGACGTACGACCCACTTGGGTTGGGCGAATTTTAAATGTAGTGTCGATAATATATTCAAAATCAAGTCAAAAACAAAAGTCATTTATTCTAATTGGGCTGTAAATCAGATAAAATTACCTTATAGTAAACCAAAATTGTAACACTGCTCTTTTACAACAGTTAACAATAACTATATTCGTCAATCAGCACCTTTAGAACTTCATCAGAACTTTAATAAGACGGTCTCCCCAAAATGCCCGCTCTTTGCCACTTCCTATAAGTGTTTTGGGGAAGAAGTGGCGGAACAAACTCCTCAGCAACCTCAAAACCAATATTTCTCAAAAAAGAGAGGAAGCGTATACCAGCAGTGGTTGAATTGATGATGATGAAAACTGTTTTCTTCGATTACTTATTTCAGTTTTGATACCATTCCTTTGGTTTATTACCACGACCACTATACGTGGGCTTCGATACGTGGCAAACGGATTTGCAGGCAGCTGTACGGTACTCCCGGGTGTAGTTAATTGTTACTCAACTCCGTCATTAGTAACGGCCTGAACACCCCGCCCGCATCGCGCATCTACTTCGCTTTGTAGCTTACAGAAAAATGTATCTTCCCATCTTGTTAATATAACCAACAAATCGTCATCTAAGAATGTACTTTTCGAGAAGCTTCTAACTTCTACTTGACCTTGTTAATAATATTTTGCACTTTACTTGCAGGTATCAGCCGACAAGGCCCAGGCGTATGACACGGTGGTGTTCGCGGGCCCTCCGCCCATGAAGCAGCGCCTGTGGCCGCGCCACTGCGTGCAGGACACCTGGGGCGCTGAGCTGCATAAGGACCTGAAGGTAGGTAGCTCAACGCCTGGTTAACAACCATGAAGGAACTATGGAGTTCTAGAGGATAAAGGAAGGTAGAATAAGGTCTTAATCATCCGCCTAGCCCTTTCCCAACTCAGTTGAAGTCGGCTTCCAGTCTAACCGCAAACAGAGAAATACCAGCATCATTATCATCTGCCTCTATAGCCTTTTCCCAAGTTTTTATTGGGGTCGGCTTCCAGTCTAACCGGATGCAGCCAAACACCGGTATTTTACATGGAGCGACTGCCTATCTGACCTCCACAACCCAGTTAGTACTGGGTAATACGATACCCCTTAGTAAGACTGGTTGTCAGACTTTTTGGGCCACTGACTACCTGTAACGACTGTCAAAGATCACAAATGACAGTCGAGACCAACGGCTTAACGTGCTTTCCGAGGCACGGAGGAAACTCGGTATGTAATGGGTGGTCACCCATCCACAGACCAACCTAGGCAAGCGCGGCTTAACCTAAAGATCGACCCGAGCGGCTGTTATTATTTAGCCACGAAAACAGCGAAATACCAGCATTTTAAAAAAAAACGTCCACAAACTGGGAAATATGATAAAATGGTAAGACCGGTCACAACCCTCTTAAATTTTGACAGATAAATCTCCTTTTTTTTGGACAAACGGACGTCAAAAACGACGTATTCAACGGAATTATCGAAATTAAAAAGACGATGCGTGTGATACGCAATTAGGCAGCTACGGCAGAAAAAAACATCTGGTTTTTGCACAAGTAAACATTTTAATCATCCTTTCAGATTCTGGAAGGCGCAGTAAAAATTTACAAAGGGACGAATCCGGAAGTGGATTCATACTCCGTGTTCTGGGACAACAAGAAGTTGACTGACACCAGCCTCAGCAACCAGCTGCGTCTGAGAGGAGCCACTGACATCTACATCTGTGGCCTGGCGTATGACGTGTGTGTGGGTGAGTTACACATCATCATTCTAGTGGTAACTTTAGAGGTTGGTAAGACTGGTTGTGGGTAACCCGTAACGTCTGTCAAAGATTTACTAACAATAACGTTCCGGTCACCAAGAGAGTTAATAGTAGATTGTATGACAAGGTAGCAAAATAATATTTTACGGCGAGGGCGCTATTTTGAATCCAAAGCGAAACGAAGGATACTAGCATAGAATCCTAAGCATAGTGAGGGATTCTAAAATAGAATCCTGAGCGTAACGAGGGCTACTTTGCTCCCGCTTATAGAGGAACAAAACGACACTTTTCGAATATAAGAGGTGAAAAGATGGTTTATAAGACTCGGGAGGGATCTCGGTGAGAAGAATCCATTGACCGATCTCAGGAAGCGCAACTTAACCGTCTTTCGCTGCGTGTGACTATTATTTCTAGCCAGCTATTGTTAATATGATATTATTTTGTGTGTAGGAGCTACAATAGCGGACGCCCTCGCCATCGGCTACCGCTCCATCCTGATCGAGGACGCGTCGCGCGGCGTGGACCTCGCTGACATCGAGAAGACCAAGTCCACCATCGTCAACAATAACGGCGTTATTATTAACTCTGATGAGGTAAGGGTACCTACTTTGTTTCATCATCTTCTGCTCTTCATTCTTACACTCTTCATAGAGCTATTCTATAAGTAATTAAATAAATTAAAAATCTCTAGTACGGATCTCCTAGGAAATGAACTCGCGATGACGAGATCTAATTTAAAGGTGTTACCAACCGTGAAAATACTTTCCTATTTTGGGTGACCATTATTTAAAAAATATCGAACACAGACAAAAAACAATATCTATCGATGGAAAAAATCAAGTCCGATTTGTAGTAACTGCGAATATAGCAATGATTAATATCTCTAACTTACAGGTGATAGCAATGGTGGAAGGGCGCGACCGACGGCCGGAGTTAGGCTACAAACTGGCCATGGAGCTGAAGAACGCCATGGAGGACAAGTGAGACCCATTACCAGCAGCTTACGTTAATTAGCACGGATTACTTATTTATTTATTGCCTTTCATGCCAATAGGACAGTGTTAAGACCGTGTCCTTATCAAAGCGATCGTCGTTCGTGGTCGCCCCTGGGGGGCTAGTCACTCGGCTCGGCTTATCGCTTTGGTTAGGATGCGGGGTAAGTCTTCGCGACCTCAAGTGATTAGAGAAATTTATTTGTTCAAGAAACAGACGAACTATGTCAATTTTTAAAGCAGGTTTATAATGAGACAGTGATTGTCGACAGTGTCACTATCACGCCAGCCCAGCAACGGCAGAATAGAGTGCCCGTCTGTTTGCTCGTCAGTGAACTCTAGCCACCAGTGACTGTCGACAGTCACCGACTCAATATAAACCTGCCTTTACGCATGTTTTTTTCTGGAAGGAATAAAAATGGCCAATATCACCGGAACCCATCACATTGCAAAACAAAAATGTTTTTTGCGGCTTATCTGTAGTTAGTGATGGTAAATATACGAAAATTAGTATTATTACATATATTATATACAAATTCCTTGAGGTCGCGAAAGTATACGTTGGTCCCTCATAATTACTTAGTAACTTATTTATTTAAAAGCTAAAACATTTATTACAATGTTGCCAGCATGGTTTTTATTTTTGCAATGGCAACATTGGCCACACGAGTTTTTTAGTGTTTCTCAAAATTTGTTAGTGTTAGTTCGTTTTTGGCTGTAAAATAGTTGAAACTATAGTGATAATATGATTCCGCTAAAGCTAGTGAACAAAACAAATGTACTTATTATAATAATAGTCATTTTATCTAGATAATAGTTTACTAAGACCACTTACATTTTGTATTTTATTGATGACTTATCAACCAATGCGCCTGATACTTGTGACAATATCAGGCGCTCAAGTTAATATTTAAGGATAAGCAACTCTTACCGAGGTCAGTCCATGGATGGGTGACCGTTTATTGCAGTTATATCGAGACCCCTATGTGTCTTGGAAAGCACGTTAACTGTTGGTTCCAACTGCCATTTGTAGATAATATGGTACAGTAGACACAAACAAACCCGGTGAAATACAAATTGTAAGTGAATATCTGAGTGTATTTTCCTTCTAGCATATTGCAGGTCGGTACTATAAGTACTTATCCTATAATTATAATAAATAATATTAAAGCGTAGTACAAAATCTTTATAGAACACACTTAAATAATGTTACTTAACTAGCAAACTTACTTTATAATTAAGTGTTTCCTTCACTTCTGGGGTTGCTAACATTAATAATTATGGTTTTTTTTTCAAAATCTTATGGCAATGCGTGTCTAATGCACTCTTAGTGACAAAATGAACACGAATTGTAATTTAAATTACTTTTATTGAATTAATTGTCTCAGTGTTTTGTTTTTATTTTCTTAATTTATTAACTTTAATGCGATTGGGTGGTTGAATTCACTTTTCCAGTGTTATTTTTTATTAACATTAATGTTAGGGTAAAGGTAAGCACATAAAATTACAATTAGGCTAACTAAATTATTTATTTATTATAGCATATCACAAAATTCGTTCCTAAACTTTGGCAACACAATTTTATTCTAATGTAGCTACAATTATACAACAATGTTGCAACAATAAAAAAAAATCGCACTTGTAACAATTACAAGAATTTTAAATGTAGGTACCTACTAAATAGAAAGAGTACAACATAAATGTATAAGAATGGATCTTTTAATATAAAATGTGTATAAATATAAAAAGATGCACGACTGCAGTGAAATCGCGACATATAAATATGTTTATTTAATAAAAGAAAAAATATTACGGTGGATTATTAGAAATCTCATATTTGTCATGACATCTACCTTTTTCAGAACAATATTTATTAGTTTTATAATTTATTTTAATAATTTGCCAATAAGGCTGTGTCTTAACCAAAGCGACCGTCACGTGGACACGCGACTATAGCTTTCATTTTGATCGGTCGAACGAAACCAAACTCTTGGTTTCGACAGAGGGTGCCTTATAGTTTTCCGAACGGATAAGTGACATAATGTACACGATGATCGCGTATTTACCAGACTGATCGCTTCGGTTATGACATGGGGCCAATCAGTTTGTTCCAGTGTTTGTTTTTAATAATTTATTTGAAACTTATATGTTAGTTTTAAAACCTAAGGTACATGTATGTGTACATGTAAGTGAATGCATTAGTTTATAAGAATTATTGCACTTTCATTACCAAAAATAGATTTATTTGGTTACTGGACATAATCAGTAACATAACGTGCCACCCACTGCTGGGACATTGGCAGAAGACGTGGCCCATAATCCACCACGCTTGCCCAGTGTGGGTTGGTAGATGTCACATGGGCATCCAGGTCAATAGACAATCTTTATTTTTGTAACGAAAGCGTAACTTAAAAAAAAAAAAAAACGTTAGAAAGACCAGAAGAATTGCATTTTCCATGCATTCATAATAGCGCACCTATTTTAGACATTCCTGTAGATTTAAACTAAACAAATAACTTAAATGAGCGATGGATTGTACCGAAACTTTGACACATCTTCGAGCTTAGCACTTGCAGGGTAGACAGTAATGTAGGTAGTTGTCAAATAACACTATTATACTAATAAAAAATTGAGTTTTATCATACATGTGATTTTTTTTACTCGACTACAGCGAAACCAAAAGGACGGGGTTATGATTTTAGCGATATATTTACGTATGTTCCTTGGTAGCGCCTAAACTATTCATCCGATTTTTATGAATGAGGTGTCAATCGATTCTCTATTATGGCCTGAGTAACATAGGCTACATTTTAACCGACTTCAACAATAGCAAAAGATTTTACATTGGAAACTCCGAATTTAATTATCTAGAGCGTGATTTTTCATTAGTCGGGGTTTTTTAATTGTAAACCACACAAATTCTTGTTATGCGAAAATTATGGGATGTAAATCACTCTAAATAATGTCCCCACGGTTGGGACGCAGGTCACACAGGCCTCCTGTCCGTGGCCCAGTGCGGGTTGGTAAATATAAAATCTTTGAATTTTTAGTTTCAAGACAAGTTTGTCTAAGTTATTTTCATTTGAAATCGCTTGTTATGATAAATCTCTAATATAAAATATTCAACGTATTTTTGGTGCGATCCTTCGTGATTTTAATCGATTCAGATTGTGTGCCGTCCTTGTCTGTCATTGTGTATGTGTAAGAGACGGAATGATCTGTTGATTAAACTATACTCTATGTGTAGTGATATTCATATTTATTATGAGTGCGTGGCTCGTGTTTATTAATACTGACATTGAACGTAAAATAATTGTTTTGAATATGAATTGTTTAAAAAATTGTCAAAAATTATAGATCAGTATAATACTGAAAGACAATGGAGTAAAACCAATCAATCAATGGGGGATGGGGGATGGGGAATGGTATCATGGGTCAATGGGGTTACTTACTTACTCACACCTTATCAGTGAGGTATATTTTCTTAAAATAATAATAATTCGATATAATTGTTTTTCTTTTGCTTACGGCAGCAGAATAATTATGTGTAACAATTTAATAAATCAATTTTTAGTTAACCTTTTGAACGCCAGTTCAGACCATAAACACACACGCGTGCCCCCCACGCCAATCCACAATTTCACGTACCATTTTGTCACATATTTAAATAAATAATACATGTAAATGTTTACCATGTCAGTTTAAGAACTTATCAATAGTGTAGTTTTAAATGTGCATTTAAATCTCAGTATTGTATACCTAGAATAATCATAAAACTACAACAAACTGTTATTCGTTCATGACATCACATAAGTATAAGTTCTTTTGTTCTCATGTGAAAGGTACTATGGGGGTCTTTTCCGCCTGACCAGTTAATTTTTTTTTCGCTTAAATCATGCGGAGGCGCCGAGCCACGCCCCCTTAAAGTTTGGGCCTATTAGGAAAGCCTCAATTTTGGCGCGCAAAATAACAATAACTCTCGATTGGCGTGCGTCGTCAGTGCGCTCGGCCGATTCGGTATCTTTTCATTTATTATTTCTATACAAAGTCAACGGGGCGGGGCTAGAGAGCGTTTCTATGTTGCGAGTGCAAGCAAAAATTAGCTTAGTGGTGGTCAGGCGGGAGTGTCCTCGATAGTACAGTTCCCCAACTGCAAGCATACCACAGCAATGGGACAACTTTCTATGTAACTCTATGAGCCAGTTTCCACTAAGCCGAAAAATCCTAGCGCATTTTGTGATGTCACTGAAAAAAGGACTGTATCAGTATCGCCTTTAAGTGTACAATTAAGCGATCCATTGGCTATCATGCGAGTAGACGCTCTATGTCTGTATCGAATTTTGTACTTAAAAGCAACACTGATATAGTTCTTTATTCAGAGACATCAAAAAACTGTGGAAACTGATCTTATGAAGATATTGTAAGCTTTTGTTGTTTTCATAACGATATTATGTTTATTGTGACATTTTTTATTTCATGACATAATACAATCTTGTTATTTATTTTTTAACAATTTGTTATCGTATTGTGAAAGTTGTTCCTTTTAACATTTGGATTTGATACTTATGTTATATTGATAATTCTGAATGTGTTACTATTTGTCAGTGTTAATAAATCGTTGCCGAGTGATTGTCATCAGATGCCTTATCTTACTAGATGTGATAGGTTACAGTTATTGTTCCTGGATTTGTAAACTGAGCACTCAATACAAATATTCAAAGATTATGCTTGTTTTATTTTGAACACTTCAAGTAGCCTCAAATAATAAATTCACCACCATAACAACAAAACAAAAAAACTTAACTATTAAAACATCTCGCTTCACGCCTGCGTTACCAGAAGGGCTAAGTAGAGCTGTTAAATACTCAGTTTGCATTTGCATACAGGTAAGATATGGTTTGTGCACACATCGCCAACTTTTATATCTGGTAACACCTGTATTTTATGCAAATAAATTAGTATTATTCTAAATGGCCCAATCCTGGGGTCGTGTGTTTGTGACCGCTTAGGCAATCCGGGAAATCTAAACAAATGAAAGTCGGTTTAGAAAAGTTCATTATTTATTTTCCAACACCATTTTGTACAAAACATTCACTACAGATAAAAAAGGTGCACTAACTTAATCTACAAGAAAACCATCATATTATGTCTCTTTGGGACGAAACATTAATTAATAATATCAATAAATAACCATAATATATAAATACTAGCGGACGTCCCGCGGTTTCACCCGCGTAGTTCCCGATCCCGTGGGAGTACGGGGATAAAATATAGCCTATGTTACTCGTGGATAATGTAGCTTTCGAATGGTGAAAGAATTTTTTAAATCGGTCCAGTAGTTTTTGAGCCTATTCATTACAAACAAACAAACAAACAAAGTTTTCCTCTTTATAATATTAGTATAGACAAGTATTATCACGCAAATTCATTTTGAGACCATAATGAAAATCTAACACAAAACATGACGAACAATTTTATAAATAAGACTAATAAAAACTACAATTGAGATGTTGATCTATTGAGTGAATAGCTTAAAAAAAGAGAAATACACGTAAATAAAATACAGCAACGTGCGGAATTGTGATAACGCCCTCATTTTCTAGTCAACCTGGTTTCAAAACAAATCTACCCACCCAATTTTTAAAACGTCAACCAAAAACAATTAAGTAAATAGATTCTATAAACGTAGTTAATTCTAATTAGGATACATAATGTGGGTAATTAAAATTCAATCACAGAGTCTAAAACATCATTAGTAATTAATATTAACAGGAACTTTTAAAATTGACATGAACTATTATTATTTAATCAACATTATTTTATAAACTAACTCTGATTCATGCTGGATTACAATTCATTAAATAAAAATAAATTAATTGCTTATGTCATTGAATGAAATCAGACAATAATGTTATTTAGTTCACTTTAGTAGAAAAACTATTGTGTTAACCATATTTAACAACTTTAAACATTGAATAGAATACATAACAAGATTATCACATTGGTGCAAAGTACAGTAAAAACGGTGATCTAACATTAACAGGACGTAACATACCTAGAATTGAGCTAATTATGTTTACATATTTATATATATACAGGGTGGAATTTTGTAATGCCACCTGGAGGGAAAGTACTTTTAATACCGGAGATAGCAAATTTTACACAAAGGAAACATTCCTTCATTTTTAAAAAGAAATTAATCTGCATTCAAAGATTTTGAAAATTCGCGTGCCACACTCGGGAATCGAACCGTCTAAATTCCAAAAAAAATAACACCCTGTACTTTTATGTCACCAATCGATAGGGTCAATCATAAGGATCAAATCCCTCTAACAAACATGATAAATTAAAGGAAAGGAAAACCATGAAATCTTAAGTTATAAATTCAATGGGATAAATTCAATAGGTACGATAAACCACTAATAAAATTATGGACCCTTACAATTGAAGAGAATAAGATTGCAGAAGAAGATTGCAATTTGCATGTGTTTGTTTGTGCAAATTGCAATATTCCTATGTAAATAGTTCTTCGTCATTTTAACTAATAAATGTCGTTTCGATTTTAAAGAATTTAGGCGGTTCGATTCCCGAGTGTGACACGCGAATTTTCAAAATCTTTGAATGCAGATTAATTTCTTTTTAAAAATGAAGGAATGTTTCCTTTGAGTAAAATTTGCTATCTCCGGTATTAAGAGTACTTTCCCTCCAGGTGGCATTACAAAATTCCACCCTGTATAGTGGACGTAGCTCTGCCATAATGAGTCGTCCCATAATCACTAATTCAGTTAAATATGACAAAGTAATCGAACATTCTAAATGAGGTATTAGGGACTACTCACACTTATTCAGCTTATGCCCATACAAAATAACCATTTTGTATGAGACGCGTACGCATCCGTTTAGCACAAAATCGTTGTTTTCTATGGGCATAAACTGAGTAGTCCCTTACTATTCTTATTATTCAATAATATCAGAGACGAAAATGTCATAAGGAAAGTTATGAGTATGAATGTGGATGGGTCTAAGAGTCTACTTTCCTCTAGGAAAACCAAAGAAACGATGGATGAACTTTGTGAAAAGAGGTGTCTGATGAGACCATGAGTATCAGTGTCATATACATCCAAAATGCATATTTTGGCAGAACTACGCTCAGGTATAATATAAATATACTCTTAACGAAGCCGAAAGGCACTTGTTCTCGTCACTACGATAATTATTTTTCAATACACTTCCTCGAAAACTGGTCCTTATCGTACTACGATTAGGTACAACATGCAATGTATTTCACACGCGTGCGATTTTTTTCTTACCTATACTTAGTCCAAATTGGTTCAATACCTATAGTCTGAGGTGAATGTTTATTTTTTTAATTTTTGCAAAGCACTACGCGTCTTTAAAGCATTAATATTTTTTGAATATTCAAATTGTGTTTTTAAATAGAATATCATAGATACACATGATTATTTAAAACTAATAGTTACTTTTATACACAAATTAACATTTATTTGTGTTCTGAATTCAAAAATATAAAATAAATCTATTTTTTATATTATGCTGTTTAACGGCTTCATACCATTGCCTATATTTCAACCTGGCGAAACCAAA
Organism: Xestia xanthographa; assembly: GCA_905147715.2. Lineage (NCBI taxonomy): Eukaryota > Metazoa > Arthropoda > Insecta > Lepidoptera > Noctuidae > Xestia > Xestia xanthographa. The sequence continues at coordinate 25,287,292 of LR990665.1, forward strand.
ACGCGAAAAAAAAAAGAAAATTAAAATCATAGTTTCATAGTTCGTGACATAAATATTATTCGTTATTTTACTTTATTTCTTCAAAAGTGTATTGAAAAACGTCGTTTGATACACGTGGACATTTGTTATTGCAATTCTCGGCTCAAAAACATATTTTTATAATTCCGCCTCGAATGCAATAACAAACTTTCTCCACTTGTATCAAAATGTACTATTGTTCCATACCTGGGAACCTTCTAGTTATTGGGGGTCAAAGTTCCAACTAAACCACAAGTTTTTTTTTTTTAATACTTACAAGTTTTTAATGTTATAACTTTACGTTAAATACCTCCATGACCCTTTTACTACTCAATGTATCATCAGCAGTCACAATGTGTTGAATGCGTTACATTGAGTTTTACCGTAAAATGTGATTTTTCACCCCAAAAAGTTTTGCGCAGAGTTACTCAGTTTGATGTATATAATGCTTGGTTGACGGCTTCGTGAAGAGTCTGTTTACACCCTGTATTCTAACATATTATCACATTTAACACTACGATTTTATTGGGAGAGTATATCATAATTTATGCTCCCCTAGTTATACAATCTTATCACCCAAATTCTGATAAGGCCCCATTCTAAATACATAAATATTGATATGTACATTATACATATTAATATTATTGTAAACTAAATTTAATTGTCATTTGTTACAAGCAATTGAGCAACTATTTTGCAGTGTAGGTACTTTTAAAACTATGAATATAAAAACTAAGCTATCAAAAATATATGAGTTTGACATTCAATAAATTAAAAACTAAAATAGATATTATGGTGTAAACATGCAATGAAAGTGATTTTTCGAGCGCATTTTTTTTGTGCATTAGGTACCTAATTACCTATCTGCTTACGATCACTATTATTTTATTATTTTCGTGTCGTTCGAATTCGAGTTACGAGTTCGAATCATGCAGAACTTACAAAATGCTAAAAAACTCGAAAAATAATATCAATATATTTGGCTCTCCCGAAATATGTATTTCACGAGTCCTTTCACCGACCAATTCTTATTTAAGAATTGCTTTCTTTCTTTTAAGTACCTACTGCTCATTTCATCAATAACAAAATATTAATAAGAAACAAATCAAAGAAGGAAGCTTTGTTATGCTAAATTGGGATTCATTATAAATTACTATCACAAAATAATCTTCAAGTACAGCCACATTTAAAAAATTTGTTAACAATTAATAATAATTTTACACGACTTCACCAATTTTCATTTAGGAATACACTAAAGGTAAGTATTCATGTTTTATATAACTTGTTGGTCTAAAAATGCTGTTTTCGAGACTTTTTTTAATAAAGAAAATACCTCATAATTTGCCCTAAAAGGAACAATAACATTTTTAATATCTTATTATCCCACCTTTGATCGCATAAATGAAATTGAAACTGACACTTTTCACTGATACGTAATATTAGACAAAACTTCTTTGCTAAGCTTTTGTGCAATGAAATCTAGGATTGTGAACACGAGTTCCCTTCGACTTGCCATGCACCCCATGAGGATCTGGACGGCCCTCACGTAGTCAACTGGGTCCAGTCTTCGGAGGTAGTTAAATACAATGTACAGTAACTCGTTTAGCTTCTCTTTGACAGTTTCCCATAGTTCTCGGAGTGATATGACCGCTGTAATAAACAAATAAAATTATTATTTCATTGGCATACTTGGTCTTGGTCTTGGCTTGGCGTACTTGGTTGGCTTGTGTAACGTTAGACCATTCAGATTGTATAAAATAATTGAGAAACAATAATTAAGTATGAAAGTTACCTCAAAAGGGGTTGAAAAATTTTTGTATGTAGCGTAGCCTGCCTAACTACCGCCATTTTATTTTATTTTCAAAATAGTGGCCAAGCATAAACCTATATTAAATAATAGCTGGTATCAATACAAACAAGTTTTCAGTCACATTTCCGAAATATAAGCTATCAAAGTTGTGCTGATAACAATAATGATAGCTTATGTCCCGGAAACGTGACGCGTTTAATGCGTGGCCGTTATTTTGAAAACAAAATGGCGGATGTTAGTCAGGTCTAATAATTTAAAGCCCTATCTAGGACCATAATGCAAGTTAATAAAATTAGTATAGAAAAATCAATAAGTTTTCCCTGTTTTATCTAAGGCCTAAAAGTACCCTAAGTAGTAGAAAACAATAAATCAGTAATAATACGATGTCACCATCTGTTTGTTTTAAGCTTCCAAGGTTTAAACTAAACTTGTATTGTACTTAATACAAGTTTAGTTTAAACCTTGGAAGCTTTAAGCCAAGGTTTAAACTAAACTTGTATTGTACTTAATACAAGTTTAATTTAAACCTTGGAAGCTTAAAACAAACAGATGGTGACATCGTATTATTACTGATTTATTGTTTTCTACTACTTAGGGTACTTTTAGGCCTTAGATAAAACAGGGAAAACTTATTGATTTTTCTATACTAATTTTATTAACTTGCATTATGGTCCTAGATAGGGCTTTGAATTGATATATCTTTTGTTTGTGATATCTTCCGCGATTATTTATTATTTTGAGCTACCAATATTTCAACGCTATTTATGTGATCATGAAAGGTATCCCTTGACAATTAAAATTTGGTAGGTAAGCATATTTATTTAATAGACAAGGAAACTTTACGCACTTGATACTCCAAGTCCTGTGGCTCCACCAATCCCGGCACCCAATGCTGCCCCGAGCCTGCCCCCTGCATATCCACCCAATAGTCCACCAGCAACGGCCAGAGCAGTCGTCATTAACGCAGCATTGTTGTCCCATACTATGCGTATCTCGAATGCATCCGCTACAGAGGAGATAAGAACAGAAAATTAAATTAAAATATGACTGAAGTATAACAAATTGAATTTTATGAAATGATAAAGAACATTTGACAAAAAAAATATTACTACAGCACATCACGCAAGTTTTTTGCAAAGAGCTATGCAGACATACTCTGATTATTTTTTTGCAAAGAGCTATGCAGACATACTCCGATTATTTTTTTGCAAAGAGCTATGTAGACATACTCCGATTGTTTTTTTGCAAAGAGCTACGCAGACATACTTCGATCATTTTTGATGTTACAGTGGGAAAGGATATTCTCATCAACTAGGCTCAGTTCTAGACTCCAGGTTCCCACTGAAAAATTTCTAAAGGAAAAACCCAACAACAGTTTGCCTAACCTGGGAATCAAACCCCAGCCCGTGTAGCATGACTACCGTAGAGACGAAAGAGAATCGACAAATTTGTTTATCTGTAATTTTGTCGATTCAATGACAGATGAACAAAAGATTTGTCGATTCTCTTTCGTTTCTAATGTGGTCATGCTACGCGGGCAGGACATCACGCTTAGCAGTAGCACTTGACCACTATGTGATGTATTTTGGTTACCCACATTTAGTAAATTGTCATTCCATACTATGTATTATATGGTGTCACAGGTACCTACTCATGTCAGTTTCAGTGATGCCAATTTAGCCCTTTCGGGGCTAGATCTAGCCCTTTTTAAGCTTTGTCAGCCCTTAAAATAATTATTTAGCACCTAGCCCTATTTCTAGCCCCCAAATTGTGTAAGAAAACTCTACTAGTATGAAATTTGACACGCTAAATTCCATGTTACAAATACGTTTTGGACTTATAAAATTCAATGGAACTTGCTACACATTATGATATCCTAAAACATGTTATAAAAAATAGGATCAAAAGACAAATATACATTCATATTGAGCAAGGCTGGGCAGCAGTGAAGCAGATAAAGCTCAACTTGGACATAGGCGGTTTTATTTTTTAGAAAGTTAGAATGTTTTTAATTTATTTTTAATGGTGTGTTCTAATAAATATAATTAATAAGTAAACAATAGTTAAAAATTGTATTTAGTTTTACTATAAAAGCAATTTAGCCCTATTCTAGCCCTTTTTTGACTCTATTTAGCCCTGAAACTTGATACCGAGTTGGCAACACTGGTCAGTTTGCATTATAGGCTTGCTATAGACCCATGCCTTTAATTTACCGACCTAAGTACAAACTTCTCACAATAGACCCAAAACAATTTTGAATATTTGGTTAAACCAAGTCAATTAAGGGGATTTTCTTATGAAGTATAATTTAAGTATAAGAAAATCCCCCATATTTGCCTTGGTTCAACACAAGTCGTGGTTTTTGTATTAAGACAGACTATTTATGTTTAAGAGTTGCATTGGTAACAGACATCAATTCATAGTATTCATACCCATGTGTTCACAAAGTTTCATATCATCAAACTACTTTGCTATCATGTCTTTTAATTTTATTTCTGGAAACGCGAATTGCCGACATTTATTTTGTCCTGGCATTGTCCACATGATAAGATAACACTATGGCATAGATTAGGAACATTAGAAGTAATGTCTATCTGTCTGTCTGTAGTTAGTCTTCTTAATTTTAGTGATAGCATAATCAGGCTGTTTCTTTCTCCGCGACATTGTTGAATGTGTTATCGTACCTCAAAGCAGTAATAAAGGCTTAAATACGTAATTTTTATGCGTGTCGACAAATTGTTACAAAAGGAATTCATTATTCACCAACGGTCGGTATTTCCACGTTTATTATTTCGGCATGAGTACCAATGTATCATACTTAATGACCATGTAACCTTCGTGAATGTACGACGGTAAACTCAACGTAAAATAAAATAAATTAGGTACTTTTAGTTACTTACCAATTTGCAAAAGTATTTGTTCAATCCAAACTCGGTCAAATCTCAGTTCACGTTCAGTATAAGCTTCCATTTGCATATCCATTTTGTATTTTTATATGATTATTTGTCGTGTGTGAATACTGTTATAATTACGAAATTAGTCAAACGAACTAAAATAAAATACAATTTCTTGGCAAGTAAACAAAAATATTACAAACGTCACTCACTGCTGAGCAATGACGTAAATGAAACAGATTATAAATTATTTACGTTCCGATTCCGTTTAAACGTGGTCTAGACAGAACGGCACTTGCAAACCGACTGATTCGAGAGGAAGAGGTGTCTACTTTTTAATGTTATCAACGTGTTATCAAATTAATGAGTGACAACCTACTTGCGACATAATGCTAATTATACTAATGAAAATGATATTCTAGTAAAATAATGATATGTATCAGTCGTGATTAACAAAGCATTGTAAAATTATTCAAAACAAAAGTTTGATTCTTTGCTTTGGTCATAGCCTCTTCTTAGGACTTGGCATATATCCAAACCAATCTAAAATAACTGAAGTTCTTGGCTCTGATTCACGATTAATACTATCATGCATGTAAACAACAACATTCATTCATTTTTCATACTTACCACTGGAACAAAGCTGTCCTTGCTTATTGATTTTCAGAAAAACGGGAACCATTCGACGGATATTCGTGGGTTTTTTATGAAGTTGTTTTATCTTTAATATTATTTTATCCTTTTTCAATTACTTTTTAACCGTCGTGGGTTTTTCATAATTTTTATTTTAAACTTTTTAGAATGCATTAAAATCGGATTACTTTTGGAGAAAAATGACAAACATGAATTTGCACAAACAAACATCCTCTCACTCCAAACGCTTAAGCCTACCGTCTCCGTTCCGTCGTGGGGAAAAATACTGTTATTCAGCTGCATCCGATTAGACTGGAAGCCGACCCCAAGTCGGGACAAGCTTTTATGAAAGCTTTTCGTTTTCATTTACTAAAAGGTTTATCTTCTTCTTTTCAGTGCATTTTTTTAAAAGCTTGTTTAATATGATGTTCTAAAAAGGTTTTTTAATTAATAATTTTATAAATTTTTAGTTTTGTCGTAATCATTCAATTCGTGCTATTTACCGTTGAGGAGTTCCCTCGTGAGAAGACAATCCTGGCTGTCTAAGAATATGCACCAATAAAACCCAAACCCATCATTGAAAACTGCATCAAAATCGAACTAGTAGTTTTGGAGAAAAATGCCAACATGGATTTGCACAAAAATTGTTTTCCGCAGCGCCCCCTGGTGAGTTGTCACCGTAACACCTATCTAAGAACATGCACCAATCAAACTCGAACCGCAACCAAACCGCACCACATATTGCCATTTTTAAAGAAAAATGGTAATATGTATTTGCACAAACAAACAAACATCCTCTCACCGCAAACGCATACAACGTACACGTAACGTCGGTACATACGTCTCCGTTCCGTCGTGGGTAAAAATCAATTGATTTGTTGGGTTTCCTAACGAAAATGGGATCAATTTGTTGTCCGATCAATCTGTCTGTCATCAAGATATCAAGCTGAAATTTGATCTAATACTCAGGTCAGCTACTCCTTGGAGCAATAAAAAAATCAAACTTCTGAGTTAACACGATCAAAAGATATGACCGTATTACCGCTTAATTTGCGATTTCTCAAGAGAATCGAAACCTAAAGGGTACTTCCCGTTAACCTAAAATCATTAAATTTGGCAAGAAGCAATATTCTACAGCACATGTACAGACAAAAAAATACTGAAAACCGTAAATATGTAGTTTAACAAAATACCTTCAAGTTTATACGGAACACTCTCGGTGCGCGAGTCCAAATCGCACTTGGACGGTTTTTTTCCAAAACGGCAATCATACTGAAGTTCTGGGGATTTCCCTTAAAAATATATGAACGGGTTATCAACCTTGTTCAGTATTTTGGTATCAAAACAAGGGTATTCCCCAACTTGATAATGTTCAGTATTCGTATCAATTATCTCGTTTAGATAACTAAATCCTGTACCCAGTTGCTGAATTATTTCTTGAATGATTGATGATAGGTAGGGTTGCCATTATTGTTGAGAACTGATACGGGACTTATTAGTGGCAAATAATAAAAACTGCTAATAATAACGGTTACGGTTATGTTCGGTTACGTTAACGGTAATAACGGTTTATTATAATAAAAAAAAAACAATGGAAAACAACGACACCAATTTTTTATTTAATTTTATAACGACGGAAAAAACTATTTTTACCTAAAATAACTTGATTTGCGAAGTACGAGTGACTGGAGCGTGCGTAGGCAAGCGGCGAGCGAGCATCAAGGAATGCACTCGACTTCACTCATTCACTGACTCACTGTGACTACGTGATTGAATTGATAGTGAACGAGCGCGCTAGCGAGCGCTCTCGTCTGCCATCGGCTTCGAGCATTTAGTACGTGTATATTGAAATATTGATAAACGGGACAAAAACGGGACAAGTAATAATACGGGACGTGATACTTAATGAGGGATTTTCTTTTTAGCTCTTCCCTAGTCGCTGGATAGATGGCGCTAAGAGTAAGTATGATAATGCAAGGAACGGAACCTAAAAAAACTGATTTTAACAAAGCGCGAGAAATGTTGGTTATATTCGGAAGGTAAAGCAAATGAAAGTGTCAGTCAACGAGAGTATGTGACGTGACACAATGTTTTTTTTTCAAGCGTTTTGGCTTTGGCATAGTAAGTTCAACGCCATCTATAGAGTTCTTGGAAACTAAGTTTTTTTTTAAAACCTCAAAAGGAAAACCTCTCATTACGGTGACAGTCCCGTATATACGGGACGTATGGCAACCCTAATGATAGGTAATGTGTCGGTATACCAGCTACTCTAATAATTATCGTATGTATGATATTGGTACATAGGTAATGTACCAAAGTAAGTAGGTACATGCATTCACTCCGAAGCGTTCGAGTGAGAGGGCTTTGTTTTTCCTGACCGTTTTATCAGTAAACCACCACTAACAAGCTGAAACCTAGTCTTTGTTAGCTAATTCAGTGCAGAGACCTGAACCCGGGACCTCTTTCTTGCTCACTAGCGTTTGCAATCAGTAGACAATCGACACCCTGGCTGGACATATTTTTGAAATTTACTGTCCTGCTTTGGAGTCTCAGAGAATATATCTTCGTGTGGCTGACACTGGCAGAGCCACCATCAGGAATTTTAATTTTGATAACACAAAAATTTAGTCGCTAATTAGTCGAAATTAGTCGCCAAATATCAGATTTGGTCGGTCACTGGTTCAAAAGTTATAAGGGTTTATAGGTGGCCCTGCTGGAGAGAGCCTACCCCAGCAGAGCCACATTAATATCTCGAAAATTAGGGCACCTAGCGAAGATCTGTTTTCTTTCATATTTACTCGCTAATTAGTCGAAATTAGTCGCCAAATATTAGAATTGGTCGGTCACTGGTTCAAAAGATATAAGGGTTTATAGGTGGCCCTGCTGGAGAGAGCTTACCCCAGCAGGGCCACATTTATATCTCAAAAACTAGGGCACCTAGCGAAGGTCTGTTTTCTCCCATATTTACTCGCTAATTAGTCGAAATTAGTCGCCAAGTTACAGATTCAGTCGGTGTAGAATTCAATTTCCCCATACAGTGGTACAACCAAGTACAAAATACTTAAAGTCGTTTTTAGACAGGTGTATTTATACGACGTCTGGAGGAATTCTATAACTTCAACTCACCAAAGGAAAGCAGTATTCATTACCTAAAAACAAGATCTACAATAAATATATGTAATTATTTAGGTATCGAACAAAATGTGTGCATTTAGTCGCTGGCAGATAGATCGCTGCGCTCCGTTACGTAACCAACTTTTTGGAAATTCATTTTTAAAACGAACCAAAAACCAACATCAAACCAACTTTTTGGAAATTCATTTTTATAAAATAACTAGTATTTGCTTGGGTGCGCGAGCTGCGCGCAGCTCGCGTGTCGTCGTGTTCTTGAGACGTATTCCATACCCTTATAAATTTTGAGAATCCATAAGAATCCTTAAACGAATTGGAAAAACCGTTACAACTACCCCTAGATCAGTATGAAAACCCTTAAGAACCCCTAAAACATTATAAAATTAATATAAAAAAAAACCTAATAAAATAAAAGTAAAAAACCTAACTTAAAAACTGAGACCCATAAAAAAAGCAGTCCCTAAAGTTTGCTTGTCGTCGGCCTGAGTTACGCTTCACCCACTCAACCTTCGTTACGCTGCGGAGGTCGCCGGCTCGCTTCGCTCGCCACCTCCTCCCTTCGCTCCACTCGGTCTCGCAGGTTCGCTCCACTCAGAACCTACCTACCACCAGACAGGTTTCGACGCCTACTATAATATTTGTTAAAACACCCAATGGCTATCTCTAACCGTTACGAAGTTACAGCCCTTTCAGTTTTAGGGGAGGTTGGGGAGGGGAGGAAATGGTATACAAATTTTTAATTTCAACGCCCCTCAATAGTTTTAGTTAAGAATTAAAACATTTTTCGGTAGAAAAAAAGGGGTGAAAAGGGGGGGGGGTGAAGTGGGGGAGAGTGGGGCGTTTTTCGAAAAATGAATTTGACTATCGCGTTGCCCCTTTATATGAATCTGAAAAAAAAAATGTTCCAAGTCTCTCAACTTCCGAGATCCGCCTAAAGGGGGGAGAAGGGGGAAAAAGGGGTCAATTTCGAAAACTGGTTTTTACTTTCCCGAGCCTCCTCTATACGAATCCGTAAAAAACGAAAAATACGGGTCTCTTTGTTTCCGAGATACGATAGGGAGGGGGAGGAAGGGGGGCGAAAAGGGGAGGTTTGGGACTTTTCCCATACTCACGGGAGTTACTTGTTTACGAATCTGTCAAAATATACCCACCTCCCCATCCACCATCTGGGAGAACAATTATGTCAGTGAGTCAGTCAGTCAGTCAGTGAGTGGTAATCGAGCTTTATATAGTATAATTTGATTTAGATTTATATATTATTTCCGTCAGTTCAATTTGTTGTATTTCTAAGGAACAATAAATAAACTTACCTATTAAACCTTAATTAGAGCCGTTAATGCTCATATTAGGTGTAGTAAGTATTTACATCTTTGATCTATGTATTTTTTTGTAATGTATTTCAAGCAATGGGTTGATACTTACCTACATACTTACAATACGTTTTCAACGTTTAAGTATTACATTTTACTAAAGATAGGTACGATAATTTTAACGTATTTATTATTCTAACGTAAATTAGAGCTCAACATTGTAAATTAGTAAAACAGTTGCATGCGACTGTACATCTTGACACTTAATAGACCAAGAGCAAGGTTTAATGGTTTCAAAGAAGTTTAGCCACTCTAACTTAATAATTAAAAACATTAAACATGTATTTAATAGAGAATTTATCTCTCTCGGTCATCTCTAAGGACACATATTAATAGAAATATTTTTTCTTGGCAATTTATCGTGAACTCTTCGATCTAGCTCTTGGACTATACCTTAATAATTGAACTCATTATATCTTCTGAACTAGGGTCCGATTAAATCTGTAACTTGGCGACTAATTAGCGAGTAAATATGGGAGAAAACAGATCTTCGCTAGGTGCCCTAGTTTTTGAGATATAAATGTGGCCCTGCTGGGGTAAGCTCTCTCCAGCAGGGCCACCTATAAACCCTTATATCTTTTGAACCAGTGACCGACCAGTTCTGATATTTGGCGACTAATTTCGACTAATTAGCGAGTAAATATGGGAGAAAACAGATCTTCGCTAGGTGCCCTAGTTTTTGAGTTATTAATGTGGCTCTGCTGGGGTAGGCTCTCTCCAGCAGGGCCACCAATAAGCCCTTATATCTTTTGAACCAGTGACCGACCAAATCTGATATTTGGCGACTAATTAGCGACTAAATTTTAGTGTTATCTAAATTAAAATCCCTGATGGTGGCTCTGCCAGAGTCAGCCACACGTACTTTATGTATATTCCTATATGGTATGCTCAACAACAACAGCAACAGCCCATAACGTCCACTGCTGGACATAAGCCTCTCCCATGATCTTGGCAGGCGGATTGGAGATCGCAGTGATGTGTGTGACTCGTTTAGCAGGTCATGGGATAAAATAGGTGAAAACATGAAAGTTGCAATAGACTGGTTACTTTGTGTTAAATAAAAACAAGTATTATTGTCAAGACTATTATTACATTTATAGGCATTGTTTATTATCTTTTAATTACAATATTACATAACCATACTTATAGGTACCTACTTGTGATATATATTTATTTCATAATTATAAATTGTGTACAAAATAGAAATACAATGCTAATACAAAACGCTTATGTCTAGCTTATAAATAAAACATTCATCATCATAATATAAAATTATTCTAATTATATAATTGACCAGCCATTATATTATTATGCACTTATGATATGTACTTAATTCCTAATAAGTCAACTCTATTACAATTACTATCACAATCCACAAGACAATAATTATTTTTGTAACACATTATCCATATAAATTAGTCAAGATTGTCAAGTACCTATGTCACATTTACAATGTCATAAAATTTTTAGATTTAAGAAAATAATAATTTTTATAATAATAATGTAATAAATAATAATTTTATTTTAACAATATAAAAATATCTAATCTTCAAAATCATTCAATATGTCAAAGTTTATATAAAAATACTCTGTCTTCATTAAAATGAAAGTAATAACACTATATCAAATTAAAATGGCTTACATCATATAAATTTTAAAACATTACCACTCAATATTTCTTGTACAATAAATTTCATGTGACCAAGGGCATCAAGAAAATTATTATTATTATGCAGCACTGATACTTGATAAAATCTTCTTGCCAAGGATACTAGAAGCAGTGTTGAGGATGATCATAGCGAGCTGGGTTTTGTCCCCAGGCTGGGTAAGGAACATGGCGGCCCGCTGGTAGTCCTCCAGACCCATGCCGGCTAAGTAGTCATACACTATGTCAAACAATTCTGACAGTTTGTTCCTGATATCCTCCCAGATACTTCTCATGGAAACAGCTAGAACAAATAGAAATAGTTTTGAATTTTGTGAGGGTAGTTGCAAAATTTGGGAAAAAATATTTTGTGATTTCATAAATCAAGAAAAGGTTAATCAATAATGCTTCAGTAACAAATACAAAGTTGATGATGCAAGCCTTTGTAAGGTCAGCTGGCAAAACATGAAGCGACCACTTTCATTTGTTGGGTGACTGGTTAACTAGTACAATTGCAACTGGATAAATATTAAATGGTATAAGTACCTACTTAGTGATTATTGCTATTACTTATTTCACAAAAGATTTGTTGAAAGAAGCTGACGAATAACAATATTTTCCAGGAAAAAGGACAAAAACATCTACCCTACAATCAGAAAATCATAATCAATTTGTTTAAGACATACAATTCTGAATTACGAAAACCAATAGCTTATATAGGTATTAAGTAGATATTACAACTCACCAACAATTCCAAGGCCACACGCACCCCCAACTGCTCCGCCAAGTGCAGCCCCCATTTTCCCGCCATAATGTTTACCAATAAGGCCCCCGGCTATCGCAAGCCCAGTCGTCACAAGCAAGGCGCCCTTCGCCCTCTCATCGTTCATAATCACGCGGAAGTCGAATGAGTCGCTAATAGTCAGGATTATATTTTCGATAGACGTAGGATCAAAGGGTAAAGCGGCGGCGCCGGCGGCGTTTCTATTGCAGGAACCACCGCGGGTACACACCTGCTCATACCCAGTGTCGGAATCAGAACCCGAATCGTACATTTTATTTTTATCAAACTTTTAAAGACAGGATTACACGATAAGTAACGACTGGTATGAAGCGAATACACTGATTAAAGAAAAACTGACACAGGGGTTTTTAGTGCGACCACTCGTGCCGACGCGACAACCGATAATGAATAAAATAAAATAAATATTCAACAAAGCTGTCGCGGCCCGCGGGTGACTATGATCAGGGGCGTGAAACTTAGAACTTTTGCGATTTTCGACCTTAATGACATACAAGTGCTGCCGTCTTTGAAAGTTTTGCAGAACTAAATGTCGTTAAAACCGTTTCCAAGTGATTTTAATCTCGCTAGATGGCGCCTGTTTTGCTAGAGCGACTGTTTTATTGACAGAACTGTCAATGCCGGAGAAATCATTCAATGTCAATGCGACTTTGAAACCATTTTTTTTAAATTGAATTCAAACTTGAAAAGTTGTTTTTCCGCGTTATCGTAGTGTTATTTGTTGTTTATTGTGTTGTTATTATTAATTTGTGTTGTTGTTACTGATTTTGTATTTATATAACTGTAAATTATTTCTTATGTATCTAAATGAAGGATAAGTGATTAAAAAACTATGTTAAAATGATTTTGTTTTATTATTAATAATTTATAGGCGATCGTACACCAGCAGCCTGATTTGCATTTAATTGTGCTTGTTACATAGGTATTTATTTTCTTTGTTATATGCAAATCTGACTCAGGCTGCGGTGTAAGGTCGCCTTTTCAGTAAACTCTCTTTCAATTTTTTACCTATAGCCACGGCTTTGGCGGTTAGTTCTGATAAAGTTTCATAGACGGCAGCACTTTCTTCGTGGACGTTCTTTAGGGTCGACTTGCTTCTCTATTCCTTTTTTTAGTTACTATACTCTATGACTATGATGTACCTATCACAGAGAATCTATATATACGGGGAACTTATGGAACTATGTATTTACGGAATTTTGCAACCATAGACAAGACTGGGCACAGAACACTATGAGACTGAGTGATATTCTCGTTATAATAATGATAAGTGTTAGGTTCGACGATCTTTTCATCTCCAGGTTTCACGTCTCTAATAGAATTTAAATGTATGGAATTTATGAATGCAAGTTTAACACGAAATTACCAACCGATACGGCACCATAGCGATGATTATCTGCGGTGTCACTCCTCTTAGGACTTTAGGACTGCGTTGCTACTGCCCTGCCACTACTAACAGTCGTTTGGGTCGATCGTGTACTGTGATTTTATAATTTATTTGTTTGGAGAGCTAATACGTCGCGCCTTGTTAGGACGACGTTACGGCAGAGTTAACCGGGTATAAGGTTTTAGTTGTTTTATGTGTTTTTTTTTTATATGTTTAAAAATGTATTTTTTTGGAAGAGAATTGGATATTTGAGAATTCCTCTAGCGTTCCGGAAACTAAGTTAAAAATCCGGTCTTCCTACCCGGGCGCAAGCCGTAAGGTAATGGGGAACCATTCCTTATGTTCCATTACCGTACCGACGTACCTTACGGTTTGCGCCCAGGTAGGAAGACCGGAATTTTGTCCTAGTTATCAAAAACATCTGTGGTCTCTGCCGCTTACATAATCTGTGGTCTGTGATTCTGTCATCTGTCTGTCTGTCACCTGCTGTCAATCTGTCATTGTCAACATAAATAAATCTTGCTTGTGGAGGTTGGAGCTCTGTGGGTTGGAGGTTTGTTTTGTTTTAGAGTGTGTGTTGATATCTCTTTTATTTTGTTCGAATTAAAAAGCTGCCTCTTTAAGTCAGAACTATGATGCAAAAGATTAATGCGCGTCTGAGCCAGCGAATAGCTCAAGAATCACAGCTTCTAGCTGAAGAGAAATGGATTATAAACGCTCTGAGAAAAGTGAAACAGCAAAGAAATAGTTTACAGGTTAGTGTACAGACTTAAGACCGGGATGTTAACCGTTTCTTACATTCGCAGGGATGTTGATAGACTCTGGTCAATAGCTCACTGCAATTTGTATTTACGGATCAGGCTGGTGTCCGCATATTATCCACGTCCAAGGCGCGTATTTTGCTTATAAGCGTGTTTAAGTGTTGCGTGCGCCTCACCTAACATCACGGATTCGCACTTTTTCGTGCTCCTATTCTTTTTTGTCCATCAGAATTATTGTCATAATATGCTAGAGCGAGAAACAGAACGGGAATGCAATCCGACGCGGCAGCAACTACTCAACCAACTGGTGGATGCGGCCAGAGCGTTATCTTAGGGATTTCGCTCTTCTTTCATATCTGCTCTATTAAATTGTTTGGGTCTATATCTAATGTGTTTGACGTAGGTACTTCTTATTGGTAAGGGTCATTAAAATTTCAGATCGAGAGATTTCACTTAGATAATCTTCGAAAATCTGTACTCTATGAAGGTGTTGTGAACAATAATGAGGCTACAGACAGTCCTCAGACCACCTCTAAAGCTACAGTTCCTCAGCCACCTCCAGTTCCTTCCGCAGTGCCAGTAAAGCCCGCTGCACCAGAGGAAAATAGAATATTCACATCTTTATCCCAGTTTGACATACCAGTAGCTGGCATAGATGATGAGATGATCAATAATGAGCAACTGGATTTGTCTGTAACCAACTCTGTGTTTGGTAAGTGTGGTATTTTGTCTGTGATTTATTAATATCATAATGTGCAATAGAGCGCGAGCCTATTGCCATCAACCAGCCACGATTCCAGACCTCGTGACTGCTACTGAGATAGTCCTGATGGAAAAACCCAATCTTCTTAGTGTGTCGTTGATTATTAAAATTCGAGTGAGCCCATAGGGAAATGCCCATTTGATGAAGAGGTTTTGGCCAAGTGACACCCATGAAAGAAACCAACTGTAGATGTTAGGGTTGACATCACAGATGAAGAAACAAACACTATTTTGTACATAGAACTCGGTTGGACTTTATTTATTTGTTTTCTTTAGGATTTACAACAACCGGAAGTGTTCGATGGGGCAATAAACGATTGAGTTTCATGATTAATTCGGCTTGAAATTCCGGAGATTTCATTGCAAATAAGTAATAGCAATATTTTAGTTAAAAAATGGGTATATTTTTTGTACTTTACTCATTGGTGGGTAAAACGTGGCCAAGAATGGGCATTTCCCTTTGGCACTTTCAGTAGCATAAAAACCCAATAACACTCCTGACTTGGTATTCAAACCCAGGACCTCTTACCTGGCAGTCATGCTTTGTGACCACTAGACCAACGAGGGTTTCTGCTTACATTTGGGTAGTGTTGGTCAAGACCCAAGTTGTAAACCTGTTGAACCTTATGAAAAATGATTACACGATTCCATAGTGTCTCTAATCATCTGTCTAGCGTTTTCAGGTCAGCCTCGAGTGTAACCAAATGCAGCTGAATACCAGTATTTTACATGGAGCGACTGCCTATTTGACCTCCACACCCACTTGAAAAATTTGCTCTGTACATTGATGTGGAACTTTCAACTTCATGTGTATTGTTTCCAGTTATTCCTTGTATTATAAAATTATATAAAACTAACAGATCATTGACAATTCCAGCCAATCAACAATTCAATGAATTTGACATAGAAGATGAGGAAGAGTTCGAAGAAGACGACATGGAGATAGAAATGAACATGTTGATGAATTCCAAGACTCGCAAGTAACAGAGGAATAACGACACAAATTACCAAATCAACACCCCACTAGCTTCTAGAGACCTATCAGTTATTTTACAACACTGTCGAAATGACATGATTTTTATTTCCTGATAGGTTACTGATAAGTCCATCAGTTATTTTTAGTATTGTTGCTGTACTTTATTAAAATTGTGGAGGTGATAAACGGGGTTCGTTATCGTTGTCCACACGCGGCAAGCGACGGTGACTCCGTAGAAAACAAATCAAAGAAGTTGTTTGAACATGGCATGGAGGATCCGAGACGCGTCTTGCGGAGCGGAGCTACAGTACTCACGCGACGGAAACACGAGGCGCGTTCGCGAGTCGCCCGAGGATCGGGAAGCGGGATCTTAAAACAATAGACGTGCGCGTTAGCCTCCGATGGGATATCAGTTTGATTGGAGCTATATGATTAGTATTAAAATAATTTAGATGTAGGCAACTGTAAAGAATATTTCCACAAGAAAAAAAGGTATTCAATAAGAGATTAAACACATTGATAAGAAACAAATACTTAGCCTTTTTTAATTTCTAAACAGTCCTATCATCACCTTGTTAGTAGTTTTAGAAAAATGCCTCAGTCCTGCAGAGGGAACAGAGAAATAAAAAGAAATCGTGTATATTAACAAAGAATTTAATAAAGTTTGTCTTACATTTACCTTTACATACAATAAACCATTAATGTATGCTATATACAAATGTTCATACAACAGTTTATAACTAAAAAATATGTTTTCGAGACCAAATCGTGTTATTTTATGGAAACCATTGGAAATGGCACATTCGTCCGGCAAGGGAAAGTTGCAAGATTGTTATATAATTTAGGCACTGCTATTCGTTACTTTTGTTATGTTAAAACAATAAAATGACGTGATCACAGCTATGTGTGTTCAAATCCTTAGCCGATTCCTTGTTAGGTGATGTACGCAGTATACGATTGATCATAGCCTGTACAAAGCAAGTAAGAACCACATAGCATGCAAATTGCTAAAAAACAGTCATCATTTTAAAAATTGAATTATCCTAGTCGCATAATGCGTACATTGCCTAATACTTTTATACTGACAAGTTAGCTATGCAATAAGTTGAAGATCATTGTTAAAATAAACATCTAGGAAAACAGAGAAGCAAGGATAATAATACGTATATTAGTCTGGTAAATGAATGATTGTGGTTGGAAAAGTTGAAAGCAGAAAATGTGACTTATGAACTTTGTTTGGACTAGTTAGAAGATAAACATATTAAAAGTCCTGACCCCTCCGAGGTGAGCCCGAGGGGGGGGGACAAAAGTCCCGTTTTTTGTTTTTTTGCTTATATCTCGAAAACGATGCGTCGTATAAAATTTTGTTGTACTACATAATAAAACCTCATAAAATTTTCTTCAACTTTGCTTTTCAAATTTTTTATCTATCTCTTATCGTTGAATTGGTATGAGCTCCGAAAAACGAACAATTTTTAAAAATTTGTACAATTCTCTGTCCCGTTCGTTGTTTTTGGTTTGTATCTCGAAAACGGTGTGTCACACGAATACTTGTTGTACTACACAATGAAATCTGATAAAATTCTCTACAACTTGGCAAATATTTTTTTTTACTTTTTTTTTTTTTTAAATATTGGAGATAGATAAGTTGTAGAGAATTTTATGAGGTTTTATTATGTAGTACAACAAAATTTTATACGACGCATCGTTTTCGAGATATAAGCAAAAAACCAAAAAACGGGACCTTCTTTGCCCCCCCCCCCCCCCCTCGGGCTCACCTCGAAGGGGTCAAGACTTTTAATATGTTTATCTTCTAACTTGTCCAAACGAAGTTCATAAGTCAGATTTTCTGCTTTCGACTTTTCCAACCACATACCCCTTTTGAGCACTCATTTACCAGACTATATAGTCTGAGTCATGAAAATATACACGTTGGACGTATCTATACCATCTCGTAATTGCTTTACCAATTTTGACAAATTATTATTCCTAGTAAATAGAAGCTTCATTCATTACGAGAGATCCCAGATAGTACAGTCACGAGTACCAATATGTAAACACTTAACAACTTTTATCTACAACCATGCTATAAATCCTCTATAAAGGTATCTGAAACAGTTAGCTTATGGCCAACATTAAAACAGCCAGTGTCTTAATAACCATTATAACACCCAAACGGGTGTTATAATGTTGTACTGAATTTCATTATGCAACTCGTTTTAAAAAAAGAACATCGAATGTGGTAGTGAATCGAACGTCTAGCACGTGCGATTCACTACCACAGCGCCGTAATTTAAAAAAAAAACTTATAGGTTAATTCGAATTCACGTCGTATCCCGCCATTTTTGTTCGACATTTGGTTATTAGTATTGCATTATGTACTTTGTTGTTTACAAAAATGAGTGATACAAGCTTTGTGAATTTTGATAATTGAACAATCCAAAATGTAAATAATTATATTACTACCTATACACGGTTTGTTTATATTAAATATAAGCAATTAAACTTTCCATTAATTTACATAGACTTCTTAGAACACTGCAACACCCTATGGTTTCAGAACCTTTTATGGAGGATTCATATCATGGATGTAGATAAAGTCTTGTATGCAACTGTACATAATTAGGTATTAAAACACTCATGTGATACTATTATCACACTCGGCTTCGCCTCGTGTGATAAACCCACATTCGTGTTTTAATACCCCTCATTATACAACAGTTGCATAAATAACTATTAAAACGCCTACTGCAAAAAATTTCTGATTAAAATTTCATGCTGCTGTTATGAACATAATATTCTGGAACTCATATTTTGATGAAAAAGATCCTATCTCCTAGTTACAATCATTAATTCTCGCGAAAAATTCGCTTTTAAATTTAGGAAAGACTATAATAACGTCTTGACGAAACCGAAAGGCACTTGTTCTCCCCGTCATTCTGTTATTTTTTTGTTCTACACCATACCTGAGAACCTTCTAGTTACGGAGATATTGTTTTGACAAGTTTTTTTTTTAAATACAAGTTTTTAAAGTAAGATTTTTTTTAAACACCACCACGACCCTCGCTCTATTCAATCCATCTATCAGCACAATGTTTTTAGTGCGTTACATTGAGTTCTACCACAAAACATGATTTTTCACCCCAAAAAAAAAGTCGTTTCCCAGCAATAATTTTTGCGTAAAGTTACTTAGTTTGATGTACAGAATGCTTGGTTGACGGCTTGCTGATGGATGGATTGATACGGTGGTCATGGAGGTGTTTAAAGTAAAAATCTTACATAAAAAAACTCGTGTTAAAAAAACTTGTCAAGAAGTTGGAAGTTTGACCCCCAATATCTCCGTAAATAGAAAGTTCCCAGGTATGGTGTAGAACAAAAAACTGATCGCAATGACGGGGAGAACAAGTGCCTTTCGGCTTCGTTAAGAGGTGTTTTACACCCTTTATATCCTGACCTCGCTTTGTATGAGCTTCCCGTACGATGAGAAATCAGCTTAATTTGCTTTGATTGGTGGTCATGCGTACTACTGACAACAGCAATCTTATTTTAGCGAGAATAAAAATCACTGCCATTTTGACAGAGACGTAAAATCTGAGGACATTGGTGTCGATTCTGTTTTGCACAACAAACTAAACTTAATTTAAGCTATTGCTATCTTTTTCTCTCTAATAAAACGAGAAAGAGACTGACGTAATTTACAGCTGTCAAATTTAGTTGGAACTAATATTTCCTTACAAATGAAGGGTGCACGTAAATACATGTCGACTAAAAACACGGTGAAGCGCAAGGCATAAACTAGTTTGACATCTCTAACTTAGTTCATAGCTATAGCCGTCCTTTTCTCGCCTCTTAGTAAAAGATAGCAATAGCCTAAATAAAGTTTAGTTTGTGCCCAACAGAAACGACACTATTACTGAACTTTGACTTGCAAGTGACATTTAAGTTTATTAAAGCAATTACGAGCTTGAGTATACCGACGCTTCATAAGATACTAATAAATTATCTCCCAATCTCTAGAACTCCAGGCTACAAAGTATAATAGAAAATAGTTAGCATAAAACCCTGTCATAATAATTAAAATTAGCTGTATTCTAATTGCATAACTAATTTGCCAGTACATTACAAGCCATGTACAATACAATAATCATGAAATACATTCATAGGTACACTACCAATCATGTTCAGTCTTTCATTCATAAACATTAAGTGTTCACTCACGAATATCATTCACTCTAGCGGCGACGATTGACATCTGTCAATGTCATTGTTGACATGTACAGTAAGACTAAATTCCAAGCAATATTCTGGTATTCAGTTTTATTTTCTTGCTGACTGTACAATGTACTTTAGCCGCGGAAAAATGTCGCAGTTATCTTTTAAATTTCATGTTATTTCATGGAAATGTGTCAGAAAATAAAATTATCTAGTTTATACACATACACTCACGCCCTTTTCTATTGGGGGTAGGCAGAAATTACTGAACGCCACTATAGTTTTATACAAGACTTATCAGTTGATGTGAAAATCATTACCTCTTATTGGGCTTTGTCGAAGTCGCGTAGATAAAACATTACGTTCAAAAATAATCAATTACCTCTTCTGAAGCTACATAAATATTATACAACATACTGAAATAACTCCCTTTAAAAAAGAACTGTGACATTAAAAAAAAACTAAAAATATTACAATAAATTAATGAAATATTAACCCTATGTAATCGCAACATGGAAAAGCTATTTGTACAAGGCATAGTTTATACATCAATCATATTATTACATCTATAAGCTTGCTTCATGGCTTTTTTCAAAAACCATAATAATTGTGATATTTTTTTAATGAAACCTTCATTTTTTATAGATAGACAATATTGAAAGGACATACATGTAGATTTGTTATAGTTATATATTAAAATAATACAGTATTGAGTTGTAAATATGGCGCATTGCTTTTTAGAAAGAGACAACATGTATGAGCGACAGAGAAGTTTTCCAAAACCCGATATGCCATATTTACGACTGGATACTGCACATACAATGGATCCTATAAGATTCTTGGTTAAGAATCCACTGAAACCGAGTGTTGTACTGCAGTCATTTCGATAGTTTGGCGAATTCTACCATCGTAACTATGCTGGGAATGACTTGCAGCGCTCATCATAGATACATTCTACTGCTACTGTATCAAATTTCATCTAAATCCAATCAGCCATTTCGGCGTTGAGTAACAAACACTAACAAAACTTTGGCTTTCGCTTGCAGTGGATTCTCAACACTCTTTACATCATACATATAATCGTCCATGTCTTTTACATTACAATAAACATATAAATAGGCAGATGTCTTTTACCAATCGATATCCAAATCTTACTAAATTCGACATCTACTCATTGTCTAACATTAGTGGATTATATTGCAATATATGAACATCTGCGTAGGATTATCTCTGGCCAATCTCATGGCCGCCGCAGTCGGGAGGATATTATTACATACCATTGCGCCTGCCCACAAGGGCTAAGGCAGAGTTGTACCAACACATCGCCAGTTACGTTCCATCCCAAGGGGGGAGCCTATAGCCAAATATTACTATATTATAAACATTGTTACAACGCTACTATCCATGTCACTGAAGTCTAAAACGCCGCACTTTAGAATGAGTCTGGTCACAACTGGTACAGACGTCGAGTCAAGCACAGAAGTATTGTGTAATGTCGTCGTACTTGCGCTTGTGCAGCGACGCCGCGCATCACGAGGCGCGCGCGGAGCCGCACGACGTGTAGAACAGGATGTACGCTGCGCTCGACTTCACCTCCGTTGATGAGATTTCTGTTACCACGTGGTCGTCGTATTTGTACCACCTGGGGGACGATTGGATGTTAAGATCAAATTCAAAAGTTGTTTATTTAAAAGCTAAGGATAAAATACCCCAAAGAATGTATTAGTGAATAAGTCGTTGGAGTGCCATAAATAAATAAATAAATAAATAATATAAAAGCATTTTTCGTAAGAGTCAATAACTTAAGGTGAATGCTTCAGGCCAGTGCTAGGTTGTATGTTGATTAAAATATTATTCGCGGTTATAAAACGTATGTAGTTACAGAATTATATTCATCAAAATCATCAATACAACCCTCAAAGTTCATAAAGGTGGAAAAATTACTTTTCCAAGGTCAAAATCATTCCTGCACCTTTATGAACTTGGAGGGTTGTATTGATGATTTTGATGATTATAATTCTGTAACTAAATACATCTTACAGTCGCAAACAATATTTTAATCAACATACAACCTAGCACTGGAGCATCAGCCTTAATAATCAAATAAGATAGTCCCCAAAAGCATACGTCCATCACCACTTCCCAATGTTTTAGCTAAAGAGAACAAATGCCGGAACAAACTCCCCAATAACAGCAACACAGCTGTCTGTTGAGTTACAGATCTATAGGAACTTGTCTGAAGTAAAATATTCTCAGGGCACATATAAGTTGAACAAAGTTTTATATTCTGAGAGCATGTATAAGTTGAACAAAGTTTTAAAATTGTAGATGCCAAAACGTGTATAATTCCTATTTTATTTTGAAATGAGTCAACTCACTCAACTCAACAAGGTTGTAATGTTTACAGATAAAAATAAGAAATCTTGCCCGTTCTTCTCCATAGAGATCTACGCTAGGGAATGGGCAACTACAGTACTTTCACAGTTTTTATGTCTTGTGACTGGGACTGTAGCTACATTTAATTTTCATCTTTGTTCCGACAATTCAAAAGTGCCTGTAACTGGCTAACTTGAAATAAACGCTTTTGATTTTGAAACCATCAAATTCGAATAATACTCTTAAGAATTAGTCTAATAGTTTCCGACAGAGGCAAACCACATACATACACCAAGTAGAAAAGCAAGCGCGTGCCGTGTACGCCAAATGACACAAATATGTGACAAAATAGTACGTGAAATTGTGGCTTGGCGTGGACGTCCACGCGCGTGCGTTTATACTCTGGCGGTGAAAAGGGTAATAGTTATTTATGCAACTGTTGTATAATGAGGGGTGAAACACGAATAATAGTATCACATGAGTGTTTTAATACCTAATTATGTACAGTTGCATACAAGACTTTATCTACATCCATGATATGAATCCTCCATAAAAGGTTCTGAAACCATAGGGTGTTGTAGTGTTGTAAGAAGTCTATGTAAATTCATGGAAAGTTTAATTGCTCAGTATTTAATACAAACAAACCATGTATAAAAATAATATAATTAATTACATTTTGGATTGTACAATTATTAAAATGCACAAAGCTTGTATCACTCATTTTTGTAAACAACAAAGTACTTATTGCAATACTAATATCGAACAAAAATGGCGGGATTCGACGTGAATTCGAATTAACCTCTAATACTTTTTTTAATTACGGCGCTGTGGTAGTGAATCGCACGTGCTAGACAATGTTCTTTTTTTTAAAACGAGTTGCATAATGAAATTTAGTACAACATTATAACACCCGTTTGGGTGTTATAATGGTTATAATGACACTGGCTGTTTGAATGTTGGCAATAAGCTAACTGTTTCAGATACTTTTATAAAGGATTTATAAGATGGGTGTAGGTAGATAAACAAATAAAAAAGTAATACTCACTTCCCATAAACACTGCTCTTACAATACGCCGTATAATGTCCTCCTTCCATCGACCCGTAGTGATTGGACACCGCATACAGGTTATACGAGTGATTGCTCGGACAGTTCAGTGCAAACTGCCCCATATCTAGGTCTTCTAGAGGAAAATCGATATACGTCTGTTTCTTCCTATACGCATTACACATATACTCCTTAGGGTCGACGTAAAACCGCTTGAAGTGTATAACTAAGACTGGTGGTAGACGGGAAATGTCTAGTTTTTTGACGGCGTCTCGTTTTTCCTTGCAATTCGGACAGTTCCAACCGGGTATTGTTTCGCCGTTTAGGTAGAGTTTTAGGCAGTCCTGTGAAGGAAATGTAAGTGTTTATTTGTTTGCGTGCAATGGGGTTAGCCGGTGAAACTGAAAGCAGATGGCGCTAGCATAGTTTTTTCCCAATCTGACCAATGAGGTCAAGCCATTTTGTATTATAAAATGACATTACCATTTTCTACTAATGACAATGCTTGGAACAAACTATGCTAGCGCCATTAGTTTCACAGTTGCCATCCCCATTATAAAATGCGATTTGGAATATAAACTTTTTGGTTAAACTTCACAGATGTGCTGTAAATCTGTATGTATTAAATTACAATTATAAGTAACTATGCGCGACACGGTCTTGACCAGCAGTTTCTTGAAATGTTTATTTCCTCTTTACCATTTACTCCATGTCAAATAGGTATTCAACTGCATTAACACACTGATTAGTTTCATCATCAAGTAGTTTTAGTATGTAATCAAGACCATCGCAGCAAAGTTTGATGTATCTTAAATAATATGCAGTATACTCACACTTCAGAGAATGAGCAGCAGCGTTCTCTGTGCTTTTGTAACAACTGTACTGCGATCGCCAACCCGCCTGCCAAGCGTGGCGATTATGGCAAAAACCCCCGTTTGGGGAAGGCCCATGTCCAGCAGTGGACGTCTTTCGGCTGAAGTGATGATGATACTCACACTCAACGTGCATCTATTAGCGTTAGCCGGCAGCTCGAGCGACAGGTTGGAGAAGGACTCGTAGGTGACGCTCTGCTTGCCGCACACGGTGCAGCGCACGGTGGACTTGATCTGTCCGTAGAACAGGCGCAGGATGAGGCTCTCCTTGGACTTGGTGTACTCGTGCCATGCCTTCTCTGACGGCGCGAGGCTGTCCTGGAAACGAAAGTGTTTCGCGTTACACGTCAGCTCTTACGACATCACGCCTGTCATCCATACAAGTAAATGAACCTTTTTTTAAATTTTTTTACTAAATTGTTTATGAACAAATGAGTCATTCACGTCGTTAAGATTATGTTTATTATCTGCAAAAACATCATCTTTGGTTGTTTTTGAAGTAATTCGTTCAAATTAAATTTATGTAAACTAAAAAGAGGAATGGACCCAATATCGAACCTTGTGGAACGCCTACTGTCATTTCAGACTCTAATGAGTTTATACCGTTTACGGGAACGTTGAACTGTTTATCATTTAGGTGAGATCTTAGCAAGTCAAGAGCTGTATTTTTAATCCCATAGAGTTCCAGTTACAGTAAAGTGTGTTATGGTTTACCCAATCGAACGCCCTCGAGTAATTCCTTTTCTTTATTAAGGTGACCCTAGCGTCAGCTGTACAACTCCCTTTGAGATGAGGTATTTATTTAACTGACGTAAAAATTTCATTGAACATTTGTTTAATCACCTTACTGAGAACTGGCAGAATTGACACAAGCCCATAATTGTTGTTTTATTTATAATCAGTGGATTTGACAATTACTGCGTTTCATTTTTTATTTATAGTTATTAGTGTTAACTATAAATACTAAATAGGGCGCAATAGTTTCGACGATAGATTTACAGACTTTTAAAAACATTACCAGAACATCTGAGAATGAGGTTTCCTCCTGGCCAGTAATCCTCGAGAACTGCTTACCTTGTGGGGCGGCACGTTGATGCTGAACTGCAGGTCGAGGTGCAGCCAGTCCATGAGGATGGTGAGGAACTCGTGCGAGTCCTGCTGCTCGCAGCCACGGAATGCGCGCTGGTGCTTACCTACCTCGTTCTGGACACAATAATAGGTAATAACTTAAAACATTTTTCGGAGACATAACCCCATCCCAGCCTCATCGGTGTCACAAACAAGTGGCCATGAATTTTACCCCATCAGTAACATTATAGATAGTCGTTGTTCGCGACGAACGTCACCAATCCAGCACATAGAGTGTTGATTATAGTTAAAAAATAGTGTAGAGTCAGTGTATGGGCAATATAGTGATATAAAAAAGTGCCATCAGTGAATCTAGAATAGTTAGATAGTAATTTTCAGACGCGCTAGACACATATAGGCTCGCAAGTGGAGTTTTTTAGTGTAATTTAACGCTTTTGCGAGGTCCAGGTAGCCTAGGTTGCGACCTAGGCCTGGATATAGTAATTTTTTATAACTTAGTTTATAGTTGAACCACTTAGACGAGAGTATGACGGTCTAGCGCGGCCATATTGGGAAAAAACAGGAAAAAAATGTCTTACAGATTTTCAGTTGAAGGATCGTTACAGGCTGAAAAATACAGACACGAAAAAATAAGTAACAGTTTTAGATGGACCATATACTCGTCTAGTATATGGCAATTATATACTTACAGTCACAGCAACAGTTTTCGTGTAATTCAGCCTGTAAGACCTTTCATCCAGACACTTTTGGAAAAGCTGTCCGGTTTTATGGAAATAATTTCCCCATTTTAATAAAGATTTTCGTTGTTTCTATGTCTGTACATAAATAACGTTATGTAGAATTGTGGCGATGTATATAATGTGTTTAAACATAAGCTCAAAATTGTAATTTGCAGAAAGATTGTACATTTCCATAATCAAATTTTCATTAAAGTTTTTCGAAATCAGAAAGCGAAATCAGGGTCCTCGTTACAGTAAAGTTCTGGAGTACCTTAGTAAACTCGACTTTTCTTAAAATCGTAGTCATCAGTACGGCAATTAAATATGTATAAGTAAACAGTGAAAAAGTAGTGCGCGAATTAATCCTGAAATCGCTTCCTGTACAGTCATGAAAGTTAAATAAGTGTCTTATTTTCCCAGTAACCCCTATCCCCCCTCGTTAGGTCAACGCCCTGAGATATCGAAGAATGATCAGCTACAGCTACAGCTACAGTTAAATAGGTGTAGGACGTCAGCGCCGTCTGGCGGCGAAGTATAGTACAAGCGTGCGCCCGGTAATTATAGCGTATAGGCAGAGCACCAGGTACACGTATCCACGCCATCAGCGGATAACGCCCGTCCGGCACAGTCGTATTTCCACTCATTTAAATTCGAGCCCGGAAGAAGTTTCGAGTTGTTTTATTACGAAAAATTAAGGAATTCACAACTACAACAATTTTAAAAGATGAGACCAAAGACACTGACACAAGACCTGGGGGCTAGAGGGTCTAGTAATGTGATACATACCCGGAGGTCCCTGGTGGCGATGAACCGGTACTGTCCGGACCACAGCGCACGCACCACTGCCGCCAGCTCTTCTGCTATCGCGCCGCGAGTGCTGTGGGACCTGCACACAATTAGCACATATTATAGCTTGTATAACAAAAGCCGTAGCGAGGTAGGCCCTGTGATGGCTGCGGGGTTCTAGAAGCTTATATAGAACCATTCTTTGAGTTCAATATCTGGGGAGCCCTATGTCTGTGTCGTAGTGATGTCCTGCAGCATTAAACGAGTGAATGATGCATTGTTCGATTATAGGTCACGTGTTTTTACATCAATATCTTAAGTGTCGCCCTGGTCGCCCAGTTCATGGACGTTCATTTTTTTTCTAAGTAAATTACCTGTTGACATGTTCCAGGTACTGTCCGTTGCAGAAGTAGGTGACGAGTATGGCGGTGTTGTTGAGGCACTGGATGATCGAGTTCATGTAGCACGTGTTGCCCAAGTTTTTGAGCCCCGTCAGTCCGCGACCCTGGGTAGAACAGCTTACTTAGTTATAGGACTAACATTTCCACTTAGCCAAGTTCAGAAGCAAGTTATTTATAGAGTTGACACTTGTTCTAGTTGGTACATCCGATTCGGCAGTTTTTGTTAAAGAATAACGCAAACCCAAAAGCAATTTATACATACATATCGACAAACTCCGTTCGGCACCTACATCGATGACTCATATTTGGATCGGCTCGGCACAATTTGAGCTAAGCGAAACGCTTTTTTCAGACTGTACACATTTATATTCAAGTCGTATTCAATGTTTAAACGATATGGGAAAAGCTTTCTCTAAAGACTTATTGTTCTATCCCTGAAACACACATTGACCTAACGCTGGCTTCGGAAAACGCGGCAAAACTCATCTCTGACTGGCACGTATCCAACGAGCCTTCCTGCTCTGACCATAGAAGGATTCGCTTCTCACTAGTAGCTAGTTTTAAAAAACCTGATCCTAGACGCAACCCACGCCGTACCAATGTACCCGGCTACAAACGGCTGTTGGCCTCCCTACTAACGCAGCACCAAACGCCCAAAGCTCTAACAGACCCCAAACAACTTGAAGAAACCGTGACAAAACTCTCAGAATTTATAATTGAAGCCTACCACGCCTGCTGCAAATTAAAAGATCCAAGCACCAAGAGCAAGGGTAAATCCTGGTGGAATGCGGAACTTAGTAAGCTCAGGCATACCATGCGCAAACAATTCAACAGAGCCAAAAACTCCAGACTACCAGAAGACTGGGACTCATACAAGAAAACACAATACACCTTCAAAAAACAAGTCAGGAATGCCAGCAGGGCCGCCTGGCGGAAGTTCTGCGAAGAAATTGAATCGAACAGCGAAGCCGCGCGTGTGAGAAAGATCCTATCTACCGATCAGGATCGCACCCTCGGGTCGCTGAAAACCTCAGATAACACTTACACCAAGTCGGACCACGAAACAAGTAAAATCCTTCTGGAAACCCACTTCCCAGACTGCAATCTCTCTGAGGACAGAACCTGGGCAAGTGAGCCAACGCACACACCAAATGATCAAGACTGGGCCAGAGCCCGCACCATAGTAACCGCAGAGAGAATAAAATGGGCAATAAAGACTTTTAAACCATATAAATCCGCAGGCTTAGACGAAATTTTCCCCGCCCTGCTACAATGGGGAGTAGACGTCCTAACGCCGTGGCTGACCGCCATCTACCGAGCCTGCATAGCACAGAAATACATACCACTTGCATGGCGAGAGGTGAAAGTAATTTTCATCCCTAAACCAGGCAAACCAGATTATACACAACCTAAAGCGTACAGACCAATAAGCCTAACATCTTTCCTACTGAAAACCCTCGAGAGGCTCTGTGATCGACACATTCGGGACGGACCTCTTCGGGAGCGACCGCTCCACAAACAACAACACGCGTATTCCTCAGGAAAATCAACAGAATCCGCGCTGCACAGTGTGATCTCCAAGATCGAATGTGCAGTGGACCACAAATGCTCCTCACTAGCCGTCTTCATTGACATAGAAGGCGCTTTTGACAAAACCGTCTTCCATAGCATCAACGCAGCCCTTGAGGAACACGGTGTGGACTCGACCCTGCGAGGATGGATCACAAACATGCTCCGACTAAGAGCCGTACAAGTTACGGTAAACGACACCACCAGAGCAATAGTGGCGAAGGGCTGCCCCCAAGGTGGCGTCCTCTCGCCACTACTATGGAACCTCGTAGTAGACAGCCTCATCAAACGTCTCAACAGCAGAGGCTACTACACGGTGGGCTATGCCGATGATCTGACCATAATAATAAACGGCACACACGAAAACACACTATGCAACCTTATGCGCCAAGCCCTAAGGATAGTAGAAGACTGGTGCAAGGAATACAGACTAGCAGTGAACCCTACCAAAACCGAACTCGTCCTCTTCACAAAGAAAAGGAAGCTGGCAACGTTACAATTACCAAGCTTCTTTGGGACAACCCTAAGCCTATCGACTGAAACCAAATACCTGGGTATTTTTTTGGACAAGCAGCTGAACTGGGCAAAACACACCGAATACATCATCACAAAAGCCAGTATAGCCCTATGGCAATGTAAGAGACTCCTCGGGAGAAATTGGGGCATAAGCCCCAAAATCACCTACTGGCTATACACCACAGTTATCCGACCAATCATTACATACGGCTCTTTAGTTTGGTGGCCCAGGACCAACCTAAGTACGACCCAAAAGGATCTCGAGAAACTACAAAGATTTGCCTGCGTAGCAATCACCGGCAGCATGAGAACTTCCCCCACTGCTGCCTTACAGGCGATGCTGGGGCTACCACCTCTACACCTCGTAGTAAGAGAGGAGGCGGCCATAGCGATTTTCAGACTCGAAGTATCTGGCACCCTAAGGAACGATTCCAGAATTAAACACACACGCATCAGAGAAGATGCTATCAAAGAACAGCCCATGATGGCATCACCCAGCGACAGAATCTTGAAGACCCACTGCTTTCAAAAACACTACAACATAGAGCTCACAGCGGAGTTGTATGACTACTCAGGTACGAAAGAGCTAAGAATCTACACTGATGGATCAAAAACCGACGACGGGACAGGTTTCGGGGTGTTCTCCGACGACCTAAACATTAAAATAGCCAAACCCCTTGGAGTACTCAACTCTGTTTACCAAGCAGAGTGTGTGGGTATCATCCAAGCGGCACACGCTATAGAGGCCAGGGAAGTTACGGATACCAATATTCGAATACTATCCGACAGTGCCTCAGTTCTTCAATCCTTAAAGAGTAATCAGATAACGTCGAGATTGATACTAGAATGCCATAATGCCCTAGAACGAATCACGGTACTAAACCATAACACGATAACACTACAATGGATCAAAGGTCACAGTGGATCACTTGGGAACGATGCGGCTGATGAACTTGCCAGAAGAGGATCCAGCACACAACCCTACGGACCCGAGCCCATTGTGCCTATTCCCTTCAAGCAACTAAGAAGCTGGTTAAGGGAACACACTCGAATACAAGCGGAGAAATGGTGGACCTCGGCACCAGGGTGTAGGCAATCCAAGGAAGCTATGCCATCCCTGGACACAAAGCTGACCAGGCGCCTTCTGCGCCTGGACAGAGATAGCCTACGACTGGTGGCGGGGACCATCACTGGACACTGTTCACTAAATAAACACTTCCACACCCTAGGAATCACTGACAGTCCCCTGTGCAGAGCATGCATGGAGGCGGAGGAAACGGTGGCGCATGTGCTCCTAGAGTGCACTGGCGTTACCAAGATTCGCGAGGAGACCCTGGGAACACCAAGATCCCTTGCGGACGCCCTGAGAAGACCGGGAAGTTTAATCTGCTTCTGGAGGGAGGTGGGCTGGTTGGAGTGAACGGCCACCACGGCTCACGCACAATGGTCCACTTTAGGGACTAAGTGCGGAAACCAAAACCCCATGATAGATAGATAGATATATCCCTGAAAACCGTTAGCAAACTCACAATTGCAGAAAGCTCAGAAATTCCCTTTTTTCTTACGAAAACTAAAAACATTTTGCAGCTTCAACATTATTGGACTTTGGTGAAAGAGCTATCGCCTCAATAAATAAAATGGTGAAAAACTTTGTACGCTCTGATGTTCTTGTCTAAACTCCATCGATTACCACACTCAGGTTACCGTTAAAAGAACTAATGTGTTTACATCCGTGCTGACAATAGCTAAAAGCGATCAAACGCACGGTAATGCAAGCCTTTATAAAAGCTTTTTAGCGTTGAACGCCAAGTAATTTGTTACCCGCTAAACTTATAAAACTTTGACGCCCTGTTGCTGAGATCTTCACACAAGGTCAAATTGGCTTGCGAAACTACTCAGACAAATTAGAGTTTATCCAAAAAAATACTTTTTAGGAGTCAAGTTATTACTCTACGTGCGATCGTAGACCCCAAGTTTTATCGTGTTTAGATATCGATATCCATCCCATCTGTAAAGTGTCTCTAGCTAATTAAATTTAGCTTTTAAAATAATTAAACTCTCAATAGAGCGATTGATTTGACAAAGTTATCTGATTAGGCAAAGCGAGTGATGAGAAACACAAGAGCGCGCAGTAACGCGTCACGCGTGTCAAATACAGCGAGGCAATTTAGCCAAGAAGGTGAATCTACCCGTCTACTCTAATCTGGTATGAGTTTCATAGCAAAGGTTGTTTAATATGATGGGTAGGATCACCCTCTTGATGAATGCAGGCGATCAATTC
The DNA here is from genome assembly GCA_905147715.2 of Xestia xanthographa. NCBI lineage: Eukaryota > Metazoa > Arthropoda > Insecta > Lepidoptera > Noctuidae > Xestia > Xestia xanthographa. The sequence goes on from LR990665.1 coordinate 25,319,348, forward strand.
GCCATCCTGTATATAGAACCTAGCTCAACCTTCGTTTCAGAATATCTTAAAACATCCTGTATATAGACCTAGCTGAACCTTCGTTTGAGAATATCTTAAAACATAAGTGTTCAACAAAAGTGCAAAAAACGCCATAATTATAATATGCCATTAGCACATTCCCCGCGATGGTCTGTTCATTGGCATATAACATATACGTATAAATAAAGACACATTGCGGCGAGACCGATGGCTATCGCGCTGGAAGGTCAGAGGGCGCCTCTCAAGGACAAGTTCACGGCGAAACTGCGGCACACTGTAGTTTCAACTCACTTTAATTTACTGAGGGTGGGGTTACCAGTTCTAGGTTGGAAAAGTTGGATATTTGCAATAAAAAAACATATTTTTACTTTTTTTTTTTTTTGCAAATACATCAGTCCCATATTTGCCAATGGGCTAGACAGAGCTATTGCTATTAATCGAACACAAATCTGGGAGTTCTAGACAACGGAATTCTTGAACTCTAACTAGGGCTTTTTACCCAGCAACACACTGACAATAACAATTACTTAGATGTCTTTCTTGAGGAAAATTTCTAATCCATGAATTCAGGAATTTTCAAACAAACAAACAAGGAGATTATGTTTATCTGCTCGACAGCGTAAACAACGCAATGAATGTGGTTGAATTGCTTATATGAGTGGCATTACATTTGTGTGTTATTCAATTACCCCGCAGGACTCTATGACTAGCTGCAGTTACGCTTGCTACTATTAGCGCAACACATGGCAGTTAATAAAAAAAAAGAAAAAATATTCTTATTCAATCGAACATTCTGGGCAAATAAAAGTACATAATATAGCATCACGCCTGTAATCCACGAATTGTTAGGCGAGCATACTGCCGTTAACCGGGCACAAATCAGTCACAAATCCAGATATCGTGGCTGCTACTGAAAAATTTCAGATAAATAATAAAACTAATAAAAAAACCTAATAACACTTTCCCGCCCTGGGAATCGAACACGCCCACTAGAAAAATGAAGCACTCAAATGAAAAGTCCTAAGTTCGCGTGGTAGGTAAAAAATCCGGACATGTACGAATAAATACTAAGTTATGGCCACCCTATCAAAATGGGTGTGTGAGCGGTCCTAATATAGACTCGACAACTTGATTGGTAGTAGTCGTGAATATTTGAAAAGGTCGGTGCAGTTTCTTGATGACGTATTACACGTTTCATGTATTTTTTATTATAGTGATGTGCCATTTTGTATTTATTGGATCTTGAATTGTAGCTTCTTAAGTGAAAACGTAGTGTTGAGACGGGGATATAGGGTGAAAGTGTAGGATTATTAGAGAAATGTTTTATAGGAGTAATAAGATTTGATTTTAAGAAAACAAAAACTGTTTTTCTTTGAAATAGATATTATAATATTGATATTTCTTTTTCCTATTTCTACGCATCTTTGAATGAGGCTGCTCATTTGTGTTTAGGGAACTTTTTAGCAGGCAAAATGAAGATTTCTGTTTGAGAAAGGAAGGTTTTGCGATACAGGAAGATCAGTTTTAATGGGCGGGAGTTATTGTGCTTCAAGACATACCTATAGGTATTTATTATTTTAGCTACAAACTCTAACTTAATTATGGATCTGAATGCGTTGGTGTAGTCGTCAGGAACGCGACTGCCTTCTTATCCCGACGAATACTAAGTCTTACATTAGGAATTTCTCAATAGCAGACCGGAGTCACAATTGGGTGATGGCAATATGCTCTCTTCCAAAACATGACGAAAATGGCGGCACAATCTATGTCCAATCCTTCGGGAAATTTGGTGTGATACTATAATCTAAAGGAAAAGTGCAAACAGATGTCTTATTTCTATCTAAAAACATGACTTACACGTCTAAACAGCCAAACGATGTGATTCTGTGAGTACTTGAGCCGGACTTTGACTTTGAGCACCATGTTGGCCGTGTCCAGCGGGATGCATCGCCGCTCGTACCGCAGAATCTTGAAGATAGTACCGCCCTTCGTGAGTGCTATCGCAGCGCGGTCTTCCTTCTTGCACGGTATTTTAGGGCTTAAGGGTCTGATGGGTTAGAGTTGAAGTTGGTTTGGCGTGGTTTTTTGTTGTTGGTGTATTGGGATACTGCGAAACTTTTTCTCCTTGGTCTAACGCACTATTGGGTTTTAAATTGTCTGTCTTGACGCAGTCAGAACTTTTTGATGTTTGTTTAAAACATTATTTTCTCAACACTGTTGTGTTCATTGTTTTTTAAGTCCAATTTATTATTAGATTATTAACTTTCAGCTTCAATTAAAGCAGCTGATATTGCAGTTCATAGTTGCATGTTTATTTTATTTATCACTGTGTTTAAAGATCGCTTATCGAAATTAAAACTTCTTTATTTTACGCGATTGTAAAATATTTCAGTAAACACATTATTCCAACAAGATTAAAGACAAAAATACTTCCAACGATGCACAAAAAAACTGAACAATACAATCACAAAAACACTTCTGTTGTTTATTAAAGAATAATTTAAAAAAACTCAATTATCATACCCAAACAAAAGGTTTGATTTAGTATATCTAGACAAAGGAAAAACTAGAATAAGTAATACTAACAAATATAACATAAACAACGTAGATAAAATTGACGGGAGCATTACACACAAGACGTTATTAAACAAAACTTTTTTCGTGTTGTTTTTCACTTTCGTTTATTTATTTTTAATGTTTGTTTAAATATTTTTTCGTCCGCTGCTCACGTGTAGTCGTGAGCATAGTCGTGTACGAACTGAGTGTACGTGTTCACTTTCTGTCGTAGGTAAGGGATGGGGTGTAGGGTGGCTAAGTCTTCAGTATTTATTAGTTAAGTATACAGTATGTCTATGGGTGGGTAAGTTGAACGTTGTGTTTTGTGAATGTTTGTAAGTTTAGTGTCTTTAGTCTTAGCTCGGTTGTGGCTATTTATGAGATTGTGATTAGTATGCAATACTGGACATTGTTGACATTGCGACCATAATTGTGCAGAACAACAAGAAATCTGACAGTTCATAGTCTTGATAATATTTGGCTTTCAAAATTATTACTTAATGCAAAACAGGGAGATACTTATTTCTTAGATTTTAGTATTATTTATCTGTAAAATGCCTATCTACACTAATATTATAAAGAGGAAAGATTTGTATTTTTGTGTGTATGTTTGTAATGAATAAACTCCAAAACTACTGCGCCGATTTCAAAAATTCTTTCACCATTTGAAAGCTACTTTTACCCTGAGTAACATAGGCTATATTTTATCCCCGTACTCCCAAGGGAACGGGAACTACGCGGGTGAAACCGCGTGACGTCTGCTAGTACATCATAAAAAAAAGGCCAGGAAAAATGAGTAAATTCTCTCTTTTTTGCTAATGCAGAACAATTTCCAGCGCGAGGTTCGAGATGACGGGAAAGCTAAAACTGAAAGTTACGAATAAACTTTGGGATACACTTTAGCAATGAAAGTTTCATGTAACATATGGATCGAGAGAAACTCCGAACCACACAAGTATAGCTCAAGAATATAATAACTTCTTATATTATTTCAACGAATATTCCGAAGTGTCCACATTTCTTTCGTGTGAGTATATGCATAAAAAAGGCGCGTGTACACTGTTTGCTCAACAATACATTCACTTGATTGATGGGGTCTGTGTGCACAGGGCACGACCGGCGAACAACAAACCTTTTTGGCAATATTTCGTCTAGAAAAATATGAGTAGAGAGTAGACATGCCACGAATGTATTTTTTGAAATATTGCGGTTTTACAAACCAACAGTCATTGACTCTTACGGTACTGGGCAACAAGCTCTTTTGAGTAATTTACGTCGCCATCTCGTATCTATCTGTGAATGAATATTATCAGGTAAACGGTATATCTTAAGGCCAATAAAATAAATAAATTGATGACAACTGTCTCGCAAAGTCTCGTAAGGTGGATAAAGCCTATCTATAAATACAGCTTTGTTTGCTTATGGGAATTCGATTCCTAAGTCCCAGGAATCTACACCTAGTATAGGAGTCGAGAGTATTTTTTGGTACCTTTTTAATAAGCCTTGTGTTGATTTTCTTGGTCATTGGTGGCTTTTGGTTAAATTAAAAATTTGTTCGTTCTCAAACCACTGCATTTCCTGTAAACCGGAATCAACAGTGGCGACCACCAGAAAACCGCCGAGACAATGAAGCTCGATGAAGTACAGAGAAACATTTAAACTGTCTTGGATCCCGCAACGAACTGTTCCTTACTATGTTAGGGCTTTCAGTTCAACCGGGTGCATCTACCAGCAGCAGCTGAACCATCATTTAACATGGAACGACAACCTGACCTTCAGAACCCGTCCATTTGAAGATCGATCAATGCAGCTGTTGTATTAAATAATAACGCATTGATCGATCTTCAAAGTCGCTAAAATGGCCACGACGCCCAATGGGACATTTTATTTAATTATTTAACTTTGCACTAGAAAGTGAAGGTAATTTCCAGTGACGTGGTCTATAGCTACTTAATAAGTGAGTAGCTAATAAGCCGTGGTCCTCGCGTGTGCCACGTGGATATCGCGGCGGAAGGGATTATATGTTACGCACAGACTTCCATGCACGTCAAACTGTCACGCGATCTATTGACGCTCTGGTCAGCAAACGCGAATGGTGGGTGACTTTCGAACTTTTCGGAGAAAATCACGACTGTTTTATTTTGAAAGGGCATTCCCTTTAAAACTGTTTCAGTAGAGTGAGGAGCTCGTGGATAAATTAGAACAGCTGCTTCGAACAATCTTCAGCCTTTGGTCCCGGCTGTCATATATTGTACTTACATATTTGACAGTCGTTGCCCCGATCGTCATCGATAACAGAGAGGGGCCGGTTACCCAGCAGTGAGAATGTTAAGACTGACTAATAATTATGTTTATGTCTAATGGGGGCAAGTATTGCTGTTTACCTGACCACAAAGCAAGCTTGTTCTAGTTTTACTATTAAGTTGGTTAGTAGTGAAGAATTTCACCCAAGAAAATAATAATTATATGCAAATTTTACGGCACTTGGTTCCACTAAAAACCTTCGAAAACCGTAACCTTTAATAATAAGACTGACTTACAACAGTTACCTTTAACTGCCCCATTCCTACACCTATTATAATAATAATGTAATAGACGAATTTCCGTCAAAGTCGAGGTCGACACTATTATTTAAATCGCATACATATTGCGGTGGCCGCCGGTGGCATATTAATCATACTGACTGGAATTTATTGTTCTACCTAGGGGGCTCGGTAGACGGACTAATTAATCGGCGTAAGTTATTTAGTATTAATTATTATGGGGGGAGTTTTAATAGGCGGGGGGGTGTAGCTAATTATTATTAACAGTAAAACTGCTGCTACCCGCCAAAGGTTAAGCAACACTTGCAGAGTTCTTTCCGTGGATGGGTGACCATCCATTACATACCATGATCAATAGGACCTAAGAAAGCATTGGGCCGTTTTTCCTGGTAATCATTAATATATCTTACGTTCGTTACGGGTAGTCAGTAGCCCGAAATTCTGACTTCTAAATCTTGCGGCAACTACAGGACGATGGCGCTCGTATCCCACACTAGCAAGGTTCTACTGTACGTCATTAACGAACGCCTTAAAGGATTCTTGCAGTGGCAGATTCCAGTATAACAAGCGGGATTTGTTCAAGGGCGAGGAACAAGGGAACAGATAGTGAATGTCAGACAGATTACTTAAAAAATTTCGTGAGTTCAACATTCCGATGCTGATGTGTTTCGTTGACTACTCAAAAGCGTTTGATTGTGTTAGGTGGGAATGTCTGTGGAGAATTCTATTAGAAATGGGAGTACCAGACCACCTCGTCATTCTTATCGCAAACCTCTATTAGGATGGGAGCACAGTTGTGAAGGTGAACAATGTTCTGTCGAAACCTTTTAAGCCGCAAAACGGGGTTAGACAGGGATGTATCTTGTCGCTGATTCTCTTTAACATATACGGTGAATATATAATGAGACGAGCCTTAGATGCTTGGAAGGGTGGAATATCCATTGGCGGCAGGAAAATTAGCAACCTAAGATACGCAGATGACACCACTCTATTCGCATCGTTTGAGCAGGAACTATCTCAGCTCCTCTCTAGAGTGGAGAAAGAGAGTAAATAATATAATAATAATAATTTATTTTATTTCGGACACAAAAAGATCCATAGAGTGTTAGTAACATAATATTAAATAACTTATTATCTAGTGTTAGTACCAATTACCCTCTGCACAAGAAAAATTACAATTGGAGAGCTGTAGCTCTCCGCTACAGTTCTCAGGATGCTGTTGCGACTATCTCTCACTCTCCTGAGTAGCGAGGCACTTTTTTTACGGACCATCGCGTGAAACCCGTCGGTACGAGCTTGCGCGAACATCCCCGACGCACTGCAGAAGCGAGGTAGTCTCAACAACATCCTGAAGGCATTATTATACTGGACGCGCAGGGCATCTAGCGACCTTTTGGTGTAATTGATCCATAGATTACCCGTGTACAGGCTCTGACAGTAAACCTTGAAAAGGGTGATTTTAACTAGGTCCGTACACCGAGCAAATCTACGGATCAACATATTGCACCGGACGGCAAGTGCCCTGCGCTCCCTTTCTATATCTACATCGTCTTTAAGGTCGTCGGACAGAAAAGCAGTTGGCCTTACCATTAATAAGGCGAAGACCAAGGTGTTGATGGTGGATAGATCTGGCTCGCTGATTCAATGAACGCTCCAATGAACTCAAAGACCTAGATTTCGTTGAGCAGTTCGTGTACCTTGGCTCTCTTCTCAGTAACGAGGGAGGCAGCGAAAGAGAAATCGCCAGAAGAATCCAGATGTCCAAGGCAGCGATGACTAAACTCACAAGAATTTGGAAAGATCGCAATATATCCCGCAAAACCAAAGTGAGGCTGGTGCGTGCGCTGGTATTCTCAATTTTCTCATTTATTGTATTATGTATGAACATAACACAATAAATGTTGAAATATGGAAAATGTGAAATGGCTAAAAGGGGAGGTGTCCGTAAAGTGGAAGAAAAAGTTATTAAACAGGGCCATATTAGTGGCTTCTTTTTACTTTTAAATAAACGACTGTAGTAATTAGGAACCAGTTGTACGTAAACGTTGGTGTCAGAGTTAATCTTTTGCGTCAATGGCCGTCATCGTCATCAATGCAACATAATTTGACGTGAGCACCTACGTACCTACATGAGCATTTACATAGTTTGTCTAATAATTAACGTGTTCAAATTAACCAATCACGTAACACAATGCACAAGAAATCTTTCAGTTTTATTTCACGGTATCATTACCTATAGTTTTTGCGTGTATTTACACCACAAACTATGGGGCTGGCTCCAAAGGTCACAGTTCAAGTGTACTTTGTACTAAGATACGGTTCTTAATACATTGCACGTGTTTGAGCGATATAAGTCGTTATAAGAGGTCTGTTAGTTGTGAGACGGTTGATAAATTGCCTTTTAAAGTTCAACTGGAAATATAAGTAGGGGCTTTAGTTAAGCTCATTAAACATAACAGAAACTGACGCTTGTATTCAGAGGTGTTAGCAAAAGTGTACAGTTAGTTACATTCACAATTCGCCAAAAAAAGGAGGGTTTAGGAGTGGTTTTATTTAGGTAAAAATACTACAATCATCGGTTTTATAAGATTCCCCCTGAATACCAAAGTCACTTACCGATTTACTTGTTTATCTTACTTATAGCGGCTTTCAAGAGTTTGAATACCAGGGTCATAGTTGACAAGAAATCCAAAAGAAAAATCACTCCATAAGTAATCACAATTAGCGACAGCTCCACAGCTTAACAAACATGTGAAGTACACTAGCAAATAATCTTAAAAATATTTGGAGTGGCTGTGAAGCCGTATAAGATACACGTATGCACGCGACCGGCCATGTGAGAACATCGAATGTGCGGCGTTTTGGCAGGCTTAGCGGGTCAACGTGTCACGTTTGTCTTGCTTGACGTGTTGAGGTATGTCACCTTTTCTCTTCAGCTAGGAAGAAAATATGAGGATTTGGGTTTTGGGGACTGCAGTCTTGCTTTTTTTGACGTTTAAAAAGTGCTGATTATCAGCCTAATTGAAGGAAATGAGTTTTGTTTTGATAATGCGAGGTAGGCATAGGGACGCGCTTGCTTGGTAATGATAGGGTAGGTAAATGGTCGTAGATATCAGAGACAATGCAGTTGCCATCGCATACAGAAGGCTGCAATGCCAACCTAATCAAACAAGCACCCTCCAACCAGATCACAGCAACGGTGGTTAGTGGTTCAAGTACCTATGATGGTAGTACTTCGCTAGACGAGCTCCTTGGTACTCGACCAGCCATGACATGCGACCGGCCATTTGAGAGCATCGAATGTGCGGCGTTTTCGACGGATTAGCGGGTCACGACTTGTGTCACGTTTGTCTTGACGTGTTTAGCGTGACTTAGTTATATGGTTCGGTAGGGGTAAGTGATGGTTTATGAGAAGCAGAAAGGCGGTAGGCGCGTGAAGGTTAGTTTTGATAATTAACCGTCATGTATGCACTGGATGGTAAGTTGTCCTTCCAGAACAAGCTGACATATGACACATATCAGTGTCATATGTTATTAAACCGACATCGAACTTCTGACTGTGGGTTCCAAGTATCTATTCCCAGATTAAAATTATCAGGTTTTTCAACTAGGATTTTTTCAATAGCAGCTCTGCTAGTCTGTATTTGCAGTCAGATAAATGGAATAGGCTAAGTCATTTAAGTATAACTGCCAAAACGAGAGTGCTATGCACCTATCTACCCCTATCGGGGAATACTGTCGTAATATTATATATTTTAAAATGCAAATGAGTGTCCCACCCATGTTTATTATTGTTGATGAGCGTGTAATGGCGCACGTTCGCGGTAGTTAGGCGGATTAGCGCATGCGGTGGGATTCCTTGCCTTGACTGATGCGATGCTCGTCAGCCCACGCCTAGCAGTGCATTCAGTGCAGTGTGTCAAGTTTGTTAGAAGAATTGAGAAAATAAGTGTTACTGCTAGTTCCGTATAGTTATGGACGCGCCTTCTACAATGAGCTTTGAGGTTTCCACATCCTTTGATCCTTTTCCATGGGAAAGTCTTCTTACTTTTTTAGAACATAATTGTAGTACAATCGATGAGAAGGATGGTCTACCTTTCAAAGATGAAATTGAAAATCTTTAGCACGTTATACAATAAAAATGAATATTTCATTGTGATCTTAGTTTCGATCCTTGTATTTTGCTAGAACATGTCCGCCAAACTGGTAGACAAACTTTTCTGTCAGACCCATACACATTTCCCAAATAGGCGGGAGCAAGATTTATTTGGGAGTCTAATAGTTGAGTTGATAAAGATAGGATCTTTGTTTGCTTTTAAACATTTGTGGATTAATCTTATTCAAATTCAATAAGATGGTAAATATACATTTACCATCTTATTGAATTTGAATAAGATTTTAAAGCATACGCTTTAGTCCATCTCAAGCCATTAGAAGTAATTCGATAGTTATCCATTAATCAATATTGAGAATCAATAAACATGTTTGACGACCCGAACGGCGCAGCGGTGGTGAGGCTGCCTTACGTTCTTAGGGTCCCGGGTTCGAATCCCGGTTGGAGCAAATGTTTGTGTGATGAGCACGGATATTTGTTTCCGAGTCATGGATGTTTGTTTATATGTATAACTAGCTGTTGCCCGCGGCTTCGCCCGCGTGAAGTTCGGTAACTGTCCCACTGTATCATACTAAAGGGATAATAGTGTCATGTTAATCCAGGTTATAAACTATCTATGTGCCACATTTCATAATCATCTCAATTATTATTATCACAATCACCATCACTATCACAACCGCCATCATTATCACAATCACCATCACTATCACAATCACAATCACCATCACAATCCCCATCATCATCACTATCACAGTCACCATCATTATCACCAATTGTCATCATTAACACAACCACCATAATTACCACAATCATTATCACAATCACCATCACAATCACCATAACAATCACAATCACCATCACTATCACAATCACAATCACCATCACAATCCCCATTACTATCGCTATCCCAATCACCATCACTATCACCATCACTATCACAATCACCATCAAAATAACCATCACAATCACCTTCACAATCACCATCACAATCACCATAACAATCACAATCACCATCACTATCACAATCACAATCACCATCACAATCCCCATCACTATCGCTATCACAATCACCATCACCATCACAATCACCATCAAAATAAATATCACAATCACCATCATCGTTATCACAATAATTATCATCGTAATCAGTCATTATCACACTCACCGTCACTATCTCAATCACCATCAAAATCACCATCACAATCACCATCACAATCACCATCACAATTACCTTCACAATCACCATCACAATCACCATCACAATCACCATCACCATCACAATCACCATCACCATCACAATCACCATCACAATCACCATCTCAATCACAATCACCATCACAATCACCATCACAATCACCATCACAATCACCATCACAAACACCATCACAATCACCATCACAATCACCATCACCATCACTATCACCATCACAATCACAATCACCATCACAATCACAATCACAATCACAATCACCATCACCATCACAATCACCATCACAATCACCATCACAATCACCATCATCATCACAATCACCATCAAAATCACCATCACAAACACCATCACAATCACAATCACCATCACCATCACAATCACCATCATAATCACAATCACCATCACAATCACCATCACAATCAACATCACAATCACCATCAAAATCACCATCACAATGACCATCACAATCACCATCACAATTACCATCACAATCACCTTCGCTATCACCATCACAATCACCACCACTCTCAGAATAACTATCACAATCATCAACACCATCACAATAACCATCAAAATCAGTATCACAATCACCATCATCGTTATCACAATCATTATCATCGTAATCACAAACGCTATTATCATTATCACAATCACTATCATCGTAATCACAACCATTATCATCGTATTTACAATCATCATCACAATCTCCATCCTCGTCATCACAATCATTATAATCGTTATCACAATCATTATCATCGTAAGCACAATCGCTATTATCATTATCACAATCACTATCATCGTAATCACAACCATTATCATCATATTTACAATCATCATCATCACAATCTCCAACCTCGTCATCACAATCATTATAATCGTAATCACAATCATTATCATCGTAATCACAGTCACTATCATCTTAATCACAATCATCATGATCACAATCGCCATCACTATCTCAACCACAATCATTATCACAATCACCATCATTATCACAATCACCAACACTATCACAATCAAAATCACAATCACCATCACCATCACCATCACCATCACAATCACCATCACAATCACTACCCGCGTTATCACAATCATTATCATAGTAATCACAATTATCTACATCATTATTACAATCACCATCACTGTCACAATCACAATCACCATCACCATCACTATCACCATCACAATCACTGCCACTTTCACAATCACCATCACAATCACCATCACCATCACAATCACTATCACAATCACCATCATCGTTATCACAATCATTATCATCGTAATCACAATCATTATCATCTTAATCACAATCATCATCATCATCACAATCTCCGTCCTCGTTATCACAACCATCGCTATCACCATCACAATCACCGACACTATCACAATCACCGCCACTGTCACAATCACCATTACAATCACAATCACTATCACAATCACCATCATCGTTATCACACTTATTATCATTGTAATCACAATCATTATCATCGTTATCACAATCAAGTTCATCGTAATCACAATCATTATCATCGTAATCAAAATCATCATCATCACAATCATCGTCATCATTATCACAATCATCATCATCGTAATCACAATCATTATCATCTGGATCTCAAAATAAATGCCATTTTCGTAATCAGCACCCCTGATAATCTCGGTATCGACACCCATATTGATTTTTAGACATTTCAACCCCATCGCACCCCAACAGGGAATGGTAGTATATCAGGTCTGCCACATTAAATCTTAAAATCGTTGTTTTTGTAATACACCCGACCCAATTCACCATAAAAACAATACCTATGTTGAGTTTCAGGCTTTGTTACCCCATTTCCCCCTTTAGGGGTTGAATTCTGAAAAAAAACTGAAACACAAACGTTAACTCATTTATCGATAGGAGTACTCCTGTTAAGTTTCGAATAAAGTAGTCTAACTAATCTTCTTTCCCCACGTAATCTTTGGACTCCCGTTCCAACCCCTAAGGGGGTGAATTTTGAAAAATCCTTCCTTAATGCACCCCTAAACCTCATAAAGAACCTTTGTGCCAAATTTGGAATCTCTAGACTCAGCGGTTTGGGCTGTGCATTGATTTTTATACTTTGCCACCCCATTTCCCCCTCTTAGGGGTTGAATTCTGAAAAAACCTGAAACCCGTTTCTACTCATTTATCAATAGGAGCACTCCTGTGAAGTTTCGAATAAAATAGTCTAACTAATCTTGTTTCCCCATACAAACTTTGGAGCCCCGTTTAACCCCTTTAGGGGATGAATTTTGAAAAATCCTTTCTTAGTGCACCCCTAGACCACATAAGGAACCTACTTGCCAAATTTGGAATCTGTAGACCCAGCGGTTTGGGCTGTGCGTTGATAGATGAGTCAGTCAGTCAGTCAGTCAGTCAGTCAGTCAGTTTCTTCTTTTATATATTTAGATAAGTATGTATTTACAAACAAAAAGTATCTATGTAGTATATCAACTATCTGGTGTCCACAACACAAGCCTCGTTGCTTAGTGTGGCACTAGATGGCGCTGTATGTTAATATCCAGCGATATGTATTTATTTATGTTCAGTTAACTACGTTACAGCTAAGTGTCTCTACTGTTTACAACGCCACTGTATTGCACAAACAATGCATTGACGTCGTAATGAGTCACAAAGTGCGTGCGTCCAACGGCTTAACGTATCAAAATGAACCTAGTTTTATATGTACGCTTTTAAATATACTTTATTAAATAACGGACGCTATTTAGACAAGTCTGTCACAACGTGTTGCTTGAGAGTTTGTGGGTAAGTGGTAAGACTGGCCGTTAGATATTCATACATCACGATATAAACCTTTCAGTTACTGTTAAGGGGACAACGCATACATTCGCACGCCAATATCGAATGCACATGGATATAAGCTGGCAGACTCGTCTCACAATGGGGTAGAAGACACACCAATCAATAGGGAATATGCATGAAATACAAAACTCTTTTAATTTATTTAAAATGCCTTATATTGGCGCATAAAAACATTGTGGTACACTTGTTTAAGTTGCAAATACATCACTTATTTTACAATTTACTGTTTTATGTAGCATGTTTTTTGTGAAACGGAACGCACTCTCAAAACGCGTCGTCCTCGATAACGCCGGTAGTGACATCAAAGTCTGTGTCAAAAAAACACTTTTAATTGAAAAGTGTATAAAGTTTTACTAAGATTTTATTTTAATATTGTTATTGCAATTTTTACTTGACTAGAGCACATACAATTAGTAAAATTATTCTATTAAGGGCAAAAAAATGATGTAAACAAGGCCGATTGTGACAAATGACGTCACATCATGTTCGCGACAGCTACGGACGTTTGAACTGTCATAGAAAATTGCAGTAGTTTAATATTATTTTTAAGCGACAAGCAGTAGTTGAACTTAACTTTTAATACTTTTCTTGGTTTGATAGTACTGTATTTAATTGATTTAAGTGAAGAAAAAATTACGTGCATATTCCCTATTGAGATACTTTTTAAAAGCTGTCAAAACGCGGCTCTCTCATCGATTTTGTATGGCAATAGCAAACTGTGACGTCACTGTTTAGTCAACTCAATGACTCAACTATTTATTGATTTCAAAGCAGCTAAAAATCGAATTTGGCAATTAATTGAAAATAAATCGCGTTTTCAGGCCCAAAATAAAGACTTTTTTTTTTAGAGATTGGTGTCTTGGAATTAATGTTTTATGGTGTTATCTACCCTATTAATTTGTTGTTTTGTCTTTCTATGTATTTTATCATTTTTTACAATAAAAGGTTAAAAAAAAAAGAAAAGGCCGATTCGCTAACGAACTCAACTTGCGTCGAGCCGAACCAAACACTATGTATACTATATCATAATAATCAACTATGGCAGATGCCGAACGAAGCTTTTCGATCACAACGAGCCAAATATACGCGTTAGAATTGTTACAGGCAGGCTTTTGTTCTTCAAATACTGCAAAATGTGTCAACTCAAACAAGTATGTAACACCCAAACTATAAAACTACTATATAATACAACTTACACGTACCACATCTCCCCAAACAGGCTGGAAGTCCCTCTGGTGCAGTTCACTCGAGGGCGCCACTTTCTGCGGCTTCGTGCTACGGTCGAACTGCGGCACGCAAGGCTCTTCTTCATCTGAAGACACCTAGGGAACGGGTAAGGAGTTAGAAGGAAGACTACTATTGATGACACATGATCAGTCAGTTCCCACTGCTGGGACTCAAGCTGGCTTTTTGTGAGAGTGAGCATGCGTGGATCAGCGTCTTCGAGTATCTCTATCTCATATCTGTCACCTTTAGGCGTCATTTGGTGGAGCGGGAGTCGAGAGGTCCGGTTCCAATTCGCATTGGAATAACTTTAACGTGCGATCGGATCACTCACTTTAGTGACAGAAACGGCAAGATGCAAGAAAATGCTGATTTTTGCGTGCAATGGGGAGACACACTTTGTAACTAATGGCGTTAGCATAGCTGGTTCCCAACATCGTCATTGGTTGAAAATGTGGTAATGTCATTTTATATTCCAAAATAGCTTAACCTCATTGGTCAGATTGAGACCAGCTATGGTGGCGCCATCTTAGATTATCTTTGCCTGTGTCTCCCCATTGCAATTTTCACCCTAATCCACCACGCAGGCCCATTTTGGTGGATACATCCAATTAGTTTCTATTATTATTAATTGTTGCGGTATGTGCACGGCATCACAAACACAAGTGAGAAAGCGTGGTGACCAATGTTCGTTTAAAGAGAAGCTCTTCAACGCAATGCCCTTCGGTTTATAAGAAGAGACATTTTGCCTTGTAGTGGGATACTGAAGGTCTGAATCTTCGATCAATAATAGTACTAGATTCCCGATGAGCGCTTCAAAAACGGCCCGAAAAATAAGACCACAAATACTTTTGTGGTCTTATTTCGAATTAGTATGGTCCAATCATAGCCAACATTAAGACGTCAAAATGCCGCAGTGCGCGTTCAAAAACTGTGTAAATAACCAACGTATCACCAATGTTTTGTAAGGAATATTTTTTTTTCGGTAAGTTTATATCATTAAGTGTTTTCCATGAAATAAAAACAGAATTAAATATTTTAGAATTCAATTAGCTAATATTATAATTGTTTGGCCAATGTTTGCTACACGCACCAACTATTGTATCAAACATCGACTGTTCTTGAACAGGGAATGCATGGAGTAGTGTTGTTATTTTATAATGTTATTTTTGTTTGTAGATTTCCTAGTGACCCATTTCTCTGTGCAGAATGGGTATCTATTGTCCCGAAAGAAAGAGAAGACAAAATATGCAACCCTTATAAAAATCGAGAATATGTTCGATTCATTTTGACAGATTCGAGTCATTCGACATTGGAAACACGCAAAGACGTAGATTATTAAAAGCAGCGGTTCCCAAATTGCAGGTTATTATTATAAAGTACTAGACTAGTTGGTGTAAGAAAACGTTTCGATAAAATAGTAAGTTGATAATGACTTTTTTTTAGATTCACAGACCAATAAAAGATATTTGACGAAAGATTTATCAAATCAGGTTTTGTAAAAACCTTTCTCAGATGATTTTTTTTAATTTAATAGGTATTTTTAAAATGTAATAGTGGCAATATAATAAAATAGTCTCTACTAATTCTTTGAATCGGTCAAAAATATTTGTCACCATACAAAACGAACCTAAAAAAAATATAATATTGCAACTCTACGTCTTTCAATACTTACTGTGTTCTGAGCATTGAAATGTGACACCAAGAACTACGTCTAGTTCCACAATAGAATAAGCACGAAATTGTAAACAAAATGTTTTAACCTTATGACATAGACTTAAGTTTTATTTTAGAATAAATAGTTTTGTACTGATGACTTTTTATTTTCAAGCGACATTTTAAATTTATTCTTCTAACCTTTCTCCGATAGAAGGGACTTAAATAAATACATTTTGCAATGGTAATTAAACTTTATTTAAAAGCATTAAGGTTTGTAATAGATTGTAGTTGTTAATACTAATAAACTTTTTTCTAAGATATGTAGATGTTTACGTGTGTGCAAACGTGGCCATTTGAGCGACTTATTTTTGTTCCTGATCCTTAATCTAGTACTATTATTGATCGAAGGTCTGAATTATTGTTTTTTTTTAACGTGGCTCACAATTTCTGCCGCAGCAGTTAAGCAAAAAAATACTACTTGTCGCTCTGTGACAACCACAGATAGCACTACCACCGTCTGCGGTCATCGGTTGACCGCAGCAATAAGCATAGCATAATCAGCCTTAAATGTTCCCACAGTTGGGACACAGGCCTCTTCTCTTCGAGAATAAATGGGCTGTAATCCACCACTCAGGCCCAGTGCGGGTTGGTAGATGTCATATGTCTTCGAATTTCTGACTCTAGGACATGCTGGTTACCTCACGATGTTTTCCTTCACCGTTTTGAGGCGAAAATATCTATAAAACGGACTTAGCTTAAGCAACAGTCGCGTTTCATACTAAAATGAACCTTATTTCTAACAAACTTTATGTTCGTATTTAATGTGATACGCTCGATGACAGATGCTTGTAGGAATATGCACATTAACGTTAATGTTATGCGAAAATAAACCTTATTCGTAGTAACAAATAAGGTTTATTTTAGGATGAAGCGCGACCATATTGAGCTTAGTCTGAAGCCTATTGCAGTCCAAGAGCTAAGCTAAGTAAATTTACCTTAGGGCGCGTTCCCACTATGTCGTAACGAATTTATCGTTGGTGTTTAGTTGCCAAAATTCGTGGACGACAGGTAATCGTGTCGTCCTGTATGTGAGCCATTTAAATACACAAGCCACTACGCTGTAAACAACACGATAATCTGTCGTCACGACAGAGTGGGAACGGGCCCTTAGTCGCATAGCTAAATAAATTCATACTTGTGTACAGCTATGCAACTTTAGCTTAGCTCTTGGACTGCATAACTTAAGTCTACATATAATTTCCTGAGAGTAGTTTAAATTATTATTACACCTTACACCCATGCAAACATACAGACACACACAAACAAGCAACACAAGTAATGGAAGTGTAGTAATGGTTACCTTGGCGATATTAGGCGAGGAGTGAGACCTATTGAGTCCGGCGGCTCCCGGACTGTCCGGGGACATCATGTACGAGTCGCCGTCCTCGTCCTGTTACAGTATGGCTTTGTTACGGCGGCAGGCGGTCAGTATTCAGTCAACACGACAAATCAGTTACATTACTAAGTGCACTACAAAACACAGCGTAGCGGTCCCACCGCTGGGACACAGACTTGCTTGCTGTGAGAGGGAACTGGCCACGAATCTACCACACTGTGAGGTTGGTGGTGAAATATTTGATAATTTATTAAGTGCATGACAATCTGTTGAATTATTCAGTGTACAAAAATCTGTTGAATTATTTAGTGCACAGAAATCTGTTGAATTAGTTAGTGCACAAAATATCAGTTACATTGTTAAGTGCATTCAATATCAGTTTTATTATTTAGTGCACATAAATCTGTTGAATTATTAAAGTACACAAAAATCTGTTGAATTACTTAGTGCACAAAAATCTGTTGAATTATTTAGTGCACAAAATATTAGTTACATTGATTAGTATATTACATAAAAGTTTAATTATCGCACAAAATTCTGTTGTATTATGTAGTGCAAGAAATATCAGTTTCATTGTTTAGTGCATTAGATATCAGTTTTATTATTTAGTGTACAAAAATCTGTTGAATTATTAAAGTGCACAAAAATCTGTTGAATTACTTAGTGCACAAAAATCTGTTGAATTATTTAGTGCACAAAAATCGGTTGAATTATTAAGTGCACAAAATATTAGTTACATTGTTTACTGCATTATGTAACAGTTTAATAATCGCACAAAATTCTGTTGAAATATGTAGTGCATGAAATGTCAGTTAAACTATATTTAGTGTGTAAATGTCGTGTAAAAATATAAATAATGAACACACGGACATTGTAACATAGGGTGCAAACAAACATGCATAGTATACCAGCACAATGTTTCCCCATTCAAAAGCAACCATAAATTTGTACACTCGACAAAGTAGGCAGTTTACCATTTTCAACAGAACTTTATTAATGCTAAATTAATTAGGATTAAAGTGTGATTTAACCGTCTACTTTGTCGAGTGTATCTGACGCACTTGTCCCATCGTCGACGGATAGGCGATGACGTTTCTACTTTTGCAGTAACGAGTATCGAATGTGTAGTTTAGATAGTTGTGTTGCTGGGCTATGGGCGAGTGTTATGAGCGATTATTCCATTCAAAGTATATGCTGGTATTTACCAAGCGAGCCTTTTCCCTTGTCACTGTGATATACCAGAGGAGAGTTGGTGATTCATTGTTAATATACTGTTTCTTTTACAAGGGATTTTTAATTTATACTTTATGTTTTTAAGGAGGATCCTTGGAGATCCTTCAGGATTACTGACCCGATTTTGTTTTGTTTTCAGAAATGGGAAACTACACTATAGGAGGAGGAGCTCGTGGCTAAATAATAACAGCCACTCGGGTCGATCGTTAGGTTAAGCTGTGCTTGCCTAGGTTGGTCTGAGGATGGGTGACCGCCCATTTCATACCGAGTTTCTTTCATGCCTCGGAAAGCACGTTAAGCCGTCGGTCCCGGCTGTCATTTGTAGATCGTTGACAATCGCTAGGTAGTCAGAGGCCCAAAAAATAAATAAAAAAGTCTGACAACCAGTCTTACCAAGGGGTATCGTATTACCCGGTGCTAACTGGGTTGTGGAGGTCAGATAGGCACTCGCTCCATGTAAAATACTGGTATTCAGCTGCATCCGGTTAAACTGGAAGCCGACCCCAACATAGTTGGGAAAAGGCTAGGCAGATGATGAATGGGAAGCTACACTATCAACAAGTGGTATACCCAAATTAAATTTAACCATAACGCGAGCGAAACCGCGAGTAAAAGCTAGTTTATTATACGATTCTTGACAAACTATGTAGTCGCTGCTCCGTCGGCGGTGAGACAGGTGTTATAAAAAAGAAATATATAGAGTCACGTACCCCATGCTGCGCCTTGTCCAGATCCGGCTTCCTGTTGTCCCGTGCGTACTGCAGCTTGCGCTTGCGCTCGGCCTCCAGCAGCTCGCGCGTGCGGTCCAGCTGATCGCGCTGCTGGCGCACGGCGGCGATGCGCGCCCGCGCCGCCGCCACCTCGCGCGCCGCGTGAGCCTGCTCCGACACCATGCGCGCGCGCTCTGCGGAGAGGGACACGTGTTCGTCTTCATTGTATACGGTTGACGCCGCCCACCGTTCATTCAGCTTTCTACGTTTACTCGACGCGCTCGCATCTAATTTCAGAAAAACAGTGAGGCTCATCGTAGACGTCCACTGAAATGAAGCCGCAACACATAAATAAGGCGAGGACATCATGATACGAGACAGGCAATAGCCATTTCCGTCGAGGCATATATAGTGCTTTTCTCAAAAGAATGCAGGGAAATAAATAGTACATTACTGCAGAATCCAGTAAGTAAGCCATCCTGGCCAAACATGAGCTAACCGGACCGAAACGCAGGTGAGGTCCGGTTATATACGAGGCCTGGATGGCTTTCTTACTGGTTGAGGTTTGTATAATACTTTTCTCAAAAATGAAAGAAAGTTTAACAACAAAATCGTTTAATTAATATTGAAGGTTACGTTCATATTAGAGCAATTACTGATAGATATTGTGATCGATTTACTGAGGGCATTTATATTTGTTTGTTGTACATCTTGATTAGGAGACTCTTGGCTGGCAGTAAATATAAATTATTGTTTTTGAAACTCCATGTTAATTTTAGAATTGAAAGTTTTAATCCAACGTGATTTAAAAACTGAAATTACTAAATACAACATAAAATCCCACACTATACTTTTACAACATTACTTGTACAAAACGCAACGTGCATTCTTTTTCTGCGTTGCGTTAAGTGTCACAGACTATAAAATTGCTGTTTAATATAAAAGGCTCTAAAAATATATGTATCTCATAAAATGTCATACCAAAAAGAGAAATAGATACATATTTGGAGCCTCCCTCCTATAACCATGTTATAATGGCTAAACTCTAATCTGTGTCTGGTACTATGTTCTTTTTTCCAAGCAGATCTAAAGAGGATGATCTACTGTCCAGTAAGTAAATTACTACTTACTGGACAGTAGGAGATTCCAAATTTAAAATCTCGCTTCTTACTGGACAGTTGTGAATAAGTCTCCGGTAGAGTTCACTTTCTGGATACTGTTTAGAGATGTTATGGCAACATTACATACCATTTTTGAGAAAACATACTTTTTATATTTTACATTTCATTTAATTAATATTAAAAGTTACATTAATCATGACATTGACACAAGGCATACCTAGGCAAAAAAAAGAAAACTTTACCTTTTTAGTTTAGCAATCTCAATAAAATACGCCAAAAATACTGTTTCGGAGAAAATGTTTATTTTTTATGTTCATGTATTTTTCTTTTGACTTCGCTGGAAGCAGGTTTTCCATAGCCAATTTGGCTTCTAATCTTAAATCTGGTGGATTACAATCAATCTCCATTTCACTCTCTGAACCGTTGGAACGGCTTAGGGGGAAACTGACCTCTGGTCCACGGCCCAGTTTACACGGAGTAGGAACAGTGGTGGAAAAGTCGGCCGAATGCGTGGGACAGTTTACACGGGAAAAAGTATCGTAGTTAAATCGACCCATTTTTTTTTTTTTTTCGGATGGCATATCATCAAATAACTCTTCCCGCTCTGGGCGGAGCAGGAGGGAGTGTCAGACTTTTACTGACTAAAACCCATCCATGTTCCTTCATCGCCCTTTGTGTTCCGGGGCCACGGTATCTCTTTCGAACAGTCCCGCAACCCCGGCAGGCATCGGTCCTTTCGAACCCCTTCGTTTTTGCTGACTCTTTTTGAGGCGCGCGTGGAACACGAACGCGCCGTCGACACGGCTTGTCGTCATGAGACGGACGGACGGCGAGCTAGCCCATAGCCCACCGTCCACAGGCCCGCGCCTACGGTGGCCGGGGGCCACGTGGTGGTGGCCCCCGACGCCCGGGGCGTCTCCCGCGGCGGCCGGGACGTTGAGAGGTTCTCTCTCTATCACGTTCCGCCACCTCCTTCTCTAGCATTACTGCTTCGCAGAAGGAGGTGACGGCGTCCCATTCCGTCTCGCTCCGGAGCATGGCTTGCACCAGGGCCGGACGCGAGAGGTCGCCGCCGCCGATCACCGCTTCGAGGACACGGCGGTGCTCCGCCCACGCGGGGCACACCTCCACCGTGTGTTCCACCGTGTCCTCCGGTCGATCCTCACAATGGAAGCACCCGGGCGTTTCCTGCCGCCCGATTCGGTGCAGGAACCTCCCGAACACTCCGTGTCCGGTGAGGACCTGCGTCAGGCGGAAGGTGAGGACGCCGTGGCGTCTCTCAAGCCACTCTTCAAAGAGGGGACTTATCGCCACTATTGTGGCGTGCCCTGCACGGGGTTGCGACAGACGCTCTCTCCATGTCGCCATGAGATCCCGCCGGAAGTCTGTCCGCTGAGCGACAATTTGTCACGGCAGCGGAGTTTCCCCCCGGCGTAGCGCCTCCGCGCGCCATTCATGCAGGCGCGCGAGGGCTATCACCTCCAGATCCCATAGCGGCAATCCGGCAAGGAGGCTCGCCGCCTCGCGGGCAATCGTGCGGTAGCCCCGGACCAGCCTTACGGCTACCACCTTTTGGGGCGCGTTCAGGTAGTGGGCGGCTCGCCGCGCTCAATGAACGCGCCCACACCGGGGCCCCGTAAAGGGCCATGGACCGCACGACTCCCGCGTAGAGCCTCCGGCAGGAGGCGTTTGTCCCCCCCAGATTGGGCAGGAGCCGCCTGAAGGCAGCCCCAGTCCGCTCCAGTTTAGGGGCCAAACGTCGGAAATGTTCCACGAGTTAAATCGACCCTTTGAAATATAATTAAAAAAAAGGTGCGAAATAAAACGTAAGTATTAGAATATGTACATATACTTTATTATAATTATACACCATTATTTTCAGGTCGTTCTGGAGCCTGGAGCACCACTCGCTTCGCTCGCTCGGCTCTCGCGTAGTTGGTCAGAGTAATCTAACCTTACATATCCTATGGATCCCTTCGACATCGTTTTTACGACAAACGGTTAGTCGGAGACGAAAACACCAAGACACTTTTAGCCTTATTTTAAATAAATAAAATAACCGATTTTCGAAAATAACACTTTTTTGGCTAAAAAGTCCTTGCGCCTTAGTGTCCCTAGGGCTATAGTCCAACCCAATTCTCTATTTTTCCATAGTATGAAATTGTCATAGGCCTTGTAAATATTTCTCACGGGATTTCGTAGGTATTCAATGTTGTATAACGTTATTAGCTTCTATTTTTATTGTTTCAGAAGTTAATTAATGCACTATCACTTTCAGAACTCGACGTAGAACTCATTTTTTTGCAAAATACAGTAAAGTCCGTAGCGATTACAATAAAATTGTAAGTCGCGCGCTTTTGTTTTTTTTTTAGTTACCGCGCCTCCCCGCACCGTACAGCCAACACATACAGCCAGTAATTTAAACAATTTGCGTTTGATTTCAATGAACAATTCATGTTCCAAATTCAAATCTCATTATTGCCCGCTAAAAAGTCTAGAGAAGAAATGAGCTACTTTGCTCCCGCATAAAGAGGAACAAAACGACACTTTTCGAATAGAAGGGATGAAATAGTACATTGTATCACAAGGGAAATAATAATATTGTTACGGCGAAGGCACTATTTTAAATCCAGAGCGAAGCGAAGGATACAAAGTACATCGCCTGAGGGAAAAATATTTTTGCTTTCGAGTCATATTAACTACTTTTCATCTCCTTCTATGAGAAAGTATTTCTGCCGGGATTTCGTAGGTATTAAGTTTTGTATGACTTTATTAGCTTCTCTTTTCAACCTACTTCCAAAAAGAGGAGGTTCTCAATTCGACTGTTTTTTTTGTGTTTGTTACCTCAGAACTTTCGACTGGGTGAACCGATTTTGATGATTCTTTTTTAATTTGAAAGCTGGTGCTTCCCGTGTGGTCCCATTTAAATTTTGTGAACATCTGATGTTGATCTTCGGAGATATACAGAGGAACTCTTCAAAAATAGACGGCAAAAGTGCCGTGAATGTTGCAATCGCTTGGATGTTTATTGTTTATACAACATCATGCCGTAACATCACGCCTGTATGCTCTGAGGGGGCAGGTAGATGTGTACAATACACCCAGATTTCGACAGTTAGGTATGTTAAGTTGGTGCGATCCTGTTCCGCGTGCGCCTCAAATGACGTAACATCACGCCTGTATGCTCTGAGGGGATACGCAGATGTGTACAATACACCCAGATCTCGACAGTTCGTTCATGTTCCGCGCGCGCCTCAAAGAGATGTCAGCAAAAGGGACTGTTCTAAAGAGATACTGCGACCCTTGAATACAAAGGGCTAAGAAGGAACATGGATGGGTTTTAGTCAGTAAAAGTCTGACACTCCCTTCCGCTCCGCCCAGAGCGGGAGGGGGGTAATTTGATCATTTCCCATCCGAAAAAAAAAAGGTATGAGTTCCATATATTGGGGATACGCCTATTCATCATCAGCATATTAATGTTCCCACTGCTGGGACACAGGCCTCCTCTCTCTAAGAGAGAATGGGCTATAATCCAGCACGCGGGCCCACGGATTGGTAGATGTCACATGTCTTCAAATTTTATGGTTCTAGGACATGCCGGTTTCCTCACGATGTTTTCCTTCACCGTTTTGATAGCAGTGGTGATGAAATAAATTACACAAATTAATACGCCTGCCTGGGTTCGAACCCACGACTTGCTGTTCGTAAGTCGAGGCCGCCACCACTGGGCCACCGCTGCTCACGCCTATTACCAGTCAAATAAATTCATAGAAAATATTTGTTTGGGAACAACTAAAAATGGTAAAATAAAAAACTTTTTTGCAAAAAATAAAACCGACTTCAAAAAACACAAAAAGAACTTTAGCTTCAGAAGTCAGTGACAAAAAAAAAATCAATCAAACAAAAGTCACCGACTTCTGAAACTAAAGTTATTTTTCAATTTTTTGTGTTTTTTAATAAATAATAATAATATATCGTCCGTATGGTGTCGGACGTAAAGAATAACACCATCCCATATCTTCCTGTGGGTGTCGTAAGAGGCGACTAAGGGATTTACCAGAGAATGGGCAGCAGCGCTCTCTGTGTCTTGTATAAGAACCGCACTCACTGCGATCGCCAACCCGCCTGCCAAGCGTGGCGATTATGGCAAAACCCCCCCAAATGAATAGCGCATCACAAAAATGGCCCCTAGTGCCCGGCAGCCCATCTACCCTCGACTACGGCAGCGGTCGAGGCTACGGCGTGGCAAGGGGTGCGAAAAATCTCCGGAAGGGATCCGGCTGCCAATACCGACGACTAGACCTGGCAACATATAACACGCGCACACTCCGGACCGACGAGAAGATAGCGGAACTCGAAGAGGAATTGAGCAGGCTGCGATGGAGTATTGTGGGATTATCTGAAGTCCGAAGAGAGGGGGAGGACACGATAATCCTGAAATCCGGCAACCTGCTCTATTTCTGTGAGGGTGACCGGCAATCCCAGGGTGGTGTTGGGTTTATCGTCCACAAGTCCCTTGTGAACAACGTGGTGAAGATCGAGAGTGTGTCGACCAGGGTGGCGTACCTTATACTCAGAATATCCTCAAGATATTCGCTGAAGGTCATACAGGTCTACGCCCCAACCTCGGCACACCCCGACGACGAAGTGGAGACCATGTATGAGGATATCTCTAAAGCCATGCATGGTTCCAAAACTCACTTCACAGTTGTCATGGGGGACTTCAACGCGAAACTGGGCAAACGAGACGGTGATGAGCTGCAGGTGGGGCAATTTGGAGTTGGACGTCGGAATCGCCGGGGCCACCAACTGGCTAGTTTTATGGAGAAGGAGGGCCTCTATATGATGAACTCCTTCTTCAGAAAGCGTGAGCACAGGAAGTGGACCTGGCAGAGCCCCGATGGTGCAACTAGAAATGAGATCGACTTCATTATGTCAACCAAGAAGCAAATGTTCAATGATGTCTCTGTGATCAATTCGGTGAAAACCGGGAGCGATCACCGCATGGTAAGAGGCACATTGAACATCAATATCAAGCTTGAAAGGTATCGACTGATGAAGTCTACGCTCCGTCCAGCACAGATCCAAATCCAAAACCCCGAGAGCTTTCAGCTTGAACTCCACAACCGTTTCGAGTGCCTAGGAAGCTCAGTGGACGAGTACAACGATGGGTTCGTGGAAACTGTCCATACGACCGGGTCTAAGTTCTTCAAGGCGCGTCGTACAGATCAGAACAAGAGGCTCTCCGATCACACTCTCAAGCTCATGAAGGAGCGGCGTGAGATGATTCTGCAGTCTTCAGACGAGGCGTGTAAATATCGGCAGCTCAATAGACGGATCTCTAAATCCTTGAAGAGCGACCTCCGCCGCTTTAATACCGAGCGTATTAAAGACGCGATTGAGCGGAATAAAGGCTCCAAGGTATTTGCAAGAGATCTGGCTATTGGGCAGAGCCAGCTCACGAAACTGAAGACCGACGATGGTAGGATCTTTTGCCAAACCGGAGCTTCTGAGGGAGATCGAGAGCTTCTATGGACAGTTGTACACGTCAACTAGTAAACCCGTCGTAGATCTAGCAAACGACCCAAGAGCTAGACTGACCCGACACTATACTGAAGACATCCCGGACGTCAGCCTGTACGAGATTAGGATGGCTCTGAAGCAGCTCAAAAACAACAAGGCACCGGGTGATGACGGAATTACGGCCGAACTCCTGAAGGCGGGTGGAAAACCGGTACTTAAGGCCCTTCAGAAGCTGTTTAATTCCGTCATACTTGAGGGAAAAACGCCACAGGCATGGTGCAGGGGTGTGGTGGTGCTCTTCTTCAAAAAGGGTGACAATGCCCGGTTGAAGAATTATAGGCCCATCTCACTTCTAAGCCATGTCTACAAGTTGTTTTCTAGAGTCCTCACAAATCGTCTCGCGCGCAGGTTTGACGATTTCCAGCCACCCGAACAAGCCGGTTTCCGAAAAGGCTATAGCACCGTAGACCACATACATACGCTGCGGCAAGTTATACAGAAGACCGAAGAGTATAACCTGCCTCTCTGTTTAGCGTTTGTGGACTACGAGAAAGCCTTCGATTCGACCGAGACCTGGGCTGTACTGCAGTCTCTCCAACGGTGCCAAATCGACTATCGGTACATCGAGGTGCTGAAGTGTTTGTACAAAAACGCCACCATGTCAGTCCGACTTCAAGACCAAGTCTCAGATCCTATCCTCCTGCAGCGAGGTGTGAGACAGGGAGACGTCATATCTCCGAAACTGTTTACTGCTGCACTGGAGGATGTCTTCAAGGTTCTGGACTGGAGAGGGCTAGGCATCAACGTCAATGGCGAGTACATCACTCACCTTCGGTTTGCCGACGACATAGTGGTCATGGCTGAGACCATGGAGGACCTCAGTACAATGCTCGATGACCTCAGTAGAGCTTCCGGAAGAGTGGGTCTTAAAATGAACATGGACAAAACCAAGGTCATGTTGAATACCCATGTCACACCCACTCCTATCAAGATCGGAGACTCTACACTCGAAGTTGTAGACGATTATGTGTACCTGGGACAAACGGTCCAGTTAGGTAGGTCTAACTTCGAGAAAGAGGTCAATCGTCGAATCCGACTCGGCTGGGCAGCGTTCGGGAAGTTGCGCGGTATCTTCTCGTCCAACCTACCGCAGTGTCTCAAGACGAAAGTCTATGACCAGTGTGTGTTGCCAGTGATTACATACGGGACCGAAACTTGGTCGCTTACAATGGGCCTCATCAGAAGGCTTAAAGTCACCCAAAGGGCAATGGAGAGGGCTATGCTCGGAGTTTCCTTGCGCGATCGAATCAGAAATGAAGACATCCGCAAGAGAACCAAGGTTACCGACGTAGCCCGAAGAATTGCCAAACTTAAGTGGCAGTGGGCAGGGCACATTGCTCGCAGAACGGATGGCCGATGGGGCCGAAAAGTTCTGGAGTGGCGACCGCGAACCGGAAGACGTTGCGTTGGAAGGCCTCCCACTAGGTGGACCGATGACCTGGTGAAGGCTGCGGGAATCCGCTGGATGCGAGTCGCACGTGACCGTTCAATGTGGCGACACTTGGGGGAGGCCTATGTCCAGCAGTGGACGTCTTTCGGCTGAAATGATGATGATGATGAATAATATATTTATTTAATTTGACAACATTGGTCCACTGGTTAGTACACAAACAAACTTAGCCCTCATTCTGCCTATTAATGCGGTCTTTTTCCTCATAATGGCATAAAAGTCATCAGTTCGTGCTGCAGCAAACATGCTTGACGCGCTGCAGAACCTGGGCAACCTCAACAGCACCCTAAAGCCATTATTATATTGCACACGCAGAGCATCTAGAGCCCTCCGCGTATAGCTGACCCACAAACTGCTCGTGTAGAACCCTTGACAATAAGCTTTAAACAGAGTTATTTTGACTTCGTTGCTACAACGAGCGAATCTGTGAGCCAGCATGTTGCATCTGGCTGCTAGTGCCCTGCGCTCGCGATCCATATCTACCTGATCTTTGAGGTCCTCGGTGACATAATGTCCTAAGTATTTAAATTGGGCGACCCTTTTAAGGGTTCGTCCATTGAGGGATATTAAGGGCTCGTAATTTAAATATTTCCCGGAAGCAGCAAAGATCAGGTACTCACTTTTCGCAACATTATATACCAGACCGTGGGCTGCTGCATACCTTTCACAGACGCTTAGCAAGTCCCTGATTGAGCCAGCCGTTGGACCCAGCAGCACCATGTCATCAGCGTAGCTTAAATTATTGACGCTAACACCACCTATTTTGCATCCAACTGGTCTGCTGCTGAGTTCAACGATCAACTCGTTTACATACAGGTTGAAGAGCTTAGGTGAGGTTAACCCCCCCTGCCTCACCCCACACTCCAACCTGTACGCTTCAGATAGAACGTCTCCCCAATGAACTTGGTTTAACTGGTTAGAGTACCAGTACTGGAACAAACCCGTCAACTCCGGTGGTACACCCGCTCCCCTGAGCTTATCCCAAAGGACATCATATGACACAAGGTCAAATGCCCTTGATAGATCAAGGAAGCAGGCATACACCGGAGTACTTCTATCCTTATCTTATCCTTTCCTTCTTCCTTCCTTTTTTGAAGTCGGTTTTATTTTTTGCAAAAAAGTTTTTGTTTCAGGAGTTAATGCACTATCGCTTTCAGAACTCGACGTAGAAGTCATTTCTTTTTTTTGCAAAATACACTATAGTCCGCACAAGAACAAGGAAGTTAATCGCGCGCTTTTGTTTTTTTTTAGTTACCGCGCCTTCCCGCACCGTACAGCCAACACTTACAGCCAGTAATTTATACAATTTGTGTTCGATTTCAATAACCGATTCATGTTCCAAATTCAAATCTCATTACTGCCCGAAAATTTGAGCATTTTTTTGACAACCTTCTCCGAGATAAATCGAAATTGCTGTAGTGGCCAGATACATGCGACCAGCGGCCGGCAGAAGTTGTATAAAAACTCATATTTCGTGTTATTTAAAAATGGAACGATCTTTTACTCTGAAACATGGCAACCAAGGAGGTAACTTATCAAAGATTTAATTTAAATTTCGAATTGGCTTGCGAATAGAAAGCGGTTTATTGAAAGAAAAAAAAGAAAAAAAGGAACTCTTCAACGCGAGAGTTTTAATGGGGTTGGCCGGTGAAAGCTGAAAGCAGATGGCGCTAGCATAGTTTTTTCCCAATCTGACCAATGAGGTCAAGCTATTTTTTGAAATATGAAATGACATTACTAGATTTTCTACCAATGACGATGCTGGAAAAAACTATGCTAGCGCCATTAGCTTCACAGTTGCCATCCCCATTTCCTCGTATTATTTGAGAAAAGTAGTTACTATACAAGTTTTGGCCACAACTATACAACAATGCCTCTGTTGTCAGCCGCTGCAGTAATGTACTATATCATGTCTCATAATACCGTTGGTCAACCCAAAGGTCAGCACACACTGAATAACAAACTCGAATATGTTCTTTACAGGATATTATAGAAAAACAACAGTGAGCCCACATGACCCCTTCTTCTCACATCTGTCACAGAGATCTGTATCCCAGCACAAACTAAGTAATAAAGTACCTTCAACATCCCCCGCTTCGGTCTCCTCCGTGGAGCTGCTGATAGTCTCAGCTAACTTCTCGGCTTCGTCTCGCTCTCGTCTCTGATACTCTTCTAACTGCTCGCGAAGACTCTGGTTCTCTTGTTCCTGAAAGATACACAGTATATTAATACATCTTAATATTTTCTGCTATCCTTATGAACTTGATTCAGCTGTCGTCGAAACTAACATTTTGAGGCCGTTACAAGCAAACATGATACGGATTTGAGACTAGTCTACCTTCATATGGAACATGAGAGTACTATATAGTAAATTTACTGCTTCCGGGGCAACAAAAATGCTTCATTAGGTTACAGTGGTGAAGCCGAAAGAGCGTAGCAAAGACAGCCATTTAAAAATGGCGGAAAAGTTGGTGTTCCGAATAAAATACAGAGAATTGTAGGAATCGGTCTCTTCACCACTGGTAGTTAGTAAAACTTTATTAACACTAACATAAAACGAGGTGTAACATTCAACTGTCAGTGCTCAGACGGGCGTTGAAAATCCGGCAGTGTTAGTAAAAATAAGACTCCTGTATAATCATGTGTTATATTCTGTTGTAGATGATACTCACCATATCATACTGCTTGTTCTCGAGCTGCATGAGCTGCGAGATGATCTCCTGTTCTCGCAGCTTGTACATCGCTCGCAGGTCATCTTGCTCCTCTCCTTCTCGCTGTTCTCGTACTTTCTCCCAGTCCTGAGGGACAGTAATTAACAATCACATTTAAATCGTGCCATTATCACTCAGTTTCAGAGTATAAATAAAACTTCCAACCATGCAGCGTAATAGTACTAAATACAACTCAGCACACGCCTCAAAGGCGCTTTAAAATCATTCGTTCATTTACACCCCGTTTGCGACCTCGGTCGACATGACGTACAATCGTGGTCTTTTCCGCCTGACAAGTTTAATTTTTTTTCGCTTAAATCATGCGGAGGCACCGAGCCACGCCCCCTTAAAGTTTGGCCTATTAGGAAAGCGTCAACTTTGGCGCGCAAAATAACAATAACTCTCGTTTGGCGTGCGTCGTCAGTGTGCTCGGCCGATTCGGTATCTTTTCATTTATCATTTCTATACAAAGTCAACGGGGCGGGGCTAGAGAGCGTTTCTATGTTGCGAGTGCAAGCAAAAATTAGCTTAGTGGTGGTCAGGCGGGAGTGTCCTCGATAGTACGTCTACGGACACGCGCGTGCCTCACTTGTTTCCGTGACAAGTTGCGTCGCGGTAATTCGTGGCATACTCTATCTAAGAAACTTCTTTTTATTTGTTTTCTTTCCAGTTGCCAAGCAGTTAGAGCTTATTAAAAACCGGTTTCGTTTCTACACAAAGTAGAATGTTCCTATACCAGTAGGTACTCTTTACTGTAATTTGACGAGATTAGTATGTGTATGTTTATATTTTCTGTTTATTGCGTGTGCATAAGTATTTTAATTTTGTTTAATTTATGATAATTTGAATTGAGCTTTTATTTATTTTAATTTTATTGATGCTGTTTTTAATGTACTTACTTATAGTGATTTGTGTTTTTACTTTTTATTTTACATTTTTGTTCAAATCTGACCTGTAATTCTTGCCAATTATTAATAAATAAACTAAACTAAATACATATGTCTCCTGAGCGCTCTTATAGTTACCTGTTCGGCCTCTATCCGCTGCATCTCGAGCGTGAGCGAGGTGTCGGCGATGCGCTCCTGCTGTTCTAAGATGAGCTGCATGTTGCGCGCGCGCTCCGTGTACACCTGCACTGCTGCGGCCTGGAACAAGGGGATACATTACAAGATGCACACTTTACATTAAGGCTGATGCTCCAAGGTAGCCCGCGAAATTCTAATTTTCTTACGGTTTTTGCAATTTGCAGGCCAGTGCTAGGTTGTATGTTGATTAAAATATTATTCGCGGCTGTAAGACGTATGTAGTTACAGAATTATAATCATCAAAATTATCAATACAACCCTCCAAGTTCATAAAGGTGTAGGAAACAGGAAGAAAAGAAAATTTGAAATTCGCGGGCTACCCTGGAGCATTCACCTTAAGCGGAATTTCATTAAAAACTCTAAGAACTTTTGAACTTCAAAGGAGATTAAAAGAAAGTTTGTACGACTGCCCTAAAAGGAGGTTTTAGTATGATCGGCTTCTCCTTGCATCCAGGTCTTCGGCGTTACCGAAATTTATCGTTGGCGGATGTACGGTCATTTCACACATTTACTTTACCTATCAAATAAAATCATCTTTATTGGTGAATACAGGTATTGTAATAAAGGTCTTATTCATACATTTTAGGTCGCTCTATGTCCTACCAATGAAATTGGTGTACAAATATTATTTTTATTTTAAGTAATAAGTTTGGATTTATACAATACAAAGCCAGGTTCAAAGTCAAAGGCAAAGACAGTAGCAACCCAAAAGGAGCCACATTGTAACGAAAATGAAGATCACTGTGATTTTGACACTGATACAAACGGTTAGAAGTAAAATAAAAAAATATTTATTTATTTATTATCTCATCATCACTATCGTTACAGGAATGTCCTAATTCAATAGTGAGGCCATAATTACAGTTTTATTATATTTCATGACATATTCCGTACATAGTAATTTTTAAATTAATGATGGGGTAGAAAATATTATATCCATCGTTCGTAATACAGCTTCCAAAACACCGTAAAAGAAAGAAGTTTGTGTGTCGCGGGAAATAGTGTTGCTACACGCCACACGGTATGTTGAGGCATTGCTAGCAACATGATGATGTTGTTTTGATGTAGAACCCTGAAATGCTATGTCTCCATCTACACCCTACGAGCGACGAAGGTGCAAGTAAACGTACACCTCTTCTGCAGGTTGCGCAGTCTGGTCCGGAGTACACGACTAGCACTCGCGAGTTGGAGGAATCAGTATAATATTCCATTTAACCAGATTATGTTTGTACGCAATCGATTCATAGTTTTAAAACTGTCCTCTGCGGCTCACAGCAACCAGGGGTTGTTGGGGCTTCACGATGTCGTGAGGTGTGGGACAGCTCTAGCCATAGCTTGCTATCTTGAGGTCGTTTGTCTTGGAAAGCCGCAGTGTATAGCAGGAAGCTTTTGCGACTTTATAGTCTACCCGGGTCGGCCGACACGGACACGGGGTGATGATAAGTTCCACGTCCAAAGCGTTTAATTTTCGCACTGTATCATAAGCTCGTATAAATGGAACCTGTTACCTTACTACTCCGGTCTACGACAGGCTCCCCGGGCTTGCCGCCTCGCGACACTGGCGGCGCGGCGGCTGCAGAAGGGCTCAGGTCCGACCAGTTCGGGTAGTCGATCTCACCTGCAAGGAGAACGACCCATTAATAAGATTGTGCTTGTTTTAGTAGGAGAGGCAGATGCTCTATACTTTTATAGTAACTACATTTTTGAGAAAGCAAAAAGCTGTATAAAAGTTTCATAAATTGCTCTAAAAGGGAGGAGGTCTTGAGGAGCTCGTGGCTAAATAATAACAGCCGCTCGGGTCGATCGTTAGGTTAAGCCTAGGTTGGTCTGTGGATGGGTGACCACCCATTACATACCGAGTTTCCTCCGTGCCTCGGAAAGCACGTTAAGCCGTTGGTCCCGGCTGTCATTTGTAGATCTTTGACAGTCGTTAGGTAGTCAGAGGCCCCAAAAAGTCTGACAACCAATCTTACCAAGGGGTATCGTATTACCCGGTACTAACTGGGTTGTGGAGGTCAGATAGGCAGTCGCTCCATGTAAAATACTGGTATTCAGCTGCATCCGGTAAAACTGGAAGCCGACCCCGACATATTTGGGAAAAGGCTAGGCAGATGATGATGAAATTGCTCTACAAGGGCTATAAATTGTCACTTGTGAGTTAGCCCTTACCACTATCGATATTGACAAGACTGGTAACTATATTTCATTAAATGCGTAAAACGTCCTTTTCTCGTTAAGATTATAATTATCGTCGTGTGGCTATTGATTTAAAAGGTTTTGTTGAATTTAGGAACTGTCACAATGACAGAAAATATGTTTAAATAGAGCACTGTTAATAAAATTGTCAGGTCCTGAGCTAATTCTTGATAACAAAAGCTTAAACATGAAATATATTGGCTCAGTGGAATACCTAAGGGTCAACATTACGGCACAGTAGAGCAAGCAGACTGTTCAGAAACCTTTAAATGATGACTGATGGTGAAGAGTATATGGGCGCAAAACCGTCATTTGATTTTAATTTAAGTTAGTTTGTAATTTGAGGGTAGATCCGTTTTTATTTTGATTTATTTTATTTTATTATTTTCGGAAAACTTATACTTAAACTTATTATGCAGGTTTATTGTAGGGAAGTGAGTTTTCTATTTGACATGTGTTACATTACTGAACTAATATCTGTATTTTTATTCTACCTATCACTACCAACCTGTTGGAATTTCTGTGGTGCTTATATTATTTTCCTACTGTTTATTATTTGCTGAGTAATAATTGAGTAACTGTGTGTTTATATTGGTGCAAAACAATATGTTGTGTGGCTCTCAACGACGACGGCCATGATGTCGCCGACAGGTACTTGAGCAGTCCTCGACAGTCCTCGTAGCGATAGCTACGGTCGGCATTCGCATGAGGTATACTTACCCAGCATGTCGTCCATGAAGTCGTCCTGCCGAGGCGGCACACACTGCGGGTTGGTGGTGAGGGCGGGGTACTTCAGCAGCCAGTCCTCGTAGCCGCCGTGCAGGGCCAGCGGCTGGCGCGAGTACTGGACTTTTACGTCCCACTGGAATACAAACAATTATCTTTATTACATTAATGGATGCAAGTTGTAGGTGCTCGTAGTAAAAGGCACATAGGGGAGTGCCCCACTTATCGAAGCAGATGCGGCGCAGTTTGGGCCTATCACGTATGCAACGGTGCGATGTCTATTTCACTTTTATGGACGTAAAGCTCTTTCTGTAAGGCTCAAACCGATTCCGCATCAATAAGTGGGTAGAGGGTAAGAGGTAAGAGGTCGGTTGACCAAGGCACAGAATAGATAATAGTACTAGCGTACAGAAGTTGCACTTCTTTGATCTTGAAGCAAGCCGACATTATAAATACCTAAACTGGGTGCGCTCGATCTAAATTGTGCCTTGACGCCACGAGTTAGCGTATTTTATTCGGTGTGTCACTGCTTTATGGTCAGTAGGTAGGGTTGCCTGCCTCAAGTACTCAAAATAAAATACTACCAACATTTTTATATTTTAGCGTGTTATTATTTAAATGTTAATTAAAACTTTTATAATTAAATTGTTTTTACTCTATTATAATGTCTCATATATATCTTGCCGTCTCTAAAATTATGTTTACTTATTAAATGTAATAGCAGCATAAATGCGAAATCTAACAAATAGGTAATTTTAAAATAAACTCTGATGGGAAGCATGGACATGGAGCAGTGAAATTTATATAAAAAAGATTTTTTTTTTCATACATTTATTAACAGCAACGGTTTATCCGGCTTGTCATTTTCACTATTAATGATTAGTGATCAATAAATCAGTCAGTTAACAAACACGAAGTACGAGTAGGAGGTACGCGGCGCAAGGTCAAAACAGCGCGAAAAATTAACGCAGCATACGTACGTAGTTACGCACGGCTGGAGCGCGACAGCCCTAGAGAGCTTGCATATTCAATATGCGCGAAGCGGTAGGTAATTATCTCATGCCTACACACGGAGTGCAATAGCTCTGACCAAGGTTAAGCTACGATTGCAGAGTTCGATCATGCCGAAATGCTTCTGTGCCTCGTGAAGCTCATTAAGTAGTTGGACCTGGCTGTAATTATTGATAGAAAGAAAGAAAAAGCATTTATCAGTCAGCACAGGACAAAACACACAAATTAAAATGGTGAAATTAACAGTAGGTACAACTAATAAAAATTAAACAAAGAGAAAAATAAATAAACATAGCCGTTATGGGTAGCCTGAGTCAGGCTTACCAAAAGGTATATACTCAGTATCCATGGTGGTGGCTCATACTTGTGTTCATTTACATCTGGTAGATTGGAAGCCTATCCCTAAATAGTTGGTAAAAAGCTATGCAGATGATGATGGAAGGTATACCTTAAGGAGTATAGTCTTGAGCAGATGCAGCGTCTTGCCGGGTATGACGGCGGTGCTGTTCCAGTCCAGCATGATGATCAGCTCCATGGTGGCGCGGTCTGCCCACACAGGCCGGGAGGCAGATGGGAGATTCTGTTCTAACACGTTTGCTGATTGCCTGTGGATTGGAGAGGGTATTTGTGAACAAGTCACACTGTAACAGGTGTAAAAGCACTGTTAACGAAGCCGACAGGCACTCATTCTTCCCGTTGTTACATTGTTTTTTGTAGCAGGCCATATCTGGGAACCTTCTAGTTACAGAGATATTGAAGATCAAAGTTTTAACTACATCATATTCAGCACAATGTTCGATGACATTAACCTCTATTTTAAACAGTTTTTTTTTTTTTGATGAGCTTTGGAGTACTAGACTATCATCTAAGGCATGATTGCAGATAGATTGGATATTCTGGTACTGAGAAACAGTTATTTATGGAGTGACATTAAACTGTGAAAGTCCCTGGCCAAAACAACTTCAAAATCGATCCTTAATTTTCGTTAAGTGCCTATAATATTTTTTAAACATCGAATTAATCTTTAATACTCTCTCAACTTGTTCCAACTATCGGAAATACAATTCTAAAATGTTATTTTATGCCCTTACCCAGGAGAAATACACTCCTCAGGCACACTGATACATGCAGGACAGTTGATATGCGACTCCACATAGTCCTTCCCGGGCCTCGCGTCCAAGATCATCACCTTCAGCTTACCACTCTTCAAGATTGTGTACAACTGCTCACTCTTGATCGTCACCTCATCAGGACCTGGAACCAAACACTATTATGTAATAAGGTGGAATGTGACATTGACAAAATTGTTTTATTCACCTTAGGCAGGGTGGATTTGAGGTTTTTCAATCTTGAGGTCAGTAAAAGGTTTGCCTATGGGGAAAATTGACGAATTAATTCCGGTTTGGTCCATTGGTTTTAGGAAAGTAAAAATAAAACAAAATAACATTAGTTTATTTCGGTGTAAATGATGAGGATAACGGACAAATTATTTTTATTTTCTGAAATACCAAGAAAATAATTCTAATTATGAATTTATGAGATTGTTCCTCTGTAGTGTGTAGTAAGCATAAAAAAAAATTGTGTCGGTACATATGTATTTATTACATTAGCAAAACAATTTTGCAATTGTACGCCTTGCAAGGCAACACATAGTGAGACAATTTTTTTTTATAACACCGTGTACCTATCTATTATTACCTAAAATGTGTCACAAATAAACAATTTTGAAGTTCCTCTGTTATATTGTGGCACCAAAATAACTAGGCTAAATAATGTTCAAATGTAGCCATCATTATTTAGTCATAATTATGAGGTGATGTAACTTTTAATCCACTTAGCCTTTTCCCAACTATGTTTGGGTGGGCTTCCATATAACTTGATAATGCTGTATATCAGTATTTTAGATGGAGTGTCTAATATCTGTGCTCCATAACAATGGGAATAGTGTGTCACCCAGTAGCTATCAAATATGTAATTTTATGTTTCTAGCAAAATATGCAAGCTAAGCGGACCATGACAATAATTTGTCATCATTTATCAATGATTAGACTGATAACAGAATGATAGAGGAACAATAGAAGGTGATTTAAAGTGGAACTTAATCAATATGCTATCAAACTAAACTGCATAAAAGGTTTGTGTCATATATAGCTATGTAGGGTCTAGTTTTGCTGTACAACTTTATTGAACATATAATAAAGATGTTACATGTAGGTAGATTGACATTGTTTTTGTACACTCAGTTTGTAAGACAGCTCCCTAGCTGAATAAATGATTCCTATCAACTAATGTGTTTTTATGGACAATCAGGACATAATAGTGGCGACGTTTACGAAAAAGTGTTAAAATGAGTGCTAAAGCAGTGAAATTTGATCAATTCAACCCGCAAACAGACAATTGGGAGATATATCTCGATCGTTTAAAATTTTGTTTCGAGGCGAATGGCGTCACGGACGATACATCGAAAAGAGCTAATTTCTTTTCAATTTGTGGTGCGCGAGTGTTTGAGACTGTACTTGCATTAATAACGCCGAGAAGAGCCTCCGATGTGACTTTTGCTGAAATAGAAACAATTCTAACCAAACATTTTAGCCCGAAACCCAATGAGATTTCGGTATCGTTCAAGTTTTATAAGTGCGATCAAAAACAAGACGAATCAGCTGCGGACTACATCGCTAACATTAGAAAACTCAGTTCGTGGTGTAACTTTACTGATTTAGAACGAATGCTGCGGGATAGACTGGTGTGTGGTATGCGAGACGCTAAATTACAATATGAACTTTTGAAGAAGGACAATTTACGCTATCAGGATGTGGTGGACGCGATGTTTACGTATGAAAGTGCGGGCAAGGACGCTCGTATGATGCAGGACGCGGCCGGCACGTTGCCGCCGAGCGCCGCCGCTGCTACATCGACGCCGGGCGCCGAGCCGATGGACATCAATGCGGTTCAATCAAAGTCCAATGTTCGATTGTGTTATCGCTGTGGCAGCCGACACGCCGGAGAATGCCGGTTTGTGAATGCCGTATGCCGCTTTTGTAAGAAAAAGGGACATTTAGAGAAGGTCTGCATAAGCAAAAAGAAGAGTGCTAATCGAAACATTAACTTCACTGACGAGGAATACTGTTTGAATGGAGTGTATTGTGTACAAAGCAACAGCCGCGTACCGCCGTACGAAGTGGAGGTGTCGCTAGCCGATACGCCCCGGTTCGCATGCAAGTGGACACTGGAGCTAGTTTTTCGATTGTTAATGAAGTCACGTGGCGTACTTTGCGCACACGCCTGCCTTGCACCGGGTTACTGCCCGCGAATGTGACGCTGCGCACCTGGACGGAGACGCCGGTTCAGCTTTTAGGGCAGGCAACGCTGCCTGTGCTATACAAGAACTTGAATCGCGAGTTGAACTTTTTCGTTGCTAAAGGAAATGGGCCTAACCTGCTGGGACGTGATTGGTTAGGTCCACTCGGCATAACAATGAACAACATCAATCTCATCACAAGCACGACTGACCTCGAGATGATACGAGTGATAGAAAAACATGAGGAAGTATTCCGGGATGGACTAGGTACCTACCGTGGTCACCCAGTGGCGATACATGTGAAGAAAGGAATGACACCAAGGTTCCTAAAAGCTCGACCGGTCCCGTACGCCATCAAAGAAAGAGTTGAAAATGAAATTGATAGACTTGAAAGCGAAGGGGTACTGCGCCCGATTTCTTATTCTGAATGGGCAACACCGGTAGTACCAATTATAAAAAAGTCTGGCGATGTCAGATTATGCGGTGACTACCGTAGCACAGTCAATGAAGCGACCGAGTCGGATACTTATCCGATGCCAACAGCAAATGAAGTGTTTGCTACCGTAGCTGGAGGAAGATTCTTTACAACACTGGATTTAGAACGAGCTTATACACAGGTGGTGGTGAATGAAGATACATCCAGATTATTGACCTTAAACACATGCAAAGGATTGTACACCGTACACCGATTAGCATTTGGAGTAAAAGCATGCCCGGGAATTTTTCAACGTTTGATGAGTTCCTTACTGGCAGGCATCGGTGGAGTTTCGGTACTAATCGATGACATCATCGTATGCGGTCGCACAATGCCGGAGATGCAGGAGAGACTCGATGCAGTGTTGGATAGAATAAAACGAGCCGGGCTGCGACTGAATAAAGGAAAATGCAGGTTCGCTAAAACCCAAGTTGAATTCCTAGGGTTCATCATCGATTCGGAAGGCATTCATCCCGCACCCAGTAAAGTAGAATCTATCGTTAATACTCCGGAGCCCAAAAACAAACGCGAACTGCAGGCATTTTTGGGACTGTATAATTTCTATGAGAGATTCGTGCCACACAAGGCGACTCTGCTAGAACCACTACATAGGCTTTTGGAGACAAGTCAGATATGGAAATGGACAGAAAAGGAACAGAGCGCATTTGAAATGGCTAAACGTTTTATTACATTTGACTTGACATTGGTACACTATGACCTTAAAAAACCGCTTGTACTTACATGCGATAGTTCGGAATATGGAGTCGGGGCAGTTTTAGCACACGAGATCGGTAAGGATCAGGAACGCCCCATAGCCATGGCTTCAAGGACACTACATACACATGAACGGAGATACTCGCAGCTGGATAAAGAGGCAGCAGCTATTATGTTCGGCATCACGAAATTCCATAATTACCTCACGGGTAGACATTTTCGAATAGTGACAGATCACAAACCACTTCTTGGAATATTTGACCCAAAGAAACCTATGCCTAACATGCTGTCACCAAGGTTAACAAGGATTGCCATTGCACTGACATCACATAGCTATGAGATAATTTATAAACCTGGAGCGATCCTGGGGAATGCGGACAGTTTAAGTCGCTGGCCAGAGCCGGTGCCGGATCAGCCGGAGTCACAGATCGGTGAAATTTTGTTAATGGCAGAAACACCCGAAGACTTTCCGTATGATGTGGAAAACATCGCTTCAGAAACAAAGCGAGACAAATTATTATCTCAAGTCCAGTACCATGTTCAGCGCGGATGGCCCGCCAAAGTGACTGATAGCGAATTACGCCTGTTTTGGTTGAATCGATTAGAGTTATCACTTCAAGATGACTGTATACTACTAGGACATCGTGTAGTAATACCAAAGACGCTGCGCCAAGCAGTATTAAAAATGATACACAGGACACATACAGGAATTGTACAAACAAAGGCATTAGCCAGAAGTTATGTCTGGTGGCCAGGGCTTAATGACGACATTGAAACTTTGGTGAGCGGATGCGCTAAATGCCTTGAACACCGGCACATGCCCCCAAAGACCAAACATGAATGGATAACACCAACAAGACCATGGTCAAGAATTCACATCGACTTCGCTGGACCTTTTCACAACAAATACTTTTTGATAATTGTTGATGCTTTCTCCCGTTGGCCTGAGTTATTTATGGTCAACAATACTACATCGGCCACAGTTATACGACTTTTAAGAACAGTATTTGCTACTCATGGGCTTTGTGAGGTGTTAGTATCAGACAACGGTACTTCATTTGTGTCAAATGATATGAAACAGTTTTTACAAGCCAACAATATTCGGCATATTACCACAGCACCCTATCACCCTGCCACCAACGGATTAGCGGAAAGAATGGTGCAAACTATCAAAGATAAATTGCGAAAAATGGATGATTTGACATGGGATATCAGAATACCAAATCTATTATTGGGTCTTCGTTCTACTCCGTGTACTACGAACAATAAAACACCAGCAGAGCTATTGATGAACAGACGTTTGCGGACATTATTAGACACAATACATCCAAATAGCCTGCAATACAAACGAACAGAGAACCAGATTAAGGACAATAACGAGAAGAGAACTAGAGAGAAAAATGTCGGTCAGAATGTAATGTACGGAATTATAGCAACTCAGGTTCTAGATGGTTACCAGGCAGGGTAATTAATAAAAGCGGTCCATCAAGCTACAGAATTGAAACTGACGATGGTACAGTGGTCAATCGTCACGTGGATCAATTATATAAGAAAACTCCTACAGAACCAAGATCGAAGGTGGGACAGGGAGGAGATACAGCGGACAATACAACCACGACACCGGGAGAGCTGGAAGATATATTTGGAGATAAAGATGAAGACATGAGAGAGACGCTAGAATCTGAAGAAATAATTGAGATTCCTGATGCTGATCAGTGGGCCGATATTTTAGGGATACCAACAGTGGATAGTCCCCATGATATGGCAGGGAAAATTAGGAACAAGCGTAATGAGCATGCTAAAACCCCTTATCAGAGACCTCATCATTCTAAGGATAGTCAGCTCTATTTGTACTAATTGATTTTGTAAATGATTAAGTTGTCTTGTTAAAATCAGAAAGTTAAGTTGATTGTTAGAGTAACAGTTAAATTAAAACTAGGATTATTTCAGTTTATTGTTTAATCATTGTATACATTTACTGAGAGGGGATGTATGTCATATATAGCTATGTAGGGTCTAGTTTTGCTGTACAACTTTATTGAACATATAATAAAGATGTTACATGTAGGTAGATTGACATTGTTTTTGTACACTCAGTTTGTAAGACAGCTCCCTAGCTGAATAAATGATTCCTATCAACTAATGTGTTTTTATGGACAATCAGGACATAATAGTTTGCATAGCCTAGCTTCACTTTGTTATACATTGTATGTAGTACCATCATAAATCTAGAATATTGATGAAGAAAATAATTTGAAATTTTGTGTATGTATGGTTTATTTGAAATCATGGTTATTTATGACATTTTGTTGGAATAGTTTTTACTTATTTATTTCCCTCAAAAATAGGTAGCATTTTTACTGAGAAATTAATAACTTACTTTGTTATTAAAGTCTACAAAGGCAATCATATTTTATACCATTATTACCAAATGTAATATAATTAAATTCTGAACCTATTTCTTTATACCTAGTTACAGAAAGTTTATTTGTATAGATTTATAAAGTATTTTTTTTTTTTGTTAGCCTGTACTGTCCCACTGCAGGGCAAAGGCCTCCCCAATTCCTTCCATTTGCTATTTTCCCATGCCTCCGTTACATTGTGCATGCCTCGTTATGTTATACATTTAATAATTATTTTTAGAACTTACCTGGTAACCCAAGAGGCTGAGGTGCTTCAATGACGGGTGTGGTCTCCGTTGTCTTCTTCCGGTTCTCATCTATCTTCTGTTTGATCAATTCATTCTCTTTTATGTCATTCAACCGCTTTGTCTTCTGTTCCTTCTCGTATCTATAATTATTACGATACCATATTTATGTTGCACTTTCTTAAATCTCCTGTTAAATATTCATGAGTGTAACAACAACCTCAATTAAACAAATTATTTGTGGAAAAATGTTAGAATTATCATTGATATAATCAGTTTGTCCTCTACTACGTGGGACCCAAACATAACTAGCTAAATGTGGGTCTACTATGTATTAGTACACAGGTTACATTGCATCGAGAAAACAAGTGGTACAATATGTATAGTCAAAATTAAGGAAAATGTACTGATGAAAGTTTTGAGTACGAATGTGAATGGCCATAATTGTATAAGACCAAATTAACTCATGATGCACAGTGTTCCCTCTCATAGAGAGAAGGCCTGTGTCCCAGCAGTGGGAACATTAATAGGCTGATGATGATGATGCACAGTGACGGATGATATGGTGGCTGGAAAGGAGGGCTGCTGAGATGACGAGTAATAGTGGAATATGGAAGAAGACACAGTACTGTCACAATTTTTTTTTCCATAAGTGCAACAAAATATCAGTCATCAGAACAATACCCTTTAAGAGCAGCGGTGGCCCAGTGGTGGCGGCCTCGACTTACAAACAGTAAGTCGTGGGTTCGAACCCAGACAGGCGCATTACATTGTGTAATTTATTTCATCACCACTGCTCTCAAAATGGTGAAGGAAAACATTGTGAGGAAACCGGTATATCCTAAAAATTCGAAGACATGTGACATCTACCGCAATCCGCACTGGGCCCACGTAGTGTATAGCCCATATGCAAAATACACGCTTTGACGTGGAGTTGTGGACACCAGCCCGTTATACAATATATATGATACCCTTATCCCAATTTGTTTGGGGTTGGTGCAGCATGTCTTCTGCACCCCTAGCCAAGTTACAAACGTTTCATATGGATTCTCTTTCTACTATCGTAAACGCCTCGGCGTAAGCGATTGTAGAAAGCGCTAAATTGGTAGCCAAGTTGACACGACTGAGTCGATCGCTCGTTCTCTAATGTCTGTAGAAAAAAAACTACAGTTTAGCGATCAACATTGTAGAAACGATAACATTCTATTCTATCATTTTGAACGATGTAAACTTGTCTATGATTTTTCTATTTGTTTGTGTTGATCACGTGATTTAACGTTGAGATGATGTCATTCCCATTCATTTGAATAGTTTTCTACTAGCGTTAACGATTGTAGATTGTCAACTTGGCTAGGGGTGCTGTTTACATACTTCTCTACTACTCTTTATCCCATCAGACACCTCCTTTCTTGTCATACAATCCTTCACACAGTCTACAAATCTTTTACTGCGCAACAAAATATCAGTACAGGAGCATAATAAATTTGACTCGTAGAATTTGAACAATTGGCCATTTTGAATTACAATGTTTAAAAACAAACATAACCGTTACCAGTATTTTCTGACAAAAACTATAAACTTTATTTACATAGTGACTCACACAAACTTATCAATTTGTAGATAAGCAAAGAAGTATGCAAATTCAAAGTGAATTTATATCCATAACCAAAACAATTCTTATCATAAACAAGAGTTTTAATTTCTTACCTGTCTATGAGGCTGTTCTTCAGCTTCTCAGCATAATCTATTGCCTTGTTCGGGTTCTTAGCCCCCAACATGTTGTTGAAATAAGACTTGTCTTTCAAA
The DNA here is from genome assembly GCA_905147715.2 of Xestia xanthographa. Classification (NCBI taxonomy): domain Eukaryota; kingdom Metazoa; phylum Arthropoda; class Insecta; order Lepidoptera; family Noctuidae; genus Xestia; species Xestia xanthographa. The sequence goes on from LR990665.1 coordinate 25,363,682, forward strand.
TAATCTTTGTCTTTGCTGATATAAGCTATCACGCGAAGGTATTTCATGTAGTAAACATAAGAGTACTCTTCATCTCCCTTCTCGCGAGCCTCTTCCGCACTTTCGAATAATTTTTGAGCAGTTTTGCATAACCTACAAGAAAAATATTATTTTAACATCGATTTTTCGGTTACAAGCGCGATTTGTTGCCTGAAAACGCTGAGATTACTTACAGAGTAGCCCTTTTCGACTTCAAATCTGGTACATTGTGTAATTGGTCCAAATCCTCTATACATTTTCCAAGGTGAAGCTGTATTCTTCGTGTTTCTGTCATGATGAAATTTTGCACACCCTTACGTCTTATTCGAGGTATTACCGCAATTTAAAGTCTCCGGGACTACGGAATCCTACATTTGTTAGATAAAACACAGAGATTGTTGTAAAAATTCACTGCAAACAAAAATTGTGAATCAAATCAGAAAATGTCAAGTTTTTTTTTATTTGCCAGTTTTCAATACAGATTAAAATTTACTAAAACGCTTCGTTGTACGAATCTTTTTTTAACAAAATTGTTCACAGGCTCGCTGATGCGAAACTATGTTTTAATAAGATGTAACGTGGATTAAAAACTTAATTCTGTTAGGAAATATGGTAATTAACTAGACGAAATACTTTTTATTATTCTACTTTAAAAAAAAAATTGGTTGCCTGTAAAGTCGGTATACGGGCGAAAGTTTTACGTGACAACGACTTTGAGTGGTAAAATAAACTTTTTATGTCTGTCTCTCTCGCTCTTAGGCGGGCTCTCACTCGCTCTCATTGTGAGCGCATAACGTGAGCGGGAGCGTAACGCAGTTTCTTGAAGTGTCACCCGGCAAACCAATTTATAAGACGTTGTCACGTCAAAAGTAATAATCCCATGAAATGAGTGGCTGAAAATAAACAAATATGCAGTTGGCGACAAATGCTCTAAAAACTTGGGAAAGTGCTAGAGAAAACCTGTTCCTTTCTTTTAGCTTGTAAATGTCATTTTTATAAAAAATGGTGTAAGCTTGTAGTAATTTGGGGCAATAAAATAATTAATCTGTTGCTTGAATAGAAACTAAACGAAATTAAATGTTATCTTAATCTGTGCATTGACATATTTTTGACGTAAACAGCACAGCCCGCAAGTCAATAGCATATGTTGGAAACTTGATATGCTATTTACGCCCTTATCACAACTACGGAAACATCAGTTTAGCATTCCCAATTCTGTTGCTTTGTGTGGGAACAGTACAAAACGCAAATAGCGCAGGAGCGCAAGTTTTCATGCGCAGTGGTTTCTTCCTCAATTTCCCTGGTCGATCGTGGTTTTCCATTTAGTTTTTCAGCTGATCACGCTTTCTACAGCCGCATAGCAGACCATCCGTGTCGTGGGTCATGTGCGAATCTGTCGCAGCGTAGTGAATATCGCTGAGTGATTGTGTTGTGTAGTTGTTTGAGTAGCTAGTGCCAGTGAAAATGTTTTCAGGACTTACGAATCAGGTTAGCTCGTGGATGGGGGCTGCTAAGGGCGAACCCCAAGATGAGGAAGTCCCAACCCCAACGAAGGAACCGATGGGCGAAGCGGCAGCGGCTGTAGCGGAAGCCGAAAAGCTAAGGTAATGGAATTTTATTGTTTACATTCTTCTTACCTTGGTTTTATCCGACAATAGCGTCCTAATAAGCGTATTCTTTATTCAAACGGGTATTGCACACAAACTTCTTTCCTTTTTTTTAGGCTTCGCATAGATTTCTTGCTACAAAGTTTGTACTTTCATAAATGCAGGTTCTTACATGGTTATTCTATATTGCGCACTTTTCAACGACAAGAATTTAATTAAACGTTTGTGACAAAGCGTTCGTAAATTATTGATTTTCAGATACAATGAATTTTAATCTGGGTCAAGTACTTTTACCATTGCATTTCATTTGTAATGGAATGGGAGCACCTTCATTTATGTTATGTGTATACAGTTTTTTAGCAAATTCTTACTCTTTTGTAATCATAGAATGAATTAATTTGATGAGGAATAAAAGAGAGAGACAGGAAAAGGAATAAAAGAGGGTTGGGTTGAATGATGTAATAATTACTTGCAAATCCTTACCTGCAATTGAAAAAATCTTGAAATCTACCTTGATTCCAATAGAAACATATGCAATGAGAAGTAAGGAACCCTAGGACCAAAATTACTTAAAAATATTCAAATTAATTTAATTAAAATCTTTTTAATTTTCAGTCTTCAACTGCCATAGACATTACAACATTTTCTCTGCTCCATATTTAAACATGATTTATTTTTCACAGTCCCACAAAAGCTGGCAGCAAACTGGACCTCATCACCAATGCAAAATCCCAGTTGACCGGATGGCTTGGTTCTGGCATCCCTATCCCTGGTCTGAGGAAATCAGAGCCTACATCAACGGAACCTGAAGCTGTGCCAGTAGAACCGGCAGAGGTTGCGGAACCAAGGGCTGAGGGCAAAGATGATGATGATAATTCTAGGTATATTAGGTACGAGGGGTTGGCGGATGTAATGAGTTGGATCGGAGTTCTGTTACGCTTTTTCTCTTTCCGTTCTATCGGTGGGTGTGTTGTTACTGATAATCTTAGGAGATTAAATTAAAAATTTATTTAGATCACAAAATTGTAGGTGATAATGACTAAATATTGTACAGAATTTTCAATTTTCCTGGAAAATATTTAATTTCGTCAGTTACCTACTAATTTTGTAAAAAATCTTGGTTTGTTTGGTCCTTCCAGTCTTTCATCATAGTATTTCTTTAGATACTGGATGCAGTAGTCATCCAGTTAATTACTACCTTTATCAGAACACCATAAGGTAGCAAGAAAGCCAGTGGGCAGCCTGATAAGATTACGCAAAAGATAATATCTTGATTGTATTGTAAGTGCTTTTAATCAATAAGTCCTAGTTCACACGTGCAATTTTTTGACGCGACGATTTTTTTTGCGCACTGGCTTTCAAGTCTCGGTATTTAAACGATCATTGTGGGTCAAAAATCGTATTGTCGGATTTTCGATTCTCGGCGCAAAACAGTGCGTTGAAAATTCAGTGCGCGTTTAAAGAATCCGCCCTTGTTAACGAGGGTTAACATTCAGTAACAACACACCAACCCCATCTATTGATATAATTTGACAAATTATTGCAACACAAAATTTTTATGCTCATGAATATTGTTATTAAGCCTTCTACGACACAAGGATGCTTTTGATATGGCACAACAAAATTGTATTATAAACAAATTCGCTTCGCTTATTTTAATCACTAATTTATTTTCACAGCTTTTTGGCACATTTCACATTGAAATTATCGAGCACTTTAACAATATTTTTTACTCGAAATATTTCATAATTTTTGCATCAAACATTCTTTACCAATCATGTCAAATTCATATTTGACCATTTAAATTTAATTCGTGACGTTTACACTTCCTGCATAAAATAGATACAAACACATCATGTTTAAGTTTTTAGCAGAATTATTACATACCTAGTGTAGGGACATTTACTTCATGAAAATGACTGAAACATTTTAGAAAAAATTAGAGAAAAATCACAGACTTTAGACATATTTTTCTAGATGCACACGCAAACTATACAAACTCATTTATTCTGCTCAAACCCCATTTTTAATTTCTCATTGTTGTGCATTCTCTTAGTGTACTGTTTTTTTGAAAATCTATATTTTTGGTCTTGTCATATTTTCGGATTTTAACCAAGTTTAATACCTAACTAGTCTTATCTTTTACGTAGTACATAACGTAACGTGATGCATTTTAGCTAACACTATGCGATAATTAAAGGTAATGCCTCAAAAAAAGTAAACTACTGCAGGATTTTCAACTCTCGGTTTAGTGCTACAAGCTAAAAATTCAATAGTGTAATCAAAGGCATACATTTAGGCGAGACCTCGTGTTATCGAAACCGGCATTAGCCTTTGTGCATTTTGGCTATAACCCTGTAAAAAGACGAAAAAAAATACATCGATAATTGAAACCATCTCTTTTGTAATTCGAATTTAACTAGAAATGAATCAAGTGTCCATAGTTCAAGATAAGAAGTTTACTACGCCATAATTAAACCGTTTCATTTCGATTCTCTCGCTGTAAGACCCTGAGAACGCGTGTCTATGACGCAACTATTTGCGTCATAACTTGGAAATTAGAAGTGTGATTGAATCAGCTGATTACTGTTAGGAGTAAGGAAAATGATTTAGTTTTTCATATAAGTACTACGGGGAAAAATTATCCCTCTTCCTTTTTTCGGTAGAAAAGGCTCCTCTTTTATATTTCATGACAATAACAGCGAAGGGTGGAAAATTCTGAGAAAACCTTTGTTCAACAGCAGGACAAAAAGGGCTGAATATAATAATCATAATTTATTTATTCCGAAAATTTCTATAGGATTACTGTAGTACCTACCAAATTAAGATTAGTTTTCGGAGTTATGGACGGTTACTAAAAGAGAAGCTTATAAAAATTGGTCACGCAGATCCCAAATTGATTGAGATGAAGACAGGAGAATGATTTATGATATCCTTATAGAAAATCAAAAGACATTTATTCAAATTACGTTCAGAATAAGCATTTTTTTTTGATCATCAGAAATTACTTGAAAATGAAGTCCCCCAAAACTGCTCTTCACCACTTTCAAATATTTTAGCTGAGTATTTTTAGTGTTTCAGCAAACTAAAGAGGCGTGTCTTTTTCGATGAATCACGTAAAACCTTCGACCTCTCCGCAAGGGAAGTATTACGTAATAGTTCAGGGGCCAGGGGGTAATAAACGGATCATTCGCTTCAACTTTGTGCTTAGCTTGCCAGATCGAGGTCGCAAATATATCGAGCGAGGACCCGTGAATATATTAGTGCTATCGATTTTCCACGCAACTCGTGATTCGGGGTAATGGCTGGTGGTTTCTTTTGATTGTACAGTTTTTAAGAATTCTTTAATGATTAGCAGAGCTAGTGCTGCAGTTACAACTTTAAAGAAACATAAAACAACATTCTTTAAAATGCAGGTAGTTATCTACTCTTTAGTGATAGAGAAATCTAAACCTCAGACAGTTATCTTTTCTAAAGTTCGAGTTATTTTATTAGCCTAATTTGCAAATTAGGCTAAGAATCAGCGCTTGCAATTGCATAACAGTCTCCCAAAATTCACACCCTTCGCCAGCCGTTTGAAAACAATCAGGATTTCTCGAAATTACCTTGCGTATCGGAAGACCAAGAATACTGCTTAGCTTACTATAACAGTACACTACTATAGGTCCCTCCCTTCCTTGCCTTGAATGTATTCCCAAGACCCTGTTCCCCTGGGTCGGTCCTAACACGTATGTTAACTAAACCTGTGTACTTGGACGCAGCGCTACTGGTGGAGCAGACAGCCGGCCGGCTTCGACTGGAGGCACTCCTACTGAGGAGCAACCTGGAGGCGTCGGGAACGGTATGTATTGGTAGATATTGCTAGAATTGTATAAGTTGGAAGAAGTGGAGTCAAGAGTGCGTCGAGAAGAAGCAACCGTGAATTTTCACACTAGATTTTCTTTGGTCCTTTTAAAACATCGTCTCCTTGAATTGAATTTTTAAATGCCGAAATCAGACGCTTTACTCTGGAGACTTCATTGTTGTTTAATTCCATGTTCACACGACACCGAAGGAGCAATGTGATCATCATTTTGCTCCTTTTGTTTATTTTTCATTCGTCATTAGATAGGTCCAAAAATATATTAATTTGTCAATTTAGAAGAGTAGAATAGAACCCATTACACTCACGGGTGTCGTATAAGGCGACTAATGTCTGAGGCAGAACACCTTACGCCTCCGTAGACCTGAGAATGGGCAGCAGCGTTTTCTGTTAGTCTTTCATCACTGCGATCTCCAATCCGCCTGCCAAGCGTGGAGATTACGGCAAATTCCTCCCATCATGGGAGAGGCTTATGTCCAGCAGTGGACGTTATGGGCTGTTGTTGTTATCAATTTTAATTCATCTTGTGGTCAGACGTTTCTCTTTAGGTGAAATGTGACGAATGAAAGGCAATAATTAACACAAATTTAAGCGTCTGATATCTGTTTTGATTATTTTTAAAGCTGGATTGGGAAACAAAAGTATATTTCTAAATGTTTCGTCAAGAAATCTAGTTCTCTATGCAAAATACACGGTTGAATGACTTGACTGGTCTAGTATTACTGTAACTAGTCCGTTTCACTAGACCTTCGGCAGACCCAGTTATTATGTAACTGCGTATTTTCAAAACTGGATAATAAAGGGGACTGCTGTATGTACTTACCTCTTGACAGATTTTGATTAGGGGTCAATTGGAAGTCTCCGGAAAATGTCAGACACACGTTATTTTCTGGTCCTTTTTCCCAAAACGATGTTGCGTTTTTGTTGAAGGTTTTTTTTTGCTATTAGTTTGTAGTTTTGCTATTTTTATTTTTTTATTCCATTTTTTATTTCACACATTTCCAGGTAGCGAGAGTAGAAAACTGTTCACAGTTGATGCTATTGAAGTACCTGATATGCAAGAGTGTTAGTAATGTATTTATTCGTTTTTTTCTTTTCTTATTTTTGTTGAAATAAAACTGGTTTTACTGACACCCAATTAGCTTTAGCGGTTACAGAATACAGGTAACGTTTTTCTGTGTAAAAAAATACGTGGCACATTTTTTGGCTTGAAATTAAACGATAAAAATGCAAAGCTGAAAAATTGTTCGTGCGGTTAAGGTCTATTCATGTTGTCGGTTTTCATTTTTCAGGCATTCTTCATCACGTGTGGTTTTGTGTGACGATAAAACTAGTTTTGTTTCAATCTTTTTTAACGTTTTATGTTTTCATTTCTATTTTTATTTAACAAAGCAAATTTTTTTAAAAGGATTTGAAGAAGCCCGTAGCACTACCTCAACCTTTCTTAAACCAGTGCTAAATTAAATTCATCGTCACTGAAGTGTCTTTAAATTGCCACTCGTCTTCTCAAAGAGATGTTTGCAAAGCCATTAGAAGTCAACACTATCTTGAGTCCCTTTTTCGTAATTTTAGAAACGTTTCAATACAGAAAAGTAGCACTTACAGAAGTAGCTCTGAAATTTAGAGCTACTTTAGTAAATTTAGAGTCTAAAAATGTACTTTTTCCGGTCTTATAACTATTCTAGGTCCCAAGTTTGTTTCTTATATTCGTGAAATGTTGATATTTTTATTCTCAAACTAAGGGGAAATATCTTCCTGTCGCAGAGAGGAGACATGGGTCCCAGAGATGAGTGAGAACGTCGTAGCTGATTATATTTAAAGGCACAAAAGATTTTAGACTGAGACAAGCAAAATATTTATAATTAAATAGGTAATCTCAATCAATCAATCAACTCGGCCAATCGCGGTCCACTTGTGATCATAGGCCTCTCCCAAGCTGCACCACGTCACCCTGTAATATAAGAATAGTTTCCACAATCAATATCTTCAACGTTTATCATTTCTACAGTGACAACCAAGGCAGTTGCCGGAGCCAAGTCGCTGGGCAACTTCCTCTACTCTGCCGTGAACAAGGCCGGTGCCAAGGTCAGCGAGGCCAGCGCCAAGATCAAGAAGACCGTCGAGGAAAACGTGAGTAATTAGTACTTAAGGACCAGTAGGGCCAATTCCGAAATTGTGTTCTTGTTAAAGTGTTTATCTCATAGTAAAAGTTGATAATGTACTCGTTGTACAAAAATCATGATCAACATATCAAAGGCCTTTGCCAAGTCAAACAATTAAAATATTAATAAGTAGGTCTGCTGAGTTTGTTGTCAATGGTGCCGATTCCCTTGTTTACAAACTAAGCTAAATTTAAGTTCAGTGCATCTTTTTCTTCAGAAGATAAATTTTAGTTATGTTCGGTCAAATTAATCAGCGCCATACAAGTTTTAGGCGCGATTAAAAAGTTGACTACTAAAATTACATCAAATTACGTCAGGTGCTGACTAATTTGACAGGATTAAACTAATATTTATCTTCTGTCCTTTTCATAATGAAATAGAAAGAAAAAGATGCATTCAACTTAAATTTAGTTTAGTTTGTGAACAAGGGAATCGGCACCAATATTGTCTTCTTTGAAAACGGTATTTTTCTAGCTGATTAATACACCACACATTGTCTGCACAAACAGTTTAATTAATCGATTAAATACCCATTGTCTGCATAAATTCTTTATTAAAATAATTCGTGTTTATGCGTTTAACATCGATTTTATACTACTACAATTGCCCGTGATTGTCCAAATCAAAAGTACAATTTCACTGTGGAAAATTTCCTCGTGTCGGTAAAACCAACTATATTATTTACATAGAATTGTATGGAAATCCGCAATGGGGTCCCCCAGGGTGCGATTATAGGCCCATGGGTTGTTTGGCTAAGTAAAGCGGGTTGATTGCTCTGATCTCGATAGATTACAGGGCAGGCGTGTTACTATGCGTCCGCTAATGTCACCATTGAGGCCGGCTCATTGAGAACGTTTCGTTTTATTCGAGGCTTTGGCCAAATGGTCCTTGGGATAAGTGGTGGTTATATTTTATTTGTGTACCCTAAAAGTGCTATGAGACCAAATGCTCCGTTTGCTCAGTTTTATCAAGTATTTGGTTTTATTGTAGCATAATTATTTTCACAAATGAGGGTTTGTCATTCATGAAGATACACTTTATATTATATTTCTAGCTTTTTCCCTCGCCTTCGTCGCGTGAATTTTGTCAAATTATCTCATCGGAACATACTGGGCTAAAGTTATCCCATGTCCTAACCCAGATCATGCTCTACCGTTCATATTTCATCAAAATCTGTTCAGTTAAAGTTGCTTTCACATTTATAATATTAGTAATAGGTGTTGTGATTTGTTAATAAGTGCGTAATTAAAATCGACAGCTGCTGTATTTTCACAGCAGTTCATTGACAAGAAAATTACAAATGTCAATAACACGCAATTCTTATATTATTATGTATGACAAAGAAACTACTGTAGAATATTAATTTCAGTTCCAGTCTTGGCATACTGCGCAACACCATTATCATTTGTTCAGCCGTTTTCTAGGCTAGACACAACCTGACAAGATAAATAGACAAAGCAATTTTTGCTTTGAATATAAGTAATGCAAATTGATTTTCGTAGGCCTTTTTAGAACAGACACATAAAACTCATTTATATCTGTAAGTAGCCAAGTTATAAACATTTGGCAAGTTGTTCGGATAAGGATTTTGGCAGGCGCGAGTAGACAACTTACTTATGCCAATGAATTGGGCTATTGGCAACGTCACTAAAGTCTAGTCACATTCTTGTTCCAATTGATATGATTACCACTTTAGAAATAATCTTTACGCTTGTGAATATAAAATTGAGTTTATAATGACTTGTACTTACTGTATTTTTATTTATGTAAGGCACCTCAACGACATATTTGCAGGTAACTAAAATATACACCAAAAGAGTACGACTGCGGTTTTAATTTTTGCGAATTTGAGGTTGTAGTGCGTGCTTCAGTTTTAAAGGAGTTTTTCCAAATATACACATGTTTGCTTACATTTTTAAAACCTAAATTGAACTACCGCAGTATAGTTACGTATGCAATTGCTTCGAGTGACCGGAGTTACATCTAATGTATAGTGCTTTACCATTATTGCGTCATTGGATATTAGCGAGATGACGTTAGGCTAAGTAATGACCTGCTCTGGTTCCAGTCTCTGGACTTGAGTAGGAATAAGCAATCATAATGTGCTGTTGATAAATGGTGCTTATTTCCAAGAACAACAAAAAGGGGCTTTGTGGTGCAGCATAATAATACTACTGCGTTCTTCTTAGCGTATTGATCGTAATCTATATTGACTCGCCCAGAAATTAGCTACCTACGAGTTCGGAGCTATCTGCACATCCATCAATTCCTGTAACGTGCAAGCAGCAGGACACTCAGGAAACTAAATTAGCTGTGCTGTTGTATGTGCAACAGCATCAAATTTGCACTCTCGGCCGGAACCATAATTATATAAACCTCCACGCCCTTCTTCGTTTTTTACCGATGGGACATGGGACATTTTTAATTCAGTATGGCCTACTGGACCATACTGAATGGCCAGTCCCCTGTCCTGTGAGTCGATCATTAAAGACTGTCTTCGTAGGAATAGATACAAAGAAAGTTGAATAACACCATGGCCAAGCTTTGTTTCAAAATAAAATAGAAACAGTTGCAACCATATTTTCAATGTATTGAAAATAAACTTCATTAGTTCAGTCGCAAAAAACGTGCTTTGTTTAAACTGTATTCTTTCATTCTGCATTGTCTATAGTTTACTGCACTTGACTAGGGATTTTTAACTGAAAGTATTATTAAACTGGCTGCCATGATTTGCCTAGTTTTATTCCAAGTATGTTGGGGTTGGCTCTAAGTTTCCTCAATCTCATAGTCCGGGTTCCGTACCCGAAGGGTAACCAACGGGACCCTATTACTAAGCCTCCACTCCGCTGTGTCTGTCCCGCCGTCCGTCCGTCTGTCTGTCTGTCCTTCGGTCCGTTCGTCTGTCAGCGGGCTGTATCATGATCCGTACGGAATCCTTCATGTCCGAGTCCGACTCGCAATTGGCCGGTTTTTTGGCTGTTCCTGAAAAACAGGAAATAAAAATGAAAACGAAAATAATAATAATACGCACGGATGGGCACGTTATAGTGATAATACTTAGGGATGACATTACAGTGTAGGTAATTACAACAATACCCGTCACTAATATAACTTCCTAAACATTAATGATGTTTAACTTTGAACACAAACTAGAAGAGTTAACGGAACTTGCCGAAAGAGCGTCCATTAATTAAGTTAGATAAGAAAGTCATTAACGGGAACAAAACTGAGGCTGAGAGCCAGAGACCAGACGAGTGCGTCGCGAGATAAAAACTTTTGAATTACTTTCGAAGCTAGAATTGAGTTATCGGAGATCAGTTCGCGTGAGTTTTTTTGATGGATCTTTGGGAGATTGTTTTGGAGTACTTTTGAGGAGTCAAAAATATTTTTCAGAAGGCACTTTCTAGATCATTCTCTTGTCCTTAACCGAATTTATTTAATGTCGTCGCAAGATATCTTCTTATGGCTGACCCGCGCAACTTCGTCTGCGTCACATAATATAGCTTATAGCTGTTCCCCGCGGTTTCACCCTCGCTGCTCAGCACCTGTTGGTCGTAGCGTGATGTTATATAGCCTATAGCCTTCCTTAAGAAATGGACTATCCAACACTAAAAGAATTTTCCAATTCCAACCAGTAGTCCCTGAGATTAGCGCGTTCAAACAAACAAACAAACAAACTCTTCAGCTTTTTAATATTAGTATAAATTCCATACCTACTTCTCTATTACTCATCATATCAGTAGTCACCTCCTTTCTACCCATATCATCTTTTACATAGTTCATACATCGTTTTTTGGTCTTGCCTTTTTATTATGAACTTATATTGTCCCACTGCAGTACAAAGGCTCCTTCCACATTTCGCGATCTAGTGCGATTGTAGGGCAATCCTTTGCGAAAGAGTCTAGCCCATCCCGCCATCTCCTTCAGGGTCTTCCCTTCATCATCATCATCAGCCTATTAATGTTCCCACTGCTGGGACACAGGCCTCCTCTCTATGAGAGGGAATGGGCTATAATCCATCACGCGGGCCCAGTGCGGATTGGTAGATGTCACATGTCTTCTATTTTTTTCGTTCTAGGACATGCCGGTTTCCTCACGATGTTTTCCTTCACCGTTTTGAGAGCAGTGGTGATGAAATAAATTACACAAAGTAATGCGGCCTGCCTGGGTTCGAACTCACGGCTTACTGTCTGTAAGTCGGGGCCGCCATCACTGGGCCACCGCTGTCTTCCCTTACAAAGCTACAAATATCCGGACGAACGCAAAAAAATGTTCGTGATGTTTCCATCCTTTAGTTCCTACTTCTAGGTAGGTAGGATTACGGGTGATCTATTTGAAAACGATTAACTAATACTTTTCTATGCATAACGATGAATAAACATGACGTGTCACAATAAAAAATACGCAGAAAAAGACAAGATAACATAACTTCACGCCTGTTCCCAACGAAAGCTTAGGCAGTTAGGTATAGTACCTACACCCGCGTTTCGCAGGCATGATATTTCCCGTTATCTCTGAATATGAAAAGCTTGAAGTTTTAGCTCATAAGCGATCACAGTTGGATGGTAACCATTTGCACGTATAGAATACTCTTTTTTTAGGTAAACACCATAACGACCCATTCCATCCATTCCATTTCCCATTTCTGCTGGACCTGCAGCATAGTAACGATGTGCCCCTTTTTAATTTTAGGTTAATTTTCATGATTTGTATATACTTTAGTTTACTAACATAGTTATAAGTGAAATTGTTACTAACACTATGAGTTATGTTGCTCGAATAAATAATTGAATTATTATTATTATTATAACGCCTCGATAAAAGGACAAACTAAGCTGAACAAGCTTTTTCCATTAGGTTACTGCTGTGCCGGGTGAATTGCAATTTCGACCGAAATACATTCACTTTAGAATAGCTAATGTCGAAATTACACGATAAAGTTACCCTAATGTACCAAAACTATCTAGACTCGTAAATATTCAAATCAACTACCTTTAAAATCCATAATAGCTTTAGTTCAAAATAAATGGAAAATCCAAGTGATTAACTTAACGCATTACTTGAAAACAAGTACATCTTTCATCGAAGTACCAGACACAGTTGACACTACAAAACACAGTGTTCGACATCCCTGAAGTGGAAACTCAGACAGCGTGAATTCCCCAGCAGTTGGAAAGCATGAGTGTGTTATTTGGCCTAAAGCCAGGTCTAGGAGAAATAGGGCGAGGCATAATGCGGGTATGACGCAAGGGGTCTTTGTACCCCCAGCTGTGACAGACGGATAGACAAAGATGGCGGAACAAAAGGTTACTCGTTAAATATCCGAACGATTATTGAATGTCGCGGGTGTTTGCGACTTATTTGTCTAGCCACTATTTGCTCGCGTTTGTTCTGATTTTTTTTTTGTGTAGGAAGAGTCAATAATGGATTGGAAAAGTATTTCTTAGCCGGTAAAGTGTGACTTTCACGTCAAATAGATTTTATATTGGTACTTTTAGATTTAGAAAACGAAAAGTCTATCAAACATTGAGCTATTACTACTACGTATAGAGAAGACAGCGCGAACAAAATCTGTGCTCCGTTCAACTGCTGTCAGCCGGCTGCAGTTCAATCAGTGGCTTGCTCGCCACTGCATTATAAAGGGCGTAAAACACCTCTTAACGAAGCCGAAAGGCACTTGTTCTCCTCTTCATTGCGATCATTTTTTTGTTCTACACCATACTTGGGAACCTTCTAGTTACGGAGATATTGGGGGTCAAAGTTCCAACTTTTTGACAAGATTTAAAAAAAATAAGATTTTTACTGTAAACACCTCCACGACCCCCGTAATATTCAATCCATCCATCAGCACAATGTTGGGGGTGCATGAAAGGAGCCTCCCCGTGTGACGTATTCCAATAACCTCCTGATACGTCCGGCGCACCCTGGGCAATCGACGACTTCTTTCGATTGGCTAATCCTTTCACCACGATGGCAAATATAAGTAGTAATCGGCCCTTCTCAGGGCCAAACAGTCCACTTACAAAACCAGCATTGTGTGTAATCTCGATCAACATCGAAGGGTTTTCTCGGGATAAAGCAGAAATTCTGTCTGAATTATCTCGCAAAACGCATTGTGACATATTATGCGTTCAAGAGACCCATCGGGATTCTACACAAAGCAGGCCTCACATTCCTGGACTGTCACTTGTCGCCGAGATCTGTCACCCGAAGCACGGTAACGCAGTGTTTGTTGCTCCCGGCGTAAGTATCATCTCCACAAAGTGTAGTAACGATGACAACATCGAAATTATCACACTAGACCTCGGTAATTGCACAGTAACATCTGTGTATAAACCCCCCGGTACTCCTTTCCGACCTAACACACTTGACTTTAACATTCAGCGCACAAAAATAGTGGTTGGTGACTTCAACAGCCATAGCACCAGTTGGGGCTATCACTGCACAAACACGGACGGTCAAGCTGTCGAAGAATGGGCAGAAGCTAACGATCTGACTTTAATTCATGATCCAAAACAACCAGCATCATTTAACAGCGGAAGATGGAAGCGCGGGTATAATCCCGACCTGATACTTGTCAGCTCAAATATCTGCGCCCAGACAAAAAAGACTATCTGCTCTCCCATACCCAGGACCCAACATAGACCGATCATGTGTAAAATCCAGTGTGCTGTCCACCCAGTTATTATGCCACTAAAACGCCGCTTCAACTACCAGAAAGCCGATTGGGAACAATTTTCAAAGTTTGTGGATGCCGAATTATTTACCATTCCACCTACTCCTCAAAATTACGATAAATTCGTAAGCGTAGTTTCAGTAGCATCCCGGAAATGTATCCCCCGAGGATGTCGCACATCATACATCCCCGGCATATCCCAGGAATCTGGCGAATTGCTTAAGAAGTACGAACAACTCTACGATACTGACCCTTTCTCGGAGGAGACCGTTGAAGCTGGCGAAAAACTGCTGTCACTTATTAGCGAGCGACGCCAAGAAATATGGATGGATACGGTGACAAATATTGACATGACTCACAATAGCAAAAAGGCGTGGACCACTATCCGCAAACTCACCAGCGATCCACCTCCACCACACACGCCTAGCACAGTGACAGCTAATCAAGTTGCTCACCAACTCATCCTGAATGGCAAACCTCCAAAACGACTTGGCAGAATTCCCAAATTAAGCAACACCTCTTCTGCCAGTGAATCTGTACTATGCGCCCCATTCCAACTAACGGACGTCGTCTTGGCCATTCAACGACTGAGTCCCGGTAAGGCCTCCGGAGTAGACGACATATCAGTCGAACAAATCAAACACCTCGGTCCCGTATCTGTGTCGTGGCTGCTGCGACTTTTTAACCACTGTTTGGAGTCAGCAAACATCCCTCGCCTTTGGAGGAGATCAAAAATAATTGCTATTCCAAAACCTGGAAAACCACATGACGACCCTAAAAACTTTCGTCCTATATCCCTACTCTGCCACACTTACAAACTGTTCGAAAGATTACTGTTATCTCGCCTCACAAACCTCATTGATCCAAAACTAATCCCAGAACAAGCTGGATTCAGACCTGGTAAATCCTGCTGCAGCCAGGTTCTTAACCTCACTCAACACATTGAGGATGGGTTTGAAACAAGGAAAGTGACGGGTGCAGTATTTGTTGACTTATCGGCAGCATACGACACCGTAAATATAAAACGGCTGTTGTGGAAGGTGACTGACCTGACTGAGGATCTAAAGTTCACACGAATCCTCCGTGAACTGCTCAGCAACCGCAGATTTCAGGTTAATCTTCTTGAAGATAGAAGCAGATGGCGAGCCCAAAAAAATGGACTACCTCAGGGTAGCGTACTAGCACCACTACTATTCAACATATACACTAACGACCAACCAGTTAGCCCAAACACAACCCGCTTTCTGTTCGCTGACGATCTTGCACTCACTTGTCAAGATACCAACTTTGAGGATATTGAAGCCGTACTCTCCACAGCTCTTAGTGACCTAAGCCACTATTATGGTGAAAACGCTTTAAAGCCAAACCCCTCAAAAACGCAAACGTGCGTTTTCCACCTCCGAAACAGACAAGCGGGTCGTAACCTAAACATCTCCTGGCAGGGGCTACCAATCGCCCATAGTGATCACCCGAAATACCTGGGTATAACTTTAGACCGATCGCTTACTTATAAAAAGAATTGTCAAACAATAAAAATGAAGGTGCATGCTAGAAATAACTTGTTGCGCCGTCTTACATCTACCAAATGGGGGGCGTCTCCTCAAGTTCTGCGAACAACTGGAATGGCGCTTTGCTTCTCCGCTGGCGAATATGCATGCCCAGTATGGGACCGTTCTGCTCACGCCAACCTAGTGGATACAGCTCTAAATGAGACGTGCCGGATTATTAGCGGTTGCCTTAAACCGACCCCGGTACGAATGCTGTATCCACTAACTGGGATTGCGCCTCTAAAAGTTCGTAGGACCATAGCCAGCCGCAACGAGAGGTCGAAGCTACAAGTTGACCCACGCCACCCAATGCACAGTTACGTTCCCGTGCCCCAGAGGCTGAAAAGCCGTAAAAGCTTTTTTGGGTGCGTTGGCCCAGCTAGTCCAGCTAATAGTAATGCCTCCACAGCGAGATGTGATCTCTGGCGGGAGGTGCTTAAGCCCCCTGACGGCTTCATCGAGCCGTCTGAAAGCCTTCCACCTGGGAATGCTTTGCCGTGGCCGACTTGGAAATCTCTGAATAGACTTCGAACCCAGGTCGGCCGTAGCAAAGACAATCTCCTCAAATGGGGGTTTATAGACGGCTCAGACCTCAAATGTGAATGCGGCGTGTCTCCACAGACAATGGCCCATCTTCCATCTTGCGCCGCATGCCCTGACACCTGCACACTTGACGACCTTATGACTGCATCAGCGAGTGGAGTTCGCATTGCTGAATTTTGGGCCAAACACATTTAATAAATATTTGCCATCGACACGCTAAGAAGAAGAAGCACAATGTTTTGAGTGCGTTATATTGAGTTCTACCACAAAACATGATTTTTCACCCCAAAAAGAAAAGTAGTTTCCCAGCAATAATTTTTGCGTAAAGTTACATAGTTTGATGTACAGAATGCTTGGTTGACGGCTTCGTGATGAGGTCTTTTACACCTTGTATATACGGGGTTAGCCGCCCCCCGCGCGCCCCGCACTGCGCACAGATTTTGTCCGCGCTGTCTTCTCTATACGTAGTAGTCATAGCTCAATGCTACCAAATAACTTAGTCTAGGTCCGCCAGTCTGCGTAACACAGCAATGGCAATGCCCTTCAATCAGACAATTCTCCAACATTAATTGCTTGTTTTACGTAGTTGATTGCAATGGATTAGGAATTTCTTTCAAACTCTTTCGTTTTGTAATTGAATAGATGCGTTAAGCAATTAGGAATACAGACTGTTCTTCATTTAAGAAGTTTTATTTCACATTGAAAGTATTTTAGGTACATTTTCTACGGTTATATAGTTTCCCTCTCAAAGAGTGAAGGCCTGTGCCCCAGCAGTGGGAAGTTGGGAACATTATAGGCTGATTATTATGCATAGATTCAGAATTGCCTTCATTTGGGGACTAAAATTAGACCACACTTACCCATTTACATAAAATTTTGCTAAAATGCCAAATGAAATCTCTAATGAATATAAAATACCGAATGACGTCACCGCAGAATCCTTACAGCTTTACCAACCGTGTTTTATTCAGAGGTTCTCATTTACAATATAATATTGTTTCATTTTCATATCCAGCGGTAAATGGCGTCGTTTTTCACAGAAAGGCTTCAGGGGTAACCATTTGATCGGATTACACTTGGAACTGACTTGCTTTTTCTAAGTACTTTTCTGAAAGATGTGGAAATTGATTTCTACTTTAAAAGTCGTTTTGGGATTTTTGCATTTCTTGTAGTGATAGCAGAGCTCGAGGCTAAATAATAACAACCGCTCGTGTCGATCTTTAGGTTAAGCCGTGCTTGCCTAGGTTGGTCCGTGGATGGGTGACCACCCATTACATACCGAGTTTCCTCCATGCGTCGGAAAGCACGTTAAGCCGTTGGTCCCGGCTGTCATTTGCAGATCTTTGACAGTCTTTACAGGTAGTCAGTGGCCCGAAAGTGTGACAACAGTCTTACCGAGAGGTATCGTATTACGCAGTACTAACTAACTGGGTTTTGGAGGTCAGATAGGCACGCTCGTTCCTTGTATAATACTGGTATTTAGCTGCATCCGGTTAGACTGGAAGCCGACCCCAACATAGTTGGTAAAAGGCTAGGCAGATGATGATAGTTTATTCTGAGATTTCCAATAAATACTTTCTACTTTTATTTCTAAATCTATACGCACCGAGATTATTATTGGCATTCACGTGTCTCATATCGTTTGTCTTAGTAGTTTTTACTACGATTTTTAGACAGCTTTACCATTATTTACACTATCCTTATATCTTTACAGTCTTATATTGCCTACGCTCAATTTACCAGTTTTAACAATGCCGAATATTAGATATGTTATGTTATTCTTATTCAAGCTTACATTTACGATTTAATACACAACATTATCATTAAATTACTAGACTGAAAAAAAGAGTTGAACCAAATAAAAAAACCTTGAAGAGTTTTCCAACCCAAACAAAAATGACCCCAATTCAGACATTTTCATCCTTTTCTCTACTTAACCCTCAACTCCACAGGGGTCACATTATGTTCCACATAGCTAACAAACCGTGACAAGAAACCAGAGTAGTCTCAGTAGAGACATTCCCAGTAATGGGGCCTCTAATTGAATTTGATCAGGTGTCCTTACGGAGCACGGAGATGCCTCCTCGACTGCTCCTACTGGCGTCATTGCTAGGGTCAACACTTATCATATTTTACATTTAAACCAAACGTTTTACCGTTTGCTCGATCTCTTCATCACTACATATTACAAAACAAAGTCCTCCGCCGCGTTTGTTTGTCTGTTCGCGATAAACTCAAAATCTGCTGCACCGATTTTCATGGTGTTTTCACTAATAGATAGAGTGGTTCTCGAGGAAGGTTTTAGTATATAATTTGTCAAACGGGCGAGCGAAGCCGCGGGCATCTGCTAGTATTTATAATTTCAATGTGTGTGTGCGCGTTCTTCTCTTAAACGGCTTGACCGCTTTTGAGGTTTTTTTTGTGCTTGTTGGGGTCACCAGCATAGTTCTCAGCTGTAGTTGGACCCAATGTCCTGTTGTCGAAATCGGAAAAAGGATAGTACGTCTGTTGAATCAGCTAGTGAATTATAGAAACTAGAAACTGTTAGTTTAGAACAATTGTTTGTGACGGAAGATTTACGCTTGACGCACTTTTGACGAAACGAGTTTTATTAGTGATTCCTCTCCTAACTTATATAACTGCAATTAACCGTTACGTTATCGATAATGGACCTGGAAGCTTTTAGTGGCTTCGATGCAGTTTAATTGTAAACCTTTAATATCTGCCAGACTGTAGACTATAGTGTGACTCTCAATAAATTCTCTCCATCTTTTATTGAATAACAGCTTATTCATTCAAACATTAATTTGATCGGAAACGAATCTCTTGGATTGGTGATGACTGATGAATATCTAAGCTTATATCTGAGCTTTTTAGCAAAGTCACATACATAGCAACATCACACATATCTGAAATTTTCTAAGAAAACCTGAAGTCTTTATCATAAAATATGGAATATAAAATTCTCCAACACAATACAAAGGCTTTCGTCTAAAATGTCGTCGCGCATCTACAATCTACATACCAACTTACAATGCCCGAGGTAACGTTATTCCCATACTCCCCAGCGAATTCTACTATATTCCTTCCGCTGAAGAAATATCGGGTAACGTATAAAACGTTCCCGAATGGTCTCGAATTACCTATCGTGATTTTTAGACCGTGAAACATTTGACGTAAGATGGCACCTATGACGTAAGCTTTTGTTGGAAAACTAGTTGTTCGTAGGAAATAGAATTGATGGTTAAAGCAACAAAAAAAGATTTGGATTATTTAAATGATTTTGTTAATGAAGGGACGATGAATAGGGGGGTGGTTAGACTGTTGTCACTTCCAGTAGTGCTAAGATAACAGCATTATTGTCTTCAAAGAAACCTGACCTTTTCTCATTAGATAAGGAAGAGGGGCATTTCTTATAAGCAGTTTATGGAATGGGTTTATGCCTGGCTGATTGCAATAGGCCTTCACCCATGTAAAATGGGTGGCTTTTACATGGAGTGGTTATACATGGGTGAGGTTAGTTTTACTATGGTATCGTGTTATTCAGAACTTGTTCGTGGAGGTCAGATAGGCAGTTGCTAAATGTTTTTATTATTTATAAAGTGGTTATATGCGTTTATTCCCATCTACCACCCCCAATTCTACCACCCGGGGTGGTGGATGTGAATAACTAGAAGCGTTTACGCGTTTAACATTTATTCCCATCCACCACCCCGGGTGGTAGAATTGGGGGTGGTAGATGGGAATAAACGGTTATAAGTGAGTGAGTTTAACAATGAAGAAAACTGAGTATGGTATTGTAATCTGTTATTTTGGTATTGGTACCAAAAAACATGAGGTAGTTAATCATGGGATATTTGATGATATGTCATGGATAGGTTTTGTCTTTAACGAGGCCGGAAAGAATGGCTTTTCATTCGATATTGATCATGTAATTTCTTTTGTCTGTATGGTGTCGGACGTAAAGAATAGCACCATCCCATATCTTCCTGTGGGTGTCGTAAGAGGCGACTAAAGGACTTACCAGACTTAAGACTTACCTACTAAGGGACTTACCAGAGAATGGGCAGCAGCGTTCTCTGTGCTTTTGTAACAACCGTACTGCGATCGCCAACCCGCCTGCCAAGCGTGGCGATTATAGCAAAACCCCCTCTTGGGGGAGGCCTATGTCCAGCAGTGGACGTCTTTCGGCTGATATGATGATGATGATGAATTTCTTTTGCGCCAAGTTATGATTTCGTCTTTCCAAATCTCTCTATTTTGTAGGGTTTTCCCGAACAGCATTATTTGGATCATTACTGGAAACCAGGATTTGTCATGATTTACTTTTCACCAGCCTTGTTATGATGCTCTGTAGATACCAATTTACCAGGAAAAGATAACCTTCTGAAGTGACATAGATAGAGGCAGGCCCTGGTGACAATGTTATTCTCTCAGAGATCATTTGAATAAAAAGATTTACATACATCGATATCCAAACTATATTGCCGATTCTCCGAAATCGGTTTTGATTTACAGGAAAATCTCTTTTTTCCTCTATATTAGATCATGGATACCGGTATCCAATGAATAAAATTCAATATATATATCGTGCCTACCCCTTACCGGTATCTCTTGACCTTTTTTGACCCTTGTCAGGAACCGCATATCGTTTTTTTATGGCTTTTTCTGGTCTTCCAGATATATTTCACCTGTGCTTTGACTTTTGGCTTAAACTGAGGAAGTTAACCGCTGTTAAATGGATGTTGTCGACCTTATTTGGGGTGCAGCGGCCATTTTGTTTCTCATTATGGCTATTTTGTAGCCAAAGTTACGTCTGAATTGATATTGAGTCGTTCTAACTTAATGGACAGGTGTGTTGCTGGGGAGTTTTGTACCGCCACTTCTTCTCCCATATAAAATACTAGGAACTGGCAAAGGGCGGGCGTTTTTGAAGATTGTCGTACGTTATTGGGCAAAAGGTGTTTATTCTCATCCTTATTTGAATCATTTACTTTTAATTAGTAGCAAATGTTTTTGCAGCAATTCAAATTATTATTATTGTCACATTTCAGAGCGATTATGTCGAAGGTATGTTCTGACGAAATAGGAATCCGCCGAACAAGTGCATGTCGAAGAAGGGTTCTGTCGAAGTAGTGTATTTCGAAGATGTGTTGTCGAAGTATGTTCTGTCTAAATTAAGCAATGAGTAGTCGAACTATTGTTATTCGAAATTGGGATTGTGTCTAATTAATGAACTGTCGAAATTCAGGATGACACTCGTAGTTTTAATATACTTATATTGCAGAGATTAGGAAACTTGAAATGGAGTCAACTTACTATAACAAAATATTT
Source organism: Xestia xanthographa (assembly GCA_905147715.2). NCBI lineage: Eukaryota > Metazoa > Arthropoda > Insecta > Lepidoptera > Noctuidae > Xestia > Xestia xanthographa. Next base: position 25,385,431 of record LR990665.1, read on the forward strand.
GTGATTTATGTGAAAGTGAATAAGAACATAGCTTTTGTATTTTTTGTTCCCGTTTTTCCTGGTTCCCTTTTCATGTAACTTCAGGATTATCTTAGGACCACGTAAAAAAACACGGGATATTAGAATATTTCCATCGGGCTCACTACTCGTGGGGCGGAAAGTCCCTTTGAACTTCCCAATGTTATTTTTGAGAATAGGACCGGTTTCAACCTTTGATCTCGACCGTGAAATCTAAAAGTACACGTTGCGGAATAAATACAGACAAAGGAAATCGGTTGGTTTAAGTAAAATCAGTCTTTATTTATTTACGAATTTCCGGAGTTATCCACATTTAGCGTTTTTACCTTTACAAAACCCGCTTCTCGAAGTTCTCATAAATAGAGCTCCGAGAGAACATGAACATGCATTTCGAAATACGGGTTTTTGTAAAGAGTTACGACGAAACCGGCGATATGTGGTTACTATTAAGTACACCTCTGCCACACCCTTCGGGGATTACAGGCGTGATATTATATTTATGTAACTTTACGAACTCTCGACCCTGTTTCTGACTTTGATGGAGGCACCTTAGGATTTACCCTTGAAAATAGTTAAAAACCCAGTGGTTTGTACAATTAAAAAGCCTTCCGAGTACACTAACCTCAAGCGATTTGAAATTATAACCCCCATTTTCAGAAATCATAGTTTCAATTTCCTAAGCTTTGTCGTGTAAGCTTTGTGAAGGAAAACATCGTGAGGAAACCGGCATGTCCTAGAACCAAAAAAATCGAAGACATGTGACATCTACCAATCCGCACTGGACCCGCGTGGTGGATTGTAGCCCATTCCCTCTCATAGAGAAGAGGCCTGTGTCCCAGCAGTGGGAACATTAATAATAGGCTGATGATGATGATGAAGCTTTGTTGTTTCAACTTTTTATATTGTTGCTATTTCTATTGTACGCAATGCGGCACCTATGAACTGTTACAAGTCTTTTTGTAGATAGGACGAAACGTAACGAAACGAACAGGTAACTGTTTCAACCTGTGCTTATAAATCCTTACTACATGCCCTATCTAGCTTCAGAGCTTTATCGTTTAACTTTGATAGGATATCCCTTTTCTTTTTTAGAAGGCTAACGACATCTCATATTTGCTTTAAACGGGGTTTTATTTGGTACTTTAAACGCTCATGTGCCTTTGGGTAGAACAATCAGATTTAATCTCTCATGTCGCTCTGTTGAAAGAGTTTGCCAATTTTATAATGCTGTTTTTCCATCAAGAATTTATCGGTAGCAGTCACAGAGTATGGATGTTTGCCTGGTCGATGGCAATAGGCTCGATCCCATGGGACAAAATTAGGTCTAATTAATTTATAGTCAAGCTCTTATTGCTACCGTATCGACCATCTCCACTATAGCATACTTTCTATATGAGACGTTATACACATCCAGACTAGATCTGTGACAGAATAGATAACAAGTCAAACGATCGATCTCCCCAGATTAGTGTCTGGTTGATGGATCAGGTGGGGCCTACCGCATTGCGGCCGATAGGGCTGGTGACAAGGAAATGTACGACTCTCTAGGGCCTATGGGCCTATTGATTCAGGGTATAACTTCGGAGATATAATCAATGAGATGAATGATTAGGTGTATTGGCAAGTTATTTTTTCATAAAACTTTAATAAGGCGCTCGTTTATTAAAACGATTCTTTTTTAAAAAAATATTTTGTATTTTCTGCTAAAAACTGAGCTTACTCAGACTTGTACACCAAAATGACTGAGTTGGTAATAAAGGAGTATTTGTCGCAATTTGTTGACCAACTGATCTATGAGAATGGAGAGCAGTTTATATTACATAAATCATCTTATCAGCATTATTATGCGTGACTACGTATATATGAGTATGAGTTAGAATTTATGTATAACTGTTACTGTAACAGAAATTTAATCAGCGTTCAGCAGTGTGAATTAAAAAGTACTGTGAATGATTTCCATTGTAAAAAGGATTTTCTCAATGGACAGTAAAATTTTAAACTGCAAATTTAACTACAAACTGTAAATTTCGGTCGAACGAAAAGCTGTTTCCGTTCGACCTCCTCTCGTTGTTTCAATATCACAAATTGAATCATTTCCCGATGAATATTTATTTTATTTTTCGGTCCATCTCGACCCATTGCACCGAGTCTTTGTATCAGGCTATCAGTGTGCTAAGTGCGAGTTCCATACTAAAATTCAAGTAATGTGTCGACCGCGTAAACCGAGTTTACGTTACCATTTACGTCGTCGGTAATGACAATAGAATGCCTCTATGAAAATGAGCTCCGTTTGGAGCACATCGCTAACGTTTGCATGCTATCGCGAGTGCAAGTTACAATTTTGACAGTTTTGACAGCTCGAATACGAAAAGCGAGCGTGAAAAGTTTTCACTTAAGATTTTGTGGTGAGAGCATCATGAGAGTGGTGAAATAACAAAGTAATTTAATTTAATTTCGTATTGTGAATGAAACTTACCATGGAATCTCGTATTATTTCGTTTGGACAATGTTTGAGACCGCAAAAGCACAAGATAAGCGTAATATAACGCCACAAAAAAGTAAACACGGTTACGTAAACAAAGATAGAAACACCACCACAAACCACTCGGGCATTATTAGATCATTGGCTTAGATCTCATTGCCTAAAAAGTAACAAACTTAATTTTACAAACTTCACAGATGGATCAAGGTCACTCACTACACACCAAAAGATATAAATTACACTAACTGCTCCATTTATGTCACCAGCATTTCAAATTGGGACGGGCTAGTCTTTATTTTTAACAATAATATTCAAAACTAACACAAACTTTCGTAAACACAAACAAAACTAATGACCATTGACCACAGATAAGTAATGTCGTCTAACTTCGTTCTATAACCACCACTAATTGAATGCAGTCGCTTATATTATGAACACAAAATACGAATGTCAACTTATTTTGGCCGGTTATTAATGTACGCAACACAAGTTACGGTGAATTAACGCGAAAACGAATGAATGTATTCTAGGATCTCACACTCGCAAGTTAACGATTGTCGATGCGGCACTCACACTACCTAGTTCTGACATATTACGCTAGATGGCACTACCCCAGCGCCATACAAATTTGCCTAAACGTTAACGCGCTCGAATGTGGTGAACGAAAATAACAAATCTCACACTAAGTACACAGAAAGTAACAGAACGAATTGCTTTTAGTGCCCGACGACGTCCCCGATGTAACTTTCGACCTTGTTTTTAAATGGACCTAAGTTGGGTGAAGAGTACTCCGAGATATAGAGAATATACGACCCAGATACATAATGGATGGAATGGAGAGAGAATCGATTTTGCTGGAGCACCTAAAAGGCGTCTAGTTTTATTTTTGTGGCGGTTAAATGGAATAGGTGCATGATTTTCCAGTTCCAACGTTTGTTTTTGAATGTTTTTATTTTTGGGGCTGAATTGGCTGGTTTGCTTTTACCATTTTTGGATGGCTTAGGTTTTTGCATACAGTTTAATTCATGAAACACGTTTTGCAGCGTATGTTATATAGAAACGAAGTTTTTTATCCGAATTGAAAATTCTCATCTACAGATCTTTATTCTTCATAATGCTAAGGACATTCTGTATCGACGTCGAACCTCACCTGTGAAAGATGTCGCCACTGTCAATGGGGATGAAAATTCACAAATTATTTCCACATGAATGGCGCTATATGTATATTACATTCATTCCTTTCTGTATACTTCGCCGCGAGATGACAGTTTTTGAATTATCGCCGATTGGTTACTTTTTATTCACGATGACTTTAGCAAATGACAAAAATTCAGCGCTCGCTTGCGGCGAAGATTCCAGTAACTGAATTCATAGTATATCCTTGCTTTTAGGAGAAAATTCAATTAACAAACTTCCCTGCACTTTTCATCCCTCGCTTGAACTGTAAATTCACAGTATTTGTTCGATAATTTTCGAACAGCACTTTGTGAAATTGCTCGATGTCTCTTCCCTCCTTGCAAACTATATTAGCTGCCTTGTTAATGTGCTGTCATGGCGAAATATGAATGTGTGTTGGGCAATTAGGAGTGCAAAATGTAATCTGAATGAAAGGGGTAGATTTTTGGATGCTGGAATCAACTGAGTGAGCTTTTAGTTTCTTGTTTAATTTGATCGCCCCTGTTTCGCATGGATGCAAAGGCGACGAAGTTAAAACGTTAAGATTTCTGTGCTATATCTTTGTTAAATATGCATTATATGCACAAACTTTCGCGAATAAACGCACTAAACAGCGGTGAAAACCATATCAAAACCTTTTGCGCAGTCAAGAAGATATAATCGGCCACACAGATAGACACGAGAAGAGAGAATCTCTAACATCAGCCCGCTTAGCATGAACGCCGTAGAAACGAAACAGACTCGACAAATCTTTTGTTCATCTGTCATTGAATCGACAAAATGACATATGAACAAAAGATTTGTCGATTCTCTTTCGTTTCTACAGCGTTCATGCTAAGCGGGCAGGAGCTTTGCACTGGGACTTCTTGTAATGGGTGTAAAAAAATCCTTAACGAAGCCGAAAAACACTTGTTCTCACTGTCATTGCGATCATTTTTTTGTTCTAGACCATACCTGGATACCTTCTAGTTCCGGAGATATTGGTGGTCAAGGTTCGAACTTTTTCTTTTTTTATTCTTGTTATTGTTTGACGGCCATTTACACCCTGTATTCAAGAGTTCAAATAACTAATGATGTATCTTTACAGCGCGCAGTATCGAAAAACGTAACACGAAAGTTTTAACGGTTGAAGAAAAAGTTTTTTAGGCATAATGTATCGCCAAACTCATGTGATAAAAGTTTCCGAAGTAATTACTTTTGCACAGTTATTGATCGTCATCATCGAAGAGCCAATTCGTCACGTTCTGGAGAGAAAATAAAAGCTCAATTTATATTTTGTGTGTAAATGTTTTTGATGGGTTGGATTCGCTGTTGTTTTGTAAAACGAGTGTATTCCAATATTTCCAACTGCCAGTCTAATTGAGCTTGATTCGTTATCGCTAACGAGTGTTGTGTAAAATGTATTGTATTGAAGTCATATTTTTATTTTTTATTTTGCCAAAGTACTTTCCTGTATACTCTTATGTACATACACACGAGTACCTATATAGGAAACACACAGGGATCCGACAGGGTCCATGTGATCTAATTACAAGTTATACCAACTAAGAAAACCTACATGTGGAATGCAATAAAGTATTGAGTACATTGGCAGTATCTTTACATCTCCAGTCATTCTATTTCAAGATCTGAACTTCTACCAGTACATGATTCTAAACCCGATGTCCGTTATGTCGTGTATAAACGAATGGATTGGCTCCTGAATTATGTTTTTGGCACCGTATCTGCTTCATCCCAATATCTGCAGCGTGACGTCATATAAGTCATCAGATTACTCCTACCTAATATCTAAAACATTATGAATGGTAAGCAATTCTGGTACATAAGAACTAAGACTGGTCGATGTAATTATGTAGATGTTTGCCCAAACTACCGCAACTATTATTCCTAATGCTTCCTTTCTAATACACAAAGCAATAAATTCTCTAATTAAGCTTCCGTCCAAAAAAAATCTAACGAAACAATACAATATTCAACACAAATAAGATCCTTGATTTCACACAAAAGACATTGTAAGTCTTTGTAAAAAGAACATTACATTATGGTGTTTCCTCAATTTAAGAGGCCTTTCTTTCAATTGGTTTCATTAAGTTTTTAATGCTTCCAAAAAGTACGAGGTTTATTTTTTTAATATTACTGTTTTGTCGTTGAGCCAAGATTTCCCTGGGGTAACTACCTTGTAGGAGGGGTCGTGTTACATAAAATATTCGTTGAGAGAGTTGTACTATGATTTTAATTGAAATTCTCTCTAGGGAATGCAAGTCGTGTATATCCAAATAAAAAAAAACTTATTTATCTACTGAATAACAAAAATTAAATACTCTTACTGACAAACAACGGATAGCCTACACTGCTGGGTCCAAAAAGTTTGTAATTTTGCACAAAAGTTCTTTATGAGACGAAAGGAAGGATTTCTGAAAATTGATACCCATAAGGCTGATGCAAACACAAGCCCAACCCAGCTGAAGGAAAACCCCATCAGGCTTGTGTTAAATAAAAGCCTGATATTTGCTCATCTTCCATTCACGATTCCTTCACAAAGATAGAATTTTATCAAAAGGAGGGTAGACTTAACGGCCCCACGCTGGGCGCCAATTCAATAAATTCTAAATCTATCCCAATGCTAAGCCCATTCATTTCAATGTCTCGGCTAAACGGCTTAAAGTCTTAGCAGGCTCCGCGGCTTGCACGATAATACATTCTATTACTAACCTAGCCAGGTAAAATGTTGCCAGACTTTCCAGCCCCAAGTGCTCGCTTCTACCTAGTTTAGATGTTAGGTTTTTCTTAGAATATTCAACGCCACTGAGTTATATAAATCGTGCAAGTTCGGCTTCTAAAATGTTATAAGTTGGTGTTTCTGCGTGAAATATGATCGGCATGATGTTGGATAGGCAACCATAGTGGAATATATTGCAGTTGCTGTAAGACGGAGTATTTATATGTAGGTATTTATTTTATGTTGCGGAGGTGGATGCTACTTCCTGCCGGGGTTGCGGGACTGTTCGAAAGAGATACCGTGGCCCCGGAACACAAAGGGCGATGAAGGAACATGGATGGGTTTTAGTCAGTAAAAGTCTGACACTCCCTCCTGCTCCGCCCAGAGCGGGAGGAGTTATTTGATGATTTCCCACCCGAAAAAAAAAAAAAAAAAGTTGGATGCTACTTCACGCTGAATTTTAATTGTATATTGTCATCTGTATCTGTAACCTACTAACACTAGAACTTAAGTAAAATTGTTACTAACCCTATGGACTCCGGGTCTGAAATTAAAACCTATTCTATTCTATAGCAGTTTTAGTTATGCATCGTTGAAAATATGGCTTAGAAAAGAAACCTTTTTCTTCTGTTTATAGGTTGAGATGTCAATGGCCCGTTTGCAAGATGTCATAATTTCCTATCAACAACAAATCACCTCTACCTTCAGTAGACTTTCTTGTTTTACTAGCAGTTCCTCTAGTATCAAAGGTTGGTTGAATGCCTCGCATTTTCTTTTCACATTATAAATAATAATTCTTCTATGGCTTTATCTATTTCCATCAGGAATAATATCTCAACTCTAATCCCCAACTCTAATCGCAATCGCCGTGATCTAATTTTTCCCTTTAGCCTGAACTACACAATGACATAACGTAATTAAACTGTACTAATTGTAATTTATGTTATGTACAATTTACAAGAATAACGATAGAGCAATTATTCAAGCAGTAACTAATTCAGTATTATGTAATTCCAAGCGAATTAAGTGTATCGAAAAAGTTCTCCGTTTACCCGTTAGGCATAATCATGAATAAGTAATGAAAAAATCATTACACTTACGACTTCGACCCTCTGGCGCCGGAATCGATTCGCGCGAAATTTCCCGATCGTTTCGATAACTGACTTCATTCGAGTATTCGGGTAATATCGCCGTCACTTGGGAGCGAAATTAAACCGACTCTTTATTTGAAATTGGGAGGTGTGGGCGTATCGTTCCAACTTGGTAATAATGATATGAAAATATAACTTCCACGCGTCGGAATGTTTTATGAATTGTGTTTCGAACAAGAATAATTTTGTGCTGTTTTTGGACGGGCTCTGAATATTTTCATGAATGTTTTAAGGCTAAGGTTAAGTTCGTTTTGGGATTGTAGACTAAAATCTGATTTCGGTAGTGAAACTGAACGTCGTTCGGTGTGAATATTTCACAGCAATGTATTGTCAGCCTATGAACGCCGTTTAGTTGTGTTGATCGCGTTCAGTTTGATTGGTGAAATTCGCCCTAACTTCGTTACAGCTCCTGTTACACAATTGTGCAGTCAACTAAGAGATATTGGGTAATATATTCCGGAGCCAATGAGCTGAAGATACGTCACGACGTCACTGCTTCTAACTCTGTTAGTTTCATAATATAGTCTTGTCATGGATATGACATGATATATTATGAAGCCTGAGATCGACACAGGCTGAAGTAAATAAAAATTAAAAGAATATTTTATATCATGTGCTGGTGTAACTGGTGTTTGTGAAGATTGTTTCAATGCTGTTGATGTTTGCACTCACTTTAGACCCACACAAAACCCATAATTAACGTAAATTAATTTTCCCGGACGAAGAGCAAATCACCATTTATTTTGACATAACATCACCATATATTTTGCCCTCTTTGTTTAACTCCCATGTAGCGATAACGAGCCTGTTGCTATCAACCGGACACAAATCCATCATCCACAATGTATTAGAACAAAAAAACAGATTAATGAGGTCCAAATTGATTTCGTTACTCACGGCAGTTGGGTTTACAAAGTACCTCCATAAGGGAGGGTCGGAGGACTAACTTAGTCAATTATCGCCCTTCGTGTGCCGTCGGCAGAAATAAACGTCGTTACTCTGACTTTCAGGAGAGATCGTATTAAACTGTCCCTAGACCATCGCCCTTTACTAGCCAGCGTTCGCAAGGGCGCTTGTCTAACGCGACTTTTTTGTCGCACAGAGGATTTTTCACTCTAAGTATCGAGCTGGGCATTGCCATCGTCTTATTGCCCTTGTGTCATGGTCGGCGCAACACGTGTTTTTCTTCTATTCTCATTATCATTTATTCCTTTTTCTTTCATATTATTATCATTGCTCACACAATCCATCCATCGTTTCCTTGGTCTTCCTCTCCCTCTCCATTTATTTACATTTATATTCATCATTCTAAGCCGACGGAAAGTGAACTATTGGGTTTTTATCTCTCGGTGCTAAGGATAGCAAACTAGTACGTGGTGAAAAACGTCCCTTCAAGAAAGAGGCCGTGTGAACGTGGCAAGCGACGCGACACAAAATGGCCGCGACTAGATGTGTCAAAATGTTGGCTCGTTAATTTTGGTTATTGGTACTGGCACTGCTTTTATCGCGTGATTGTACCCTTGTCACGAATTACTAGTAATAGAATAGAATAGTGTTACTGTGTCGCCATTTTGAGAAAACAATTGCTACATTTCGAAGTAGGTGTCGACAATAAGGTTGAGGACCTGGTGTTCAGGCATTTGTGACGTATTCCTCCTTTTCTTTTGGGTTTAGCGCGGTCAAAAATCAAGTTTACAATTGAATTCAAACTATGAAGATCTAGAATGATTTAACTTGTTTTATTTCCTTTCTTTTGTGTGCAATACAGAACATTCAATCTATCAAATCGTGCATCGAGCCGAAACCGTAGACCATGTATAAGGTTCATCTGTAGTCGTGTCTATTTCTTACTTATGGCCGTAGCGTATGGTGGCTGAACATTGACTTATGTTCAGCTACCGAGACACGAAGGGACCCCCGCCAGAAAGCTCACCCAAACTCGCTCACATTTTTATCACCCCTGACTGTAATGGATCTTTGCCCGTATCTCCTTGAATGTAAGTGCTTGCTCCAACTTGTTTGTTTTCGTAGTCTCCCCAATTTGTTTGCCACGATGCGAAAGATTTATAGCCCCTTATCTTAAAGATATTTTTACTGTCTTCGCCCCTGTGTAAATTTGGGCAAGTTAATTGTCAGTTTTGAAAATGTTGAGTTTTTCTTGAATATTATTTTTGGGAATGTCTCATATAATTTTGTTTCAATCTTCTTGAATGTCAGCTCTGATTACATGAAGCAAATATAATAAGCCTTTGAGCTTTATTAAGCCACATCGTTTCGCATACAAATAAAATGTTTCTGCCATTTATTCTCAACTTACAAATTACTCTCCTTTACTTCTCCCAAAAATATTAAATTCACACACATAATACGCTGAGTCTAGAACTCTAGACGTATGTAATTTTACACAAAGAATCGTTATATGCTGAACTGCACTAAATAAGGTTTTTGGAATTTCATCCCCTGAAGGCGTTTAATAGCAGATGAAAGTTTGTATGGAAGTTCCACATTATTACCAATAGAAATTTCCATCAGGCTCATTGCTTGCCTTATGTCATCATCATCATAAGCCTAACGTTTTCCCAACTATTTGAAATAATGTCTGCTTCTATCAAGTTAGTTAAATTGTCTTTACTAGTTGGACATCTCAATGTAGACCAGACCCCAATTTTGGGATACAAAAATGTCGAGCTAGACGATATATACTGACAAGAAAAGGGTGATAACAAAAGCATTCCCTTTTCTTCACGAGCACTTGTTTTTCTTTAACATTCCAACTGCTGGGTGTCGGGAACATTCGGGGTCAGGGACCTTTTGTTTGTCACTGTCAAGTTGACGTCAGGACCTTTTCGGGACAGGAAGGTGCTTGTTAGTTGTTACAAATCAGCTTCACCCAAATTTATGACGAGTAATGGTACGGATTTCCCTTTGTACCTGCCCACCTTTACCTTCTCTATTGTGGTGTCATGTGTGCACCGGTGTGTTGGCAACTTTGACTTTCGTCACCCTTCCGAAAATCGTAATGATCTGTGCAACATCTAACCTTGATAATCAATCTTGAATCTGTCGTTGGTCTAGTGGCGCTGCTGATAAACTGGAGGTCCTGGTTTCGATTTCCAGGTCAGGCAGTGTTATTGGGTTTATCTATCCGGATTTTTTTGTCTTCTGTTTTCGACTGATGGCAATAGGCTCGCGCGGTTGCTGTTATATAGGACCACAAATTCGGGTGTTCTATTAGACACCCTTGGCTGGATATCGGGGAAATGCAGGTGTGGTATTATGTTATTAATCTTGAGTGAAACCATTACTCTATTTCAAAAAGTATTGTTATCCTTACCACAAAAATAATAAAAGTGCCATAAAACCGTTCGAAAGCGGCATTAAAGGGGCTTTTTTGTAACGGTCACCGGACAATTAGCTCCCACTAATGAGTCTCGAAAATCTATGAAAACGATACAAAACCTCTTTGCAGCGCTGATTGAGTTCAGAAACTTTGATTAATGACGCGAACAACTTTACTCTGTACAACCAGTATATTTTGAACTGCGACGAAAAAGGGTACTAAAAGTAAATGTACTGTGTTTGACTTCTCGGTTGACATTTTGTCTTTGGAAGCGTCGCCGCCATTTAAGACCAAACCAAGATGGCTGCCGAGAAAATGGCGGTGAAGTTGAGCGCCAAAGTTGAAATGTTGTTTTATTTGTGGATTATGTATGACCTTTATATTTAATTAAACCGTTTATTTAACTTTGATGGAGACTTACTGAGAACTCTGTATGGGACAGAATTATGAGTTATTTATTTCGGTGAAAGCTTTCTCGGAAAGGACAAATATGTGTTTAATCCTTTGCAATGAAAGTTTTTGATTCCCCTTTGTTACCAAAATTCATCATAATTTCATAAGTTATATCACCGTTAGCTTTTGAATTCTTAGTACTCCTAAAACCAAATTTGGGATCGTCCTAATTTATATTCCGACAGGCATAAGTTCAAAGGCGTGTTACACACGTTGGATTTAATTCCGTTTGCCGCAGCTCACGCTTCGAATGTACGCCTTTCACAATTATATTGAGCACATCACACGTGTAGTGAATAGCCTTTGTATAGGAATGAGTTCTGGGAGTTCTGGAAGCGGAAAATTATAAATATTAAAATTTAATTAAAACATAAAGCAGATAAATGTACAGAGGCGATCTTAATGCCATAGGTAAATTGAGATGGCTACATACGAACGAACGACGCCACAAATCCATGATCTTTGCAGTTCACAGGATAACTAGCAAATGCTGGATAAGTGTAGTACATATCAAGCTAATTGTGTGCAATTGGAAAAGCTTATATCCAGGAGTAATAATGATAACGATAACGATACAGAGTTTATCTGTGTTGAACGTAATGATAAGTTAGTACCAGTAAGCCCGCTTAGTACGCCTCGATCACGTCATGGTCTTATTATATCTATTTTTGCTGTACATCGTCATTTTTCTAGACCTGATGCAACTGAATACCAGTATTTGCTTTTTTTTACTGGTTGTCAGATTCTCGGGCTACTGACACGTGTAACGACTGTCAAAGATCTACAAATGACAGCCGGGACCAACAGCTTTCCGAGGCACGGAGAAAACGCAGTATATAATAGGTACACAGGTACACGGACCAATCTAGGCAAGCGCGGCGTAACATAAAGATCGTCCCAAGCGGCTGTTATTAATTTGCCACGGGCTCTTCCAACTATCACTGTACATAATATAATATTTAGGTCCAGGCAATTCCCTATAGTCAAAATTTTGATCAGTTTTAGTTCATTGGTAATGGTAATAATCCCAGGGGCCAATCCGTCGATAGCTAACGTTGGTACGAGTCCAATACCTAGAAATGACTGAAATTGCTAGGAGCAGAAAAGTTCAATCATTAATTTGATTGATTTGGGCAAGACCGTCGTCATTTATCCTAAAGTTTGTGAGCTCAGAGATTTTGGAGGTTGATTATAATTACTTTTAATACTATACTGATACTGTTAGCCTGCATCTTCCCACTGCTGGGCAAAAGCCTTTTTTTTTCTCATGGGAAATCATCAAATGAGTCGTCCCGCTCTGGGCGGAGCAGGAGGGAGTGTCAGACTTTTACTGACTAAAACCCATCCATGTTCCTTCTTGGCCTTTGTGTTCCGGGGCCACGGTATCTCTTTCGAACAGTCCCGCAACCCCGGCAGGCATCGGCCCTTGCGAACCCCTTCCTTTTGCCGACTCTCTTTGAGGCGCGCGTGGAACACGAACGCGCCGTCGACACGGCCTGTCGTCATGAGACGCACGGACGGCGAGCTAGCTGGGCAAAGGCCTTTCCCCATGACTTCCAATTGTTTCGATACAAAGCCAATGTGGACCACTGGTTGCTGGTCTTATCCAGGTCGTCCCGCCATCCTCTACGAGATCTACCGCGACGCCTTCTGGCTGTGTCAGGACTCCAGAAATGGGCTATTTTGGCCCACAACCCATTGGGCTGGAGCAAACGTGGCTAGTCCAGACCTATTTCATCTAAGCGGCTTTTTATATTTTACTAGAATTTATTGTGCTCGAGTCTTATCAGCCTTAGGCTAAAGCCCATAACCCTTTTTAATTATTTCCCCGTTAATGAAGCAAGGTAACGTTATTAAATTTGCTCAAAGGAATATTATCTGGCTGTCGCGTTCTTATTTTGATCCCGATAAGTCTTACAGATGAAATCTATTGACGGGATATTACGTTTCCCTTCAATATTAATTAGCTTTTCCGAGTACAGTTTAATTTAATAAGCCCGGAAATTTTCTTTCGTAGAATAATCTGTTCCAGATTTATGAGTTCCCAGCGAATATTTTCTATTTCTGTTTTAACATACACAATTTATTCCGTAAACAAGACGGAAAAAGCTATTTGCGCTGCCATCCCAAAGTTGTATTAATGTGAATCCTTTGCACATAACTCTTCTATATATTCTAAGTGGTCGTCAGAATTTTCCAGAGAGGGGAAGTTAAAAGTCACATCTGTCTTGCAAACACAAGGAAGTTTGAACATTGCCTTACAATATTTGCATATAAATATTCTAGTTTAGAAACTTGTGTATTGTTAACAAGCCATCCGGCTTGTTACCCAACTTTGTCCTCAATAAGGTCCAGAGTTCCTTTGTGTCAATGTTTAGAGTTACCTTTGAGGATTGAAGCAGTGCTGAATATATTGGATGTAACGACTGTGAGCCTTTGTATGTTCCCTTTGAAGTGGAAATATATATTTTTTTCTTTGTTCTGAGATTCTTTTTCAGTCTTGTTTTTTTCTATATTATTATTAGGTTGTAATATGACCTTTATTAACCAATCATGTTTTTAGTCGGCATGTAATAATGAAATGGGCAGACATAGACCTTATTGTGTTCTTCAGAAAGGTCATCGTCGTACTACCAACCCTAGACGAAGCAAAAGGAGCATTAAGGATAGCAGTTGGCGTTCTGTATTTACTGCCTATCCCTAAACGCTAGTTTATAGATACATGTTTATTTGTTTTTCGTCCGTGTGTACTAATTTGATCTAGGTTTTTTTTCCAGAAGTAACGCAAAACACGAGGCCTACGTAATTAGGTTTTTTTTCCCATATTCTATATTTTTTTAGTCTTCTACCGACCTAAAATACTCCCCCACTGTTTTATATAATTCTGAAACCAAATTAGGCTTACGCAGTTTATGAATGCGAAGGCCTGAAAGAATCAGTCCTTTAATGGCAGTTTTTATTTGCAAAAGTTGACAAAAGTTTGGAAGTTACTTCTCTCTTTTTGAATTCAATTCTCGCGTTAATTCTTTCGGATTCTTTTTGATTTTAAATGAAGTTTGTTTTGTTTGTGAAAGGATGCTTCGGCTTCACGCGGTTCTTACAGATTTAGGAAATCATTGAGATTTCTTTATGACCTGTAAGTTTAATATTGTTGTATTGTAACAAAAACTTCCTCGAGTAAATTCTATATATGATGGTGAATCTGAATACCTACTGCATCAAAATCCGTTTCATTGTCGAAAAGAACAACGCGGTCACACGGACAGAAACGATAAGGCACTTCTTATATTTATAATATGAATAGATATATACATTCTTAATCATAGCAGTCTTAAGCCGTTGAAATAAACGAGATCACACTCCCCACTAGTTTCCAAAATATAATGAATTACATTTAATGTTTCGATTTAGACTTAAAACCGCGTAATAAACGCTTCGTGTCTAGGTTACATTTAATAACCTTCATCAAAGTCAGCAGAGTTGTCACCAACTTAATGTGGATTTAACCCAAATCCCTCCGGTATCCTCCCCTGTTTGTACAGACATATTATACCTTATTTAAAGACGGGGCGTCTCTGCTAATGACGTAATTTGTGGGAGATTGAAATCCATATACATCTCAGAGTTTAGGAATTTGGTTTTGAAATGTATTTACAAGGATGTTAGTGCCATATTTTGGGCCGACTTAATTTAGATTGTCATCGACACGCTTGTAAAAATTTAGATTGTCATCGACACGCTTGTAAATACGTATTCAAAAGTTCTTAAATCCTCCGATCAAACTATTATTGATCGAAGATCCTAGCAGACGAATAGGTCGAGGATCAGACTGGGTATGACTGACTAGTTGCTTTAGATGGCTAGAACAATAATATAGATTTACTTGTAATTACAATTACTAAACTGTAAGAAGAAAAACATTTTATCCACATCTTTCGTAGGCAACAAGCCTAAAAACTACGTAACGAACAAAATACAATCATCTTGACTTAGAATCCTAGAAATGTAATCATTCTAATAGCTCACATACCTCTAAGCTAAGCACACAAAGTTCCGACGCAAAGCAATTAGTTAGTGCTTCTAAGTCTTGTGTGCTGAGACGCCATCTTTGATGCCAACTCCAAACACGAAGCAAGAAACGGTTAGCGAACAGGACATGCGCACTTACTCAAGCAAATGCAATTCTCTGAAGGAAACAAAATGAACAAAAGGAATTCACAATGAAACATGAGCATCTTAGATTTATCAGTAGAGTAGTTCTCAAGCATACTAACTTTTTCAAGTAAAAGAAAACAGTTTTTCTCGTTTCCTGAACGTACTCTCGTGTCGGTTTCCGTCTCTCATTTCTGTTTGGAATCTTATGAGGTCAGTTAAGGTGAACTCTTCGTCTTCTAACTTACTCGAGCTTAGTTTCTATTTTATTATTCACTTCCTTTAAGAGTTTTTCTTTTTCAATGAGACCCCTCTTGTTCCTGTTATTTTTTTCAACAGTTTTGTTTCTTTTCTTTGAAACCGTCTTGTTTTCAGTAAATGTTATGAATTTAGTAAGAATTTTAGCGTTAGCGTTGTCAAGATGCATTTCTCGATAACTTGATCAATTTCGGTTTCTAACTTATTAATATAATACATTTTCTGCGTCAGTTTGCTCTCTTTTCTTGTAAGTGCTTTGTTTTTCTGTAATCGCTTCGTATTTGGTTAGATTTTTCATTTACTAACTCAAGATCAGTTTCTATGTTATTAATAATAATTATATTTTTTCTACAATTTTCCTGTTTTCTTGGAAGCCCTCTTATCTCTGTATTTTCTTACTTGAATTTTATCATTTTATAATACACTAGCGGACGTCACGCGGTTTCACCCGCGTAGTTCCCGTTCCCGTGGGAGTACGGGGATAAAATAGCCTATGTTATTCAGGGTGAATGTAGCTTTCTAATGGTGAAAGAATTTTTGAAATCGGCGCAGTAGTTTTTGAGTTTATTCATTACAAACATTCTCACAAAAATACCAATCTTTCCTTTCTTTTTATTTTTTATTTATTACAATATGGGCCTGCTCGTGACCTCGATCACGCCTGATGGAAAGCGATGGATGAGATCTATGATGGAACGAGCATGCCCAGAAAATGCCTGTTCACTCTTGCTTTGAAGGCAGGCGGGTTCAATGTGGGTGGGAACACAGACGCAGGCAGGGAGTTCCAGACTTTAGCTGTGCGCATAATAAAAGTGGAGGCGAAGCGATTAGTACGACACATCGGGATATCAACCAAGTGCGGATGACACGCCGCAGTACGTCTGCTAGTCCGGTGGTAAAAGGGTGATGGTGGAATCAGGTCGTGGAGCTCTAAAATATTAGTGTAGATTTACTCGAGTCACTTTTTCTTTCTTGTTCTGGAAGCCCTCTTGTTTCCTCTTATAAGCTTACTCAAGATGCATTTCTCGTCTACTAACTCCGCATCAGTTTGAAAGTTATTGCTCACGAGACTAGTTTCTAGCAAGCTCATCAACACTCGCTACATTGCCCAAATCCCCAATATTCCCAGGTTCTCACAAAGCAATTACACGGTTCCTGTGCAGACATGATTGTGTTTGACGCTTGGATTTACATGTGTAACACCTTGCTGTGTCTCAGGACTCTCAGGCTTTGTTGTTGTATTATGTAGGTCGAATAGTGATGGATTTTGATTGGGTAGTTATTGGACAAAGGCTGTTACAGTCTTCCAGACCTTAATGTTTTATTTGACTTTTTCGGAATGTCTTCTTAATCAAAAAACTGCAGCAGTTTTTAAACGTCAAAAATTACATAAGACTGTTCTCCAACACTCCCGCCCTTTGCCACTTCCTAGTGTATTCTTAATAGACTAGCTTTGAATCCCTGATCATTCCTCAATATTGGGTCGTAGTAGTATATGTATATTACCTACGCTCCTACGTCTATTCGGATCGATAGCCTTTTAGGTACTTACCATGAGATTCGAGATACTTCGTCAGTCTGTCGGATCTAATATCCCCAAAACTTTCATCGTTATCTCTAGCGTAGGTGTCCATTTTCAGGCACTCTACTAGATCGGCTTCTTAGATAGAAGCGTATCAAATAGGGTAATACTCGTACATGTACTCATAGATACTTTTTACTTGACCCGAAATAATATTCGTTGACATTTCCTTGACAGCTTCGTTGGTCTAGTGCTCGCAAGTGTTACTGCTGTGCATGAGGACCTGAATTGGATTTGGTGTTTCTTTCAGGAATTTCTCAGAAGTAGCCACGGAACCTTGATTAGAGCCCGGTCGATGGCAATAGGCTTGTCCCGCATAACATGGGACTTAAACAAAACTGGCGAAATGTGGGTGCTAATACTATTAAGTACTTTTCTGCCTAACCCTTGGGAGATTATCATGATGTTATGTAATCGCCGATACTTTATGCTTGACGGGATATAAGATATAGAAAGAAGAAGAAGACATTTCCTTGACCCAATAAAGCCAGCAGTCACTGCTCAATAATATTGCTATACTGTAGTGCCAAAGGTTTCCAGAAGGCTATATCGTTATCAGCCATTCAATTAAGCCGGGTATTTCGCCAAATCGCATCCTCGCGTGTTATTTCTCTATCTACTGTATGTTGCCATAGATATTGAATTTTATTGCGAATTCTCGTGTTGATTCGTATGTTAGCTTTAACGTTATTGTGTAGCGTTTGGTTGAATTGCGGTTTTTTAATCTAACTCTAACCATTTTATTTTTGCTACGAACAAAAGCTTTTTAGGGTTCCGTACCCAAAGGGTAAAAACGGAACCCTATTACTAAGACTTCGCTGTCTGTCCGTCTGTCTGTCCGTCTGTCCGTCTGTCTGTCACCAGGCTGTATCTCATGAACCGTGACAGCTAGACAGTTGAAATTTCACAGATGATGTATTTCTGTTGCCGCTATAACTACAAATACTAAATATAGTCAATGGTACGGAACCCTTCGTGTGCGAGTCCGACTCGCACTTGGCCGGTTTTTCATTAGACTATTTTTACTCGGTTACCACTGAAACCGAAATAAATTTGCGTTTGAAAAATGTCTGAAAAGCTAGCTTTTTGTACACGTTAAATAAAATATTCCTTTGTAAAGTACTTACCTATACTCATTCGTAAAATACACCAAGTCCTACTAGGCACACTTCAATAAAACACCTCTCAAATAACAATCCTTGTAACCGATCAAATATAAACGTGCAAACGATATATTAAAGCATACCATTGTCAAGAACATAGAAGCAATAACAGTCGCCCCGGGAACGGGAGATAGCGAATGCAATATAACTATCAACCCTAGGAAGCCATGCGAGACTAAACTGTCAGTGGAATACTAGAACGTTCAGTAAAGTCAATAGGATATTACTGCAGTCGACTCCGAACTGTTACTTGCTATGTAGAAGTTTATGGTTAAAGAAATAGATTCAAATGGGAGTGGTGAAGCAAGGTTTGATCAAAACGAAGATGACGAAATGAAGAAGAGATTATAAATATGCAGGGGATTGCTTTATCAGAATATTAGAAGCTTTAAGTAAGTTAATAACTACGTTAGGTTTTAGGGCAAAGGAATCGAAGGAATGCTTGTATCAGAATAGTAGAAGCTCTAAGTAAGAGAATTAATAAGTCAAGCCACAATTTTTATTATTGGCCACTATTTGGCCACGCGATCAAGCTTCTCATTTTATTACTAAGCAACGGGAAAATGAGAAAGCCTCTAATAAACTAATTCGTCTTTTTTATAACGCCAACTAAATATTCTATAGAAGGCGGCAAATATAGATCAACAATTATCTTAACCTGTCCTTATTTATACATTGCTACCTAATTTACTAGTTCAGCCACGGAATTTATATCTCATCATCTTTTTACGTTTTACAGCTTCAACACAAGGTCTTCAAAAATATAATTCAGGCCGGCGGAGCGATGACGACATTTTTGACAGAAAGTGGGTGTTTAATGTAAAATGCGAGTGTGTGTGCGAATGTCAGTTTATTGCTTGAATGCATGTTACAAATTTAGATGCTAAGAAATAACCACCATGCTGAGTTGTATTTAGAGCGGCTTACATAGAAGATAACTAGTGGCTAAGATAGTATCATTCAGGCGCTCGTTAATTGTCGCTGACTTAGTAATTTAGAAGGATTTTTAAAGGGGAATACTGCTATTAAAAAGAAGTCTGTTTAATTAGCACCCGTTAATAAATACGTTAGGTATTAGGGCAAAAGAATCAAAGGAAATATACTCGTTAGAATCATGACTTAAATTTATGATTCTACAATTTCATTTAAAAGTGAATATCCGGTGGTGTTCCATTGTACCACCTTACTCTTGCAACCTTTTTCCTTCCAATCTTAATGTTGATCAAACTTGGTTGGTCAAAAAGGTTGCAAGAGTAAGGTGGTACAATGGAACACCACCGGATATTCACTTTTAAATGAAATTGTAGAATCAAAAATTTAAGTCATGATTCTAACGAGTAATCTCTTGGAATCATCTGTAAATATTCACAGTTAGAAACGATAAGTAATATTTACGTTGGATAGATTTATAGATTTGGAAAAGAGCAAGAGAATGAAGAGATTTATAGATCCGGTTCTCTGGCAAACACAAAATGAGAATACGAAAACAGAATTTATGACGGCTATAGACAGTAGACCTCTTAATAAAAATACCAAAAATATGTGAATACTTGATCTCCACGTTACGTAACGTCAGCTCCTAATATTATCGTCGACTATATGGAGACGTAAGTCGGTGACCTAAATCTGTGCACTGGTTTCACACACAATGAGCTGTGGAGACTTACGATAGCATGCGTCACACAGCTGGCTTGGCTTTTGTAAAATATGAAGGAGTTATAGAAATGTTAAGGGTAGGAAATATTATGTCATGTTTGTAGCAAGAAAACAGAACTTTCTGAGGATTTCAAGGAGGTAACTCTGGCACAGGAAGGTGGCGCTTGGCACAAGTAAAGACAGGCCTACCCAGCAGTGGGTGAAGTCGAGCTGTGGATGATGACAATGATGATGAACTATTTAGGGATTGACATAGGGATGATGATAGACAATAGCACTACAAGTAATTCCCAGAATGGTTCTATAAAAGTGCTTGGCACAGCAAGGCCTTATACTATAACGTGTTTAAAAAACCAATAGCCTAAGTGAAAGCTAAAAGCCAACAACAGATTGCATCGCTGCAAAAATTAATCACTTGCAAGGGCGTGCCGTTAAAAACTCTTGCTGAAACGAACCCGATCTTTAATGCACTAATTACGATAGTCCCGTCCCACGGCCAAGCTCTGCGCCAAAGCGAGTATCGACCAGCTCACTAGACAGAAAAATACAGTAAACACACTAGTGCTAGAATCGAGGAACGACTCCCTAGATAAATCGTCGCTGCTGCGAAGATAAATCGGAATTGTAAACGAACTCCAACAGTCACAGATTGCTCAATACTTTCCTTTTGTTCACCGTCTACGTCTTCGTGAGTTAGTTCAACTTCTGTCTCTCTCTTTCCTCTTCTCTTAGTGCCCGTTCACACGACACTGATCCCTATTGATCCCCGATCGCTGCCGATCTCGTGATATTAATTCTTCGCTGGAACATTAAGTTTCTGATATTGAATGTCGGTATTTGACGTCGGCTCGTCTCGCGTTGAGAATTTCGATACTTAAGGGGAAGCGGTGATATGAATCGACATCGATTAATTTCGTCTTTAATGGCAATTGATAGGCGGAGATGGCTTTAAGATTTTTGAAGCCACCATTTCTGTTGTAAATGAAGTTCTTTTGCAAAATCTGGGCATGTATTTTTCAGGCCTATCTTTTGGCAACGGCTGTGTCGTACTGTGTGTACTTCGTTTCAGTCGGTCGTCTTTGTTTTTCCTGTTTGCCCATGTGGTGGGATAAGGATTAGGTATTTGAGAAGGATCAGCATCAGCACTCTTTGTTTCCATACCCACAAATATCAATGATTGATCTGTTTACACAGTTGGGTTACTGTTTTCTTAATAGAATGAAAGATTTTCAATTCTAATTTTATTCCTTTATACATCTCAAATTTATATTTGACTTCGACACCAATTTTATTAAGTAGATCAAGTAATTCAATGGTAGGGTTTTGTTATTTAAACTTGGGGTGAAGTTTATGAATACGTAATGAGAGGTCCCAGTTGACAGCAAAGTTTGATTGTTAGTTACCGATTCGTTACTTTGAGGTCCTCCATGATCGATTATTCATAAGTTTGTTAGTCACTTATAATTAATATCATGTAAAATTATGCTTTTAATATTATGGTCGCGTAATTTTAAAATACTTTTTGACGAGAGAAACTTTTTCCTACTGCTACTGTTGTTAGTGTTATTGTACCTAACGTAAGTCTGATTTATCAGAAGAAAGACCCTTTTCCAAGGTTTTAGTGGTCTAGTATTGGTAGTAGTGTCCCTCAAAACATAAGTCTCAATTGTAACCCCCTTTAGATAAGGCAGAGGTGTAACTAATAATACACTCTAATATTATCTGAGTCTAATCACATACTCAATAACTTCATGAATAAATCAGATTCCAAATAGCCTTTAGAAGACTGTCCACATTCGTGGATGGTCTATCATGAAATCAACGAGGCTTTTGTATAAGCAGCCATATACCTACATAAACGTGAAAGAAAGAAAGAAAGAAAGAAAAAAGTTTATTTGACGTCAGATAAAAGCACACACACATATAAAAAAAAAGATACAAAATAAGGAGGAAAAACAGCTGTGTGCCTCACGGCTGCGCCAAAAAGGTCCATTTCAGCATTGCGTGCCAGACAGGTGATGGTGATTCTGTCTGACGCTGGTCTTCCAATGAACCTTGAGGGGTATGAAAGTAACGGAAAACAGTTTCAAACAAAATGTATAGATAAATGGTTACTAATAAATATATAACGAGTAAATTAGCTAAAAGAGTATTTGTGAGTTCGGTTATAGAAGAATGTAAGTAGGTATATTAAGTATCGTATTTTGTTATAAAGTAACACTGGTAACAATAAATAAAAACAGAGATAAGTTCTTTTGGCTTAAATATTTTATAAAGAAAACAAGAGAAAAAAAAAAAAAAAATGTAGGCAACCCATATTTTAGTTTTAACAGAAAACCTGCATGAAATATAATATAAGTAAACTACAAAGAAAATAAATACGTGCACCTATGAGTGCAGGCTAAACAAAAACAAAATGAACCTAAAGTAGGTACAAATTAGGACATGGCTGGCGTCTTTCTGTCTCGCTTCCACCCCACCCTCCCGCCACCGTGCGCCCTCGCCTGCGCGCGCGCCGATGAATTACGATACGATACGACCATCACCACATTTCTCCCGTGCACCTGATAACGCGATGACGTACTATGCGTCAAAAATTCAGAGCGGTGCCGGTGGTGGCTCGGCGCCTCACGACTCACGAGGCGACCCGTCCCGCTCCCGCGTTACGTACGTAGTTTCCTACCTACTTGTATCTTGGTCGACGCATAATAACGAGTAACGCGTTTTCTTGGGAATCGTGATACCGTCTCGAGCCGCTTGGATAGATATGCTTTGCCGATAGATGATAAACCTTATGTAAGTGTTTCTTTATACTTAATGTATACGTATATATTATGCTGTTTAAAGGTTTTTTTATTGGAAAATTACTTTTAAGTACTTACAAAAATTAAATTTAAAATTTTCTTTTGTTTTTAGGGATCTTATGGATAATGGCAGATCATTCCAGCAGCGAGTGGCGGCATCTTGAAATATCCCCTGCATCGGCTGTGGTATTGACATTAGGGCGGATTGGCCGCGGAACGAGCAGAGTAGCTGTGGTATTCAACTATTCACTATACTTATTATGTTGCTGTGGCACTCAGTGTGTGTCAGGTTCGGTACGTGAAAGAAGATATGGCCAGTGCGTTTATAGCGTTTATATGATTGAAACATTAATTGTGACCATATCCAATTTCTGCTGTGCTGCTAACAAATACTGCCGCAATCGTGATCGGAATGTGTGTATAGTGCCCAGTATTCGTAATGGTGGGGGAATATTATTCCACACTTTAGATGCAGCGTATCGGAAACTACCTCTAAAAGCTGCTGTCCTATGAGACTGTGTCGATAATTGCTGCGCACATAGCCTAGGTGCACAATCTCGTCTACTAGCCATCCAACTTAACTTATCGTACAAATACTTCGGCTTCGTAGTCTTAATAACACCAAAAAGAAGACACGCTAGGTGTAATTTTCGCCTCGACTTCATTTTGAGCATACAGTTTTTGTTCAGATAAGGGGTGACATGACTTCTAGGGGGTACCGAGTAACAGAATCGAGCACACGCATTTTGGACTCTTTGTATGAGCCTATCCGTACGAGCCAGCAAACGTGGGCCGTAAACCGTATCAGCGTAATTTAGTTTAGATAGTACAAGGGTTTCGATCAGCTGTTCGCGAAGCTTTTCAGACAGGTAAGGCCTCATTTTATATAGCAGTTTCAGGCGGTAAAAACAGTTTCTCACAGAGTTAGCGACGTGTTTCTCAAACCTAAGGCTGTTGTCCATACACAACCCTAGGTTCCGCGCCTCATTAACTCGGTCAATAGGCTCGCCCATTAGAGTCAAATTAAGGCTCAAAGGTAGCTTCTTTAACTGCTGCCTCGTACCAAACAACATATACTTGGTTTTTAATGGGTTTAAAGCTAAACAGTTCTCATCTGACCAAGTGGCGATTCTTTCCAGGTCATCATTTAGGTCTTTAATAGCTGAGTCAATAGCGTCGGGCTTAAAGGATAAATATATTTGCACATCGTCAGCATAAATGTGATATTTGCATTTCTGCAGACACTTTATTATGTCTGCACAATACAGAATAAAAATAATCGGACCCAGGATAGATCCCTGAGGAACTCCTCTTTCTATAGAAGTAAGGGCCGAAGACAGGGTAGTACCGTCCGGCAACCGTAATTCTACGAGTTGTTTTCTGTCACTGAGGTAACTGTGGAACCACTGGATTGCATTGTTGTCAAAACCGTAGTATTTTAACTTAGATAGTAACAATGGTACATTTATGCAATCAAATGCACGGGAAAAATCAAGTAGCACCATAAGTGTGCACATACCCTTATCTTGGGCTGACAAAATATTATCGGTGACGTCCAGCAACGCCGTAGAAGTACTGCGCTGTTTCCTGAATCCAGATTGTAGGTCAGGTAGTATCTCGTTCTGTTCTAAAAACTTAGTTAATTGACGGCATACTACCTTCTCCATTACCTTTGAAAGACAGGGCAGAACACTGACAGGCCGCAAGTCTTTAACCTCAATAGGGTTTGGATTCTTGGGTAGAGGTCTAACTATTGCAATTTTCCATTGGTAGGGAAACTTAGCTGTCCATATCGAGCAATTAATCATGTCAGTGATAGATTCTAAGGTGTATGGCATAGTCAGGGTAAGCATGCTCAAGGTTATATTGTCGTAACCTTCAGCATTAGACTTTAAGTCAGATATGATGCGGGAGACATCATTTTGGTCTACCGGACCAAGTGTGAAAGTAGCTTCACTATATCTGTTGGTCTCATAAAATGATATAAGCGAAATGCTAGCTACTGGGTTTCCAGGGACCGTCAAAAAAGTGTTATTAATAAGGTCCGCGTTTCTAAAATGTGAGGGAAGGTCTAATCTTTGCTTAGAGGGTGCAAACGTGGATTTAATGTTCTTCCACAGTAATTTAGGATTATTAATTTTATTATTTATGTTGTGTTTGAAATATGCAATTTTTTCATGATACAATGAACTTTCAACTAAAGATTTTAATTGTTTGTAGTATTTTTTTTTTACTTCTGATTGCGTACATCTATACTTGCCTAGTGCATTGTCTCGTAATTGCATCATAATTTTGATAGTGTCCGTAATCCAAGGATAGGATAGTTCCTTAATAGTGCAGGTTTTTAGAGGTGCGTGGACATCAAACAAAGATATTATGCAGTGATTAAAAGTATCGACCATCTCATTAATATCGGCTTGTTCAGACACACGCTCAATGTTTGATTGTGTTAAATCCTTAGAGAAACTTTCCAAACATATGTCTTTAATTGGCCTAAATCTAGTTACATAAGGTATAAACTTGTCCCGCTTTATATGAAATTCACTGATTAAAATGGAGTGGCCGGTAATCGAACCAAAGGATTCCACCGTCGTGTATCTAGGCTTTAGGTCTGTGCACAGTAGGTCGATCAGAGTTTCACTAGTATCTGTAAAGTGAGTCGGCATCGTGACTAGCTGAGAGAGACTCGTGTAATTTAAAAATTCTTGCACCTTTTTAGTTTTAGTCTCGCTAACGTTGAGCATATTTACATTAAAATCGCCGAGCAAAATGTAATGATCACAATGTCCCAGTGAGGTAAAAGTATTTGTGATGGCATCCAAGAAGAGGTCAATGTCAAGCCAAGGTGGTCGATACGCAGTGCCAATGGCAATTTTTTTTCCGCTTAGCGTGATTGTGAGCCACATCTGTTCGACGGAATCGAACTTGGGATCAACCGTGCCAGAACAGATACGCGCGCTCAGGCCCCGGCGCAGGTAAAAACCAACACCCCCACCACGCCCCGCTCGAACAGCCGTAGGCCGCGGAGTGTGACGTAGCCGGTAGCCGGGGACAATAGGCGCGCGCCCCTCCTCACCCGCCCGAAGCCAAGTCTCGTTTATTGCCATAACATCAAAATTATGCCTGTCCATTGCACAAATCAAATCGTCATGGCCTGTTCCCAGAGACCCTGCGTTGAGGAAGCCAACCTTAAAATATCTACCACTTTTAGGCATCATGGCAATATTGAAAAAAGGCTACTAAACTTATCATTTGTTTTGACCTGTATTGCGTATTTGTTCGAAAATATCTGATAAAAAATACTAACATTATTGGCTTGAAAAGAAAAATTGTATAGCTATTTGGATAGGATATTGAATAGTAGATAAATGTAATTATAATATTTAGAAATCTGAATATGTTTGAAATTCGTGCTTGTGATGCTTGTATGTTGGTGTAAATAATTAATATAATACGTTTATGTAGAAACCGGTTAATGAGCCCACTGAGTTGGGCCGCCGTATGACACACAGCTGCGACGATTAACAAAAACAATAGATCACAATAATTGTTGCGCCATGACCATTTAGCGACACACAGTATTGACGCCATGGGTACCTTATAAACTAAAAACACGCAGCAAAAATACATTGAAAACAAAACGGAATTTAAAAAGTTAATGAAAATAATAATAATTAGAAAGAAAAGTTTACCAAAAAAATCGTTAAATTTAGGACAGCATGTGGCCGTCGGTAACCGACAGAGGTGTGGGTTCAAATACGCGCTGTATATCTGCCTCGCAGCTGATTTGGAAAGTGGCGTCTCCGGGTTTGTTACGGGCAAGAATACGGCCTCGTTTACACCACACAAATTGCCACCCGAGTCGTCCCCCAGCCTCTCGCGCCTTCCGAAATAATTCCCGATTTTGCTTGGTAAGACGCTCGTTGACGTAAAATCGCGCTGACGGGCCGGGCATCCCGAGATCAGCAGAAGTCATGCCACGACGTACTCGTGCGGCCTCCAACAACTCGTTGCGAAGATCGCGGCGCGCAAAGCGCACGACGAGAAAGCGCGGGCGGGATTCCACCGGCGTTGGCTGCGTTGCATTTATGCGTCTCCCTCCTAGTCGCTCGGCGCTCACAATATCGCGAGTCTCCACATTTACGCCCATTTTAGACGCCACCAACATAGCCGTATGGACAGGGTTTTCACCACTCGCCTCAGGCAAGTTTGATATTTGTATATCTGTGGCTAGTAGCTCCTGATCGCGAACATTTATGTCACTCCGCAATTGGGCAATTAAATGATGCACATCCGACGACACCTGGGCGTGAACCGGTTTTTGGTTTTCCATAATGGCCACTCTTTCCTCCAAACTGCTCATACGGTCATTTGTGGACTTTAGAGACGATCTCAAATCAGCCAAGTCATTTCGCAGTAACTGAAACTCACTCCGTACTGTGTTGATAAAATCTTCCTTAAACTTCCTCAGCTCGGAGGTGAAGTCTATGGAGAGTTCAGTAGTCGCATCCGAAGCAGTGACGTTAATTGGACTCGTATCCATGAGATTTACCGAGCTCTCATCCAGTGATTCCTTGGTCTGCCCTCGTACTGGCGTTTCGGACCGGTTGTCCCGCACTAGGTTCTTCTTGCACTCCGGGCAGTGCCAGGGAGATGCTATGGGACCTGCTTGGTTCAACCCAGCGCACTGCCGGTGATACCACAACACACATTTGTTGCATTTAGCGGCATCTACCGACGCGAGAAATTTACCGCAGGCTCCGCACTTGACCATCGTAAAATACTCGATCTTGTGTCTTCGATAGATCTACAAGCAGTTTGCCTTGAAAATGATAGATGGCGCTGTTTTCAAAATGTGCGTTACGGCAATTTCTATGGTGTTATGGCAAGATGTGACACCATAAGACGTAACACAGTAACTATGCCAAGAAACGCACACACTGAAGCTATGTCACTAAGTATTTTCAGACACTGCGCAAAACGACTGTTATTATTTATACGTATCGGGTAGAAGTTTAGCAGTACCAGAATGGTATGGAGTTTTTGGTGTTTTATTTATTGTACACAGCACTGATTCACAGGATAATAGCGTCACTTGTAAGTTGCAACTTGTTAATGACTTTCACAATAAAGTTTTTGTAAATAAAGTACTTGTTTTTATTTTAAGAACTTGAGATATATTTTGATACTGTCACTCGATAAAAGATCCGATACCCTTCCCGTGACGATAGCTGATGCAGATCTCGCATTCAGATCAAAGTTAGATGGAAGTCTCGAACTTATGAATATTTAAATCTAAAGTGGATAACGCTAAAAATAGAAAGGAATCCCCAAACGCCTGTTCAAAAAACCTGAAACCTATTCCGGATCAGATTCGATCCTTATTTATGAAGCATCCTTTTACTTCAAAAGCCTGTAGACTGTATGAAGTCATAATTCGTGTGAGTAGGCGGCAGTGGGTGTGTGACTCGTAAATTATCAGGCCTCATGTGAACCCGTGTAGTTACGAGGATGAGAGTTCTTCAAACTTAATACTTACACCACAATGATAACCCTTCCTTTTGGATTTGCGTAGTCGGGTAAAAGGTGGGTGACGAAAAAGCAGAAGTTTAGATTTTAAAGCAAACATAAGGAATTGGATGAGGATAGTAATTATAGGCAAGACAATCCCAAAACGAGTGTAAACATCCTCGCAGTAAATAAATCTAGTCACTGAGCGACCAATTGAAATAGTAGAGGCGCGTGAAAGAAGAGAAGTGAACGAAAAGGTTAACGCAATTGTTACGAATAAGTAACGCGTGGGGTTCTGAATAGGGCACGTAGTACTACCTCATGACTCAAATGTTATTTTCGAATAAATTGCCTTTAGCCCCACGTTTCTACCCAACGACAATTTATCTAAGTACAGCTTTGAGAAAACTGCAGAAATATTATTTCAACAATACTGATGACGCGGACGTTTCTAAAGGAGTTGTAGAGAGAGAAGCAAAACAATCTCAATGAAAAATATTTTGAGCCCTCTCTAATAATTCAAGTACGGTGTCAAACGACAAAAAGCACGTGCGTTGTCAAAAATACCTTATAGCGCATCGTCTTGACGCGTAACGAGCCGACAAATCAGAGGACGCCTCGCGCCGAACGGCTATCAAATTAAAATTAAACCGAGCGCTGTGATTGGTCGGCTGGCGGCGTGCGCGAGTGCGCGGAGTGGGGGACGCGATCAATACGAGACGCGTTACGTAACCAAAGCAGTCGCCGCCTTAACAGACAACACCCTTTGGTGCTATTATCTAACCTATTCACATAGTGGTAGGGGTTATTTTCCCGTGGAGATATTTCTCTGTTTCCAGGCGCAACTCCTCCATACATCCGACTCAAGTTTGTGGAGCTGCGTTTCCGGCGATGATCAGTTTACATTGTAGCTTTACAGAATTAGTTGCGAGAATTTTCTGATACCAACTTTGTAATGGAAGATTCAAATTAGAGGATTTTGCAGGCTTTTGTATTACTGGGACTTCGAATTGTTTGCTAAAATTAGGAAATATTATTTTTGTCTTTCAGTGTTTGTTGCCAACTTTAGAAAATACTGTCGTTACGAGATTATGTTCAGCTTCTATTAGCATCAAATTCTCATTTCTACCAAAGTTATTGTTTTAGTAATCAGGATAGGGTAGGGTTTAGTCGGTAATCAAACCCTTTCAAAATTAGACTCATGGGAAACCAAAGCTGCTCAATCCTTTATTTACATTGCTATGAGGGTAGCTGCTAATACGAACAATTTACGACCGAGAGCACCCCTCAATTATTAAATCTAATCGTGCGACCTGCGATAAACAGCGCTACCTGTCGATTGAACCATGCATTTTACAAAACGTGAGTATATCGAATGTCAAACCATTCTTTATGAAGAATCGAATTCCAATTCTGTATCTCGTCGTATTTTTGCCAGGAAATAAGATTTCGCACATTGGAAAGAAATAAGATGTCTTTGAAAGAAACTGATTTCCAGTAACATTGTTTGGTGAATGTATTGTCTTTGATCAGATTTGTCTTTGACATATTAATCAGGTTGGAGGCAAGGATCTTTACAACATATAATGAAGGATAAGGTTCTCTTTTAAACGATAAAATAAGCTATAATTAAAGAATATGCATGTGGCAATTACATGTTATGTTAACAAAATATTCAGATTATACTAAACATAATAACCCGTATTACACAAGTCAAGGAAATCTTCACAAAATCCTCAATACCGGAAAATATATTCTATCAAAGCTGCCCTTTGAAAAATACGCGATCATGCTCGTTCAGAGGCTTAGCTCAACTCCGCAGTATTCAAATGTCCGTCTTCCATAAAGATTTGAGAGTCGATAGAAATCTTGAATAATAGAATATCTGAACCTTGGAGCTTGTACATTCTGGATTTATCATCTTTGTTATAGAATCTTCGTTTAATCTTGTGACTTTGTATTGTTTATTGAGATTATCTAATTTGTTAGCTGTTTCTTGCGGAGGATTGTGAATGAAATCGGTTATTCTATTGTTGTCATCTTTATTAGAAGAAATAGCACCTATTGATAAAGTAGGACTTAATTTTTCATGTTATAAACTTTCGTGTTAGTCTTATTAACTTTAAGTAATCAGAGGAGCTTCGTTTACGTAGCCAAATTTTGATAGTGTTAAAATCACTTTGGTACTTTAGGAACCTTCAAAATACACTGAAAAGGATGATGACAAAGAACAAAGCTGAAAGTGACCTAGCTGCTAACAAAACCTGGATCACTGTTAACTCTAAATTACCCTTACACGCCTACAAAAGCGACTTTTATATATTTTTTGCCCCCATCAACGTCGTTGTAATGAAGATTAATGACAAATGGACCTTCATGTTGAATAACCCAGTATTAATGTCCTGCCACCGTGTCCTGCATTATATTGTTACATTCTGGTGCAAAAAATACGTAATTGACTATGATTTATTTTGGCAATTTATAAAAGTTGTATCTGATACGACTGGGTGGTTCGGTCTCGTATTTTATTTTAAAATATTGGTTCCGATAATGCCTCATTTCTGATATGTATCAACAAAACAAAATAACATTATCGAATCCAATCATTTACTTTGCTCAATTTGCCAATTTCATTCTCTACCAACATAAACTTTTTTGCTGCAAGTTTCATCGAAAAAGTATTTACTAAAATCTGTGAAAGCGTTATTTTCTCCGTAATGTAAACAGAACAACTTCTAAATTACAATCATGACCACACGGTAGTTGTTACTCTTGGTCGAGGTTTGTGACAGGTCAGACCAATACGGAATAGATCGCATTTGCCAGGAAAGATCTCACAGTCCCAATACAATTTAGATATCGGTCCCTAAGTAATTTAACCGATTTTTCGTACATTTAATCAGAATTTAGATCTGCCTATGTCCGAAACCGCGCCCCGGTTTATACTTGGGTTCGAGGTTCTTTTTGATTAAGCTTGTAGCTCTTCGGTACCCGCAATTACAGATACAATTAAAATAACAATGCACCGTACCCGATCGAGTACGGCTGGAGTACCTAACGGTTTTATTTCAACTTCATGATTTATTTTTTAATGGAACTGAAGCCGATTTGAATTCATATTTAGAACTTCCGAATGCTATCCTTTTTCAATGAGATATTGAATATCTGAGATCTAAGTAAGGAGATATTTGCTATTTTTATAAATACCTTCTTGGTGATTGTGTTGCTTTGTGGTGTTATATGTCGAGATTGACCTTTTCACTACAAAAATCTTCAACTCTGAAAGATTATGTATGCATATTTACATAAACTAGGTCGCAAACACGTTTAGCATTCTCATAAAAAGAAACTCTTACGCAGACCCTAGGCGAGACCCATTTACTTCGGAATGATTCATTTTTATGCAACAGTATCCATATAATCACCCTTACTTAATGTATTTGCTTGTGTAACACTCACTTCTATTTATGGAAATGGGGGAGAATTACTTTTTTCTTTCAAGTGTATTTCTAGGTCGTGACACCGTTCGTTAATTTACTTTATTGTCGTGCTTCATAATTACTTTCAGTCGTTGTTATTTTTAGTGAGATTTTTTTAGCTTTGAGACTGAAAGGCGTTTTATGAATCGATTTGTATGATTTAGTAAAGAGTCGTTGTTTCAAAACATTTAGTGACTTGGGCGTTAAAAATAGATATGTGAGGATTGTCTTTTGGAAGACAACTTCAGTCGTAGACTGAAGTCTATCGTATACGCTGTTGACGATAGATTCTACACTTATTTTCAGTCACTGATTATTTTCAATGCTTCGTGCCTCGTTGGTCCAGTGGTCTGGGTTCGTGACGTCCTGGTTTCGATTCCTGGGTCGGCCAAAGTGTTATTGGGTTTTTCCATCAGAAATTCCTCATTAGCAGCCTCGGAGTCTGGATTTGTGCCCAGCTGATGGCAATAGGCTCGCCCCCTATTATATGGGACTTAAACACAACTGGCGAAATGTGGGTATACTGTTAGCTATGCTTCTTTTTAACCCTTCGGGGATGAGAAAGCGTGATTTTAATATTATTTTATTTTAATGTTCTAACAAACCATTTTTCTTGTTACAGGTAAGTGTTGAAACTCTCCAACACCTTCATCATCACAACGTAATGTCACAGCACGGTAGGTGAACCACAAGCTCTTACGTCGTAAAGACAGTTTAGCTCCCACTTCAGAGATCTACTCAACCCTGGCACGGCACAGCCAATTACGGCTGTCTGTGACGACGCTCTAAACATTTCAAGTGTTGTTTGCCGCTGCCTCTGATGACAGTTTTGAAGACCAGAACTGCTTAGATGATGTTTTGCTAAGTACTTTATGCTAAACTGAGCTTGAAGTTTGTTTTGATGGTGGCAAACCATCTTGCTCTTGCAATGAGTATAAAAATGGGAAAAGTTCATAGTTCTAAAACTCGACATGAATACTGTTCGGAAAATAGAAGCAATGGGTAAATAGATTCAGCTGCATAGATAACCGGTTTCGTATTGGTTTTATTAGGAATCGTTGTTTGGCTCCATGCCCCAAGTCGAATTGCAAAGGAATTTACTACTAGTGATAACAAACAAGTTTTAGAATTACATTTTGAATTTGTAACTTCATTTCAAATATCAAACCAACGCTATATACTGTTAACTACTGGCGAAGACACGGAAAGTAACATTTTACAACCTTGAGTGATTACGTCAACATCCTTCCACGAAATATGTTTTATTTACTTCCATAAAAGACTTCGGATGTTATCAGCAGCCGTCGGGATAATTTCCGGCGGCAGACGGGAGACCAATAAACACACGAGACAATAAACGGGCGCAAATAACTATTCTACGTAGGTAGATAGCAATTCATCCAGTTATAACCTAATCTGTCCCTCTTCGAAGTCTCTAATGGGTTGCGTAACCAATAGATGAAGTTGGGGTGTAATCAAAGTGGCCAGCTAACTTAGTGGTCTTGATAATTTGTTGACTTCAAAGGCTATATTTGAACGCTAATGTAATTGAAGTTTCTGGCTTTAAATAGTTCTCTCTGTCTCTTCTATTAGCTCTGCCATTTTGTTCTGAACTATGCTCCAGCCTGCACAGACTTAGGCACTTTAGTGCGAGATAACTGTTAATTTAATTACAGAAGTTTCGTAAAAGCAGAGTGAGATTTCCCCGGTATTTATTTTCTCAGAGGAGTGTACTAGCGCTCGTATAAATAGTAACTGTGAAGCACTCTCGTAATGAAAACCTCTGCTCTGATTATATTTTGCTACTTAATTGAGATGACGACGTAACTGAAAACTGGTATATTTGCATCACAAAGCGATGGTAAATTTTGCAGCTTCCTAAATAAATCCATTTAATTCAAAACAATAGCAGCCATATTCAATTTGGGTGAACGGTTGAATAACATTTATATTCTGGACAGAGGAGCAATTCTCATAAATAATTATGTTCTCTTGGATCTTGCTAAAAGGTACCAACAACTACGTAAGAGTTGCAGAAGTTATGGCTATCGTCGTCGCGGCGCCGTCGCCTGCACATTACAGGCGCTTAATGTTTCAATTTCAACTGCTAGACTAATGTTGACAGTTGCTGCTATGTCTGGATCTTATTGTCTTGTTTTTGTGCAAACACACCCTTCGAGTTCACTTAGATGACTTGCTGGTTTCATTCTACACGGAGATTTCGGAGAACAAAGCTTGCAAAATTAGTAAAATTACAGTATCACATTACACGTCATGAATGAATTTGTATGTAAAGAGGATCTAGAATTAAATGCAAATGCCGTGCCAGAGACTTAGACGGCTGTATTTATTCCAGCTGAAACATTCTAACGAGTTCCCATTGCAAATAGACACGTAGGATTACATGTTCAACCACATTTAGTGCAAACGTATCTACGTTTTGGTACTCAAAGTATTTTCCAAAGTAACTAAAATTTAATTACCACTATAAATTCCATCAAAATTAAATAACTTTGTAGAGCTTTATTCTAAAATGTTAAGCACTTACAACATTCACCATTACACCACCTAGTTAGAAACTGTACGGGCCCAGTGAAACTTTATTAAATTTGAACGCAGCAGGTAGTACATTATAACACACATTGCTAGCCGACGTGCATGCAATTTAGTCGCTTCCCGGTGTGCGAAACTTCCCACGTTTGTTCCATCGACCTTGCGGGTAGTCAGAAATTGTGAAGCTTTGTTGAGCCAATATGTAGGGAGGGTAGGTAGGTATATTTTTGCTTCTGTCGGAGTTACGGCAGCAACAGTTAATTAAATCTTGTGTTCGACGTATTTGTGGCTAGCGGCGCTCTATTGGCTGTGGATGACATGGCGGCTTATAGTTTTGACGTTTATTGTGGAAGTTGATTGAAACCGTTTGATAAATGAAAACAACGTACCTTCAACTATCTAAATATATAAAAGAAGAAACTGACTGACTGACTGACTGACTGACTGACTGACTGACTGACTGACTGACTCATCTATCAACGCACAGCCCAAACCGCTGGGTCTACAGATTCCAAATTTGGCAAGTAGGTTCCTTATGTGGTCTAGGGGTGCACTAAGAAAGGATTTTTCAAAATTCATCCCCTAAGGGGGTTAAACGGGGCTCCAAAGTTTGTATGGGGAAACAAGATTAGTTAGACTGTTTTATTCGAAACTTTACAGGAGTGCTCCTATTGATAAATGAGTAGAAACGGGTTTCAGGTTTTTTCAGAATTCAACCCCTAAGAGGAGGAAATGGGGTGGCAAAGTATAAAAATCAATGCACAGCCCAAACCGCTGAGTCTAGAGATTCCAAATTGGGCAAGTAGGTTCCTTATGTGGTCTAGGGGTGCACTAAGAAAGGATTTTTCAAAATTCAACCCCTAAGGGGATTAAACGGGAATCTAAAGTTTGTATGGGTAAAACAAGATTAGTTAGACTATTTTATTCGAAACTTCACAGGAGTGCTCCTATTGATAATTGAGTAGAAACGGGTTTCAGTTTTTTTCAGAATTCAACCCCTAAGAGGGGGAAATAGGGTGGCAAAGTATAAAAATCAATGCCGGGCCCAAACCGCTGAGTCTAAAGATTACAAATTTGGCAAGTAGGTTCCTTATGTGGTCTAGGGGTGCACTAAGAAAGGATTTTTCAAAATTCAACCCCTAAGGGGATTAAACGGGAATCTAAAGTTTGTATGGGTAAAACAAGATTAGTTAGACTATTTTATTCGAAACTTCACAGGAGTGCTCCTATTGATAAATGAGTAGAAACGGGTTTCAGGTTTTTACAGAATTCAACCCCTAAGAGGGGGAAATGGGGTGGCAAAGTATAAAAATCAATGCACAGCCCAAACCGCTGAATCTAGAGATTCCAAATTTGGCACAAAGGTTCTTTATGAGGTTTAGGGGTGCATTTAGAAAGGATTTTTCAAAATTCACCCCCTTAGGGGTTGGAACGGGAGTCCAAAGATTACGTGGGGAAATAAGATTTGTTAGACTACTTTATTCGAAACTTAACAGGAGTACTCCTATCGATAAATGAATTAACGTTTGTTTCAGTTTTTTTTTTCAGTATTCAACCCGTAAAGGGAGAAATGGGGTAACAAAGCCTGAAATTCAACATAGTTATTATTTTTATGGTGAATTGGGTCGGGTGTATTACAAAAACAACGATTTTAAGATTTAATGTGGCAGACCTGAAATACTACTATTCCCTGTTGGGGTGCGATGGGGTTGAAATGTCTAAAAATCAATATGGGTGTCGATACCGAGATTATCAGGGGTGCTGATTACGAAAATGGCATTTATTTTGAGATCCAGATGATAATGATTGTGATTACGATGATGATGATTGTGATGATGATGATTTTGATTACGATGATAATGATTGTGATTACGATGATGATGATTGTGATTATGATGATTGTGATAACGATGATAATGCTTGTGATTACAATGATAATAAGTGTGATAACGATGATGGTGATTGTGATAGTGATTGTGATTGTAATGGTGATTGTGACAGTGACGGTGATTGTGATAGTGTCGGTGATTGTGATGGTGATAGCGATGGTTGTGATAACGAGGACGGAGATTGTGATGATGATGATTGTGATTAAGATGATAATGATTGTGATTACGATGATAATGATTGTGATAACGATGATGGTGATTGTGATAGTGATTTTGATGATGACTGTGATGGTGATAGTGATTGTGATGGTGATTGTGAAAGTGGCAGTGATTGTGATGGTGATAGCGATGGTGATTGTGATTGTGATTGTGACAGTGATGGTGATTGTTATAATGATGTAGATTATTGTGATTACAATGATAATGATTGTGATAACGAGGGTAGTGATTGTGATGGTGATTGTGATGGTGATGGTGATTGTGATGGTGATTGTGATTTTGATTGTGATAGTGTTGGTGATTGTGATAATGATGGTGATTGTGATAATGATTGTGGTTGAGATAGTGATGGCGATTGTGATCATGATGATTGTAATTAAGATGATAGTGATTGGGATTACGATGATAATGATTATGATTACGATTATAATGATTGTGATGACGAGGATGGAGATTGTGATGACGAGGATGGAGATTGTGATGATGATGATTGTGAATACGATGATAATGGTAGTGATTACGATGATAGTGATTGTGATAATGATGATAGCGATTGTGATTACAATGATAATGATTGTGATAACGATGATGGTGATTGTGATACTGATTTTGATGATGATTGTGATGGTGATGATGATTGTGATAGTTATTCTGAGAGTGGTGTTGATTGTGATGGTGATAGCGATGGTGATTGTGATGGTGATTGTGATGGTAATTGTGATAGTGATTGTGATGGTGATTGTGATGGTGATTGTGATGGTGATTGTGATGGTGATTGTGATGGTGATTGTGATGGTGATTGTGATGGTGATTGTGATGGTGATTGTGATGGTGATTGTGATGGTGATTGTGATGGTGATTGTGATGGTGATTGTGATGGTGATTGTGATGGTGATTGTGATGGTGATTGTGATGGTGGTTGTGATGGTGATTGTGATGGTGATTGTGATGGTGATTGTGATGGTGATTGTGATGGTGATTGTGATGGTGATTGTGATGGTGATAGTGATTGTGATGGTGATTGTGATGGTGATTGTGATGGTGATTGTGATGGTGATTGTGATGGTGATTGTGATGGTGATTGTGATGGTGATTGTGATGGTGATTGTGATGGTGATGGTGATGGTGATTGTGATAGTGATTGTGATAGCGATAGTGATGGGGATTGTGATGGTGATTGTGATTGTGATAGTGATGGTGATTGTGATTGTTATGGTGGTTGTGATGGTGATTGTGATAATGATTGTGGTAATTATGGTGGTTGTGTTAATGATGATAATTGGTGATTATGATGGTGACTGTGATAGTGATGGTGATGGGGATTGTGATGGTGATTGTGATTGTGATTGTGATTGTGATAGTGATAGTGATGGAGATTGTGATAATGATGGCGGTTGTGATAGTGATGGTGATTGTGATAATAATAATTGTGATGATTATGAAATGTGGCACATAGATAGTTTATAACCTGGATTAACATGAAGGACACTATTATCCATTTAGTATGATCCAGTGGGACAGTTACCGAACTTCACGCGGGCGAAGCCGCGGGCAACAGCTAGTAAATATATAAAAGAAGAAACTGACTGACTGACTGACTGACTGACTGACTGACTGACTGACTCATCTATCAACGCACAGCCCAAACCGCTGGGTCTACAGATTCCAAATTTGGCAAGTAGGTTTCTTATGTGGTCTAGGGGTGCACTAAGAAACGATTTTTCAAAATTCACCCCCTAAGGGGGTTAAACGGGGCTCCAAAGTTTGTATGGGGAAACAAGATTAGTTAGACTATTTTATTCGAAACTTCACAGAAGTTCTCCTATTGATAAATGAGTAGAAACGGGTTTCAGGGTTTTTCAAAATTCAACCCCTAAGAGGGGGAAATGGGGTGGCAAATTATAAAAATCAATGAATAGCCCAAACCGCTGAGTCTAGAGATTCCAAATTTGGCACATTGGTTCCTTATGTGGTCTAAGGGTGCACTAAGAAAGGATTTTTCAAAATTCAACCCCAAAGGGGTTAAACGGGGCTTCAAAGTTTGTATGGGGAAACAAAATTAGTTAGACTATTTTATTCGAAACTTCACAAGAGTGCTCCTATTGATAAGTGAGTAGAATCGGGTTTCAGAGTTTTTCAGAATTCAACCCCTAAGAGGGGGAAATGGGGTGGCAAAGTTTAAAAATCAATGCACAGCCCAAACCGCTGGTTCTACAAATTTCAAATTTGGCACAAAGGTTCTTTATGAGGTTTAGGGGTGCATTAAGAAAGGATTTTTCAAAATTCACCCCCTTAGGTTGGAACGGGAGTCCAAAGATTACGTGGGGAAATAAGATTAGTTAGACTACTTTATTCGAAACTTAACAGGAGTACTCCTATCGATAAATGAGTTAACGTTTGTGTTTCAGTTTTTTTTCAGAATTCAACCCCAAAGGGGAAATGGGGTAACAAAGCCTGAAATTCAATATAGGTATTGTTTTTATGGTGAATTGGGTCGGGTGTATTACAAAAACAACGATTTTAAGATTTAATGTGGCAGACCTGAAATACTACCTTTCCCTGTTGGGGTGCGATGGGGTTGAAATGTCTAAAAATCAATATGGGTGTCGATACCGAGATTAGCAGGGGTGCTGATTACGAAAATGGCATTTATTTTGAGATCCAGATGATAATGATTGTGATTACGATGATGATGATTGTGATAATGACGACGATGATTGTGATGACGATGATTTTGATTACGATGATAATGATTGTGATTACGATGATGATGATTGTGATAATGATGATTGTGATAACGATGATAATGATTGTGATTACAATGATAATAAGTGTGATAACGATGATGGTGATTGTGATAGTGATTGTGATTGTAATGGTGATTGTGACAGTGACGGTGATTGTGATAGTGTCGGTGATTTTGATAGTGATAGCGATGGTTGTGATAGCGATGGTTGTGATAGCGATGGTTGTGATAGCGATGGTTGTGATAACGAGGACGGAGATTGTGATGATGATGATTGTGATTAAGATGATAATGATTGTGATTACGATGATAATGATTGTGATAACGATGATGATGATTGTGATAGTGATTTTGATGGTGATTGTGATGGTGATGCTGATTGTGATGGTGATATTGAAAGTGGCAGTGATTGTGATGGTGATAGCGATGGTGATTGTGATTGTGATTGTGACGGTGATGGTGATTGTAATAATGATGTAGATTATTGTGATTACTATGATAAAGATTGTGATAACGAGGGTAGTGATTGTGATGGTGATAATGATGGTGATTGTGATGGTGATGGTGATTGTGATTTTGATTGTGATAGTGTTGGTGATTGTGATAATGATGGTGATTGTGATAATGATTGTGGTTGAGATAGTGATGGCGATTGTGATCATGATGATTGTGATTACGATTATAATGATTGTGATGACGAGGATGAATATTGTGATGATGATGATTGTGAATATGATGATAATGGTTGTGATTACGATGAAAGTGATTGTGATAATGATGATAGCGATTGTGATTACGATGATAATGATTGTGATAACGATGATGGTGATTGTGATACTGATTTTGACGGTAATTGTGATGGTGATTGTGATGGTGATTGTGATGGTGATTGTGATGGTGATTGTGATGGTGATTGTGATGGTGATTGTGATGGTGATTGTGATGGTGATTGTGATGGTGATTGTGATGGTGATTGTGATGGTGATTGTGATGGTGATTGTGATGGTGATTGTGAAGGTGATTGTGATGGTGATTGTGATGGTGATTGTGATGGTGATGGTTATTGTGATGGAGATTGTGATGGTGATTGTGATGGTGATTGTGATGGTGATTGTGATGGTGATTGTGATGGTGATTGTGATGGTGATTGTGATGGTGATTGTGATGGTGATTGTGATGGTGATTGTGATGGTGATTGTGATGGTGATTGTGATGGTGATAGCGAAGGTGATAGCGATGGTGATAGCGATGGTGATTGTGATGGTGATTGTGATGGTGATTGTGATGGTGATTGTGATGATGATTGTGATGGTGATTGTGATTGTGATACTGATTTTGATGGTGATTGTGATGATGATGATGATTGTGATAGTTATTCTGAGAGTGGTGATGATTGTGATGGTGAGTGTGATTACGATGATAATTATTGTGATAACGATGATGGTGTTTGCGATAGTTATTTTGATGGTGATTGTGATGGTGATGGTGATTGTGATAGTGATTGTGATAGTGATAGTGATGGGGATTGTGATGGTGATTATGATTGTGATGGTGATTGTGATTGTTATGGTGATTGTGATAGTGATGGTGATTGTGATTGTTATGGTGATTGTGATGGTGATTGAGATAGTGATGGTGATGGTGAGTGTGATAATGACTGTGATTACGATGATAATTATTGTGATAACGATGATGGTGATTGTGATAGTTATTTTGATGGTGATTGTGATGGTGATGGTGATTGTGATAGTGATTGTGATAGCGATAGTGATGGGGATTGTGATGGTGATTGTGATGGTGATTGTGATGGTGATTGTGATGGTGATTGTGATGGTGATTGTGATGGTGATTGTGATGGTGATTATGATGGTGATTGTGATGGTGATTTTGATGGTGATTGTGATGGTGATTGTGATGGTGATTGTGATGGTGATTGTGATGGTGATTGTGATAGTTATTTTGATGGTGATTGTGATGGTGATGGTGATTGTGATAGTGATTGTGATAGCGGTAGTGATGGGGATTGTGATTGTCACAGTGATGGTGATTGTGATTGTGATTGTTATGGTGATTGTGATGGTGATTATGATAATGATTGTGGTAATTATGGTGGTTGTGTTAATGATGATAATTGGTGATAATGATGGTGACTGTGATAGTGATGGTGATGGGGATTGTGATGGTGATTGTGATAGTGATAGTGATGGTGATTGTGATAATGATGGCGGTTGTGATAGTGATGGTGATTGTGATAATAATAATTGTGATGATTAAGAAATGTGGCACATAGATAGTTTATAACCTGGATTAACATGGAGGACACTATTATCCCTTTAGTTCATACTAAAGGGATAATAGTGTCCTCCATGTTAATCATCAATCAATCATAACTTGATCATCAAGTGGGACAGTTTCCGAACTTCACGCGGGCGAAGCCGCGGGCAACAGCTAGTATTTCATACAAGCCAACAAGCACGGCTTGCTCTTCTTCATGTTAGGGTTTCTGAACAGTCTGGTTGTTTTATGGGCTTTTCGAATTGTTGGCCCGCTAATGATTGGAATCATAGAGTTCATTGAGTTAGTAAGTCAATTATTAAGATAACTTTGAAAAAATATTTAGCGTATCGTCGTCGTTATCGATTTGCAGTTATTAAAAAGATCCTAGCACCAAATAACAGAAAAAAAGAACGCAGACTCTTTCAATATTTTGTTTTGCTTGATTCCGAACTTTCCCTGCGATATTTCAATAAGACTTGTATAATAAAAAAGAGAAAAAAGAAAACTAATAAAAACGTAGTTTCGTATCTAAGTAGCGTATACGATCTAGTTACATTAAAGTTTATTTACGTAGAAATTTTCTCGCGGGGGAAGTAGCCAATCCGCTTTAAGTTCGCAACTTTCCATAAGCCGGGACGAAGAGGTGGTGCAGACTACGTAACGAAGTAGATATTTTTTAAATTAGATTCTGAGCTAAAGGTTGGGAATTCTCGGTGGATTACGGTCCGGGTTATCATCAGCTGTACCGCGACTGACGTAGACGATGTTGTGGTAACTTTATCGTCGTGAACAGAAGTTATTTCATATAAGTTTATCTTAGTCTTTTGTTTCCTTGTACAGAAAGGAAAACGAAGTCAATGTCAGCTGAGAAAAACGGATTACAAGGGTAGCCTCTAAGATGCTTTTGTAATACGTTTTCGTTAGTAGACTTACGATTTGTCCTAGCTACATGATTAGAGAAGTAATCTACGTGTGGAGGTTTACTATATTAGCAAGTATTTGTATTCAGAGAATATAATTTGTTCTTCTCTTAATAATTAATTTACATGTTCCAGAAATAGATTTCTGGAAGACTCTCCCACATTTTTTTATTAAGAGGTATAATTCCTAATAGTCACCACCCAACGATTTCGAGTTAGGTTTACCAATGGCCCTTCCAGTAGCAGTAACGATAAGTACAAATTAAAGTAACAAATACATACATTTGTATTCACTCCTCGATGCCAGCCGTCTAAGTAGCCAAGATACGACTCGTAATTACGAGTTGAGGCATTTTAAGGACTCGTAAAACCAGACATTGTGATCCAAGCAACCTCAACATTTTATTAGGCCTTTGTACAGGCAGTTATTATAAATGATAATTATTTCATCTGCCATAAACCCACCCTTGGCGTCTTAGAAATATTTCACGACATTTTATTTGCCACACTCTCTCTGAAGTTTAGAGCTTAATTTTCACTCACTTTTGCCACAGATAACATTGTTTTGGAGTGTACTACGTGAGCTCGACAAATTGATGTGCGAATAACGCTTAGGCGACAAAACTGTACTGCGACTCACCATAGTTCGACTGCACGCTTGTGCGACACACTGAAGATCGACATCACGCTAGTCTGACAAACGATAGCGCGACAGTAGTTCGACACTACGGTAGTGCGACACTACGGGAGTGCGACAGTACTGTAATTCGACAGTACCTACGTTGGTGCAGTACAAGTACTACCCAAGTGCGACAAACGATTATGCAATTCTTCCGTCTGTAGATATTAAATAAAAATAAGAAAAATTAATAGCCGAAATGTATAGTTCTAGTAGTTGTAATAGTTGTAGTAGTAGTTACAGTTTTAGTTGCAGTAGCAGTAGCAATTGCAATTGCTTTTGTTATTTATTCTGAGGCGGTACGGAAGTTCGCCGAGGGCGAGAGCTAGTGTATAAAAAAACCGGCCAAGTGCGAGTCGGACTTGCGCACAAAGGGTTCCGTACCATTATTATCAAAAAATCACGTTTGTTGTATGGGAGCCCCCCTTAAATATTAATTTTATTCTGTTTTTAGTATTTGTTGTTATAGCGGCACCAGAAGTACATCATCTGTGAAAATTGTCTAGCTGTCACGGTTCATGAGATACAGCCTGGTGACAGACAGACGGACAGACAGCGAAGTCTTAGTAATAGGGTTCCGTTATTACCCTTTGGGTACGGAACCCTAATAAAACAAACTACATTGAAATAATCCAAGCTATTTATGATATGAAAAAAAAACATATTAATTAAACAAAAACGATTCGATTTGATTTAAAACTATAACTTCTTTTTTTTAATATAATCAAAACTATTTTAAGATATGAAAAAAAAAAAAAAATTAAACACAAAGATTCGATCTAATTTTAAAATTATTACTTCTTTTTTGAATAACAAATATAGGACAGGCCACGCAAGAATGATAACAAATCCATTGTAACTTTTTTTTTAATGCTTTTTATTTGTTCTTCTTTATCTTGTTGTTTTTTTCTTCTTTTTGGTTCACTTGCTCTTTGACTTCTTTTTTTTTCTTTGATCTTTTCTATTGTGTCCGTTGTCGTTTTTTGTTCTTTTAATATTTCCTCAAAAATTTTATATACATTCCATTTTTTGCGACCCAAAATTGCATTCCATCTATGGTGCCAAATTTCGACACTGTTTTGTGTAGTAGGTACCACCATTTCGACACCCACACTATCACAATCACTATCATCATTATCACTATCATTATCATCGAAATCACAATCATTATCATTGTAATCACAATCATCATCATCACAATCTCCAACCTCGTCATCACAACCATTATCATCGTAACCACTATCATTATCATCTTAATCACAATCATCATGATCACAATAACCATCACTATCACAACCACAATCACCATCGCTATCACAATCACCATCACTATCACAATCACCATCACAATCACCATGACAATCACCATCACAATCACCATCACCATCACAATCACCGTCACTATACAATCACCATCATCGGTATCACACTCATTATCA
Organism: Xestia xanthographa; assembly: GCA_905147715.2. Classification (NCBI taxonomy): domain Eukaryota; kingdom Metazoa; phylum Arthropoda; class Insecta; order Lepidoptera; family Noctuidae; genus Xestia; species Xestia xanthographa. The sequence continues at coordinate 25,430,097 of LR990665.1, forward strand.
TTGCAATCACAATCATTATCATCGTTATCACAATCATCATCATCACAATCATCATCATCATCATGATCACAATCATCCACCGTCCGGGAACATTACTGTTAATTGCATTACAATTACCAAGAGTTTGTAACTAACTAAGGTCAAGGTCATCATATTTACAAATGATTATGAATACAAATGTGTCTTCATGTCGTACTAGCGTGATGTCGATCTTCAGTGTGTCGCACAAGCGTGCATTCGAACTATGGTGAGTCGCAGTACAGTTTTGTCGCCTAAGCGTTATTCGCACATCAATTTGTCGAGCTCACGTAGTACACTCATTGTTTTGTTTGCTGAATTTTGTTTTCCTTGTTGATTTGGGTTTAGAAGGTAAACATTACACTTATTTACTTCACCGTAAAAGTAAGTTAACCGAAATGAAAGGTCATGATGAGTACTTAGATATAAAGTTCCACCAACTTATTACGTGAAGCGAGTATCCTCTCGAGTTTCTGTCTGAATGGACGCTGCACGTTTAATTAAATAGAAATATTTGTGCGCAAACACACGAGTAAAGTTATCTCTGTCTATATTTGTATCTCGAATAGTTACTGAAAATGTAATTACGCAAGTGTTTCTATCGTGCATGTTGCAAGCTAGTGATTGCATTGCCAAGCTTTTTGCACTATTAGTTTCGTTACAAAACTAATGTTCAGGAGCTTCAAACTATTCAATTACTACTACCAAACTTAGGCTTTGAGCTACACGAGTAGTATGATCGATATCTACCCGACAAAACTCGTGTTTCACCTTATGTAACGGTAGCACTTCGGAGTTTGGATCTAGGCCAATTTGTTAGCACTTTGTACTCGCTTTATCATTTTCCAGTAACGAAGGTAGTTTGCCTTCGGCAATTTATAGCTTGTAACTTATTTTATCGTTTGCAGGCTCTAAGAATTTAATTGTACGATGTTGTTACTTTTGGTCTGTGTAATTAAAAATAGTTTAAGATCTGGCAGAAATTTTGCGGCTTTAGTTTTAGTTTAATTGGAAATGTTTCTGTTAAAAGCGACGTTTATTTGCCTTATTTTTCATGTTGGTATCCTAATTGCCGATGTGGTCATTAGTGTGATTAATTTTGAAATCTACTTTGATATCTCTCTATATCTCTTTATTTCTAGCTTAGGGTTATTTTTATCGAGACAGTATGGTTAACCTTTTCAAAGCTTCAACTGAATCTTTAAACCCCTGTATTTTTTAATAAATAATTACATTTCTGACATCCATTTGTTTGCTATCTATCTATCTATACATATAATAAATCTGTAGAAAATTCGTTTTTGTACATCGAAAATATTTTGAAAAAAAAATTGCCAGGGTGTTAAGGATAACCAACAGAACTCATTTCCAGCATTTTTGGATTTTTTGTCTGTTTATCTGTTTGTCTGTTTCGATGATCAAGCATCACGCAAAATATAGGAAACCCATATAGATAACTTTTATACATAAAAATTGTGCGTATCTTAAGGTATTATTTAATATTTAGTTTTCGTTTCATCGTAATCGGTTAATTCTATCAAAAGATATATGAATTTAAAGTGTTCAAGAAGAACTAATCATCAAATGTAAGATGCAGCGACATCTATTGTACTAAAATGGTACTAATGACTAAAATATGTTTAAAATTTACATAGCATGTAGGAGCGGAGTATCAATGATAAATGTTCCAAAAATTTATTTCTTTTGAGAGCTTCCGTTGCGAGTGCTGCATAAACGGTTACAGTCTAATGTCTATATTTTAAGGCTCACACTCTCTCTAACCCTCTGTCTCTCTCATGTGACGCAGACGAAGTTGCGCGGGTCAGCTAGTTATTAATAAAATTGTTCTAATTACTGCCAATTTAGCTGTGATTTATTTTATACCTTTATTAGATCCTATTACGAATTTAGTTTACGATGTAATTAACTTGACCGAATATTGTAAATTCTAATTAAGTTAATTAGTATTAGGTAATTTCATTGACCGTTAACTTTCTGAATTACTATCAAAATTATATTTGGACTATAAGAGTAGGGGAAGACCAAAGAAACGATGGATGGACTGTGGAAGAGACTGTTGAGATAATTCCAATAGGGAAGCATGAATGAAGAAAACGTGCTGGGGACCCCAAAGCCCGCTACTAGCTGGGGCCCATAAGTTGAGGTATGGCTAAGAGACTGATGATGAAACTTTATTTATTTATTTAAATACAGGGTGAAAGACGCAATGGCGTCACGTATTCAGAACATCATTCTGAACCAGACACCAAAAAAAAATACCGTTGAAAAATTCTATGTGGGAAGCATATTATTATAGATTTTTTTCACTGGAATCAATACGTGGTATCAGTTTGTGCGTCGTTTTGTTAAACAGCACTTAGTTCACACCACAAACATAATTTCAGCATTGTTGTCGTGGTTTTTCCTATTTCCTGTCGCACTACATCAAGTATCTTTTTCCCTTCAGTAATTGCTTCCATTACTCTCTGTTCAACGAATGGGCGTTTTTCATTTCGCCTAGGAAAATATATACTTCGTTTGGTTTTAATTAGTTCTTGTCTCAAACGTCCCGCATTTAAAAATATCGCAGGTTTTCTGTGAGACTGTTGCCTCTTTATTTATAGGTCACTTTGGGGTCTTCTTTAATAATACCTACCTTCTTTCTTCGTGTTATTTTTAGTAGAATATAAATAGAAACTTTATTTAATTTTCAATGTAATGAGAGGTTTTCTTTTTGAGGTTTAAAAAAAACATAGTTTCCAAGAATTGTGTAGATGGCGTTGAACTGACTACGTTACTTGGTGCCAAAGTCAAAAAACATTGCGTGGAAAAAAAAAGAACATTGCGTCACGTCACATACGCTCGTTGACTGACACTTTCGTTTGCTTAAGCTTCCGAATATAACCTAGTTTTCTCGCTTTGTTAAAATCTGTTTTTTACGTTTACGACAAATGTTTTTGTCACCGACTTCCGAAGAAATGGGACCACCTCAGGAGTATACTCTTTCAAATAAAAAAAAGAATTTTCTAGAATCGGTCCACAAATGGGAGAAAATTAGGTATTATACATTAAAAAAAATTACATACACACGAACCACAGATAATATAATACACACGAACATATAACCTCCTCCTTTTTTTAAGTCGGTTAAAAAGAAAATCCCTCATTGTCCTCTTACATTTTTCATTCTGTCTTGCAAGTAGCAAGACAGTCTTATTTCAAAACAGTCCTTTCCTTCATGTCCTTTGATACAAAAGTGCAGCATATAAGCGCACTATTACTCACCCCGTTTCTTTACGTTCCTCACACACCGTAAAACCGACGACACTTACATAGTGTTTATAGAAGGAACAACACAATGTTTTGAGGGATGGTGGGTGTCTTTATTACCTAACGTATTTTAGTGTTAAAAATATCATACACTTGAAGCACGTGTAATGTTTCTTAGAAGAAACGTACCTACATTTTCAACACCATACTTTCGTTCTATTAGTTCCTCAAAGAAAAAAGTTTTGATGATTTGGAGTTGTCATTTCACGAAATAAAGAAAATAATGTCTCAATTACCGTGACATCTAAGATATAGGTTCTGTGGTTAAAAACTAGGATATGCTTCCCCATACTTCTAAGAAAATGATGTAGATCCGTTTACCAAAAATCCTGTATATTCATGGTAATGTCGCCATTTCGTTCTTAGCTGAGTTTCTCGACTGTGCTGTGACGTCACTGTCTCTCTTCATTAGCTACCATTGTGTGTACGTCATCGTCGTGCATGACAGCTACATAGCTACATTCCGTACTGTTAAGCACGACTACTGAATCATTCGCCACATCACTGACGACCCTGCGAAATTGATGATGCTGCTGTACGTTAAATAGGTCAAATCTGTGTGTTCATGATTTATGTTTGGATTTGTTTGAACGCGTAGCTAGCAAATACGAGTATGTGAGTTATTATATTTACAACATTTCTTTTAAAAAAATGAAAAATAAAGCCTAAAAACATCCCGCATTTTAACATTAAAGAAATGTAGTTAAAAAGCTTCACCTGGTTTTATTTTCGTGTTCGCTTTTGTCTTCTTGGACACGGTTTGGGGGAAATTAAAATTGTACTTTGAAAGCATAAAATACGAGCAGACACTCGACATTTTACTCAGTATACTATACAGCATATATGCTGAGTTGCTGACCCCAAAACTTCTTTCATAATTTTGAACCCCTGTTGCGATAAAACGTGGCCTGACGTTACCTCCCTTACTTAGCGTGATATCCCCGCGAGAAAAAGCCTGTATACATCTTTTAGATCATAAATATTACGAGCTATTGCCCATAATGGCTGTGCCATATCCGCCAATAGCACCATTCAACCGTATATTTTGTGTCACGCAATGTTTGATAGAAAAAGTTGGAGCTATGTGATGTCCCAATAGTTCCTGAATGTTTGAGGAATGTTGGCTATTGATTTTGCAATGTGGCTTTGGATGAGAAAATATTTAAGTTATTTCGGAAGGGCAGTCTTTATAATTTTGTAATATAGAATTTATTGATAGTTTAGGATAGTTGCCTAGAAAATATTTATTTATTTAGGGATAAAAACAGCAGTACAAAAACATGTTATACACTGTAAATAAACTTAAAATAATGGCACTTATTGCACTACCAAAACCATTATCCACTAATCACTACTTATTATTATGATTATGTTACGTGAGTTAAAATACACAAGTTATAAAATTATTTAATTTAATACTTTTATTAAACACTGTGATGTAGATTAAAGTCCATCCAATCGAAATCCAGCTATTCAAAATAATTTATTCAGTAAGTACTACATTGAAATATTGAAACAGATATACATTAACTAGTACACATGAATCAATAAAAGCAACATGTACATATTATACATCCATGAACATGACGACTCCGGATCAATACAGAATCCATTCGGATAGCCGAGCAATGTCAGTAGAAGCCCTAACAAGTTCATTATGCAATGCCAACAGAGGATTAAATGCACGTCCACCCATAATCTACGCGCATGCTCTGCATTGTCTTTAGCGAATGTGAAACATGCTACAGCGGCGGCAATTTGAAATGCAGCATTAAGTCTGACCACTGACGCTGTCATAACTACCCGCATAGTTGATATTTATGATGTGAATGGTATGTGTATTGTAAATTTAATTAAGGAAGCTACCGATGTGTTAATAAATGAATTGAATGATGATGTTGGTAATTGTAATGTCTCTATATGAGATGCGGATTTAAAAGATGGCAATTATAGTATTCACATAGTTAATATTTATGAAGCATGTAGTTTATTTTCTGAAAAAATAATTACGGAAGCTACTAATGCAAACGTAGATGAACTGAATGATGTTGGTAATGTTAAAGGCAGTATATGAGAAAGTGAATTAAAGGCTGACAATTATAGTAACAATGATTGTAGTAATCCACTAGTAGCGAGTAGATTAAGAGGCAGTAAAGTTGCATTATGGCCATTAAGGAAAGTGGTACTAGAGGGAGATTAGAGCAAAGAAGCTATATCTTTATTAACAAGCGTAGAACATGTGCTGCTTAAGTGCTAATTAGAGAAAGGTTAATGGTTAATGAAATACAAACGGGGAAAAGGTGCTTCTTAATGAATGATTCCGAATTTATATTGTGGAATTGTATTAAACTATTTATCATAATAGGACTATGCCCAAGGATTTGGAAATTCAGTGGATAGTAACAAAACGGCAAGACTTTCAATTTAATCCTCCAATTTCCTTTGTTCACCAAGCGACGTTATAGATTTACAATACTTAAACTCTTGAGCCGGAAATTAAACAAATCCAGCTTCCTAAATATTTACAGCTTTAGCTACAATGTGTACGTCCATGATTCATGCCATTAGAAGCTAATGCCAGGCATTCATCACGCTGCTCGGCTCTCTCATTAGGTCCCGTCGCTCCCTCGCATCCGTACGTCCCATTTCCTATATCAAACATGGCATATAGTTATTTGTTTGTAGCTATGATGATCAGTTTGGCTTTCGCTGTAATTTTGACAGCTCAAATTGTGGAAGCTTTTCTACATTTTTCTGTATTCGAGTCCTCTGACGTCATAATATCTTCTGTTTTCTGGTTTGTATGGGGAATAATCATACTCATCGATCTGAATCGACCATGTTTTACCAGATTTGTCGCATTAAGTTCAGCAGTGTGTGTGGTCGCGTTGTTCAAATTGAGTCGAGAAGACGGGTTTTTTTTTGCATGGACACAAAGATTTTTCTGACCAAATAAGCCGTATCCGCGGCGCAATTGTATAAAAGCAGAAATTTCATTATTTCTAAATCGAATAAAGCGGTAAAGCCTGAGATTTAAATTTGCATCTCATCTACGGCGTACATATTTCATCCCATTTGCAGCTAATGCTAGCCATTCATAACTCTACTCGGCGCACTCATTAGTCGTCGTCGTTCCCTCTTTTAATATAATACGATGTCCTCTGGAATGTAGCTGGATTTTATTTTTAATCTTTTTTTACTTATGTAATGTAAGCTGATATTCTTGGCTAGGATTTCTAAGCTCTCATATGTATCTTTGTTCTTCTTTAGGTCGGCTCTATGCCTGATATAAATATCTATGGATTAGGTACTGGTTAATTTATACATGTATGAGCACACCTTTAGCTAGTTTAAGTTCCATGTGCCTGCCCCTCTTGCCATCAATCAATCAAAATAAATGTCCGAAATAAATTTGCATTTTATTTTGAGACTGTTCAAACATAATGTGAAGTGCAAAAGTCCTACACACTTGCTTTAATAGTTTTAGCAGGTACTTTATTTAAGTGTACCATTACGTACATCTATCTCTTGTCTGAAAGTAGTTTTGTGTATGCGTGGTATTCATCCCCCAACCCTCGCCTACTCATTACTCCCCTTAGGTTTTCACGTCGTCGTGTTGTCTACGTCACAAGACAAAACTCTTCATCCCCTAGGGGGTACTGGTGTTGCTGAGGTGACAATGGTTACATACGTGGTGCCTATAGCGTATGGTCTCTTAATGTTTTCTTTATGGCTTAGTATGTGCATGTATGAAGTTGGGGATATCTATCTACAAAACTATCTAGTTTTGTTACTTTGCCACAGATTCGTTTCATATATTGAGGGTTATATTCGAGAATGTAAAGGTATTTCAAATGTATCTCTACATCTAAATGCACTTTTGTCTATTGCGTGGTATTTGTCGCCTGACTCTGATTGCTCCCCTTCGGTTTTCGCGCCGTGTTGCGTTGTCTACGTCATGCGACACTACTCACGACTCAGCATCCCCTAGGGTATACAGGTGTCGCTGAAGTGATAATAGTTACGTGGTACCTTCAGCGTGTGGTGTTTTAATGCTTTCTCTTGCTTCTCTCTTCATGTAAATGTACTTTTATCTATTGCGTGGTATTTGTCGCCTGACTTCAGTTTTCACGTTGTGTCGTGTTATCTACGTTACATTACACGACTCTTCGTTCCCTAGGGTGCTGAAGTGACAATAGATACGTGTTGCCTTTAGCGTGTGGTGTTCTGCTATATGTATGTAGTTGAGTGGATAGTTTTATTACTGGTGTATACTTAGAGTTGGCCAAGCTGTAGTCTAAACGACCTCTGCACTGCTACTGTACACCAATAAAATGAGGTGACCAATGAAGTGGGATATGGTCGAGTTTGCGAATGTTATATTCATAAGTAAAATAGCTTGTAGCTTAAAATGGTGCTGTTAAACCTAACGATATGACCAGCTTACAGTAGTATCTTGTGAAGAATAAAATACAGACCTTATTACTTGAATTATGTCTTCAAAATCCTTGCATAGTAATTTTATTTTTTTCCACGCTCTGTAGGAAAAAGACGCTCTTCCATAGAATTGTAGTTCAATTTCTTTCACTTATTGTGAACACCAAATTTTCTTTCGGATGTGTTCGTCTACCATGGAGCTATAGTTCGATCCTAATCTAAGACCTGATTAACCCATTTCGAAACTGACTATAATCACGTCATGTTTAATTACCTCATTAATTATGTTTATCGCTCAAAATACCATTATCAAGATCACAATCAGTTTAAATCACGTACCATATCTCTCAAAGGACGTAACCATTATCTTATAACATTATCCCGAGCTGTCTGATCTGATATTAGTGATCCTTCGTCAAACCGACTTAAAATCATCTTCTAATCATGATAATGTGATGTTGTGACAGGGAAGCTGCGTAGTAAGCAAATTCATAGTATTATGGTAATTTGGGCACTGACGCTGAAAATTTATTCTCGTGTCGTTGGAAGATAGTGATTTTCCGGTGTGTATATAATGTGTCTGTAGTTAGGTATTCATACATTTTGGGGATATAAGTTGGTTATTTATTCCTTGGCTTTTTTTTTTTTTGGATGGGAAATCATCAAATGACTCCTCCCGCTCTGGGCGGAGCAGGAGGGAGTGTCGGACTTTTACTGACTCAAACCCATTCATGTTCCTGCATCGCCTTTTGTGTTCCGGGGCCACGGTATCTCTTTCGAACAGTCCCGCAACCCCGGCAATTTTTTCCTTGCTTTGATTAGACTTTCAAAAAGATGTTTTTTTACAGACTTCCGAATTCTACTTTATCTCTGCATGTGAAGATAGAATATTAACTTCCCGATGATTATGTTTTAGTTGTTCAGTTTTTTTTTTTCTTTCTAAAACTAGCAGCCATGCAATAGTCAATAAATCCTACATCTGCCATAAATTGAACAGAAGTAAATATAAGTAAGTAAACGTCGAGTAGTAAATCATCCCTCTTATAAAAACCTTCTATCAAACAACCATGAAAAAAGCCACTTTCACCCTAAGCACTGGCTCTTCCATCACAATTAAATCAATAGCCATCGTCGCCCATCGTCGGCCATTTACGACCACTGCGCAGAACAATAAAAATGGTCACGTAACGACCAGATAAAGGAACACCAATAAAACTGTATGCTATTAAACAACGCTTCGCTTCAGATACACCTACGGTTATCTTGAGCAGTACTTGTGTTACTGGTTGTAAAAGCTAGGTATGTTTTGGTATGAGGATGTACGTACAATCGGTAGCAGATTTTGCGTTCTTGGAGATTTTATTGTTATAAGGGTTTCTGGCTTTGGAGATTATTACTAAATATTATTTTAGGTTTGGAATCCCTATGCTTCTTCAGCGTCATCACCATCAGCCTAATTTGATCCATGACAAGGCTTGGCATAATCAACTTATAGCGTTCCCACTGCTGGGACACAGACCATCTCTTTGTTAGAGAGAATGGCCCATAATCCAACACGCGGATGCGTTCTGGGTTGATGGATGTCAGCAACCCGCTAAGCATAGGCCTTTCTTTACATGTAGGTACTTCATTAATGCATCGATCTTATACAGTTTCTCTACCCAGTACCTACAGCTGCTATACTTAACTGTTTCACACCACTTGATTTACTAACAATAAGCTCCATCCAGAAAATACGCTGCCTCATGTAATTTCGTCCGTAAATAATGACTACCTTTGTTGCCCAAGAAAGAAAATGACGGACAATATATCTGAAGATAAGGAAGCAAAAAAACTGTAGGTATTATTTCTTTTCTCTAGGCGTAACTGTTCTTGAAAAGATACAATCGTGGATCTTTATGACGTGTATGAATGTAGAACACGACGCTTTTTGTCTGTGACAATAATTTGTTACGTCGCGTACTTTTTTAATAACAAGACGGGCTACTATTTTGAATGTTCTTAGATGAAATGCTTTGATTTTAAGTACATGATTTACATTGTGTTATGTAGGTATTCTGCTGACAGACCATCCATTTTCTTGTACCTATCCTAAGTTAATTAGGAGCTTAGGGGTCGGCGCCGTGTACCTTTTTCCTCCACACATGGGTCTAACCGTCATCTTAGATTACAAGATGAATCTCTTTCTTAACTATATTATTTCTCATCTATCATCCATTGCTTCATAGGTCTTCCCATTCTCTTATACATCTACATTCCAAAACAAATTCGCATCAAGAAGCCAGAAGTCAACACCACTAATAAAACTACCCTCTTCAGTGCACTCGAGCAAGCCTCCCCCGAGGACCTTACTTACGTTCGTGGTGTTTTACGACTGCTGGCCTGCACTTACGTCTATACATCGTAATGGGCCATGAATCCTTCTTTCTAGATGTTTCTACGGCTACAGTATGCAACTCAACTCGTCTCTTAGGCTTTTCAATATGTTATTTTGGTTCGGGGATGTAAAGCGAAGTATCTAGGTTAGGTTTGGCTACGAGAGTAGTAGTTTTATTATTAAAATAGCTTTCACGAGTAGTAGTGAAACTAAAATATACGTCTGGCGTAACCTAAAAACCTTGCAGAATGGATGATATTTTTACAACGACAAGGGTTATTTTGGCTAGACATATGAGAAATAGGACTTGTCAATGTGGCGTGGCTTGGAATGTGCAGTGGACGTTAGTCGAAAGGAATTACGAAGAGGTCTTACTTCTTTCGGTCCTACTGGATCCGAAAATAAGATAAGACGATACGAAAGGAGAAACCGAAACAGATCCACTGCTTGACTTCCTCAATTATGATGATGATGAGCTATTCTAAATAAAGATATGTAGTACGAAAAACAAGAGTAATAAAAATATCGAATCTTTTAATTACTGAAACATCGTTAAGGCTGTTGCGCTACAGAATCACAATTCCAGTCAGGGAATAGTAGATTGCAGATACATGAAAAAAGCAATCATTGCAGTGACCTAGTTATCTTAATTGGAAAATTGGAGTCGTCTTCTGTGACTACAGTAGGAATTGCGAAAAATACAGATATGAATCTACGAGTAAATATTGGACAAGAAGGGTATAATACAGAGGCCAAGAATAGACAGAAAGGATAGGCGAATGGAGTAATTGTAATAAAACACATAACACTGAACAACTTGTGTGTGATGATCACACACAAGTTGTTTAGTGTTCGGATCACACTGTGATCCCCGAAGGGTTAGGCAGAGATGTAAGTGTGTACACACAGGTATCAGTCATGTTTAAGTGACATGTCGTAGGACCTTTTGTCACCAACCGAGCACCAATCCGAACTCCTAACTGAGAAGTTCCTGAGTAAAAGGCAAATTAAAAATAGCGAAAATGGTGAGCCTTGGATGGAGAAAGATGGGAATCCACCACCACCAACTTCACTGAAAGGAGAACAACTAAGTTTGAGATGAAGTCTTCTTCTTTTGAACCATGACATGAAAGTAGCTTATGGTGGAGCTTACTCTTACTAATAATATAAATGCGAAAGTAAGTTTGTTTGTAACCTTTTCACGCCTAAACCACTGAACCGATCATCCTGCATGGGATATGCCCATTTGATGAAGAGGTTTTGGCCAAGTGACGCCCATAAAAGAAACCAACTATATATGTTAGGGTTGACATCACAGAAGAAGAAACAAACACAATTTTTTACATAGAACTCGGTTGGACTTTTATTTTTCAACCAACTTCCAAAAAAAAGAGGAAAAAAAAACTTCGGAAAATTCGACTGTATTTTTTTTTTTTTGTGTTTGTTACCTCAGAACGTTCGACTGCGTGAACCGATTTTGATTTTTTTTTTTATATTGAAAGTTGGCGCTTCCCGTGTGGTCCCATTTAAATTTTGTAAACATCTGATGCTGATCTTCGGAGATATACAAGGGAACTCTTCAAAAACAGACAACAAATCTGCCGTGAATGTTGCAATCGCTTGAATTTTTATTGTTTATACATCATGACTTAACATCACGCCTGTATGCTCTGAGGGGGTACACAGATGTGTACAATACACCCAGATTTCAACAGTTAGGTATGTTAAGTTGGAGCGATCGTGTTCCGTGCGCGCCTCAAATGACGTAATATCACGCCTGTATGCTCTGAAGGGGTATGCAGATGTGTACAAAACACCGAGATTTCGACAGTTAGCTATGTTAAGTTAGCGCGATCGTGTTCCGTGCACGCCTCAAAGAGATGTCAGCAAAAGGGACTGTTCTAAAGAGATACTGTGGCCCTGGAACACAAAGGGCTAAGAAGTAATATGGATGGGTTTTAGTCAGTAAAAGTCTGACACTCCCTTCCACTAAACATATTTTTCGACTCTTACAAATTGTATACCCGGTTTCATATCTCTATTTTCCTAAGTTTTTGCACGTACAGCAAAAAAACAGCTGAAAAATTCTTGGCCTTTCATTCAAAGATTTTTCTTTTTCAACTTGGAAAAATTAAATATTTTTCTTTTTAGACTACAGGAGCTAAACGCGAGGTTTATAATGCAAAAAAGCATATGATTCACTGCAATAAACAAAACCAGAAAATATATGTGATATTCTTCAGGATATAATTATGCTAGTATGATAGTGTTTTGAAAACAATACAACTAATTTTACTCGATAAAAAAAATCACGAACTTATCTCTAAAAAAAATCGCAAAAAAACCACTCATTTCGCACTATTCGGCCCGCAGTGACTGACGTAACAACCACTTTGTAGTGCAAGCTGATTAGAACTTTATTCCTAACAGTATTTTAAACGAAGTTTGAACCACCACCAATAGAGTTGCTAATTTAGCTCCTGTAGTCGCACAATTTTTACAGTTCCGCAATTTTGTAATTGAAATGAACATTTTGCTCCACAGAATTTGAAATAGCAGATTAATTAAGACGATATAGATATCTCCGCAGGCTCCCACTGAACATGATCGGATTAGCGTTGGTTTAACACGAATGTCGAATATATCGTAGAAACTGGGTTATCTTGTTAAACCGTGGTAGTATGTGAATATTTGCACTTAGTACCGAGGTATAATTAATGCTATTAAGTAAATTGCTGGCTCTGACGAATGTGAAATTTATTGGTGCTGCAAGCTCTTTAGTTAGATTATTTGAATGTGGTTTACACAGCCATGCCACTAGAGAGCTTTACAGTATTTAGATCAGCCTCATTATAAACTTAAAGACCTAACATGCAATTTGCCCACACCTATTACATGCAATTTTGCCTTACTTCTTGCTGGAGGGGCTACTGGCTAAATAATAACATCATCATCACATAAGATCCATCGATAACATACCGAAACCCGAGCCTAAAAAAGATTGATAGCCCGTGTTTTCCGAAGCCATCATCATAGATTTGTAACAGTCGTTACGGGTAGTCAAAAGTCTGAAAATATGACCACCAGTCTTGTCAAGGGGTATTGTGCTATACCCAGATCAGACAGGCAGTCGCTCCATGTAAAATACTGCAGGCTTAGCCAAGTTGACAATCTACAATCGTTAACGCTAGTAGAAAACTAATCAAATGTATGGGAATGACATCATCTCAAGGTTAAACCACGTGAGCAACACAAACGAATAGAAAATTCGCAGACAAGTTTACATCGTTTAAAATGATAGAATAGAATGTTATCGTTTCTACAATGTTGATCGCTATACTCTTTAAAGTGTAGGTTTTTTCTACAGACATTGGAAAACGAGCGATCAACTCAGTCGTGTCAACTTGGCTACCAATTTAGCGCTTTCTACAATCGCTTACGGCTGAGGCGTTCACGATTGTAGAAAGAGAATCGATACGAAACGTTTGTAACTTGGCTAGGCCTACTGGTAAGATAGGATGCCTACCCAAATATAGTTGGAAAAAGCCTCGTTCGATGATGATATATTGCCTTACTTCTTGTGACACCTACAACCTTATTCACTTTTAAAATACTGATGAGTTTCGATAGAAAGATAAGTACCTTAAGAATTTCTCCGTCGCTCGCTGGAAAGTTAATAAGAAATTGATATGATTACGTGCAGACACGCCTTCTTAATCTAACACCCCCAACGCTTGAGGCGTGTATCAACACTAACAAGAATATTTATTTACGCCAAGATTCTGTCGAGAAAAACCAACTACGTATATGAAATGTAATATCGTCACATATTTTTGGAATGAAGTACCATGAATATAGATAGATACCAGAATGTAACTATGTACTAATGTTGATTAAAACTCTTAATTTGAACATAACCATCTTTTGCACGCGATTTCGCCCGCGTGTATGTCAGGAATGATCATAGGGAATGTAGTACCGGGATATAAAGTGTGCTATATCCTAATCTAGGTCATGGTAGACCATTATAATTGCGGTTTTCGATTGAATTTGACACTTTGTGTGCAAAATCATTCAGCCGATTGGATGTGAAAAGTTAATAAACTGAGTTACTCGCGCATTTACAGCATGCATCAGAAAGATGTGGTCATTTATAGATATGGTACAGCTGTCTCAATGGGACCACCATCGTAAAGGCAAAAAAATATAGTTTTCCCATACAAAATTTCAAAACCTACTTTGAAATATGCTGCAAAATTTAAAGTATGGATTAATAATAGAAGGTAAAGTAAGAGTAGAGTGGTTCCTTATTAGGTTTATGGGGAATTTATTGCAAAGTTCAGGAACATTAGATTTGCTATAAAGCAACATTGAAAAGGCTTTATAGTAGGGCGTTTGCTAAGTGCTTTGTGTAGTCTTCACATAATGTTACTACTACGTCTAAAGCTATCGACGCCGACGTTAATAAGGAAGTCGCTGACACAAGACGTATATTGGAACCTATCACCATTTCGTCTTCATTAAAAGGCTTAACCTTGACTATAAATTGCGTCAATTCGCTGCCAGAAAACCCGTTACTGTCTTGGAACATATTGCGATCACAAACAAGGGCTACTCATAGAAACGGTCTACTGCGATCAATAGTAGTTCATGCATTAAAATAGCTTCCTCTAGAAGTGTTGCATGTTCCGATCCTTGAATAGTCCGCAAACGAGTCAGCCGGAAAAAACAGAACAGTGAATTGGAAAAGATGTCACCGACATCATCATCATCATTATCCAAAGACTGACTTCTCCCACTGCTGGGCAATGGTCTCACTTGGCTTCTTGTGCCAATCACCACGCTCCTGTGGTAGCTTCATACCGATCAATATTATTGAATTACGAATCATGTAGTCTGTATTCGCGCACGGTTGGTATAGGCTTGCTTGCCCTCTATTACATTACCTGTTAAGCCTTTTCCCAATTATGTTGGGGTCGGCTTCCAATCTAACCAGATGCAGCTGAATACCAGTATTTTACATGGAGTGACTGCCTATCTGACCTCCAAAACCCAGTTGGTAATGGGTAATACAATACTCCTTGATAAGACTGGTTGTCAGACTTTCAGGCTTATCGCCTAAAACATGGGCCTTAAATACTTATAACTTTTGAAATGTAGATGCACAATGCGTTCACCTTTACCGAATCCTTTAAGGATTGCAAGCGTTATGTTATGTTAAATCACGAAGAAAATTCAACAGGCATGGTTAAACATGATAAAGTGCCAGTACCCTCAAGGTCATCCTCATATATTTCTACGCAGATATCGTTCCGACTACATCTTAGAATAAATAAAATTATGTTTACACCAGCATAATGCAAGAATAATATTCGTACGAACACCTAGAGTTGTTCTTAACATTTTTCTCACGTTTCATTCACCATTCGCAGCTTCAGGATCCAATCTCACCGGGGTTACGTGAACTATTTCTCCTAAGCTTTATTTAATAAGGAGACATATTATTTTTGTTATTTTCTTGAAGTGTTTTTCTTTTTTCTAAAAGCTTTGATTTTGGGAACTGTATAAGTTTATGGATCGGAGTAGGAAATATTTGGAGTTTTATTTATAGTCTAACACCATATTAATGGTCTGTTTCGTACGGTCTTCACGAGCAGTAATTGCTATGGAACATTGACACTTATTGAACTGCTGATCGCGTTGTGTGGTGGTGAAATTCGCCCGAAGTCTTAAATGCGACTAAGTTCGATTGCTATGTACGATTTCTCTGTCATGACTAACAACCGTGTCTAAAAATATATTCTTTTAATTCACACATAAAATCGTATAAACTACAATAGTGTTTGTTACACTTGTCTATCCTATAATCCCTCCAAACGCAAACAATATTTATTTTTGGCTAAAAATTCTCTTTGCTGAAACGTTATCAAATTCAGTGTGGTGTAGTATTTGTTCATTCAAATGCATTGTTTGGTTTACCTCGGCACGCGACATGTCGATATTCGTTGGTAACGTTGGTGTAGTGAATGTACGTGTGTTACTGACAATGCTTGCATTGTTGGCAGCTTTGATTGGTGGTGTATTGGATTCACTAGTTGTGGGCTCTTGGTAGTTCTGCTGCAATGAGAATACGCTTCAACTATACCGTTCATGTCCATGGGAATCTACCACGCCACGTCTTACATCGCCCAAGCAGATTTATCCGTGATTAGGATAGTGATACTTTTCTGATAGATTATAAACGAATGAACCCTTCCAACTTATTACCTTTAGAAACTAAGCGCCTTAAGTTCGCCGGATTGTTTTTGTAATGATTCTGTTAGAATCAGTGTCTTAAAATATTCAGTCACCCCGCCAGTTCGCGTTATTTTAGTTTTAAGGAGGACAAAGAAAAAAAAGAATTAGAATGATGGAGAATTATGGGTGATGGTTGTCAGCGGAAAACGGAACAAGGTGTTTTGCACCGACCCCGAAATAAAATAAGATAGGACGAGGACAGGGACAACATGATAATGAAAGAACACATTGTCCAAGATTTAAACATACAGAGAGTTAAAAATATGGAAACGGTAGAATAACGCCCCATCATGTAATTAAACCTAAAGAGAACGGTACCGTACAAACCTCGCCTGAATTATTTTAATGTACCACATTCCCTCATTGTACTCTACTACAGTGTAATTCTAGTTTTTAACAAGGTAGATAAATGTAAAAGCCTGACAAAGTATAAAAGGCAGCAGGATGTGAAATTGTGTTCCTTGTCACGTTTGAACATTCGCAGTTTTCACCAAGTTGAGAAATACGGCTCTCAACATCTCCCATATTTTTCATTACTTAGGTTAGTCTAGTTTCAGGATGTTCATGATTCTTTGTGTATTACGAAGTTATTTTCACTGTTTGATTGTCTTATTTTATGTATTGTCATAGTGGCCTGAATGATCAGTTAACAGAATTGTGTGGAAAGTTAATTTGGGGTCGGCGCAGCCTACCTTCCTCCATACTTCTCTGTTACTCGTCATCTTATCACACTCTTCCTTTCGTGCCATATCATCCTTCACACAGTCCATCCATCGTTTATTTGTTCTTCTTCTACTCTTATACCCATCCACATTCATACTCAAAACTAATAATCATCATCATCATCGCTGATCTGAAATATTTATACATATATTATCATTATATATTATCATTATAATCTTAAATTTATCTGCTCAGGTTGCCCTAATTCAATAATTCAGTTAACTTAATACTTTATAAGTAACGGAACTGCTTAGATTAATTGTGTTTCCATCTTTTTCCTCAACTTAATACTTTATAAGTAACGGAACTGCTTAGATTAATTGTGTTTCCATCTTTTTCCTCTCGCGATCATTTCAGACATTCTCCTAAGATTATTCCTCCTAAGCTGACTGCTGACCTTAATTTGTTTACAAGCTCAACTTTATAATCCGTAGCTGTCTTACGCCGCAGCATCCTTTCATCTTCCCACTACATTATTAACATCAGTTCTGTATTGTTCAACCTTCCTGCACAATTTCCTTTCCACTGTCGCCTCCCTCGTCCAACATCCGGTTTGAAAATATTTTCCCGACTACACCTTTATAGAACTTTATTATTATAAAATGTCACTGGCTGACATTTTAATGTTTTCATGTAAAAATAACAGTGTTGGATGAAAATAGCGAGTGACGTACGTTTGTAGGTAGTTACAAAATGGCGGTCATACAAAGCGGTTTGTAACTTGTATGTTGTGAATAGTTGCAACGTTGCACAAAGCTTATTATACCTGGCTTTTTTAATATTTAAATGGGTGAATGAATGGGCGTTTGCGTCAGTTTTTAATTCAACTGCTTTTATTCAGCCGAAGTAGGTCAATGAGGGTTCGAACCAAATCGGGCCATGTTATTGAGTTTGTGCTCCAAAAGTATCAACTGGACACATTTTGGCGCTGTGTGCGGTTAATGGCTTTTTGGCTTTGGCTATGTAGATATTTATGTTGTATTACATGCTTAACCTCACGCTGTTTTCTTCCCCATGGGTAGAAACCATTTGCTATGCGATCCTGTTAAATATGTATCAAAATAATATATTTATGTATAATAGCAACACCTATAAAGATGTTGTCTTTGTTTTTAACTGGCAATAAAATAAAGTGTTGTCTGTGGCGAGCTCTTGTAGTTTCCTTCAATAGGTTATGGGCCCAGTCCCGTATTAAATTGCAAAAAATATATAGTTTTTACTTCGTGAAATGGCTGGAAGCTATATCGTAAACGTTCCTAAACTCAAAGGTCGCGAAAATTACGACGAGTGGGCGTTCGCGGCTGAAATTTTTTTAATTTTGGAAGGCGTCGACATCAATAAGCAAGATGGCGAGAATGCAGCTAACGTGGTTGACGATCAAAAGGCAAAAGCAAAATTGGTGATGACAATCGATTCGACGTTGTACGTGCATATAAAAGCTGAAAAGACCGCTTTGGGTGTGTGGAAAAAACTCAAGGGACTATTCGACGACTCGGGTTTCACACGTCGGATTAACTTGTTACGGAGTTTGATTTCTATTCGCCTCGAGAATTGTGAGTCAATGACGGCGTATGTTACGCAGCTCATCGATACGGCGCAAAAATTAAGAGGTACCGGGTTTGATATTAACGAAGAATGGATAGGGTCGTTATTGTTGGCGGGTTTACCCGACAAATTCTCGCCAATGTTAATGGCGATCGAACATTCTGGGCTAGCCATTTCCACTGACGTCATAAAAACGAAATTGTTGGACATGAGCGATAATGTTGGCAGTAATGAGTCGGAAAGCGCTTTTTTATCATCAAAAAAAGGTTGGCAGCGTCATAAAGAGAACAAAGCTGGCAAGGCAAAAGAAACGTCATCTCGACCTGTCAAAGTTATTAAATGCTATAGATGTAAACAAACCGGCCATTATAAAAACCAATGTCCACAAAATAAGGAAAAACAAGTAAATGCATTCAGTGCAGTATTTCTAAATGGCAGTTTTGATAAACATGAATGGTATATCGACTCCGGTGCGAGTAGCCATATGATGATCAGCCAAGAAAACATGAAAAATGTTTCACATAACCTAACTACAAAGGAGATTATAGTTGCAAATAAATCAACTATGCCAGTGTTGTGCTCAGGATGTACACAGATCACGACTGTTGTGAACAACAAGGAATATGATATAGTTGTTAAGGATGTGCTATGTATTCCCAATCTTACCACAAACTTATTGTCAGTCAGCCAGATGATTAAGCAAGGTAACAAAGTCAGTTTTCAAAGTGAATGTTGTTACATCAGGAATCGGCAGAATGAACTGATTGGTATAGCACAGTTAGTGAATGGGGTCTACAAGTTAAACACCAGGTCAGCATGTTTGTTCGCGGCTTCAGCAACAACGACCTCAGGTGTGATATGGCACAGAAGACTCGGACACATTAATAGCAAAGATATGAATGACATGAGAAACGGCGCTGTTGAAGGTTTGGAGTTTGACAAAAAAGCAGAGATCAGCAAGTTCAATTGTACAGTGTGCTGTGAAGGCAAACAAACCAGATTACCATTTCCACAGAGCAATCATAGGAGTGAGCATGTCCTTGAGAAGATACATGCAGATGTATGTGGACCGATGGAGAACAGATCAATCGGATCGTCCAGGTATTTTTTGCTTTTTGTGGATGATTACAGCAGGATGTCGTTTGTCTATTTTTTGCAGAAGAAAAGTGAAGTCTATTCTTGTTTTAAAGAGTTCAAAGTCATGGTTGAAAAACAGATGAATTGCAGTATAAAAGTTCTAAGAACAGATAACGGCACAGAATTTTGCTCAAATGAAATGAGTAATTATTTGAAGCAATGTGGCATAATTCATCAGAGAACCAACCCCTATACCCCGGAACAAAATGGGATGTGTGAAAGGTTTAATCGCACAATTGTGGAACGAGCCAGATGTTTGCTCTATGATGCAAAGTTCGAGAAGAAGTTTTGGGCAGAAGCAGTTCACCCAGCCGTGTATTTAAAAAATAGAACAATAGCTTCAGGGTTGAACCAAAAAACTCCCTATGAACTTTGGACTGGCTGTAAACCTAATGTCAGTCATATAAGAGTATTTAGAAGCACAGTTATGGCCCATATTCCTAAAGAGAAAAGGCTTAAGTGGCACAAAAAAGCACAAAAGCATTATTTAGTTGGGTACGCTGAAAATGTGAAGGGGTACCGGCTGTATAACCCAAAAACCAATAAGGTTATAACAAGCAGGGATGTCACTATTATTGAGCAGGATAATTCAGATATGATGCAAGCTGTGATAAGTGAAAACAACAAGTCATCACCTGACAGTGTTAGCCAGCGTAGAGATTCTGATGGCTCAGACTCTGAACTATCAACTAGTACTGTGAAGAATAATAATAATGACAGTACCTACATAGAAGAAGAATCCAGCACCAACAATAGTTCTTCAGATGAATTTTTTGACAGTGTACCAGCAAGGGAGTTAAAAAATTTACAGAATGTAAAGCCAGATAAGGATGTTAGAGAAAGAAAAAAGCCAGACAGGTTTGGTTACAGCAATGTGTGTGTTGGAACAGATACAAATCCTTGTGGAGACCACTTGATAACATATGAAGAGGCTTTAAACGGGCAAGAATCAAAGGAATGGTGTATAGCTATGCAGGAAGAATTGAAATCATTTGAGGAAAATGAAGCTTGGGAAGTGGTGGACAGGCCAAAGCAAGCTACAGTGATTAAGTGTAAGTGGGTGTTCAAAAAGAAAGTGGACAATGATGATAATGTGAGATATCGTGCTCGGTTAGTAGCTAAAGGTTTTACACAGAAAGCAGGAATAGACTATACTGAAACATTCTCTCCAGTGGTCCGTCATTCAACATTAAGACTCTTGTTTGCATTGAGTGTTAAATATAACCTAGATATAACTCACCTTGATGTAACCACAGCATTTTTAAATGGGCATTTAAGTGAAGATGTTTATAAACTGAAAATTTTAAATGTCAAGAAAGGGAGAATAAAGTGTTAAAACTAAAGAGGGCAATCTATGGATTGAAACAATCAGCTAGGGCGTGGTATAAGCGTGTAGATGATTGTTTGCAATCCTCGGGATATAAAAAGTCAATGTATGAGCCTTGTTTATTTTTTAAACATACTAATACTGCCAGAACATACATAGCTTTGTTTGTAGATGATTTTTTTATATTTTCTGATTGTAAAACAGAAACTGAATGTCTCAAGACTGAATTGAAGTCTAAATTTAAATTAAAAGACTTGGGAGACATTAGACAGTGCTTGGGTATGAGGGTCAGAAGACAAAATAATGAGATTTTTGTAGACCAGGAACAATTTCTTGATCATTTATTGAATAAGTTCAATATGAATAATTGTAATCCAATCAGTACACCAATGGAGGTAAATTTAAAGCTTGAAAAGGGAGACACTTGTAGTACTCAGTATCCTTACCAGCAGTTAATAGGAAGTTTGCTTTATTTATCTATGTTAACCCGTCCTGATATATTTTATTCTGTTTGTTACCTAAGTCAGTTTAATAATAACTATAATGAAACACATTGGAAGCATGTAATAGTTATTTATGCAACTGTTGTATAATGAGGGGTATTAAAACACGAATGTGGGTTTATCACACGAGGCGAAGCCGAGTGTGATAATAGTATCACATGAGTGTTTTAATACCTAATTATGTACAGTTGCATACAAGACTTTATCTACATCCATGATATGAATCCTCCATAAAAGGTTCTGAAACCATAGGGTATTGCAGTGTTGTAAGAAGTCTATGTAAATTCATGGAAAGTTTAATTGCTGAGTATTTAATACAAACAAGCCATGTATAGGTAATAATATAATTATTTACATTTTGGATTGTACAATTATTAAAATTCACAAAGCTTGTATCACTCATTTTTGTAAACAACAAAGTACATAATGCAATACTAATATTCAAATATCGAACAAAAATGGCGGGATACGACGTGAATTCGAATTAACCTATTAGTTTTCTTTTTAATACGGCGCTGTGGTAGTGAATCGCACGTGCTAGACAATGTTCTTTTTTTAAAACGAGTTGCATAATGAAATTCAGTACAACATTATAACACCCGTTTGGGTGTTATAATGGTTATTATGACACTGGCTGTTTTAATGTTGGCCATAAGCTAACTGTTTCAGATACTTTTATAGAGGATTTATAGCATGGGTGTAGATAAAACGTATTTTAAAGTACTTGCTTAAGAGTGCGGCGCCATCCGCTCGCAACTGCAATTCGAAGCGAAGGCAAAAACACGTTGAAATATTGTTGTCTCTGTTTCACACTCCCCGGCCCGTTGCGTAGCCGCGCGTGAGCCAGTGTGAATAGTGTGTACCTATGCGTGTGTTAATAGTGTTTGGTGTTTACCTTTTTATTAGTTATCATGTTCATTGTTTGCTTTATTTTTGTTAGTTACTTTGTGCAATCGTTAGTATATGTGCAGAATAGTAATGCGTTTTTAGGAAATCTGTCTACAATGTTTTTATCTCAAATGTTAGATTAACTCAAAATCTAGGCTTTGTTGAAAAAAACCGGCCAAGTGCGAGTCGGACTCGCACACGAAGGGTTCCGTACCATTGACTATATTTAGTATTTGTTGTTATAGCGGCAACAGTAATACATCATCTGTGAAAATTTCAACTGTCTAGCTGTCACGGTTCATGAGATACAGCCTGGTGACAGACAGACGGACAGACAGACGGACAGACAGCGAAGTCTTAGCAATAGGGTTCCGTTTTTACCCTTTGGGTACGGAACCCTAAAAAATCTGGGTTAAGTACTTACTACTCTTTCTATACCACTAATGTAGATAACTGAAAATCTGAAATAAAAGTAGGTACGTACTGCGGGTCTAAAATGGCCGCTCTAGCAGAATCCACGCAGAATCTTAGTATGAATCACGTCAAAAAATTAAAATTCTTAAAATGGACTTTATGTTTATGAGGTTAAAGTCTATTTTAAGAATTTTAAATTTTTATTGTGATTCATATTACGATTCTGATAAAGCGGCCATTTTAGACCCCCTGGTGGCTCAGTGGTGGCGGCCCCGACTTACAAACAGTAAGGCGCGGGACAAATACAAGAGGCGTCGGGCGCGGACATGGCGCGGGCGGCTTCCTATTCCATTCAAATATCATACAAAATGCATGGAAATAACGTGCAATTTAGGCTACACGGTATATCATTGCGCTGACGAGGATGTGACGATAAACGATATACCTACCGTGTGTTGTATTTGTCCCGCGCCCATAGACTTAGTACTTATAATACTGCCCGCGCCTAAGTCGTAGGTTCGAACCCAGGCAGGCGCATTACTTTGTGTAATTCATCAACTCTGCTCTCAATACGGTGAAGGAAAACATCGTGAGGAAAGGAAACCGGCATAAGTATCCTAGAACCTAAAAGTAGGTAGGTAGTAGGTAGGCAGTAGGTAGGCAGTAGGTAGGCAGTAGGTAGTCAGTAGGTAGGCAGTAGGTAGGCAGTAGGTAGGTAGTAGGTACTCATCAAGACGAATCAAACGAGCCCAAACTCGAAGCGGTTGCGTTGTTTTATTACGGAGATCCTTTGGCCCCCCTTTCAGCTTCATCATCAAACCCTGATTACCATTTAGGACCAATTTACTCTTCAAGATCAATCAAACGGGCCCAAACTCGACGGGATTATGTCGTTTTATTACGGACTTCCAATGGCCTCTTCCAGCTCCATTATCAGACC
The DNA here is from genome assembly GCA_905147715.2 of Xestia xanthographa. NCBI lineage: Eukaryota > Metazoa > Arthropoda > Insecta > Lepidoptera > Noctuidae > Xestia > Xestia xanthographa. Next base: position 25,454,033 of record LR990665.1, read on the forward strand.
CTGGATACCACTTAGCACCAAAGTACTCGTCAAGACAAATCATACGAGCCCAAACTCGATGGGGTTATGTCGTTTTGTAACGGAGTTCCCATGGACACCTTCTAGCTCCATCATCAGACCCTGGACCCTAAAGACAAAGTACTCGTCACGACGAATCAAACAAGTTCAAACTCGATGGGGTTACGTCGTTACATTATAGAATTCCTATGGCCACCTATAGCATTGTCACGCGATATACCTACATATGCGTGCAAAATTTCAGCTCAATCGGTAATCGGGAAGTGGATCAAATTTTACTTGCAAGATTTGATTACTTACAGATTACAGACAAACATCGGGACACGTGAAACTATATCAAAGCTTGTAAAATAAAACATAATATTTATTTAGTCGGTAGGTACCTAGGTACCCTTATGTTATGATTATGAATGAAACCTATTAGTCGGACATTTGAATCCTAAACACATCTAATTCAGTATGTACTAACCCAGTGTAATGTAATTTCGATTATGAACGAGAAAAAATATGTGGCAGGCATTTTTTTGGTCTGAGTTTAAAAAAATTATGAAAACAAAAAGGTAGGTAGATACTTACTGTGAGATTCCTACATCCCATCCCAACGTTTGGAGTCCATGTTGCTAACCTTTATATATAATTATGTTTATGTAGGTACCTGTTTTGTAACCTAAATTTAACCAAATCGTAAGCAAATATCGAAGTCCGTAAACAAAACAAAAGTCGTACTAAAGTAGGTAGGTAGGTTACTCGATTCCAAATCACAAGGCAAATCTAAATCCAAATCCGTAGCATAGGTAAAGAAGTGTCAGAAATATTACGACACAATTGGCAAAAAAATACGCACGCACAATGCAATCAAGTAATCGTCTAACATTGACGAACGAATTGCCCGGCCCGGCCGGGTGGCGAGGTGCGCAGGCACACATTTACATATTTTGTCACTATACTCAACACATCCAAATGTACTGTCCCTCGCCCCGCGCGACCGCGCCCCGCCCCAGCTCAATGCTTGATGCGATGGCACGACTTCCGATGAACATTTGTGATTAATTTGAATGTGTGCCGTAATACCAAAAATGATGAATGAAAACTCAATGCATTTCCATTATTTTTTTTATATTATTTAACTTAACAATATAAGACATGTTTCCATTTGAACAATGTTACAAATACTACCGTTTTTAATATAGAACAGATGAGATGAAAACATCGTATTTATACTGTAAAAATGTGAGATATTCAATTTGTTTGCATTTCGCTCTTGATAAGTATTTTGCAAAAAAAAAACAATGGAAACCTAGGTAATTACCATCTTGTTCCGAATAACAGCATATTAAGGTGGAAATATGCTCAGACTGAAAATGATTTTGGTATTACGTTTGTATGGACAAATTCACACTCCCCGGCCTCTTAAAACAAAACATTTTGGTTTAAAATATGTTAAAGATGATTTAGATTTAATAGGATATGCCGATGCTGATTGGGCATCAGATTGTGTGGACCGTAAGTCTTACACGGGATTTATGTTTAAGATGTCTGGTAGTGTCATCTCATTTGAATGTAAAAAACAATTAACAATAGCTTTGTCTAGTACAGAAGCCGAATATATGGCTATATGTGAGGCAAGTAAAGAAGCCATTTACTTAAGAAACTTGTTATTAGAATTGAAATGCAGAAATGAGTCACCCATACTGTTATATAATGATAACCAGAGTGCACAATTGTTAACTAAACATAGTGTATTCCATAAAAGAAGCAAGCATATTGATGTTAGATTTCATTTTGTCAGAACAGCTGTTGAAAATAAATTTATTGTAATAAAGTATTTAAATACAAATGATATGCCTGCAGATTTATTAACAAAAAGTTTATGTTCCAAAAAACATTATAATTTTATTGAACAGTTGGGTGTCACTCCGTTATAAATTGAAATTTGTTTATTTTGTTGTGTTTCAAATTAATGTTTTTTTTTGTCAGTAGTGAATTATTTTGTTATGGGAGTGTGTTAAATATGTATCAAAATAATATATTTATGTATAATAGCAACACCTATAAAGATGTTGTCTTTGTTTTTAACTGGCAATAAAATAAAGTGTTGTCTGTGGCGAGCTCTTGTAGTTTCCTCCACATACTTTGTTTTGCTTCGTACTCGTTAAATCTGGTTTATCTTGGTTTGGGGTTCTGGTTTGGCGGAGAGTCCGCTTACACATTTTTTTCACGAAGCCGTCAACCAAGCATTCTGTTCTTGAAACTAAGTTAATCTACGCAAAAAAATGTTGCTAGGAATTATTTCATGCAAAAACGGCTGAACGGATTTGGTTGCGATTTCGTACACAGGTAGTTTTTAGTCTGGCTTAGCACATAGGGTATTTTTTATCCCGGTAAATGAGTCCACGTAGACGAAGTCGTGGGTCTAGTATTGGTGTGGTCTGGTATTTCACTATACTTATTTTCAAACTTGTTACTAGGTATTAATTTTTGCTTCGCACTGTTTCCTATCTACGACCACGCCCGCTTTTATCATCGGTGGCGGAAAGCATTATGGGATTTACCAAGCTGAGGTTTTAAACTCCATCAGCTCGCTTTTATTTTGGGGGCACTTACCTAGTCTAGTTAGTGACAACAGGCATGAACGCCATTTTGAATCTGATTCAAGCTTATGTTTGAATTAAAACATTTACCAACCCTCTCCGTTTTTATTCAAATGGCCTGGATTTATAAAAAGGTATAATTGCCGTTTTATGTAAACACCCTTTGCCAGGGCCACTAGATGTCGCCTCGTGGGTGGGACAGTCCGGGGGCGCCGCATAATAAATGGACACATGATTTTACCCAATTTGCTTCAGTATTATGTGACCAACATGTTTTAATCCTAAAAGGGGTTAAAAGCTGTTCTATCGAACAGACACAGACACGACTATGACTATACATGGTGAAAACAACCTCATCACGAAGCCGTCAACCAAGCATTCTGCACATCAAACTAAGTTAGTTTACGCAAAAATTATTGCTGGGAAACACTTTTTTTTTAGGTAAAAAATCATGTTTTGTGGTAGAACTCAATGTAACGCACTCAAAACATTGTGCTGATGGATGGATTGAATAGTACGGGGGTCGTTGAGAAGTTTAAAGTAAAAATCTTACAAAAAGAAAAAAACTTCTGGAAAAGTTCTAACTTTGACCCCCAATATCTCCATAACTAGAAGGTTCCCAGGTATGGTATAGAACAAAAACATGATTGCAATGAAGGACAAAAAAAAAATTCGGCTTCGTTAAGAGGTTTTTTACACCCTTTATAAAAAAGCACTGGAGTAAATGTGTGGCAGTGAATTTACTAATACAACTGACTAAATTGGGTTACTTTAGAATTAGAATAATGTAAATTTGACGCAAATGTTGAGGTATCCTCAACACCGCAACGCAAAATGTAAAACCCTAGATCGCGTCTTAGGTCGGAGGCTCGTAAGAGGACGAGGAATTGTCCACCTTCTTCATCCTTTCTCTAAACAAAAAAAAAACATAACATCACGCCTGTAATCCCCGAAGGGTTAGGCAGAGGTGTACCTAATAGTTCACCCACATTTCGTCAGTTATGTTGAAGTCTCATGTAAAAGGGGGCGAGCCTATTGCCATTTGCCATCAACCGGGCACAAATCAAGACTCCTTGGCTGCTACTGAGAAATTCCTGATGGAAGAACCCAATAACACTTTGCCCGACCTGGGAATCGAATTCAGGTTCCATGCTCAATAGTCGCACTTGCAACCACACCAACGAGATAGTCAAACAAGAAAAACCGGCCAAGTGCGTGTCGGGCCACGCGCAGTGTAGGGTTCCGTAGAAGCCCGTTATATTTTAGATTTTGTTTTTCAATGCAAGTCTTTACCTGTTATAAACAAGTACAACTACTTCATCTTAGTCAGAGGATTTATTCTTAGTTAGAGGATTTATTCTAATGATTTTGTATTTGGATCAAAAATATCCAACACCCAAGTTCAACGACTATTACTGCTAAACTAATTTTCCTTTAAAGTTCATAAAATGCACTATCATTATGAATTTTTTCAGATTTTTCAAGCCAGCAGTATAGCTTGTAGAGGGGGGGGGGACCCCGTACTGGAACAAAAATTTGCAGTTTAAAGTTATTTTAGTTATTTCAAAAGATCTACCACTCAACGATATCCCACACGATGGGGTTGACGACGAAAAATAAATTCATCCCCATTTCTGGAGCTACCCTAAAACAATATATTTTCCAAATTTTGATTTTACTACTTTGTCGGCGTAATTGATATACACACCCCTACAAAATTACAGCTTTCTAGTACTAACGGTCTTTTAGCAAAACCTCGGACAGACAGACAGACATGACGAAACTATAAGGGTTCCTTGTGAGGATTACGGAACCCTAAAAAGTAGCAAGTAATGAATTTTTCGTTGAGCTGATCTTATCTTTTAAATCTGTAAACTTGGCCTGAAACCTAGTGTCAAGTAAAATCAAATTCAAATTGAAAAATACTTACTACGTCAAACTCCATTTTAAAACAAATTGGATGACGTAACAAATTTTTCTCCAGTCCTTTTCCCCATTAATTCTATTTAAAAGACTCGGACTAGATCTGCGTCATTAATTTAATTTACACAAAGGTCCTTTCTGTTGAAAGTTCTAGAAAAAGTCGCAACTTTATGAAATTCTTCTTCGCCCTTTTGAATTTATTGATTAGTTTACATAAAAGAGTTTTTTTTTTTTGTGTAAAGGAAAGGATGCCTCACCTTTGTGAGTGGGAAAAATAATTTATCGTTAGTAATAAGGCTTTACCCTTTTAGTAAGCCTGCTAGGTATACAGTTTTTAGTGAGTAAGTGAGTATAGCAATCCACATTTTTCACATGATTTAGTTCCCACTCCCCATTACAACACTATCTATAATTTTTCACATTAAGTGCTGGCGACGTCCCTTTCTTTGCTGCGATCCTGGTACTTTTCAAATCAATACATAGGTACTTACAATGATTAATTATCTTGCTTGTCCCGTGTCGCTTGAGGTCGGCGAAACCCGTTTTTTTCTCCCTTTCTCAACTTTCAACTGCATTTTTACCGTCCTCAATAATTCTGGGGGTCTAAAATGGCCGCTTTAGCAGAATCGTTTTGTGAATCACGTTAAAAATTTAAAATTGTTAAAATGGACTTTATTGTTATTCGCATAAAGTCCATTTTAAGAATTTATTTTTTTTAACGTGATTCATGCTAAGATTCTGCGTAGGATCTGCTATAGCGGCCATTTTAGACCCGCTGCTCTACCTTTGATGTTATCCACAAGCTTTTCCACCATGCCCATATTCTGAATACTCAGCACCAAACTAGCAAATCTGAGAGACATTTCTCGTCCGCATGTAAAGTCAAGTAAGAGGCATAAAACTCTAGCACCAGCTAACCACATGAAAAAGAAGGAAACTTAGTATTTTCCCTAAAAACTTCGAGAACCCAACAAAAACACGCATAAAACTTTACTTATACATACTTATTCAAAGCACAGGTGCTAAACTCATAACACATTTATAACTTGATTCCCAATTCGTCCAGACGCCATCTTGTGCGTGCCGTTGAGCCCTAGAGAGTCCCTTTGTCGGGTCATAAGTAGTCTAGTTAATGTTCGATGATATTGAGGACTTCTCGAGGACTTTCAAGAGGGCTTACGCCACCGAAGGTTTTGTAAGAGGAGGATAAACTGGTAGTAGAAAGTAATTAATGGGTCATTTTCTTAGTGAAAGTATTTGGTGTAGCTGTGTGTTGTGGTGTAGTATAATAGTGTGTAAAGGGTTACAAAAGCCCTATCGCCTTGAGATATCCTGTGACGGTAAAAAAACTAAAAAATCTATTATTTTCACTGCCTAATATGTTATTATGACGCACACAAAATGAACATAATTATAAAAACAAAAAGAACAAATGAAGAATAATCTGCGTCGAATTTCAAATGCTTTTATTAAATAAAGGTTCTGTTAGAGGCGAAGCTAAAATCGGAATCATAACTGAAGCACCAGACCATCCCCTAAACAATTCAGGGCGCCACAAACGGTCTGAGTCTAGAACCAACGCTCGATCAATACCTACAACCACACATTTGTTCCCGTAACCCGTAACTCGAGCACCGTTCCCCTTTCCAAGCTTACCCCTTGGCCACGGGCTACAAACTCAGACGACACGCGACTTGCTACAGCAACTGGCGCAACTGCCGAGAAAACAAATGAAAGAAGACCATGCCACAGCATCGCTATTTACAAAACGCTAGCTTTAAAAAGATGTAAAAACCGTCAAGATTTTTTTTTACTATATACAATAAACACTTGTAACAATGTTTAGCTACAATTAAGTACCCTATGTGTAATACATATTGTGGCTACAAATTGATACAAAATAATAAACACAAAGATTGTATGACAATCAAATGAATTCTGGTCGATGTATAACATCTTTTAGAGGCTGGAGAAACAAATGACACAGCTTCGCAAGTATGATTGCAAGTGGCATCGCTCGAGGCCGTGATCGCAGATTTCATGGAATTTTATATTCTGCGGGGAATTACGTCGCGTCGCGTCGTCGCAATGTTATCGCAGACATTTCCCAAAATTATTATGTGTTACTTTTAGCATTTTCCTAAATTAGAGGATATTTCTGTACTTGATTCAATTTTCTTAATTTCGGCTGATAGATGTCTGAGTGTATAAAGATAAATACGTCTGTCTCCGTCGCTGAGTAGAAATGTCTGTTTTCTGTTTACAGACTGATAATTACTTTTGTACTCAGAAAAGAGATTGGGTTAAGGTTCTGACATTTTACTCACAGTCAGTTAATTCTTTGTAACGGAATGCCTTTTAGAAAATATTTGAGGTAAAAATGTGTTAATGTAATAGGGATGATGACTGACTAAAAAAAATATGATTCTGTTCAGTCCGTCAGTTAGATTATTGAAAAATATTGAATAAGTACGTTTTTTTTAATTAATAATAATTGACGAAGATAAAACGTGTCAAAGATCATGAATGGGGGCTTGTGACGTCACATTTGAGTAATAAATGTACTCAAATGTAACGTAACACGAGTTTTCGACGCATTGTATCGATTTCATTTTTAGGGTTCCGTACCCAAAGGGTAAAAACGGAACCCTATTACTAAGACTTCGCTGTCTGTCCGTCTGTCCGTCTGTCTGTCACCAGGCTGTATCTCATGAACCGTGACAGCTAGACAGTTGAAATTTTCACAGATGATGTATTTCTGTTGCCGCTATAACAACAAATACTAAAAACAGAATTAAATCAATATTTAAGGGGGGCTCCCATACAACAAACGTGATTTTTTTGCAGTTTCGTCTAATGTTTTTAAATAACGGTACGGAACCCTTCGTGCGCGAGTCCGACTCGCACTTGGCCGGTTTTTTGTTTACGTGAAAATAGAAAAAATGTGTCCAATATTTTTTGGAAATCTATCTGACGGACTAATTTTAGTTTCATTTTAGATTTTTTTGTCATTTACCCTATTAGGCATTTCTATTTAGAAATTATTTTCAAAGGCTTCATTTCTTTACCGCATCTCAGTCTCAAAATATCTCAATATACCGGCTGACTTTTTTGACAGTTTCCAAAAAAAATGGGTATATAAGTTGAACGGAGTAGAAGCTTATGGCATACCTAGTTTTTTTTCATTTTTCCAAAGTTTAGAAAAAAAAAATATTTATCATCAAAAAACGCCACAAATTTCAAGTACACTTTTCATATTAGACAAAGAAAGAGAAATTTAAAAAAAAAGGAAATATATCGAATTTCAAATCATACGCAATACGCGTATGATTTGAATTTCGAATCGTATGATTTGAATTTCGAATTTTTGATGTTTTTTTTTTTTCGAAAAAAATAAAAATCTAAGTATGTCATTTGCTTCTACTCCGTTCACCTTTTATACCCATTTTTTTTGGAAACTGTCAAAAAAGTCAGCCGGTATATTGAGATATTTTGTGACTGAGATGCGGTACAGAAATGAAGCCTCATTTGCTTCTACTCCGTTCACCTATTATACCTATTTTCTTTGGAAAGTGATAAAAAGGTAATTCTGTATTTTTTTTAATAAATAGTTTTGTTTTCCAATCTGCTTCATACCTCTTTGGTATAGTGGTCGTGAGATCTACTACTGAGTACAAGGTCTTGGGTTCCAATCCCAGGTTAGCCAAAGTATTATTGGGTTTTTCCATCAGGATTTTTTCAGTAGCAGTTCCGCGTCTAGATTTGTGCCCATTCGTATAACTATAGTATGCGCCAGATAAGTAAGAAATAAAGGTCATTAACCCGCATACATTTGTTCAAATACATAATTCCGAAAACAGAAATAATGACATAAACTTGTCCCGAAACGACCTTTATCGTGATCCTTGACTTTTTCTAGTAATAAAAAAACGATTCATAATGTATTGTCGGGGTACCTACGCAGAGAAATTAAGGAAAGAGCAATGACCTTTAATTCCTACTTATCGCGCAGACCATAGTAAAATTGAGGTGTGCCATACTGTACCTACACCTCAGCCTAACCTTCAGGGAGTACAGGCATGATGTTATGTTGTTCTACTATATAAGAGCATTAAAATAATTCTCGTTTTCGTATACAACCCAGTTGGGAGTTGAGTACATACATTTTGATGTCTGACGCCGTAAAAGTTGTAAACAGAGAGTGGCTTTCAGCAGGCTTTCAGGCCTTTTAGTAGTTATAAATGATGCTTCAACGGGCTGATAAAAGTTTACTAAAAGGGCAGTGAGAGGCCTTTGTGGGACTTTACAGGCGGTTCGTGTGAGGGAACTATCTTGTTTAACGTTTTTTGTATAGTAAGCTATAATATAATATATAAAACTATATTTGTGGTGGTTCAAACTTCGTTTGTAATACTGTTAGAATAACGTTCTAATCAGTTTGCACTACAAAGCGGTTGTTACGTCAGTCACTGCGGCCGAATAGTGCGAAATCAGTGGTTTTTATTCTTTATAAAATCTTTCTTTTTTCGTCTTTGGAAAAAATAAAAAACCTAAGACCTGCTTTATAATTCAGTTAGTATGCAAAGTTTTATGATCTAATTTGAAGTACTTTTTGAATACCAGCGGTTTATTGTTCGATTTGGAGGTCACTTTGGGATTTTTTTCTATCGAGAATTTTTTATGAAATAGTGTTTTCGCCAAACAAGACCTAACATTAATCCTCAACTTTACCATATATTTATTTCAAAATTAATGCTGCATTACTTTGTGTAATTTATTTCATCACCAATGCTCTCAAAAACGGTGAAGGAAACATCGTGAGGAAACCGGCATGTCCTAGAACCAAAAAATTCGAAGACATGTGACATCTACCAATCCGCACTGGGCCCGCGTGGTGGATTATAGCCCATTCCCTCTCATAGAGAGGAGGCTTGTGCCCCAGCAGTGGGAACATTAATAGGCTGATGATGATGATGATGAATGCTGCAGTATTTTAGGCGTAACGGAGGATCATGCTAAGCCATTTGAGGTAGTATAGGCCCTTAAGGATGGTGATGGAAAATTAATTCCAATTTTAGTGAACTTATCTGAACTGAACAATAAGCTACCTCACAGTTCCGGATCGAAGGAAGTGTCAAATTGTAAAGCGTATTTCACATGTTGACCTATATTTTACGTATTGACCTATATTTAATACCCTGACCTAAATTTATCACACCTACCTACGACCCTACGTATTTAAATCTCAATAATACTGAATTAACAAAACAACCCAATTCACACCTAATGAATGACACCCCCATACGTTTAAAATAGAACGTCATTACTTACCCCTCCGCCCCCTTCCTCCCGGCTACCGGATGTCCGGATCAATCGACCGGATTACACGAAGCTCCGGCTTGTATCTGGTAGCGGGATTTACTTCCTGTTTGGTCATACATATGATGTGTATTGACTGGAACTGTGGGAATGTGGGATTGGTTTCAGGGTAGTACCTACCTAGTACATATACCTAGGGGATTTGGTATGAGCTTCGATATTTGGTACGTACCATCGTGATGAAAGCATTGGTCAGATAGACTTAGTCTTACCGAGTGCTAGCTATCCAGGGTATGCCCTTTTAATTGCAGTACGTTTTATGTTAACGCCGCTCGGGAGGCTCTTTTCATGCATCCGAATTTGGAGAATTTTGTAATGTGTTATGCAGTAATAGGCTTGTAAATGGCTTTTCGTTGTTTGAATCACTATAATTGTTTGTATTGTTAGCTGTAAATACTGGTATTCAGCTGCATCCGGTTAGACTGGAAGCCAACCCCAACAAAGTTGGGAAAAGGCTGGGCAGATGATTGTTAGCTGTAAGCCACCCAAATACACTATGGAATGGAGATCTACGCTAGGGAATGGGCAACTACAGTACTTTCTCAAGTTATTATGCCTTGTGACTGGGACTGTAGCTTTGATTTTCTTTTTTGTATTTTTGACTTTCAAAAGTGCCGTAATGGTCTAATTGAAATAAATGCTTTGAGTTTGAGTTTGACAATAAAATAAATAAATATGGTTTAGGACGTGGTTTTTTTTTTACAAAATTGTACCAACTTTGGTCCTCAAAGTCTAAAACAATTTTTTATGTTTTTGAGATCCCTTGGTTTTATTTATTGAAATAATGCTGTAATGTCAATGTCCAGCATCATCGTGTTTCGTAAAATCGTAACTAATAGGTACTTAATAATTAGCAATCCGCACGTGATTCGTATCCTAGTTTTTACGACTTGACAAAACTTTGCTATTTCCTAAATATGAGAAATAGGTATCAATGATCACAAATATTCCCAAACATTTCGGAATAAATTGTCAAAATTATGGTGAAAACTACATTGAAATCAGTAGCGAAGAAATATAATGTGGGCCACACAGAGAGAACGAAAACCAACTTTAATTCATAAATATGTAGTTGCGAAGAAGAGCAAAGTCGGGAGATACCTGCTCTTCTTCCCATCTTTTGAAATAATCCCTTTGGCTCTCAAAAGGTTACAAATGAATGCCTGTTGAATATCGCACCACGAAACAAAAGCGTTCGCAGATATAAAAATGTCGGAAAAAATCGGAAAATATCACCTCCGTGTGACCCACATTGGCGCACTTTGTATGAGGCAAACGTAGCACATTTCATATGAGAAACGTTCAGAGTTTTTCATTCGGAAAGCTGTCCCATTTCGAACGAGCTAAGCGTTTTATACGTATCCAATTTTTGAGTCGATTGCGAGCCAGTACATACTATTACAAAACTGCGAAAATCTTTGTCAAAATTACTGGTTTCTCTAGTGCTGTCGAGGCACTAGAACAGACAAACAACTTGCATTAAGCAGCTCGATGTCGTAAATGATGACAGATACTGCGTGTCCTGTTGTTTGTTCATAACAGGAACTGATGGACGCTATCCAAAGCGCCAAACTAGTAGCTCAGTTCTGGGCCGACTCAAATTAGATTTCCATCGACAGGCTAAGAAGAAGAATGGTCTGGTAAAGAATTTAATTGACCAGGATGAGCTACCAGTTACCCGGTCGACTCCTCAACGGTATTTGACTGTCGTAACCTGGAAGAAGACCTAGAGGAGCTCGTGGCTAAATAATAACAGCCGCTCGGGTCGATCGTTAGGTTAAGCTGTGCTTGCCTAGGTTGGTCTGTGGATGGGTGACCACCCATACATACCGAGTTTCCTCCGTGCCTCGGAAAGCACGTTAAGCCGTTGGTCCCGGCTGTCATATTTCTATATCTTTGACAGTCGTTAGGTAGTCAGAGGCCCAAAAAGTCTGACAACCAGTCTTACCAAGGGGTATCGTATTACCCGGTACTAACTGGGTTGTGGAGGTCAGATAGGCAGTCGCTCCATGTAAAATACTGGTATTCAGCTGCATCCGGTTAGACTGGAAGCCGACCCCAACATAGTTGGGAAAAGGCTAGGCAGATGATAACCTGGAAGTGTGGCAAGCAGTTTTGCTAAAAATACCTATCTGGGAGCCGGTCCTTGAAAAATCCGGCATTCAGCTGCATCCGGTTAGACTGAAAGCCGCCACTAGCGCTGTCGCATACTATACTCGAGATTTGAAACCTCTCCTCGTGATCGTCACAATGCCTCACTCGTTACCGATCAAGAATCATTCAGCTAGTTGTCTCTCTGCCAGGAGCCAGTTAGGACGGGTCACCGGACTTGATTCGATAGCTCTTGTCCGTCCGTCCGTCCTTCCGTTGGCGTCCAAAAACGAGAGTCCTTGATAGCTGCGTGAATAGTCACTTTGATATCTGTCAATTTTAAACAGGGCAGAATTTTAGCAAACTAATTGTTTTCTGAATTCCTTCTATATATTGCGTTATGTTTGTATATATTTTGGGTTTGTCCGATTAGTTTCGATCTTTTGACGTTCCTTTTTTTTCAGAGTTTTATAGGTACTTACTTAATTTTATTTTGAACGATCTAATATTTGATGCAAATATTTTGCTTTCACTTCTCAAGCTTCACCCTTATTATGCCTATCTTCACCATATGCATTATATTTGTGTCCATATTGTCCATAATTGCGTTCCATTTGTGTCTATATTCACTAAATGTGTGCTATTTCTTGCTATTGTCTGTGTCTGCACTTATTAAATGTTATCTTTCCACTTTTTCCATGCTAATCTCGGATAACAGAAAAACAAGACTGTAAGTAGACATGCTGTATTTGTGGTCATCATCTAGCTATAACTTCATTTCTTTATTCATTATATCTTTGGTGTAAATATTAATATACCAATTTTCTTCATCAAACCATTAACAATTTTCTACAATGTTTACTCCTATGTTGGATTTTACAATTTTGCACATATTGAGAACCAGCTCCGTCTATCTACACCGCTGCTGCTTATAGATATACGATATAGAATAGACGATAGACTAGCTGTTGCTAATTTAAAAGAAAATGGCGGCGTTGTCACTGCTTGTCTATGGAATATTTACAAGCAGTTTCGTGTTTAGATATCTGTAAACGTTACCTAGATTCTGAAAAAACAAACAACTCTTTTTTTAAATTCCACAGCTACTCTGAAAATTCCTCGAAACTACAGTTGTGAAACATTCCGAAATACTTCAATATTTTGTTGGAATTTTATGAATGACACGTGTGGTAAAGCTCCTGTTTAACGCGTTTCTCGTTATAATCTCTGTGAACCATTTCAAAGCGAATATGCACAAGCTTGCAGTCATCAAAGCTCGTCAAGCACTCTTCTAAAACGTGCTTTGAGCCCAAAGCGATCACAACCGGCGATCTATCTATATCCAACCGAGCGCGTCCACAATCCAATGCACTTGCAGAAAGTGTAAAATGTATATGTGTATGCAACATGAAATCACAACTTTTGTGAAACACGTGTCAAGTATAAAATATATAATCTATCGGTCGCGAAGTGTAAAGATCATTGTAGATGTGTTGTCTATAGCTAGGTCCTAAACATACCAATGAGGTCAAAAGTCAAGCATATACTAAATATAACATTTCATATTTCAAAATAGTTATATCTGTTATATTCATTCAGAATCGAAATATTTTATTTCACATAGGTCTAGATGAGCACGTTGAAGAAGGTGCACGGTTCGGATTGGTCGTTTCCATGGAGAAGAATTAAATGAGTAATTTATTACATTAACTAATGTCGCTATTTGGAACTAGCACTAGTTTCACAGTTATCTCCCGACGAGAACCGACGGATACTAATTATATTCAAAGTACTTACGGGATAATATCCGTGGTTTTCTATGCTGATGAGCTCCCGATATTTCGACGCTGTTGCAAGCATCATGATCGCGGGAAAAACCGTGAAAGTCTTAAACAGTGCACTAATTATATTGTTGCATAAGATTTTACTGTCGACAAAACGCTTTCTCCTCTGTTCATGAACACAGCCTTCCCTCGAAATGTTTCTGAATATTAATCAATATGGATTTATATTCTGTGAACACAACGAAACATTCTGCAAAAGCCTTTGGCTAACGTTCCGAACATGTGTTACTAGGTGCTGCAGTTTTATTTTTATTTGATAAACTGGTTCTTTCTGTTTGCATTGAATTTTTATTTACAGTTCTGTCTGAACTTTTGGTTGCTGGATTTAGAAATGGCAATTTTTCGGCTTTGCTTTGTGATGGATTTTTTATGAATCTGCTGGTGGAATTTTGCTTAAAATATTTGTTATACATGTGGTGTCCTGAGTTTAAAATATTCTTTTTTTCGTATCGGTGACTTATACTTTGCTAAAATTACGGGATATCTTCCGTGATTATTATTTGTGCTGAGCTCCCGATATTCCGACCCGCGCCGCGATCGCAACAGCGCCGTCGAAATATCGGGAGCTCAAAACAAATAATAATCACGGAAGATATACCGTAAGTGACATTATAAGTATAGTTTTAAACCTGCTTATTTGAGCTTAGAACTTATATTTTGCTGACTATTTACCGACTATTTTATTGGTTTATATTAGTGTTTCATATTTTGCTGACTATTTAGCGACTATTTTACTGTTTTATATTAGTGTTTCATATTTCGCTGACTATTTACCGACTATTTTACAGTTGAATAATTAGTGATTCACGTAAGAAGGTACAGTAATGCTGGCCTTTTCATATTGCTATTCCAGTCAATTCTCTTGTTGAAATTTGCATAAAATTGTTGCATAATTATGCATTATGCTTTCAACAGCGATATGCAAAATGGAAGGTGGCATTTTCGTTTTGCCTTTAAATCTTTTGTGCTATTCCGAATGTATGTAAACGGTAACTGACAAATAAATAAAATTAAAATACAATCACTCGTTGTTCCATATTCGGTAATTATATTTCGTCGAAATGGAAATTCATTGCAACAATAATTGGCATTAATTATTATTAATTGTGTTTGCTCCTCATCGCGAAACATTGAACATTTTTAATGAGTTTTCGTGTCTTAGGCTGCGTTCACACCGAAGCTTACAGTACGCGACCGACTGTTAGGAAAGGCAGGCTAGAGCGACACAGGTCGGTAACCATCCAGTTTTGAAACCTAGTTAACTGGATTGAATTTGTTGCTAATGACCTCTAGTAAGTAGGTATAACGTTTTTCAAGGAGTAGGTCGAGTTTCCCTGTCACTCTGCATGTAGTTCGCCCTCATTTCGTACCTAATTAAAATTCTAAAGTAATCTGTGGGAACGTAGTGGTTTGTACACAAACCCATTTATCATTATGTACTTAACCGACTTCAAAAAGGAGGAGGTTCTCATTAGA
This sequence comes from Xestia xanthographa, assembly GCA_905147715.2. NCBI lineage: Eukaryota > Metazoa > Arthropoda > Insecta > Lepidoptera > Noctuidae > Xestia > Xestia xanthographa. The sequence goes on from LR990665.1 coordinate 25,469,355, forward strand.
TTTTAAGATACATACAGTAGTTAGTTTTCACAAATCATCATCATCTGGCTAGCCTTTTCCCAACTATGTTGGGATCGGCTTCCAGTTTTACCGGATGCAGCTAAATACCAGTATTTTACATGGAGCGACTGCCTATCTAACCTCCACAACCCAGTTAGTACCAGGTAATACGATACCCCTTGGTAAGACTGGTTGTCAGACTTTTTGGACCTCTGACTACCTAACGACTGTCAAAGATCTACAAATGACAGCCGGGGCCCGGGCCAACGGCTTAACGTGCTTTCCGAGTCACGGTGGAAACTCGGTATGTAATGGGTCACCCATCCACAGACCTACCTAGGCAAGTACAGCTTAACCTAAAGATCGACCCGAGCGGCTGTTATTATTTAGCCACGAGCTCCTTCGAGCTCTTTAGTTTTCACAAATATAAAAAAAAAAGTTAGCGGTCGACTGTAATCTTGGTTTGAACACAGCCTTAAGGAGCCTTGTATTTTCACGGAAAGCAACGGACTTAAAGCTGTTTATTACTTATTAAGGCAGACGTTTACGAGGCGTGTCAGAGTAGGTACCTACACAAATGTGTTTCGGTTCTTCGAGTCATCCTGCGCCTGTTTATGGGGGGGCTGTTCTCGAAAAGAACAGGGCAGTTGAATTCTTTACATTATTTGTCGGACACTTTTTCGAGGGTATTTCTTTTTATAAAGAGTTGTGAATTCTTGTTGCATACCTTTTTATCCTTTATCGCGGAACATAAGCCTTTGAGTAGCTCTTTGAAGTTTAATCAGATTTTGTTTTGAAGAAAAACTTAAATGGTCGACGATACTGGTGTCGATTCTGTTGTGCGCAATCAAAACTTAATTTAGGCTATTGCTATCTTTTACTAAAAGGTAGTGCGAGAAAAGGACGGCTACTTATAGCTATGAACTAAGTTAGAGATGTCAAACTAGTTTATGCCTTGCGCTTCACCGTGTTTTTAATCGACATGTTTTTACGTGCACGGGTGCACCCTTCATTTGTATAGAAATATTATTCCAACTAAATTTGACAGCTCTAATTTACGTCCTTCTCTTATGTACACACTAAATACAGAAAAGAAGAAAGGAATAGAAAAATAGGTACAAAGATGATGCTTATTTCTAAAGAAATCTCTTCCAGCATACCTGCGAAAGGAGAGTAGATAAGAAGAGATGTAGACATAGTGTGTAAAAGATGAGAAAATAGAATACATAAAAAACTTAAAGCAAGTAAAGAATTTAAATATAACATACAATATAAGAATATACTTACATACATACTCGTACAAGACAAAATATATAACACAAATATAAACTACAAAATAATATATAATAATTGTTATAACTTACTTACAATATAAACTTTAAACACTTATGCAACTATGACGAATTGGACAGATAATGTTTGAAGACTGTAATAGTTTGGCAGTCTCTAATATCAGGCGGAAGAGAATTCCACAACCGCACAGCGTGCACAGTAAAGGAGTAGGAGTAGAAATCGGTAGAGTAGGGAGGGGATTTAGGGAGGTTCCTAAGATGCGACCGGCAAGGTGCATCAAAGGGACGGGAGTAGGAAAAGCGTTCCCGCAGATAGGATGGAGTCTTAGGGTCTCTCTTTCTCGTTTTATTAGAGAGAAAAAGACAGCAATAGCCTAAATTAAGTTTAGTTTGTGCACAACAGAATCGACACCACTATTTCATATTCATATTAATTTATTTGTGTTTCACAAGGTAAAAACATGGTGTTAACAAAAAAGGCTTAGAGCTAAGAGCCGTTGTAGACCCTGTCAGGGCACAGCAAAATCTAATTCTTACAATCTAAAAATTAAAGTGTACATGAAACCAAATAAAAATGTCAATATACTTAAAGTTAGATATTAAAAATGTCAGTCGTATACAGCCAAAAATTTTAAGTTAAATTATACATCAAAACTAGATAATTATATTTCACAAAAACAATAACATACAATTAAATCAAATCAAATCATCTTTATTTGTGAACACAGGTATTGTAATAAAGGTCTTATTCATACATTTTAGTTTGCTCTATGTCCTACCAATGAAATTGGTGTACAAATATTGTTTTTATTTTAAGTAATAAGTCTGGATTTATACAATACAAAGTCAGATTCGAGTAAATAATGAGAATTCAATGTATTATTAATCATTAATGAATCAATTATAATTTATTTTTCATGCATGTCAACGATATAATTATTATTTAGAAAGCTATTAATGTCAAATTTTGTAAAATTGAAAATAATGTCAATTAGATGTACCTATTACTAATAAATAAATTATAATAAGGGCTGGTAATGTCATATTTTATCATTTAAAAATTCTTCGATAGAGTAATACGTCTTTTCTATTAGAAATGAATGCAATTTACTTTTGAATTTGCGGACATTAGCTTCACTCCTTATACATTTTAGTAATTTATTTGAGACCTTTGGAGCCATTACAAAAATACTGATTCTGTACAGTGCAGTACTAGATCCGACTGTTTGTAACCGATCACAACGGCGCTGACTAGTCACTCGAGCAAATTTATGTAAATTATTTTTTTACGAACATAGACGTGTCATAGATGTACAACGACGGCATAGTTAATATTTTTGTATTTAAAAAAAATGGTTTGCAGCTGTCTGTTGTCTGCAAATTATAAATAGCTCTTATACACCTTTTTTGGCACTTAAATACCATATCTTTACCTGTGGCATTGCCCCAAAATATAATTCCGTATCTCAATGTTGAAGCTACTAGACCATGATACGCTGTTAGGACTGTTGCTCGATTGGCCGTTTTACTTAACATGTGTCATAGGAATGTTGGTTTAGCTTACTGCATACTTTGTCAATATGGGAATTCCATTTTAAAGTGTTTTCTATATTTAGTCCAAGGAATTTAGTCACTTTCGCTTCATTAATAGTTTTGTCATTGCATTTAATATTTAGGTCCAAATTGTAATAGATTCTTTGTTGAAATTTCATTAATACTGTTTTATCAAGATTTATAATCGAACTAGTATTTGCGTGGGTGCGCGAGCTGCGCGCAGCTCGCGTGTTGTCGTGTTCTTGAGAAGTATTCTTACCATCATAAAATTTTGAGAATCCATAGGAATCCTTAATTTTAATTGGAAAATCCATTACAACTACCCCTAAATCAGTATGAAAACCCTTAAGAACCCCTAAAACATTATAAAATTAATATAAAAAAAACCTTATATAATAAAAGTAAAAAACCTTACTTAAAATCTGAGACCCATTAAAAAAAACATAACCCTAAAGTTGCTTGTCGTCGCCCCTGAGTTACGCTTCACCCACTCGACCTTCGTTACGCTACGGAGGTCGCCGGCTCGCTTCGCTCGCCATCTCCCCCCTTCTCTCCACTCGGTCTCGCAGGTTCGCTCCACTCGGGACTTACCACCACCAGACAGGTTTCGACGCCTACTATAATATTTGTTCAAACACATAATGGCTATCTCTGACCGTTACGAAGTTAAAGCCCTTTTATTTTTAGGGGAGGTTGGGGAGTGAAGGATACCCTCCGTATACAAATTTAAACGCTCCTCAATAATAATTTATGGTAAAAATTAAAAAGCCGCTACGTGTCCTAGATTCCGAGATACGATGGGGAGAGGGGTGAAGGGGGGGAAAGTGGGGAGTTTTGAAAAATGATTTTGACTAACTCTAGGCCCCTTTATATGAATCTGAAAAAAAAAATGTTCCAAGTCTCTCAACTTCCGAGATCCGCCTAAAGGGGGGAGAAGGGGGAAAAAGGGGTCAATTTTGAAAACTGGTTTTTACTTTTCCAAGCCTCCTCTATACGAATCTGAAAAAAAAAATGTTCCAAGTCTCTTTGTTTCTGAGATACGATAGGGAGGGGGCGAAAAGGGGAGGTTTGGCACTTTTTCCATACTCGCGGGAGTTACTTGTTTACGAATCTGTCAAAATATACCCACCTCCCCATCCACCATCTGGGAGAACAATTCTGTCAGTCAGTCAGTCAGTGAGTGGTAATCGAGCTTTATATAGTATAACTAGTATTTGCGTGTTCTTGAGAAGTATTCCTTACCATCATAAAAATTTTGAGAATCCATAGGAATCCTTAAAATAATTGGAAAATCCGTTACAACTACCCCTAAATCAGTATGAAAACCCTTAAGAACCCCTAAAACATTCTAAAAACCAATAAAAAAAAATATTATCTATTAACCTTATTTAAAAACTCAGACCCATTAAAATAACACTACCCTAAAGTTTGCTTGTCGTCGCCCCTGAGTTACGCTTCACCCACTCAACCTTCGTTACGCTGCGGAGGTCGCCGGCTCGCTTCGCTCGCCACCTTCCCCCTTCGCTCCACTCGGTCTCGCAGGTTCGCTCCACTCAGAACATACCACTACCGGACAGGTTTCGACGCCTACTATAATATTTGTTCAAACACCCAATGGCTATCTCTAACCGTTACGAAGTTACAGCCCTTTCAATTTTAGGGGAGGTTGGGGAGGTGAGGATACCCTCCGTATACAAATTTAAACGCTCCTCAATAATAATTTATAGTAAAAATCAAAAAGCCGCTACTTGTCCTAGTTTCCGAGATACGCTGGGGGGAGGGGTGAAGGGGGGGAGAGTGGGGAGTATTGAAAACTGATCTCGACTAATGCGTTGCCCCTTTATATGAATCTGAAAAAAAAAATGTACCAAGTCTTTCAATTTCCGAGATCCGCCTAAAGGGGGTGAAATGGGGGGCAAGAGGGGCAATTTTGAATACTGGTTTTTACTTTCCCGAGCCTCCTCTATACGAATCTGAAAAAAAAAACGTTCCAAATCCCTTGGTTTCCGAGATACGATAGGGGGGGGTGAGAAGGGGGGCGAAAAGGGGAGGTTTGGCACTTTTCCCATACTCGCGAGAGTCACTTGTTTACGAATCTGTCAAAATATACCCACCTCCCCATCCACCATCAGGGAGAACAATTATGTCAGTCAGTGAGTGGTAATCGAGCTTTATATAGTATAACTAGTATTTGCGTGGGTGCGCGAGCTGCGCGCAGCTCGCGTGTTGTCGTGTTCTTGAGAAGTATTCCTTACCATCTTAAAATTTTGAGAATCCATAGGAATCCTTAATATAATTGGAAAATCCGTTACAACTACCCCTAAATCAATATGAAAACCCTTAAGAACCCCTAAAAAATATAAAATTAATTAAAAAAAAAAACCTTACTTAAAAACTGAGACCCATTAAAAAAAACATAACCCTAAAGTTGCTTGTCGTCGCCCCTGAGTTACGCTTCACCCACTCGACCTTCGTTGCGCTACGGAGGTCGCCGGCTCGCTTCGCTCGCCACCTCCCCCCTTCTCTCCACTCGGTCTCGCAGGTTCGCTCCACTCAGAACCTACCTGCCACCAGACAGGTTTCGACGCCTACTATAATATTTGTTCAAACACATAATGGCTATCTCTGACCGTTATTAAGTTATAGCCCTTTTATTTTTAGGGGAGGTTAGGGAGGAGAAGATACCCTCCGTATACAAATTTTAACGCTCCTCAATAATAATTTATAGTAAAAATTAAAAAAGCCGCTACGTGTCCTAGTTTCCGAGATACGATGGGGGGAGGGGTGAAGGGGGGAGAGTGGGGAGTTTTGAAAAATGATTTTGACTAACTCTAGGCCCCTTCTTACGAATCTGAAAAAAAAAATGATCCAAGTCTCTCAACTTCCGAGATCCTCCTAAAGGGTGGAGAAGGGGGATAAGTGGATCAACTTTTGAAAACTGGTTTTTACTTTCCCGAGCCTCCTCTATACGAATCTGAAAAAAAAAATGTTCCAAGTCTCTTAAATTCCGAGATCCGCCTTAAGGGGGTGAAAAGAGGGGCAAGGGGGGCAACTTTGAAAACTGGTTTTTACTTTCCCGAGCTTCCTCTATACGAATCTGAAAAAAAAAATGTTCCGAGTCTCTCAACTTCCGAGATCTGCCTAAAGGGGGTGAAAAGGGGGGCAAGGGGGGCAATTTTGAAAACTCGTTTTTACTTTCCCGAGCCTCCTTTATATGAATCTGAAAAAAAAAACGTTCCAAATCTCTTTGTTTCCGAGATACAATAGGGAGGGGGAGGAAGGGGGGCGAAAAGGGGAGGTTTGGGACTTTTCCCATACTCACGGGAGTTACTTGTTTACGAATTTGTCAAAATATACCCACCTCCCCATCCACCATCTGGGAGAACAATTATGTCAGTGAGTCAGTGAGTGAGTGGTAATCGAGCTTTATATAGTATAAAACTAGTATTTGCGTGGGTGCGCGAGCTGCGCGCAGCTCGCGTGTTGTCGTGTTCTTGAGAAGTATTCCTTACCATCATAAAATTTTGAGAATCCATAGGAATCCTGAAAATAATTGGAAAATCCGTTACAACTACCCCTAAATAAGTATGAAAACCCTTAAGAACCCCTAAAACATTATAAAATGAATATAAATAAAAAACCTAATAAAATAAACCCATTAAAAAAACACTACCAACCCTAAAGTTTGCTTGTCGTCACCCTGAGTTACGCTTCACCCACTCAACCTTCGTTACGCTGCGGAGGTCGCCGGCTCGCTTCGCTCGCCACCTCCCCCCTCCGCTCCACTCGGTCTCGCAGGTTCGCTCCACTCAGAACCTACCACCACCGGACAGGTTTCGACGCCTACAATAATATTTGTTCAAACACATAATGGCTATCTCTAACCGTTACGAAGTTATAGCCCTTTTATTTTTAGGGGAGGTTGAGGAGTGAAGGATACCCTCCGTTTACAAATTTAAACGCTCCTCAATAATAATTTATGGTAAAAATTAAAAAGCCGCTACGTGTCTAGATTCCGAGATACGATGGGGAGAGGGGTGAAGGGGGGGGAGAGTGGGGAGTTTTAAAAAATGATTTTGACTAACTCTAGACCCCTTCTTACGAATCTGAAAAAAATCCGCCTTAAGGGGGTGAAAAGGGGGGCAAGGGGGGCAGCTTTGAAAACTGGTTTTTACTTTTCCGAGCCTCCTCTATACGAATCTGAAAAAAAAAATGTTCCAAGTCTCTCAATTTCTGAGATCTGCCTTAAGGGGGTAAAAAGGGGGGCAAGGAGGGCAGCTTTGAAAACCGGTTTTTACTTTTCCGAGCCTCCTCTATACGAATCTGAAAAAAAAAACGTTCCAAGTCTCTCAACTTTCAAGATCCGCCTAAAGGGGGGAGAAGGGGGACAAGTGGGTCAACTTTTGAAAACTGGTTTTTACTTTTCCGAGCCTCCTCTATACGAATCCGTAAAAAAAGAAAAATACGGGTCTCTTAGTTTCCGAGATACGATAGGAAGGGGGGGGAAGGGGGGCGAAAAGGGGAGGTTTGGCACTTTTCCCATACTCGCGGGAGTTAGTTGTTTACGAATCTGTCAAAATATACCCACCTCCCCATCCACCATCTGGGAGAACAATTATGTCAGTGAGTCAGTCAGTCAGTCAGTGAGTGGTAATCGAGCTTTATATAGTATAACTAGTATTTGCGTGGGTGCGCGAGCTGCGCGCAGCTCGCGTGTTGTCGTGTTCTTGAGAAGTATTCCTTACCATCATAAAATTTTGAGAATCCATAGGAATCCTTAAAATAATTGGAAAATCCGTTACAACTACCCCTATATCAGTATGAAAACCCTTAAGAACCCCTAAAACATTCTAAAAACCAATTTAAAAAAATATTACCTATAAACCTTATTTAAAAACTCAGTCCCATAAAAAAAACACTACACTAAAGTTTGAAAGTTTGCTTGTCGTCGCCCCTGAGTTACGCTTCACCCACTCGACCTTCGTTACGCTACGGAGGTCGCCGGCTCGCTTCGCTCGCCACCTCCCCCCTTCTCTCCACTCGGTCTCGCAGGTTCGCTCCACTCAGGACTTACCACCACCGGACAGGTTTCGACGCCTACTATAATATTTGTTCAAACACATAATGGCTATCTCTGACCGTTACGAAGTTATAGCCCTTTTATTTTTAGGGGAGGTTGGGGAGAGGAGGATACCCTCCGTATACAAATTTAACCGCTCCTCAATAATAATTTATAGTAAAAATCAAAAAGCCGCTACGTGTCCTAGTTTCCGAGATACGATGGGGGGAGGGCTGAAAGGGGGGAGAGCGGGGAGTTTTGAAAATTGATTATGACTAACTCTAGGCCCCTTCTTACGAATCTGAAAAAAATATGTTCCAAGTCTCTCAACTTCCGAGATCCGCCTAAAGGGGGGAGAAGGGGGAAAAAAGGGTCAATTTTGAAAACTCGTTTTTACTTTTCTGAGCCTCCTCTATATGAATCTGAAAAAAAAAATCTTCCAAGTCTCTTAACTTCCGAGATCCGCCTTAAGGGGGTGAAAAGGGGGGCAAGGGGGGCATCTTTGAAAACTGGTTTTTACTTTCCCGAGCCTCCTCTATACGAATCCGTAAAAAAAACATACTACGGGTCTCTTAGTTTCCGAGATACGATATGGAGGGGGAGGAAGGGGGACGAAAAGGGGAGGTTTGGCACTTTTCCCATACTCGCGGGAGTTACTTGTTTACGAATCTGTCAAAATATACCCACCTCCCCATCCACCATCTGGGAGAACAATTATGTCAGTCAGTGAGTGGTAATCGAGCTTTATATAGTATAACTAGTATTTGCGTGAGTGCGCGAGCTGCGCGCAGCTCGCGTGTTGTCGTGTTCTTGAGAAGTATTCCTTACCATCATACAATTTTGAGAATCCATAGGAATCCTTAAAATAATAGGAAAATCCGTTACAACTACCCCTATATCAGTATGAAAACCCTTAAGAACCCCTAAAACATTCTAAAACCAAATTCAATAAAAAAAAAGTAAAAAAAAAAGAATTCATTAGAAACGTTAAAAGCTGAGTTACGCTTCACCCACTCAACCTTCGTTACGCTAAGGAGGTCGCCGGCTCGCTTCGCTCGCCACCTCCCCCCTTCGCTCCACTCGGTCTCGCAGGTTCGCTCCACTCAGACCCTACCTACCACCAGACAGGTTTCGGCGCCTACTATAATATTTGTTCAAACACCCGATGGCTATCTCTGACCGTTACGAAGTTATAGCCCTTTTATTTTTAGGGGAGGTTGGGGAGGGGGGATACCCTCTGTATACAAATTTAAACACTCCTCAATAATAATTTACAGTAAAAATCAAAAAGCCGCTACGTGTCCTAGTTTCCGAGATACGATGGGGGGTGGGGTGAAGGGTGGGAGAATGGGGAGTTTTGAAAAATAATTTTGACTAACGCGTTGCCCCTTCTTACGAATCTGAAAAAAAAAGTGTTCCAAGTCTCTCAACTTCCGAGATCCGCCTAAAGGGGGGAGAAGGGGGAAAAAAGGGTCAATTTTGAAAACTGGTTTTTACTTCTCCGAGCCTCTTCTATACGAATCCGTAAAAAATAAAAAATACGGGTCTCTTTGTTTCCGAGATACGATAGGGAGGGGGAGGAAGGGGGGGTGAAAAGGGGAGGTTTGGCACTTTTCCCATACTCGCGGGAGTTACTTGTTTACGAATCTGTCAAAATATACCCACCTCCCCATCCACCATCAGGGAGAACAATTCTGTCAGTGAGTCAGTGAGTGAGTGGTAATCGAGCTTTATATAGTATGATTATTATTATGCAGCCAATTCACAACTGATAGTAAAATAGAGTTAATCTCGGCATCCAGTGTACTTACCTCGTCACTATTGAACAGTAAAGAACAGTAAAGTGCTAGTTATTAACTAAATTGCTAAGTATTAAGAAGCATATTTATAACAGGCAGATAAGGCAGCACAAAGCGGATTTTACTTATTTAGATAGATCTGAATGGGTAAGATCTGTTTTGTAACTGTATTTTCTTCTCCAATGTTTAATGCATGCCGTGGCAGCCTTTAATTAAGGCTACACTTTGAAATGTTAAATTCAACAAGAGTTCTTAAACATGTATTTTGGTGTATGCTTTGTTGGTTGTCCTTAAATAAATAAATAAATAAATAATTCTATTATTTGGTAGGCGGGTAGCTATTTCCTTGTGTTTAATTAAATAATCCTCCTGATAAAATTGTACCTATCTATATTTTAATTATAATCTTTCATTCAAGTATTCGTTCACATTATAATAGCTATTGTTTAATAGAAATAATTTTAAATTATTAATAAAGACGTTGTATTTATTTATATTTCTTCTGGTAATTTATTATAGATTTTTATCGACATGACATATGTACTTGAAGAATGCATTTTTAATCGGGATGTAAGAATGTTTAATCTATTTTTATGTCTGTAATTTTAGTTTGAATGTCTTCTTTTTTTGTGTATAAATTCGGGTATTTACGTACAAATTTACAGATCTTAAAGATGTAGAGGCACGGTAGGTTTAGAATTTTTAGTTCCTGAAAGTGAGGCTTGCAGCTATCCGTTTGCTCAATATTTACTAGAATCCTAATTAGTTTTTTTTGTAGGGTAAGGGTATTTCTTGCTGTGTAAGTATTAAACTATTTGCTTGTCGTAGGAAAACCTTTTTTAAGATCAGCTCCGATCACAACATTGATTATTTCAAGGGAATTATGGCAGAAATTCACACACGTTCACTTGTTTTATCCAGTAGAAATTATGAAAATAAGTATATTTTATTAAAATAACACGATAGCTGTTGCCACAAGACTGAATTTATTACAGAGTAAAAATACACAGATAAGAAATGACATCAAACATAAGTACAAACTGCATATGTTAATGGCGCTAGTAGCCTATAAAGTAAGATTATATTTGATATGTTTTAACATCTCCTCTTATCAAAATAATCCAATATCTATATAACAAAAAATAATAACATAAACTACACTTAAACAATACTTTGAATGCCTAACTTTTTAACATAATAGTAATGTTTCAAACTACATAACCCTTTCGTTAACAAGTCTGCAGGCATTTCAGTAGTTGGCAGATGTACAATCTTTACTAAGTTATTAGTAACAGTTTCCCTAACAAAGTGATGTCGTACATCTATTTCTAGCTTATTAGCTTCACTTATCGCCATGTATTCGGCCTCTGTACTGGACAATGCTACAGTCGGTTGTTTTCTACATTCATACGATATTACAGTACCAGACAGTTTAAAGCAGAAACCTGTATAAGATCTCCTGTCAATAGTATTTGATGCCCAATCAGAGTCGACAAATCCTTCTAAGTTTTTATTATCATTTGTAAACATTAAACCATAAGATTTTGTTTTATTTAAATATTTTAACACTCTCTTTGCATGTTTCCAGTGAACTGCAGTATAACAATTATTAAATTGACTTAAATAGCTGACACTATAACTGATATCTGGGCGTGTAAGTATGGACAAATACATAAGACTTCCTATCAGTTGCTGATATGGATATTGTTTACAAAGGTTCTCTGATTTTTCCAATTTTAAATTACATTCAATAGGAGTATCAACAACATTACAGTTTGACATCTTAAACTTATTTAAAATATGTTCAACAAAATGCTTCTGATCCAATGATAAACAACCATTTTTATACATTTTTACTCTCATACCTAAGCACTTTTTCACTTGCCCTAAATCTTTAGTTTTGAAGTTTGACATTAAACTACATTACAGTTCGTCTGTCAATGCCTTGCTACTGGAAAATATGAAAAAATCATCAACAAACACAGTTATCAAAATTTGTTCCATATTTACCTTTTTACTAAACAAACAAGGTTCCAATTTAGACTTAATATAGCCCTGGCTTAACAAACAATCATTTACTCTCTTATTCCACTGCCTTGCAGATTGTTTAAGGCCATAAATTGCACGTTTTAATTTGAGTACACTGTTACTTTGACATTCTAAATTAGGTGAAACTTGCATATATACTATTTCTTCAAGGTAGCCATTTAAAAATGCAGTGTTTACATCAAGATGGGTTATTTCGAAATTTAACTTTACACTTAAAGCAAATAACATTCTCAAAGTTGAGTGTCTTAATACAGGTGAGTATGTTTCTTTATAGTCCACACCTTCCACTTGGGTGAAGCCCTTAGCGACTAAACGAGCCCTATATCTCACCTTGTTGTCACTTTCAAACTTTTTTTTGAAAACCCACTTGCATTGAACTACTCTATCTGCTTCCTTATCAGTTACCACTTCCCAGGCTTGGTTGTCTTCGAAAGCTTTTAATTCGTCTTTCATAGCCTGTTTCCACATCTCACTTTCAGCACCATTCATCGCCTCTTCATATGTGATTTCTTCGTCGCAAGTGCCCAACTCGTCTACAACACAGAGATTTGTAACACCATACCTCTCAACTGGTTTTCTGACACGCTTGCTGCTTACTATGGGTACTTCATCTGCGCTTAAATCATTTTCTTCTCCACATAGCGTATGGTAGGATTCATCTGATGATAAACTAGAACTTGATGTGTCACATAAGTAAGTAGGATCATTCTTATCCAAGACAGTATCATTCATTTTATCTGTTTCTTCTTGATCTGATATTTGATCCTGCTCTTTATTTGCTTCTTGTACTACAATCTTAGCCATTTCAGTATCTTTTTCCTTCTTTTTCCATAATAGTTACATCTCGGCTAGTAGTAACTTTTCTTGTTTCAGGATTGTATAACCTATATCCTTTTGTATTATCAGGATAGCCAATCAAAATCGATTTAACGGCTTTCTTATCCCATTTTTGTCTCTTAATCTTGGGCACATGCACCATTACAGGACTACCGAATACTCTTACATGACTGAGATCGGGTTTGCTCCCTGTCCATTTCTCAAATGGTGTCATGTCTCCTAGACCCGAAGCCGGCGACCTATTTTTTAAGTATACAGCCGTATTTACTGCCTCAGCCCAGAAATTCTTATTTAAATCTGCCTCAAAGAGCAAACATTTTGCACGTTCAACGACAGTTCTATTGAACCTCTCGCAAAGACCATTTTGTTCTGGAGTATAAGGATTAGTTTTCTGATGGACAATACCTGAGGCCTTCAAGAATGTTTCCATATGTTGTGAGCAATATTCTCCTCCATTATCTGTTCTAAGACATTTTACTTTGTTTCCAGTTTGTTTTTCAACCATACTCAGAAATTCTTTGAAAAACAATAACACTTGGTTTTTCTCTTTCAAAAAATAAACAAATGCCATTCGGCTAGCATCGTCCACAAAAAGAAGAAAATACTTTGCTCCGCCAATGGATTTTGTCTCCATAGGGCCACATAAATCAGAGTGCACAACTTCTAACAATGTTTCACTTCTGTGGTTTGAAGACGGGAATGGTAAACGGACTTGTTTTGCTTCACAACACACCTCACAATTGGCTTTTGTTATGTCAGCCTTTTCTTTGTAGGCAACTCCCTCTACGGCTCCATTTCTCATTTTTTCCAGGTCACAACTATTAATATGTGCCAGTCTTCTATGCCATCGCCTTGCATCTGTGTTGTGAACTGCTGTTGCTGCAAGCAACTTCTCTGACTTCAATGTGTTTAATTTGTACACTCCATTATGTAGATTTGCTATTCCTATTAGCACATTCTGTTGGTTACGGATAAAACAAGCATTTTTATTAAATGATACTTTGTTTCCGTTCGCTATCAACTGGCTAACTGATAATAGATTTGTTGTGAGGTTAGGAATGCACAAAATATTTCGCACCGGTATGTCAAACTGAGAATCTTTCACACACGTCGTAATCTGTGTATCGCCTGTACACATAACTGGCATGGTCATTTTATTTGCAACAACTATCTCTTTTATTTCGTGTACTTCTCGAGTTTCAATCAAACATTCTCGATTCGTCGTCATATGGGTACTCGCGCCACTGTCTATGTACCAATCATCTGTGCAGAATTCTCCATTCAGAAAAGCAACACTAAAGGCACCTGCTTCTTTTATTTTCTCAGTGCATTGGTTTTTATAGTGACCAAACTGCTTGCACTTGTAACATTTTATTTGTTTACCACTTGCAGTTGACAGTTTTGACGTTTTTTTTCATATTTGACGTTTGCTTTGACTTGCTATGTGCAGTGTTGCCATTTCTTGTTGATTTGCTCGACCAAAATGCCGATTCACCTCCACTGCTACCAACATCACTAGTCATATCGAGTAATTTTGTTTTGATGACGTCAGAGCTTACGGTTAGACCAGAATGTTCTATCGCCATTATCATGGGTGAAAACTTTTCTGGCAGACCCGCCAAAAGCAATGAGCCGATCCATTCTTCGTTGATTTCGAAACCTGTTCCTTTCAACCGTTGAGCAGTTTCCACAATCTGAGACACATAATTTGTCATCGACTCGCAGTTTTCAAGACGAATATTTATCAATGTCCTTAATAAACTGATTTTTCGGGAGAATCCTTTGTCATCGAATAGCTGCTTTAACTTGTTCCATACAGACGTAATTGTATTTTCATTTTTAATGTGCACATATAACGAAGGATCTATCGTCATCACAAGTTTGGCTTTCGCTTTTCTTTGTTCTGCTTCACTTAAGTCCGGCGAAATGTCGTCTATATCGACGCCTTCTAGCACCAGAAAATTCTTGACGGCAAAAGACCAATCGTCATAATTTTCTCTTCCTTTCAATTTAGGCACATTTAATATGTAACTCGAGGTCGACATTTTTGAGAAATAACACTATTTTATTTAGATAAATTTGGAATATTTGCCTGGGCCCATAACCTATTAAAATAACACGATAGCTGTTGCCACAAGACTGAATTTATTACAGAGTAAAAATACACAGATAAGAAATGACATCAAACATAAGTACAAACTGCATATGTTAATGGCGCTAGTAGCCTATAAAGTAAGATATATATGTTTTAACATATTTGACGAAATAATTTTATGTCTGCAACCGCTCGACTGAGTTTCCATGAAAAAGTCGCTTCGTTGGAACTGATTTGTTCCACGGATAAAACAGTTATTGGAGTGTATTTCCATTTATCCGTGCTTGTACAATTAATGAAATTCCGGTTATCGCTGTCATGTTTCTATAGAATATTGTGAAGGTTCCCTGCACTTAATTCATTGTGTCCTAAATATATACAAGTTTTTACTATTACTATTAACGTACAGTATTTCGACTAACAATATAAATGGTCGAAATCTTTGCCCTCGTTGTACTTGTCTCCATGTTACATAATTATTATATAACTTGAAATGCTTTCCTCTTAGGTATAAGCAGAGGTGCACCATAGTACTCCCACATTTCGCTATTTATGTTTGAATCCCATGTCATAGGGCACGTATCCAAGCTCCATACTGTTTCTGAGAACCTAATAAAAAACTTAAGGGCTATAAGTATATCCCTCAAATGGCTCAGCATGATCCTCCGTTACGCCTAAAATACTGCAGCATTAATTTTGAAATAAATATATAGTAAAGTTGAGGATTAATGCTAGGTACTATGTGTGACGAAAACACGATTCTATAAAGTTTTCTCGATAGAAAAAATCTCCAAAGTTATCTTCAAATCGAACAATAAACCGCTGGTATTAAAAAAGTACTTCAAATTAGATCATTAAAATTTGCATACTAACTGAACTAACTATAAAGCAGGTCTTATGTGTTTTATTTTTTTAGTCCAATAAATAGATTTTTTGTAAATCGCAAAAACCACAATTTCGCACTATTCGGCCGCAGACCATTAGAGACCTAGACCATTTCTGGTAACTTTCTAGTTACGGAGATATTGGGGGTCAAAATTCTAACTTTTTACAAGTTTTTTTTATTAAATGTTTTGAATTTAAGATTTTTACTTTTAACACCTCCACGACCCCCGTACTATTCAATCCATCTATGAACACAATGTTTTGAGCACGTTTTATTGAGTTTTACGGTAAAACCTGTTTTTTTCACCCCAAAAAAAGTCGAAATATTTTTTGCGTAAAGTTACTTAGTTTGATGTACTATCGGGGTCTTTTCCGCCTGACCAGTTTAATTTTTTTTCGCTTAAATCATGCGGATGCGCCGAGCCACGCCCACTTAAAGTTTGGGCCTATTAGGAAAGCGTCAACTTTGGCGCGCAAAATAACAATATCTCTCGTTGGGCGTGCGTCGACAGTGCGCTCGGCCGATTCGGTACCTTTTCATTCATTATTTCTATACAAAGTCAACGGGGCGGGGCTAGAGAGCGTTTCTATGTTGCGAGTGCAAGCAAAAATGAGCTTAGTGGTGGTCAGGCGGGAGTGTCCTCGATAGTACCACCCTGTATTGTGTGCTGGATTGATATTCACGTTCAGGACTTCGCTTGGATGAAAGTTTGTTGATTAGTGGTTTGATTTGAGACTAAACGTAACGTTTTTCATATCTTTGTTCTAGTATAAGTTAGACCATTACATAATAAAAAGCTTACAGTTTGTTTTGAGCGATTTGCAGGGCTATATTCCCTTAACTAAAATATACCATAAAATACAGGATGGATTTTTGAAAATAAAGGTGTTTTATATCACGTTTATTTCGTGGTCATGGCGGTCCGTAGTTTGTAATGAAATTGTAAGGTATACATAATTGTGTCCTTAATGCCCCTAAAAGACCTTCTGGTTCTGCCTTCCAACTTATAGTCCTTTTAATCGCCCATAGCAGGACCCGCATAAAATGAGACCATTAAAGGCCCTACGGCTTTATTCCTGTCACAATATTTACCCAACCCTGTCTCTGCATTAATGGGTAGTTTCATTTCGTTCTTCACATACCAAAATACCAGTTCCACGTATAAAATAATAACAGTTCCAATAAAACAATTAATATTCTCTACATTTGAGTGCACGTTCAATATTAATACAGCATTAATTTTGTCGTTTATTTACAAAGGAAACACGAATTTCATTTGACGTGAAGCGTTTTGTTTAACATTCGTGTTAGTCTGCTTTAATCGATTATTGTAGCTCGTTGAACCGTAAAATTGTGTTCTTTTAGCTTTTCGATTCAAATTAAAAAGTTTAATCACACAAGGAAATGTCACAACAAAAATAATGCACTTGTCTTGTCTTAAAAAAAGTATATTTATATGTTTAAACTTACTTAACTGATTACATTCGAAACTGTACACTCCCTTATAATTATAACTAAAGAATAAACGTATAAAATAACACAGTAACAATAATATCACTTCCCTAGCCATTTACTAACGAACAAACATAAAGAATAAATACCTCTTAAACAAAACACAAACGTCAAAATTGACAGCTGCTGTCAGAAAACACTTCTTTTGACACAAAGACGGTCTGTACAAGCACTGTCTAAGACAAATGATCTGACAAGGACTTGCCCCTTGTCTCAGGTAAGAAGAAGCAGGTAATGGCACCAAGGATAGGAACAATAGCGAAGGCTACTGGAGGTAGCCACGCAGCGAAGATGCCCATGCCAGCCACGTAGGGGGCTATCATTGAGCCGACCCTGGATGTGGTGGACGAAGCACCCATAGCCATGTTACGGGCTACAGTCGGGAACAGTTCTGTGGTGTACATGTACCTGGAAAAAAGAGGAAGAATGTTGAGGAATCGTTGGATTTGACACAATGTATACAGGGTGTAAACAACTGCATCATGAAGCCGTCAACCTAGCATTCTGTACATCAAACCAAGTAACTTTACGCAAAAATTATTGCTGGGAAACGACTTTTTTTTTGGGGTGAAAATAATGTTTTGTGGTAAAACTCAATGTAACGCACTCAAAACATTGTGCTGATGACTGGGTAGAATAATACGGGGGTCGTGGAGGTGTTTAAAGTAAAAATCTTACATTGTATTTACAAATAACCTGTCAAAAAGTTGGAAATTTGGTGTAGACCAAAAAAATTATCGCAATGACGGGGAGAACAAGTGCCTTTCGGCTTCGTTAAGAGGTTTTTTAACACCCTTTATATAAGAGTACTAGTATGAATATTCAAAAATACAGGTACTTAGAACAATATTGGTAATTTTGAAGCGATTTTTGTATAGAAACTTTGCCTGAAAAATAGTCATCTGGATTATGATTCTCCTTCCAGCACAATCAAGATGAGTAATTTCTTATGTAGGCGACAAAGTTCATTAGTTTATTCTGAGTAATGCCTGGATTCTTGGGGCATTTAAAAAAACAACTAAAGCAACCAGAGCCTTTTCTATGGACAGACAGAGGTGGAAAGACGCCTTTGCCCAGCAATGGGATGCATATCGAGACTACAAATAATAACTAGGGCCTATTATTATGTACCCTAGGACCATTCTCGATCTAAATAAAAAAATCTTCAAACTATACTCACATGGTAGCGAACGCTCCCGAAGCACAGCCCACACCAATGGCTCCCATGGTCAGTCTTACAGCAACCCAGTCTTCTGGTACAATGAGGAACGCATTGCTTCCTCCACACACGATGAACAAACTGATCATCGTTATTTTCCTTCCGAAGTATTTGCTCATTAATCCGCTCAGCAAGATGCCGGGGAACTGGAAATAGTAGAAGATATTAGAAGCAAGAAGAAGGACCAAAATGTTGAAAGACGGAATTTGGGGATATTTCTAAAAGATGAATCACAGAATTATTGTGAAAGACAGAAGTCTTAAACGAAAAGAGAAAATTAAGACCAGGAAGATGATCACATGCAATTATGTGAATGAAAAGAATCACAAGTTGCATAGTATGCAAAATTGTGTCGTTATGTTACTTTTCATAAGATAGTGAGATGGTGGTATAATAGTATGTAATACATAATGTTATTTGATTAAGAACTTATCTGTTTAAATCCTGTAGATACTACGTCTGAATTTTAGGATGACAAAACAGGCGTAACGCATGATCTTAGTCAATATTGTAATCTAATATTATAACTACAGACAGATTGTCATTATAACCGTGATTGTAATAAAACTATAAAAGATAAAAATTACCTGCAAAACTCCAGCTAAAGCAACAGAAATAAAAACGTTGGAACTAGTCTGGCCAATGTACTGGTTGCTTCCATAGTAGGCCATGCCAAGCACGAACCAGATGAGACAGGAACACAAGGTGTTGATCCTGAGAATCCGAGTCTTGAGCAAGTCCAAGTAGGTGGCCCTTCGTATCGGCTCGTTTGAGTTCACCTTTTCACTGGCTATACTTTTAGCTACGTCTAGCATGTTGTCTGAGGGGAGATTGTTCCTGAAAACCAATGAGTATAGTGTAAATCTTTTGAATAACAGCCCGTCAAGGGATCGCCTACTAGAAGCTTCTGAAACGCTCAATGGCTTCCACAATCTTAAATTTTGTCGTTTTTGTCATTCTTACGAACATCAAGTATATGCTGTTTGTCGGAATAAAGTGGTAAATTAGTTATCAGAATGAATTCATCCCAATTCTCACCATTTCGCAGCCTGTGTCATCACCTTACTCGCCTCCTCCAGTTTCCCAACACTCAACAACCACTTCGGAGATTCAGGCAGTATAAAGAAATAAGCCAGGTACAATACAAGAGGAATTGACACTCCCAAGCAGAATCTGTCCCAAGATCTCAAATAAAACGCGAACAGTGGCATTAACATTTGTCCAACTGGCATTGGTAGGGCACAGAGGACGTTCATCAGTTCTCTCTTCAATGGTCCTATGATTTCCATCATCAGAATGAAGGAGCATAGGATTGTTCCAGCGGTGGCAGCGCCGATGAAGAACCGGACTGTAGTGAACAGCCAGTAGGTTGGGCAGAAGGCTTCAACAAGGCTAGTTACTAGTTGCACCATGCAAGCTATCAGTAATGCTGGACGTCTTCCATATCTGTAATTAATGGTATAAGTTAAAATAACTATACAATAATCTAGAAAGGTTTCAAAAATATATTTCGATTGCTATGATTCTAATTTCAACTCATATTAATTAGTGCATCTAGGTATTTTGAAAGGCAATACAGAAACTAATTGAGACTGGTATAAATTTTGTTGTAGTTTAAGTTCAACCTTCGAATTAAACAAAACTTAGAAACCTAGGTTACTCACCTGTCAGCGATGTAACCGAAGACAATACTCCCGATCAGAACACCAAACATGCAAATCGTTTGTGTAAAGTTCGCTAACCACGCTTTCTCACAGATCAGGTCCCACTGCGAAATGATCGTATTCTCGAACTCCGTATAGTACTCATAACTAACACAATCACTATAACAGGTGTTGATCACTATCATATCAGTTAGATTCGTCTCCGTGCATCTATATGAGGTGGCCGGTGCTATGAACACTATCCCCAGTTGGTGCCATGCCGATGATATCTTCGTTGGTGATGCTATTAGTAACCAGAGAAGCACTTGCCATCTCCCGAACTCGCCTATCGCCTTTATCAATTTATCTGGCTCTTCAGTTTTCGTTTCCATTTTCATGTCCGTCGTGTCTGGCTTCGTGTTTGATTCTGTATCCATTTTTGTTTCTTAGTTTCTATCTTTTATTTAAATCTCTTCTATCTTACTATCTTCATAATATGTACGAATATTGTGTACTACTGTAGTAATTATACGAGTATTAACTGCTATGTCAAGTGTCGCAGATTGAGTGAAATTCTTGTTTGCATACGGACGCTTTTATAGTGGTAGTAGTGTTGTTAGTCTCAGTTTTATCACTTGGGATTCATAGTGTACCTGGTTTGAAGATCCGTAGGTAGGTGGTTGATCCAAAACTGTAACAAGGAGAGTTGGTTGTTATGTAACGATGAACATGAACTTCTATAACATTGGAGTCTAAATTGGTTTCCTATAGTGAGCTATCCTATGTTATTTTGTCTTTATGGCTCAATTTAAGTTTTTTCATAGCAAAATCAGCCCATTCCCACTGCTAGACCATAGGCATCCTGACTAGTTTTTTCAAGTTTTATTTACATAAATGGATTTGTAGCTTATTTGCTTATTTTAGACTATTTTCTAATTTGTGGAAAGTCAAAAAGTTGTCCTAATCCACCTAGTTTATTTTCAGATAAGATATGATTTATAAATAGATTTAGTACTTTAAATGACGTAGCAATGCGCTCCGTTATCTTAACTTTATTGATGGTTATGATACCACAATGTTATAAGCCTTCATAGTAATTTAATACATTTTTCCTTTAAAAAAGCAACAGAAATGTCTGTAAAATATAGCTTACTATCAGTTATTAACTTAAAAATAAAATAATAAATAAATATTCTTGGAAAACAATAACAATATTAAAGATAAATCAATAACCGACCTACTTTACCAATCACAACTTTTGATTTATATTCCTACTTCTAGATTAAAGTTGTAGTTATGTAAATATCAAGTCATTTACGAAGTAAAGATATTGTACGAAGAATTAAAAAGTCTATACATATTATAAAGTCCCCCTTGGTCTCTGTTTCTGTAACAGCGTTGTTGCGAACGAATTTTGTTGCAGATTTCACGTATGTATTCAGTAAGACGTTAATATTTACATGACATAAAAATCTTGATGCTTTGTGAAATCGAAAAAATCCTCGTGAAGGGCAGGTTTTCAGTATTAAATAAGACATAGCACAAAAAAGTTCTAAAAGTTATATATAGCAATAAATAAAGAGTTTGAGTTATAAAATAAGTGGTAACAAATAGTTTTGTTGGCAAGTTTCGTAGCTGCTGTAAAAACTCGCAGAAACTGGAAACTTGCCAAGCAAAACATTTATTTTTCAACTCGTTTATTATGCTAGTTAAACAACTTGACTTCCACTTAGATTTCTATTAAGTGCTAACTAGATATGAGAACCGTTAAAAGTTTTGTAAAGCAAAACGTTGAACACGACAGATTCTTTCTCAAATCGAGAAATAAATGTATGCAGAGCAGAAACTTGCAAATGTTTCAAATTTGTTTTGCTTCATTTGTAACTTTTACTTACTTTCAAAATTATACTATCGGTGACTTTGTTTCATTGTGTTTTTTGCACCCGACTTCCGAAATGTAAGGTTATTTTTAGTGTTTTTTGGAAGTCTCTTTAAAAAAAAATGCTTTAACCTTTGTACTCGTAGTAGGTATACCACACAAATTCTTGTCATGAATTAATTTTACATTATAACTAGAAGTTATTAAGAGACCATCATGTCATCAACATAGGCCAAGAAGAAAAAATACGTATTAAAGGAGCTAACTCATAAACTGCTCAAGCAAAGTTAATACAATTTTATATGAGACCACCGCGCGGGTTTCCTCTACCAAAAATGAAAAAATAAAACGTAAATTGGCCCAGTAATTACGGAGTATTTTCCTACTTTTTATAAGTCGGTTAAAAAGGATATTACGGCACGTGGCCATAATCAGAACTAACGCCATTTTGTTTGTATTTTAACACTAGCTTATACCCGCGGCTTCGCCTATGTGGTTTTCGATAATTGTCCCACGGGATCCTTCCCGTATAGGGTATATGCATGTTTTTTTTTATCACTCTAAACAAAGCGTATTAACATCAGGAAAACCGAAGTGAAATTATTTTTTAATATCTATAAAAAACACTAAGTTATAAGTATTTGAAACTGCTGATTAGAGAAAGAGAACCGATACAGTGAATGACGTCATTCACTGCATCGACGTACAAAATCCATACTAAATTCCATTTATCTAGAAAGAGATAGAAACAAAGGTTTAAATGGTTATACTTAACTGTTGTGTCGATTGGCCTATTATCGAAAATGGATTAACACTGATAATTTTTATCCCGGCTGTATGAACTGCAGTGTTAATCTAGGTTTTAAACTTAACTATCTGTGTGCTCAATTTTATCCAAATCCGTTCAGTAGTTTTTGCGTGAAAGAGTAACAAACAACCATCAATCCTCACAAACTTTGCGTGAAAGAGTAACAAACATCTATCAATCCTCACAAACTTTGCGTGAAAGAGTAACAAACATCTATCAATCCTCACAAACTTTGCGTGAAAGAGTAACAAACATCTATCAATCCTCACAAACTTTGCGTGAAAGAGTAACAAACATCTATCAATCCTCACAAACTTTGCGTGAAAGAGTAACAAACATCTATCAATCCTCACAAACTTTGCGTGAAAGAGTAACAAACATCTATCAATCCTCACAAACTTTGCGTGAAAGAGTAACAAACATCTATCAATCCTCACAAACTTTGCGTGAAAGAGTAACAAACATCTATCAATCCTCACAAACTTTGCGTGAAAGAGTAACAAACATCTATCAATCCTCACAAACTTTGCGTGAAAGAGTAACAAACATCTATCAATCCTCACAAACTTTGCGTGAAAGAGTAACAAACATCTATCAATCCTCACAAACTTTGCGTGAAAGAGTAACAAACATCTATCAATCCTCACAAACTTTGCGTGAAAGAGTAACAAACATCCATCAATCCTCACAAACTTTGCGTGAAAGAGTAACAAACATCCATCAATCCTCACAAACTTCGCGCTTATAATATTAGTAAGATTTCACAAAATAAATGTTTACCAACAGCACCTAAAGGATTCTTGTGGCACTGAATTACTTTGTCTGGTATTATTATTTGGTCATAGTAAAACAACGCCTGTTATACTTAGCTCAAGGAATGAACTTCTCAATAATGTGATCAATGCCTCCAAAACGCATAATTTTAAAGTTGACCGGTAGAGAATGCCTTGTGGCATTAAGTCCGCCTATGTACCAATCTTGTACATGAAGTTAAAATAAATAAATATAAAACAAGATTCTATACGATTTTTTCTGACGTCTAAAATCAAGCAGATAAACTTAAGCCAACAACAAAATAATGCACTCATTCAAGTTATTTTTGACAGCGCAGATAAAACCTAAGGTACTACTACATACTCATACAAATTACTATCCCTTATCGGAGATGCGAGTACCACTAGCTGTCAGATCATAAGATTTAACGGATTATTTTAAGATACTGAATCACCTGCTATTGATGAAGGTCAAGCATTTACATAAACATATGATTTTTTCCCTCACCAGTAAGTGAACCGAGGAATTGCGATCCTTACATACAAATAGGAAGCAAATTATTCTTCTTAATTATAAAAAAATATTCCGAAAATGCATCAAGAGATTTCAAGAAGACTTATAATATGATAAAAATATGTACTTTTAACAAGTATCACCAGAGAGTAATTACACGGCGTCAATAAATTCATCCGCAACGCTACCAACGAGAAAAGTGCCCAAAAGGCTGACAGCATTGCCACTTTGTATGGCAATGCTGATTCTTCGGCCACTCTATGGGCACTCGGATTCCAAGGCCCTAGTGTTTTAACCCCAAACGTCTCAAACACAATGATAAAATCGAAGTGAATGAACTAATTACTTATTACATTGATAACTTAATGCTACAGTATTAATTTATGAGTTGATATGTTAAGTAATTAATTTCATCGACTCACAAATTGGCAGATACTATTTGCTGAGTTCAGAAACTTTGTCACAAAACTGTGTTTTTTAATTCTATACATATGTGTATTGAATACTAGTAAAATACTACTACCTAAATACTGAATGTAAATGACTAAATAGTTATTTATGCAACTGTTGTAAAATAAGGGGTATTAAAACACGAATGTGGGTTGTGTGATAATAGTATCACATGAGTGTTTTAATACCTAATTATGTACAGTTGCATACAAGACTTTATCTACATCCATGATATGAATCCTCCATATAAAAGGTTCTGAAACCATAGGGTGTTGTAGTGTTGTAAGAAGTCTATGTAAATTCATGGAAAGTTTAATTGCTGAGTATTTAATATAGACAAGCTATGTATAGGTAATAATAGAATTATTTACATTTTGGATTGTACAATTATTAAAATGCACAAAGCTGGTCTCACTCATTTTTGTAAACAAAAAAGTACATAATGCCATACTAATATCGAACAAAAATGGCGGGATACGACGTGAATTCGAATTAACCTATATTTTTTTTTATATTACGGCGCTGTGGTAGTGCATCGCACGTGCAGTGACGTGCATGACAATGTTCTTTTTATGAAATGAGTTGCATAATGAAATTTAGTACAACATTATAACACCCATCTGGATGATATTATGGTTATTATAACACTGGCTGTTTTAGTGTTGGCAATAAGCTAACTGTTTCAGATACTTTTTCAACACATTTGCTCAAAAAATGCATTTACGGAGTCAGTGTACATTGTTCGAAAGTTAAAATTTACGCACCATACAACGGAACGTGCGGTAAAATAGGTACTCTCACCTAAGTACCTATTTTACCCTATACCCCGTTATATAGCACCGTGCGTATTCTTTACGGTTTTTTTTAAAATGGGTCAAAATGAAAATCCAAGATGGCGCCGACGAAAATTTTCGGTTTTTTCTTCATGGGTGTCGTTTTCGTAGTTTTTGGGGTCGCTGATAATGAAAATTAGGTCATAATGAAAATCCAAGATGGCGCCGATGAATATTTTCGGTTTTTTCTTCATGGGTGTCGTTTTCGTGGTTTTTGGGGTCGCTCTTTGTTTAATTACATAAGTGTTGTACTGTTGTCTCGCAAATGTGTTGAAAAACATTGTATGACACACGTGCAGAAAGTGGTATATACAAACTCGTGACTACGGTAAGCCCTCGACTTCGTCTCGGGCTTACATTGTCTACTCGTTTTTAGGGTTACGTACCCAAAGGGTAAAAACGGAACCCTATTACTAAGACTTCGCTGTCTGTCCGTCTGTCCGTCTGTCTGTCACCAGGCTATATCTCATGAACCGTGACAGCTAGACAGTTGAAATTTTCACAGATGATGTATTTCTGTTGCCGCTATAACAAAAACAGAATAAAATTAATATTTAAGGGGGTTTGCCGTTTTGTCTAATGTATAGATAATGGTACGGAACCCTTCGTGCGCGAGTCCGACTCGCACTTGGCCGGTTTTTCTTTCTTTGATAAGAAGCTGTTTATAACGTTAGTAAAATGTCTTTAGAAATGATTAACAGTTTTTCTGTAAAGAAATTTAAGTCAATCGCAATATGCTTTGGTCGATAAGGTTGTTTTTTGGTAGTAGAATTTTCAGTTGCAATTAATGGAATGTTGGTCAATCGTGATAACTGAATAAATCCAGAAAGAAAAGTTAGATTTTCCATTATTCACTAAAAAATCTACTCAATTACAGCCTTAGCTATCTTAGTAGTACTTATCTCGGAGATTAAAAAGTGTTACTTTATTACGCTAATAAACTTAAAAAATCATGATAATACTAATCCGTCATGTGATTTTTCGTCATTATCATTAATTATTTTTATATTGAAACTATTTTGGCTTATATGTAAAGGGCCAAACTAAAGGTAGCCTGGGTCAAATCCTGTCACCAATTCTCCAACATTATCACGAACAAAATATACATCGCGTGCTCATAAGATCTTTATTTTGTCGCACAGAGCATCCTGGGAGAGTTCAACCGTGAGCAAGATGCCTTCATCAAGGGCCAGGAGGGTCGTGGCAGCGCCGCTGCCGTGCCTCCATGGGTCGGAGCCCCCAACGAACCCGCCCTCAAGGAGGAGTGCCTCTCCTTGTCTACTGTGAGTATTGTTTTTATTGTCTAATTGGCATGCTCTTGGCCTCACATTCTCCTGATGGAGAGCAATGGACAAGCTCTACGATAGAGCGAACGGGCTCGGAAGAATAAATCTTATCTTATCTTACGAGTATCAGAAGGTGCCTCTTCACTATTTCGCGGTGTCTTCCGACAAAACTTAAGTTTTCAGATATTGTGGTATGTAAGACGAGAAGATATTGCACAGCAAACCCATGCCTGATGAAGTATCAGATCGCATGGGGTACGATCTGATACTTCAGAGGACCACACCAAGAAACATACACTAAACATCGGTCCTGCTGTGACATCTGACGTTTTTGGATGAACGATGATGAATCGATGTTAATGTTGAAATATGACTCAGAGCTATATTCTGTTTTCTTATGAAGTATCAGAGTTGAAGCTTAATTTTAAAATTCGATGAAAGGGATATCTGCAGTCGGTCGGCAAAAACAATCGATCGAAATCCTTGCAAAGCTTGATCAATAAAGTTTCAATCCCCAGCATTAAGGAAGTTCTTAGTAAAGATTACGAAGTTTGAGTCACTTGATCGGTTGATCCTTATGAGTAATCACAGTTGATCCGACTTCTGATTCAGTACAAGTTTTGACCGGGTAACCAAGTAAAATAGAACAACATCGCGGGACATGCAATTTACATCCGAGAGCCAGGCTTTAGTTGGGTCACCACCTCAATTTTTCTGCTTGCCTAAGGCACATACGAAAGATTTCGAAAAAGACATGAGACTGGGACCACAAAAGCATGGCATGAAAGCAGGTTTATGCCACAGAATAGATAATAGTTTATGCTCAGCAGTGACGCAGCGAAAGTTTGCCGTCACTAAGCTGTCAAACTACACGTGCTAGGTAAAGATAGAAACAGATCTTAGCCAAAACACATGCTTAGCATCGTTTATACACAGATCTGGGCCTGTATCTCGCTAGTCCAAAATTAAGCCAAGGCAAATCAGATTAACCTTTCAAATAAATTGCTAACTGCTTTCCTCAGTACCCCGTAGTTAATCCTCTGTCAGAAATATTGTGTTATCCTCATCAAAAACTTTGTACTAACTTTTGACGTGGAAACATACTCGTAACTGTATGTTTCTGACGGTCGGAATTTATGTAATAACACGAACTGTGTGTGGAACATGGTGCAAAAACATACGTATGTGGATAGGCTTTTTAATTTTTTGTACAGAATGAAAATGGGTTTCGTTGTTCCAGTTTTCTGATCGAGTATCGAAATTGAGTTTGGGCGAAAATATAAAAATAACAGGTTCACCGTTTTACATACGAAACGTTATCGTTTTTTTTTATCTACTTTTACTAGCTCGTCTCGCAAGCAAATGTGCATGCCACCGTTATGAACCAATCTGGAATAGTCTGACGTCACCCCGCTTAGGTTAGATATTTATCAAAGAAGGTAAACCATAAGCCTGTAACGTTCCCTCGGTAGGCTCAGGCCTCTTCTGTGAGAGGAAGTGTTACACCACGCCGACCCATGTGGGTTAGTGAATGTTACTTGACGTCCAAGTTTTGCTTATATTTTCCCAACTATGTAGGGGTCGGCTGCCAGTCTAACCAGATGCAGCTGAATTCCAGTATTTTACATACAGCGACTGCCCATCTGACCTCCAAAACCCAGTAAGTACTGGGTAATACGATACTACTTGGTAAGACTGGTACTTATGCTCTTGAATCCTTGGATTATATGTTTACCATCTCTGTGTTCCTTTACCATTTTACCGCAAACCAAGCAGGCATTAATGAAATATATTATGTCCTCTTTCAGGACCGACGGAACTTCGTCCGGGCCCCGCCAGCGGGCGTGGAGTTCGACTTCGACTACGACAAGATGTACCCGGTTGCCGTGGCCATCATGGGCGAGGACCCCAACCTTGAGAAGATGCGGTTCGATCTCGTGCCAAAAGTGTAAGTTTACTTTTATTTTTGGATGGTGTCAAATTATCAAGCGACCTCCTTTAAATGACCGAGCGCCGTCTTAAGATTTCTTCAATACCACAAGCAATGCATTAACTTACGTAGTTGGGACAAAGGTGAAGTGAAACACAACAATATCGCTTGGTGGCAAACATCGGTGTTCTTCCCTTAACGAACTTATTCGCAAAAGTCATTCAGTGTTTCAGAAAAACTATACTAATAATATCATAAAGAGGTATAATTGTTTGTTTTGTATGTAGGGGTTAATCTGCGAAACTACTGATCCTATTCCGAAAATTCGTTTACCAATGGAAAGCTACATTATCCCCGAGTGTCATAGGCTACATTTAAAACGTCCCCGGTTTAATTTTCGTACATAACGGGAGCAAAGTCGGGAGCGTAAAGCTAGTGTTCTGATAAATACCGTGATGCGTCGTTCCAGAGAAGTGACCGTCTGTTAGTTACGTTGCTATAGCTAAACTAAACTACTAAATAAATAGTTTGTATTTACTAATAAGTAAATACTAAATAAATAGTAACACACACCCACAACTACATCTCTAAACACCAAATGCACAACACGCACACATATCACACACATACAAGTAAAATAATACTAAACAAAAACACTAATAACACACAGAACACATGCCATGGATGTCGTAAACATCCATCACTAATTCAATATCATCACACTCGCACACACACAACATAACACTACTATGCTTCATACACAACACACTACCTTACATAACACTGAACACACACCTGCAAGCAAGATTTTCTTTAGTTTGAAATTAAATCGTAACTTCTTGTTTAATAATATCATGCTACTGTACCTATTGTTTTTTATTTTTTATTTTTTTTTATTGTAAATTCCCAGTTTTAGTAAAATTTTGTATGAATTTGTATTGCTTTGCTGTGAAAGGGCTTCCCAACACAGGCATTACTTGCTTAAAGGGAAGCTTCAAACACTAATAATAATAATAATAATAATAAAATATTTTTATTGACACAAAGAAAAAAGTTATACATTTCCGTTTGAAACCCTGACTCCTGTGCTAGGTGAAACCTGTGTTACGGGAGTCAGTGTCTTCACCCGTTTTTGGTACTTATGTTCACATCATTTAGCATCAGAAATAAAAAAAATAAAACATAACCATTACAAATAATGCATGCGTGCTTTTGTGTGGTGTGTGTGTGTGTGTGTGTGTGTGTTTGATGTGTGGTGTGGGTGATCGTGATTGGTGGCTGGACTTGGGTTTATTAGTCATCGCGAGTATTGTTCTTTAATTAAGTTTTCCGTCTGTTGGTAATCCAGTGTTTGAAGCCAAGTATTTAGTTTTATCTTTGTTTTATTTTTTGTTAGTGGGTTGAAGTTGAGGATGATGTTTATTTTATTATATAAATAAGTAGATAAATAAAGACGTTGCCGTCGAGCGGATGCTGTCTTGCATTTGACTGTACTACATGCATTACCGATAGTTCTCTTATGTCTAGTTGCGTGATTTTTCGGTGTCTTTTCATGCTGTTTCAAAATAAGATTGAGCAGGTATAGTTGTCTCACTGTAACTACTTGACAACATTCATACAGAGTTCTTGTAGGGAACCGGTACGGCTTGAAGGTCATGACTTTTAACAGTGAGCGTTGGGCTCTCTCGAGGCGTATCATGTAGGTTTTACAAGCACCTCCCCAAGCAGTAATGCAGTAACCTACGATTGACTGTGCCAGTGCCAGATAAACCGTACGGAGAAGCTTAAACTCGGCTACTTGTCGTAGTTTTTTAAACGCCCATATAAGTTTCCTAACGCGGGAGGAGGTCTGTTCAATGTGGGGTCGCCAGCTAAGTCCGTCGTCTAGAATCACTCCTAGGTACTTCATTATTTTTTGTTGTGTGATTGGAAGACATGTGCATGGAGAACTACTGTTTGCGACGTCACAGGAGTGTGCTTTGAGACTTATTACTGTAGGTTTGGTTTTGGCGAAAGTAAATTGTAAAAATGAGGTTTTCGAAACACTAAACATTTTGTAAACTTATGAAGCAATAAACTATTTTGTATTTTTGTAAACTCGTATGACTTTACCTCGTATCCACACAATAGGGTAGATGACACCATAAGACAATAATTCCAAGACACCTATCTCTAAAAAAAACCACTTTGTTTTGGGCCTCAAAACCCGATTTATTTTCAATTAATTGCCAAATTCGATTTTTAGTTGCTTTGAAATCAATAAATGGTTGAGTCATTGAGTTGAATCAAATCAAATCAAATCAATCAGTGTCATCTACCCCATTTTATTAATATTTTTTTCTACTTAAGATTGTTCAGACTTTCAGGATAGTGTGTGTCTCAGTGGGTTTAACTGATTTAACTGACTAGGGTAAACTGACTGTATTTTTATGAATCTTCGTTTTTTGAGTCTCTGTGTTTAAACGGCGTGCTAAGTTAGTAACTCAAAATGCCTATCGAGTTTTTTTCAGTAAGTGTGACACCTGATATAGATTTACATGCGTATCCAGTACAGCATCTAGTAATAGTTATTTATGTAACAAGTAGATGAAGAGACAAGTTACAGGAAGCCTAGATACTACCGGTGATAGAGTTGTGACGATAGCTTCTATTTGTTTGTTTAGATATGGGGGTTATCTCGGAAACTACTTGGCCGATACTAATAATATCTCTCCGTTAGGAATTAGATACGTACGTACTGTCATATATTAGGTAGTATTTGTAAAAATATTTTTTGTAGTCATTTTTGTTTCGGATATTTAAATTGTAATAAGTCAAATACAATAATTTATAATCGCAGTGCATTTTATTGTGAATTTTAACAACAAAAAACACATTCACAGCAAAAAAAATATATTTTATAAAAATATTCAAAGAATTCCAGAAAACCGTTGGCTAGGAATTAGTCCAGAAAACCAAATCTTTTTGATGTTTTTACGCATCGCAACCGCATTTTATAGGTGATTCACACAAACTGATGAGTATTTTCACTCCATTTTATAACGACGAAGGTATTTAATTATATTTATAACCAAAAATAATAAAAAAAATCATTTAGTTTGGTCGAGCCCAACCTACCATATATTACAATTTAAAATCCAATACTTCATGTGTAAATTAATAAAAATCGAAGTAATTTCTGATTTATTAATTCTCAAAAAAATCTTAATTTTAATTTACCTTCTCGGTCCTCCTGTAAAGTCACTGCACCAGTATAGTGAAAACTAATGAAATAATAAGATAACTTTCATATAAGAGGGCTTCCATGCAAGCACTTATCTCAACACTGATAACACTAAATGTACTTTATTACACTACTAGACACCCATCCATGCTTCGCACGATTGCGATCCACTGATCTGGCCGTATGTTAAAAAGTCAAGATTTCTGAGTAAAACATAATGGTATTATTCACATGATAAACCTTCCGGAACAAATTCTCTAAATGATCGTGTCGTGAGACCCGCATTTAAACCCATTGTGCAGTTTACAATATAAGAGTACCGGTCTCGAAGGCACCTAAGAAGCCGATTCCAGCCGGGGCACAAGGCACTCATCGTAGTGTCTAAGTGTACGAACACAGTGGCCGTTCGAATCGAGCGTGCGGCGGGGCGGCGCGTGCAGCGTTCATGTCAAACACATGCATTTATACGTGAGTGGCCTGAGTGGACGCCCGCCGTGCAGCGGCTGCAGCGTGCGTGTTTGCTTCTTGCGGGGGCGTCCGGCGTCGCGTCGCGAGCGAGTTCAAACCTGTTTGTTTCGGAGCGGCGCGTGGCGAAACGAGCGTGCGCGCTTTGTCGTTTGAAGGAATTATAATATGAATACAAAATAAACCTGAAATATGGTTATCTATTCACTGTTTATACAAAAATAGAATAGTTAGAACAAGAGTGTGGAGAGAACTAGCAATAAAACTGGGAATTGAAAGTAAATATATCGATTTATTAACAGTAAACGTACTTGAACAAGGCAAGGTTAGGTATACGTAGGAAAAATGTTTTTAATTAATTCTATTTTGCCAAAAGTAGTCTGAAAACTGCTGTCGTATATTTCTCGCGGCCGGCGGAGTCACCCGAACGCAGAGCGTGCACTGTGGCCACTCATTGAACGTGCGGTCGGCCGCTCGACGCCTGAACGCGCCGCCCAACGCTATAGCACTCAGGCCGTACACTAAGTGTACGAACACAGTGGTCGCTCGAATCGAGCGTGCGGCGGGGCGGCGCGTGCAGCGTTCATGTCAAACACAAATGCATGCTGATACGTGAGTGGCCACAGTAGACGCCCGCCGCGTTGGTCGGCAGCTCGACGCCCCGCAGAACGCGCCGCCCGACGCTATAGCGTCGAGCGGCCACTGTGTTCGTACACTAAGCGTCTACTGTAGTCAAATGATATATTTAGAGTACTCTAATTAAAGCGATGCGAATAAGCGAAGACGCTTTTCGTGTGTTTGTGTGTACACACAAACACACGAAAAGCGTCTTCGCTTGATATAGATTTTCATTGATAACTAATATTATTAGGTAAGGATTTGACATACGATATGTAAGGATTATTTGTATCTATATACCATTGAGTGGGTCGATCAACGTAAGCCGAAAACTCACGCTTACTTACCTTGGCATTGGCAATTTGTGAATAACAGTATAAGATAAGATTTCGATTGTAAATTCATAAAGTTTACGGCGTGCAGTTGATCAGCGAAAGTTAATTTATTATATACGTCCTACTGTTTGTCAGTATTATTACATTATTTTTAACTCAATTGTTTCGGAAGTGACGGAGGAGCTTGTGGCTAAATAATAACAGCCGCTCAGGTCGGTCGTTAGGTTAAGCCGTGCTTGCCTGGGTTGGTCTGTGGATGGGTGACCACCCATTACATACCGAGTTTCCTCCGTGCCTCGGAAAGCACGTTAAGCCGTTGGTCCCGGCTGTCATTTGTAGATCTTTGACAGTCGTTACAGGTAGTCAGATGATGATGATGATGATAATGATGATGATGGTGATGTTTCGAAAGGGACATTAAATCGTTTGTCCCAACTGCCATTTGTAGATCTTTAACATTCGTTCCTGAAATCTGAAATACTGGCGAGGATAACATAATGTCAAAGATTTTTGAATAAGACCACTGTCTTATTCAAAAATCTTTCCCCAATCCCGAAGGCGAAATCAGTGGCTAAACCACCCATCGCTATCGCTATGATAGACCGCACTAACACTGGCATTTGTCTATAAAGCGGTATAAAAACTCTTCCATAGATGGCGACGTTGCCGCCTGTTACGGCTTTGTACAACGTTGTCTCTATTTTGCATACCTAATGCCTGTCTATTGGGGCGGAGAAGAGAAAAGAAAAGCGGGGCTGTGTAAATTGACCAATAGAATTGCATAGATGGCGACGTTGCTGCCTGTTACGGCTTTGTACAACGTTGTCTCTGTTTTGCATACCTGGTTAGCGATGCCTGTCTATTGAGGCGGAGAAGAGAAAAGAAAAGTGGGGCTGTGTAAATTGACCAATAGAATTGCATAGATGGCGACGTTGCTGCCTGTTGCGGCTTTGTACAACGTTGTCTCTATTTTGCATACCTGCATCAAAGATGCCTGTCTATTGGGGCGGAGAAGAGAAAAGAAAAGCGGGGCTGTGTAAATTGACCAATAGAATTGCATAGAATGAGTGGAGCTGAGCAAGGCTTAGATTTTATGCAATTGTATTGGTTAAAATTGGTACCGCTTCGCTCTTCGTCTCTCTTCTCCGCTCCAGTAGACAGGCAGCCTGAAAGTCTCTTGCATGCCTCGGAGTGCCAAATCAATTACATTCAGGTAGATTATCGCCTTGATTCTACCTAAATGCACTGCGTATTATAGTGACACTGCAGTTTAAGGTCCCACATGAGGATGACCTTATCAGAGCTATCTGACAAGGAGTGGCAGAAGCGATGATAAGATGATACGATAAGATCGTAAATACTACCATCGAATTAAATGAGGCTTTGCTTGATCGGGTTTTCTTTATATCATCATGACGTCAAAGTTGTGGTGCCGACAGTCACGTGACTCTAATAGTTAACAAGTAGTAACCTGCGTGAAAAATAGAGAAAATATTTAAGACTGAGTTATTCCCGCGGCTTCGCTGGTATTATGGTCGAAAATTATCCCACAGGAACGGTTTAGATATAAGTAAACTATGACTATTTGACACTCGAGGATGTTCTTCCGTATCGTAATCGGACTAGCAGTTCCGAAGATTACCCTCTACATCCAAACTTACAAACATACATAATGTGTTATACATTTTGTATGTTTGTCTTTTCATAATATTAGTATAGATTTCACAGAGAATTTTCCAAATTCTATTAAAATAAGAGACTACAAAATATCTTGTGTATTGGAAAAAGCTACAGCTACGACTGTCGTATAATAGCAACATCTTTTATACCAACATCCCAATTGTTCATTACCTATGCTGATCATCAACCTACAGCAGTCCATTGCTGGACATAAGCCTCCTCAATCGCACGCCACTCAACCCGATTCTCAGCGACTCACATTCAGTTGCTACCAGCCACCCAGCGAAGATCGTCACTCCACCGAGCCTGAGGGCTACCTATGCTCAGATTCTGTTAATCCTTTTCCAGTATCACGGAGGAGAACTTCTGGCGGAACTACTTCTACCGCATGTCTCTCATCTGCCAGGCCAATGAGGCGGACGCGGCTGCCGGCCGTCAGAGCAGCGCCGACGACTCTCAGGGTATGAACACTGCACATTCTAGCTCTACCACACATTCATTCATACATTTTCATGGCAAAGAACATAAGTGCCGACTGAAATAAATCATTATTTCAAGGACTCTTCATTTACACGAAAAGTCTTTTTCGTCGTCGAAAAATTTTAGTTCTCATGTGTTTATATACAAAATACAAACGAGAATGGACCCAGATTAGACAATTTTCTGGGACTGCAATTTGACAACTCAATTATATGACTTTTTCTTGTTACGCATTTTGAAAAAGGCGAAAATCTCATATCTTTTCGTCTTTCGAGAGACATAGCTACTGTTTACAAGAGTCAGCTATTTTACTCCTTTTGATAATCATCTATTCGAGACGAAAAATACTTCTCGTGTAAAAATCACTGACAGTAAAACACAATATGATTTTGGATGGGGCCAAGATATTAATTAATTCATGCATACGAACTTAACTAGACATTCATCGAACTAAAGAAAATGTAGGTTTCCACATTGCATCATACATTAAGTTCAATCTTAATTTTTATTTAGTTACCATTTTGTTTTTTTATTATTTGTCTTATTTTTTGTTTTATTTTTGTTTTCTTCCCGAATTAGACGATGATAAATCGGCAAGCGAGAATCTGATAGCCAATGAGAAATCGTCGCAAGAGTCGATTGATGACGCCAAGAAACTAATAAAGTCTTTGAAAGTCGATAGAGAAAACGAAGACGGTAAGACATAATTTTTTAGACTTTTTATTTTCAACCTTGTTTTTATACTATTACCAAGAAGTATTATTTTAAAAATGGAAGTATTTAATAGTTTGATAAGCAAGCTACGGATGCAAAGGCGGTTTTTCCTATTTTATTGAAATAATTAATTTAGTTACTTTATAATTAATTTAGTATATTTTATTAATTTAATTTTTATTTTCACACACATGGCCATATTATTTAGTTTTAATTTATTTTATTTCATAAAGAAACTTCATTTAGTCCGACATCAAATTACGAATTGCTGCGAAACCATTCAGTTTCTTAATCAGAACCAACTTTGAGGAATATAATATTGCATTGCATGCTCTCTGTTTATGTAAATATTTGTCTGGCTACACTTGACTACCCACTTTTTACTTAAAACCACTTTGAAAATCCCTCCACCAATCCTACTTGACTAAAACATACTGACTGTTCTACTATTTGAATAAGAGTAAAGTAAAAGTAATCTCTAAATATTTTCCCCATAAGTTAATATTAATTGATAAACTAAAATAAAATCAGTCGGAGTCGATAACAAAATTGAATCGATTAGAACCATTCAAGTATCATGAGACTACTTCGTAAATGAATATTAATATTGTTGCTAAACTCATATAATTATGTTCTTCCTCCCCGGAATGCAGCTTAAAGGACGTCTAAACATCCACAGCACACAATATTATAACACCACTGTTCTATATATTATTCTCTAATTATATATGGTCTAGCTAGATATTTACTAAGGGAACTAGTGTATTTTCCGTGATTCTTGTTACTATAATTGAAGTTTAATATTGAATTGCATTGTACCCATTATTCATATTGCCTCTTTCAACACTTAATGTAAAATCACTATATTGGAGATAGGTTTCTGAAGGTACTAGCGTTGTAGACCGTTTGAATACTCCCTTATGTACTTGGGGGTGGGTAATGTATAGAACAGTAAATATCTAGTCGATACGATGCTTGCATCAAAGTATGTACTATGCTATAATCTTCATGAGAATTGTTTCAATCTTGATAAAATAATGCCATCACGATATAGTTAGCGGGTACGCACATGTAACGGTAGAAATCTAAAAATCGATTTTAACGTTAAAATTGAACACTATAGTCATAATAATAAAAAACTTAAACATTTTTTTCTCCAAGTATTTGATTTACCCCGATGATTTTATAGTTTCTGCTCTGATGCTGTAAGCTTGACGTCAAAGTCTTGGCATTATTGTGTCAAGCCCACATCACTGTTAATCCTCTCACACATTATAAATATATAATTTCAAGCGTTATTACTTATATAGAATTTATCGCTGTTTGCATTTTTAATTTGAACTTTTAAAGATATATCACTGTGTCATATCTTCACCCTTGTTGTTATCTCGTGTGTCGTATATATACAAAGTGAATGTTATATGACAATATAGCTTTTCTGTCCTTGATTTAAGGACTATAATAACTGTATATATAACCGTGTATTTATTTATAATCTGTTGTGTTGGTAGCACGCTGGTCTGTATTTCAATAGCTAGCAGCATCATATCAACAGATTGGAACATCTGTTTGATTTCGCTATTGACGTAAAGACCACTACAGTTGAATTGTATACCTTATCTATAAAATAATAAAAATCAAAATAAAATTTTCTCAATGGAACATATTTTAATGTCTACTAAATGTTATATATGTCTAAGTATCGATTAAGGTTATATAGCTGATAATATCACACAGTTCATTAAAATTCGGCTCAGTAGCGTTAAATGTAAGTATATATTGTTCAGGTTTTGACATTGCTACTTGTATATCAACCCTCTTCCTTGAGCTTTGTGGTCTATTATTGCTTGTTTGTCTTGTGTTTTATTTATCTATCCGCTTACATATTTCTCAAAGTTGGTCGTTACCTCTTCGCGTTTATTTCTCACTGCCTTCGATTTTTTTTCACGTAGCAATGTTGAAACTTTAAATCTTTTTGTACATAAACTTGTGTTGTCAGCCTATCTGAAATCTTTCATCGTATTGTAACGATTTTAATAGCAAAATTGGATGTGCAAATGATTATGAACGTTGATTCTTAATTCATACAGACCTGAATGAAAAAACACGAGGTTTTTTTGAAAAGATGGATATATTTATGGAATGATTGAAGTTCGTTCAACGGTATATTGAAGATACTGATGTTGTTCGTGCAGAAACCTTTCACAGCCGCGACATATCACTTATAGGGTGACAGTCAATTATAACTCCATACAAACTGCCGTCTTGGAAACTCTTTGGAACATTTACTGGCAACACATTCTCTTCCCAGTTTGTTTTGTAATTATTTACAATTAGCGTTAGGTCTATATTAATCAGGAGAATAATCCAATGTTATTAAAGTTGTGTAGAACTAGTTGAACTCATTTATTATAGAGTTTGATGGTTGTATCGATTGTGACTACAGGCCTAGTATGCTGTCGCCCGGGTTTGTTTGTTATCGAGTCTTTTAGTACTTGCTTTGTTGTTAGAGGCTTGAGGTCGGTCAAGAATAGCAGTATTTTCATCTGTATTTATTATATGTATATTATGGTCTGATTCAGAAATATGTAATTATGACTGTTTGTCAGATATATTCACATATTTTTCAGTATATATTTGTCATAATATATATCTGTGTTATCTATCTGGTATGTATGTACCTATCTATAAAATATTTATGTATACCTATGTAACGTTTATTGATGAGTATTGTATCGTTAAATAATATGTGTATAAAAACGTCTCAAGATATCTACTATATTTATACATTCCAATTAATTTCTTTGACTGTCAACTTCAAGCCTTTAGCGAACCCAATCAAAAACTGTTAAGCAATAAATTAGTAGTGATTATAATCGTAAATCGGTGTCCATTTAATCATAGTCCCGAAAATATAACTAAATAATTTGGCTATCTGTGTGTCTTCGTGACTTTTCTTCAAAATTTTAGTTTCTACCTCGTGATTATGGCTCACTCTATGGTAGTATTATCAAGGATTATAGCCATCACGGGTTCTGTGCGAAAAAGGGATGGTGCTATCGCTCTTGTATAGCGCTGTCTCTCTCTTACACTCAATCATGATGATATTAAAACTTCATAATACGGTACCTGGTATGGTCTGCTTCTTCCTGTAGGTACCTTCAAAATGTAACTAGCGACAGTATATAATATACTCTTCGACACTCAACCATTGTTTAGTGAAATTACGACGTATAGTTAAAAATGAAAAATTGGCATTTATAGTTAGTTATTATGAATTGAAATAATTATATTATTCTAAAATAATATTGGTGTTGTTATTTTAGTTTTTATTAAGTAGATAGTGCCTTGTAAATAATAATATTGAAGATATGCCAATAGCAATACCGCTGTCAGTTTGATATATTGAACAAAAGACAGTTTGTATTCTATTGAAATTAAATAAAAACCTAATATATAAAATATACTTCCTCAAGAGTAAGTATGTAAAACTATCAGAAACTTTTCAAGTAAGACGGTCTATTCCATATAGCGAATACGTAAGTATACTTGCACTAAGCTAAGACCGAAATCTATATATGTTACTTAGCACGAGCTTGACTGAGACTTGACTTCTCTGTCTTGCACTCGTAGTTTGAATGATATACGACAGTTACAATAGTAACACTTAGCCAAAGTAACTTTTATAGATATCGGTCTGTATTTTCATAAACTCAGACTGGGACTCACCCAGTTTGAGTTTGAGTCGTGAGCAGATTCACCTCCATGACACGTGCCGCTATCTTACAAACTCAGTATTATTGTCAATACGAATTGCTAAATCCGATATCTATCCGTATCTCACGATAATATTGTTTTACGTCAGAGTAACGTAAACAAAAAACGTGAACGTGATACGATATCATAAGAAATATATAAAGTAGCCTATTCTCATTAAGCTTATGTTGTCACGAAAATCTGTGCAATATGTGCAGCAAGTTGGATCGAATGAAAAATGAATAACTTAATCGACTATTGAGCTTCAGATTTAGATACGATTTTGGAGTATTTGTAACTTATTCAAGATACGGAAAAAAAAACAATTTTATAAAAAAATAAAAACTATTTTATAAAAAAAAACACCCTTAATTTTCTAACAGCCAATGCAATTCAGCCGTGTGGTATCCGGCAGAGTAGAATAGAACCAACCCATTACACTCACGGGTGTCGTATAAGGCGACTAATGTCTGAGGCAGAACACCTTGCCCCTCCGTAGACCAGAGAATGGGCAGCAGCGTTTTCTGTTAGTCTTTCATCACTGCGATCTCCAATCCGCCTGCCAAGCGTGGAGATTACGGCAAATTCCTCGCATCATGGGAGAGGCTTATGTCCAGCAGTGGACGTTATGGGCTGTTGTACTTGTAGCAATGCAATAAGTATCAAATTGC
Organism: Xestia xanthographa; assembly: GCA_905147715.2. Classification (NCBI taxonomy): domain Eukaryota; kingdom Metazoa; phylum Arthropoda; class Insecta; order Lepidoptera; family Noctuidae; genus Xestia; species Xestia xanthographa. Next base: position 25,509,715 of record LR990665.1, read on the forward strand.
TTATTAAAAAAAGATGACGCAACATTTTGGATCTACTAATCGAATAATTCATCAGGCTGTCGGAAAGCGAAGTTTAAACTGTTTAATTTTACTAAATACATACTAACTACACAAAATTAACTTATTTTAGAACAATGGGAGAAAGAGCTAGAAGCAGAACTGAAAGAATACGAAGTAGTAGCAGAGAAGGCAGGAGACGACAAACAGTGGGAGAAGGAGTGCGAAGATCTGCTGGGAGACGACCTGGACCTCAAGTAGACCGCGGTCTACTGGCAGAGGACCGGAGTAGACCAAGGACTTATGAGGCTGCGCAACTGATGTAGACTGGCCCCTTTAAGGTTTTTAATTGATATTATTTTTTTAAATAAGTTTGTTGTTATTTTTTAATTTGTTTAGTTTTTTTATTGACATTGTTATGAAAAGGATGTAACAACATTTTATAATTAATTTATAAGGCTGCTTATAGTTTAATAAATTGTATGTTTTGTAATGAGAAAATATAAAGGGGCCGGTCTCAATCCTAAGTTGGCAACGGAGCTCAATTAAATTCTTATGAAGACATAAAGTAAGGGTGTATTGACCTCACATCGCGATGCTTATGTATATGTTTGTGATTACACTATTGTACACGATGGGCCATGGTTGTGGTAGGCATTTCTTAGGTATCCGTCGTTGAAAGAGGTTAGTTAGGCCTTTGATAGGCTGATTAGAGATTGTTGTGAAAGTAATAGTAGTCTTAGCAAGTAAATTGTCAAACCGAATAACTCAGACTAAAGAAGCTGGAAAATAAAGGGTGTAAAACACCTCTTAACGAAGCCGCAAGTTCTCCCCGTCATTGCGATCATATTTTTGTTCTACACCATACCTGGGAACCTTCTAGTTACGGAAATATTGGGGGTCAAAGTTCTAACATTTGACAATTTTTTTTTAAATACAAGTTTTTAATGTAAGATTTTTACTTCTAAACGCCTCCACGTCCCCCGTACTATTCAATCCATCCATCAGCACAATGTTTTTAGTGCGTTACATTCAGTTCTACTACAAAATATGATTTTTCACCCCAAAAAAAAAAGCCGTTTCCCAGCAATAATTTTAGCGTAAAGTTACTTAGTTTGATGTACCTACAGAATGCTTGGTTGACGGATTCGTGATGAGGTCTTTTACACCTTGTATATTGACTTCCAAGTTGACTATAACGGTATTACGATACAACGTTATGGGAACTGGCATAATATTAATTGGGAATAAATCAAACCGCAATAGCTTTCCTTCCGAAAACATAATTCAATGTAATGATCAGTCAGTATGAAGTCAATTGTGATTGTGAGTATGTCATAATCAATTCAGCTGTTTAATGCACTAAAAAGTGTGAGTTACTAGAGATACTTCAGATTAGTCGATGTTGGTAAACAGTAGGTGATGTGAGTAACATGGCCCATTTAGTACAGGAGTTTAGGCCTAAAGCTTATGTTACAAAATTGTTAACAGTAATAATTAAATAATAAAGTCTGCCTTGCACGACGTCTTACTAAATAAAGTTAATAGTCATTGAACATAATAATAACATTTAATATCAAAACTCTTAACTCAAAGGGTATCCTTTGGTAGTATTCAATCATTTACAGGCGCTTTTTTCGGTCAGTTTCTCTTTTTTTTTACTTTGGATACGTTTGTCTCACTAAAATTTTCTCCTGTGTCGTTGGTGCGTTTACAAACATTTAAACCTACATACACAAATATTTATTCCGTGCGGGGATCGAATCTGCGACACGCAGCGTAGCAGCCAATCGCTCGGGCACTGCGCCAACCGTGAAATTTGAAGCGGTTGCCCGTTCCTAAACGTAGATCTAAACTGTCAAAATAATTGGCTATTGTTCAGCGCTAATTAACCGACTTCCAAAAAGGAGGAGGTTCTCAATTCGATAGGTATTTTTTTTTTTTTAGTTAGTGAGGTGTCATGCAATCAGACCTTAGCCTAAGATGTATTTCAAGCTATATTTCAACTATAATAAACGCTAATTCTATAATTCGTGTTAGATTTTGTCAAATAAATAATAGTTTGTCGTCTAGTATAATGTCATCCAAAAACTTGTAATTAATTAATGTATATAACATAATTATGTATTTGAAACATGAAAAAAAAATCAAATTATCACATATTAGAACAATATGTGGTAAGTTATATTTAGGTTATCTAATTATTTTTAAACTAGATTTGTTAAATTATCTCATCAATCATCTGTTTAGCCAAAAAAAGTAACTTTTTTTTTCTGGTAAATCGCACAGTGACTTTTTTTAATTTTAGTGTTGCCAAAAACTTCCGAAACCGAACCGCCTCATTCTTTATTTGCCTGTTAGACAAAGAAAGCACTATTTGAGTCGAGACGCAACAGAATCAGCGCTAATCTTAGGATTTACAATGGAACAGGTAAAAAACATTCACATAACCATAAAAGATAATAATATTGAATTTATAGCGGTAATAACTAACCGAACCTAGGCTGATAATATAGCTTGATACCTATAAATGTTACTTTTAGATTTGCATTCCAATATAACTGGATATGACTTGATTATGACGTGACTTGGGACTTATACTTGTAACGAGGAGCATACACTTAGTGCTCGGCCAGAGTGGAAGCGCGGTGCGTGGTGCGGTGCGGGTGCGGCGTTGCGCGCGGTTTGCCTGGCCAGACTGGCCGCGCGGTGCGGTGAGCGGCGCCGGTTCGGAGATCCCCGCTCCCGCCAGGGTTACCAACATAAGGGTTTTCCCCCCAAATTTAGGGGTAAATAAGAGGGATGTGATTTTTTTAGGGGCGTTCTATTTTTAGGGGTACTTTTAGTGCTGGGCCAGCCTGAAAACGCGGGCGCGGAGTGGGCGCGGGGCGGCATACTCAAACATATGAACTTGAAAACGCAAAGACGCCATAGCTGCATAGCTCGTTCATACATGTGGCCGCAGTGTGTACGTGGGCGGCAAGCGACAACCGCGCGTGACCACCGGGGTTCTCAAACTACATAGTTCGAGCCGTGCTATGACAACTAGGAGTAAAACAAAAACTCACGTTTTTAATTGAAAACAGCGCTATCTTTAAAAAAAAATATTGTTGCTATGGCTACATATATTATTGTTGTGAATTAAAATGCGTGCCCACTATGGACACTCCAATGAAGTACATATGTTTGACGCCCGCACCGCACCCGCGTTTCCACTCTGGCCGAGCACTTAGGGTAGATATGACTATATATTATCATCATCATCATCATTTCAGCCGTGCGACGTCCACTGCTGGACATAGGCCTCTCCCAAGTGTCGCCACATTGACCGGTCCCGTGCGACTCGCATCCAGCGGATCCCCTCCACCTTCACCAGGTCACCGCTCCACCTAGTGGGAGGCCTTCCAACGCAACGTCTTCCGGTTCGCGGTCGCCACTCCAGAACTTTTCGGCCCCATCGGCCATCCGTTCTGCGAGCAATGTGCCCTGCCCACTGCCACTTAAGTTTGGCAATTCTTCGGGCTACGTCGGTAACCTCGGTTCTCTTGCGGATGTCTTCGTTTCTGATTCGATCGCGCAAGGAAACTCCGAGCATAGCGGCATAGCCCTCTACTTTGCCCTTTGGGTGACTTTAAGCCTTCTGTGAGGCCTATTGTGAGCGACCAAATTTCGGTTCCGTATGTAATCACTGGCACACACTGGTTGTAGACTTTCGTCTTGAGACACTGCCTGACTATATCTACCGGAAGATATTCCAAGTTGTTGTTTGTTCCCACGTCGACCGTTCATGTATTTATCACACCCAGCGGATTTTCGCGACATACATCAAGTCATCGGTCTAGCTTGTGGAAGGCTTTCCACTTTACCTTTCTGGGCGTGGTCGCCACTCCAGAATCTTTTGCCTCCCTCGGTCAACCGTTGCAGTGCACCCTGCAAAAGCGGTCATTGCCCCACCTACATTTATTAAAGTTCACTTTGAAATCCAAAAATAAGCCTGTTCAAGTCTTGAATCGTCATCTATCGTGATGTTCAACATTTTTTCTAATGAAAAACGATACATGGTTCATTTGTTTTGTTTCGTAAAGCGCAGGCCACACCGCCAGCTAGCGGGCGGGCGGGCGAACATCGTTTCACCTCTTTACATACTTCGGTTCACACCGCGAGCAACCGAAAAAGCCGAACGAAGTATGAAAAGGGCCTCGTTCGCTTCGCTCGCCCGCCCGCTAGCTGGCGGTGTGGCCTGCGCTTTAGAAGAGTGTAAAATATGCACATTTAACAACACTAGTTGACTCGCCAACGCACCACCGCTCAGTCCGACAGTCTGACAACGACTAACCTCCCCACCACTCGGACCGGTACTTATAACCGAGCGACGTGTGCGCCCGAGGCAACGTCACAATACTATTATCGGTTTGTAATGCGATATATATTGATATCTACATACACTACAAAGAGTTTTCAGGAAAAAGGCAATGACGGCTATTGCGATGTTATCTGGCACTAACTATAATAAATAGGCTTCTCTTGGGTTAGCTCGTTCCACCGTCCACCTCATCTCTGTCCTCGGTAGTCCCGAGTCTCGATTGAGGTCAAGAGTAGGCCCATTTAATAATCCACATAATATTCTAGTGTCTATTTTTAGACTCTGCTAGGCCACGCCCACGTGTGTCAACCTCACCTATTGGGTACTTTTCCAGTTGGCATCATATGCCTGTTACGATGGTGCAAGTCCCGTCCAATACGTTTCGTGAAATAAAACTCGCAAAGTACAGCTCGTATTTCTGACATGCACCCCCAGTTCACTGCGAATAGTCTGTTCATACGAATTCACGTCAAAAGTACGCGATCAAATATGGGGAACATCAGTTTAATTTCGTGTTTCAGAATTCCTACCACGATAAAAGTTGAGTAAGTACTACAAGCTAATTTAATCTAATCTAAGCTAATTTCACACGCAAATTAGTCATTAAACCAGGTTAGAAATGAGTTTGTAGGCGGTATTTCTCTCATACGGAATAGGGAACATGCATAAATTTTCTTTTTTTTATTTCGACTCGGAATGTTAAAGTACCATAAAAATAATGACAAAAAGCGAAAACAAGACATAAATCGGCCAAACAACACAAAAGTTATAACCATTTAAACTTTTGTTTTTATCTCTTTCTAGATAAACGGAATTTAGTATGGATTTTGTACGTCGCGTCGATGCAGCGAATGACGTCATTCGCTTTATCGGATCTTTTATCTCTCTGTCTATTCAGCAGTTTCAAATGCTTATATAACTTAGTATTTTTGATAGATATTAAAAAAATAATTTCACTTTGCTATTTCTGATGTTAATACGCTTTGTTTAGAGTGATAAAAACAGATCATGCATATGCATGATCTGTTTTTATGCATGATTTGTTTACGCCTCTATGGGCGTATAATAGGGTATATACCCTATTATACGCCCATAGAGCAGCTCTTCCTAGACTGTTGCATTGAACATGTACTTTTAACTGCCTTATGAAATCCTGAAAAAGAAATCCATACTGCCGTTTCTTTTCTTCTTTCATGCTTGCCTTAGTTCGATGTCTTTGAAAATTCTTCTTAATTAGTGTTTTTGTAAATATTGTATAGAGATATTTTTTTTTATTTGATTCTTGTTTTGGGCATAGCGGTGAAAGTTTATGATTCTTGAGGATTGGGGATAACACACAGATTTATAAAGTGGCTGCAGAATATAACAAAATAATGAATGTGTTATAAGGATGTATTGAGATTTCAAATATTTTGTCAACGTCATTTTCACGGCTATGTCCACTAGAGTCTTGTATTTATTTTACGAAATGTTATAAATAGCATCATGTACACCTATTTTATTTAAATTTAAAATACTGTCAAAAGTTCAACTGATGGGATTCAAACTCAAGACTTTTCAATCGCTAGTCTGACACCTCATCCTTTTACATTGTACTTTGCAAGATTCTTTTCATTGTTATTGAAATGTAATGAAAAGTATAATACTTTAAGGTATTATTGTGTAAATATAAATAATAATTTAGTTGCAAACGTCAGGAAGTATAACACTTTTATATACCTAATTTAGATTCAAGTTCATTTTAATAGTTATTTATGCAACTGTTGTATAATGAGGGGTATTAAAACACGAATGTGGGTTTATCACACGAGGCAAAGCCGAGTGTGATAATAGTATCACATGAGTGTTTTAATACCTAATTATGTACAGTTGCATACAAGACTTTATCTACATCCATGATATGAATCCTCCATAAAAGGTTCTGAAACCATAGGGTGTTGCAGTGTTCTAAGAAGTCTATGTAAATTCATGGAAAGTTTAATTGCTTGTATTTACTACAAACAAACCGTGTATAGGTAGTAATATAATTATTTACATTTTGTATTGTTCAATTAGCAAAATTCACAAAGCTTGTATCACTCATTTTTGTAAACAACAAAGTACATAATGCAATACTAATATCCAAATGTCGAACAAAAATGGCGGGATACGACGTGAATTCGAATTAACCTATAAGTTTTTTTTTTTAATTACGGCGCTGTGGTAGTGAATCGCACGTGCTAGACGTTCGATTCACTACCACATTCGATGTTCTTTTTTTAAAACGAGTTGCATAATGAAATTCAGTACAACATTATAACACCCGTTTGGGTGTTATAATGGTTATTAAGACACTGGCTGTTTTAATGTTGGCCATAAGCTAACTGTTTCAGATACCTTTATAGAGGATTTATAGCATGGGTGTAGATAAAATAATTTACTTGTGTAAAATACCTTTAGTAAAATTTATTACACCATCTGATTTAACTTATAATTTTAATACAAATAAAACACATATACATACGTCTTCTTAAAATTACACTCTTGCGCACTTAACCAAAAGTTCATGACATTATTATGATATAAATTGATTTCTTCACATAATTACACTGACTCAACATGAACTTCCAAGATACGGAAAAAAAGACAATTTTAACGACTGCCGATCACTTTGTAATAATTGCGAAAGAAGAAAAAAGTAAGATTCTGAAAGCACTTCGCAATATTTTTAATAAAATTCAACGAGTGTTTTCATGTCTTACATTCAAGACAAACTAAAGTGTTCATGGTAAAGACAAATATATATACATGCAAATAACTAGGTAATCTATTAGAACATTTGAACAGTTGAAACGATGCATAACAAATTTATTCAAATTGCTCTAGTGAAAAAGAAAAACTCTATAATGTTGACGCCACTTTGAGCCGTTCCTTGAGAAAAACCTATTTACTTCAAGGTTATGCATAAAATTTGCATCTATCATGGGTATGAGGGAACGCGGGCGCATGTTGCTCTTAGTATCTTTCAAAAGAGACGCGAGTAAATAGGCGCATGTTTTAGCGGACGCCCTTATTCGGCACCGGCTGGGCGGCAATAGTAGATTATACAACAAATGAAAAAAAAAGGGAATTCTAGAGTAGAATCCTGAGCGGAGCGAGGGATACAAGAACCGAGATGATTTTTTTTTCACGAGTTGTGTACTCTACTTTTTACCATTGACTGCGAGAAAATATAAAGAATAATAGTATTTATATTTCTCATGGGTTAATAATAAGAGCCACTTGGGTCGATCTTTAAGGTTAAGCCACGCTTACCAAAGTCGGTCTGTGGATGGGTGACCACTAATTCATTACCTACTGAGTTTCCTCCGTGCGTCGGAAAGTACGCAGCTGGGACCAAGGGGTCCCGGCTGTCATTTGTAGTTCTTTGGCAGTCGTAACAGGAAGCCCAGTGGCCCGAAAGTCTGACAACCAGTCTTACCGTATTACGCACCCAGTACTAACTGGGTTTTGAAGTTCAGATAGGCAGTCGCTCCTTGTAAAATACTGATTGAAATTAGAACAATATTCAAAATTCAGTGTTATATTCTTGTCGGCACGTTTTATTTGTTCATAATTAGTCCTTGTTCCAAATACAAAATGTCTTTATTCACTCAGTGAGTAAAGAGCGTTTTATTCACTGTTATCGATCGATGAATAAAATGGCTCTAATTTCACCGCAATTAGGCACATAATGACACCTGTAATCAAACTGTGACTTTTTCATTGCTATTATTCACAAGTGAGTTATAGGGATTTTTTTTATTGGTTGAGGTGCATGTTGCTTTGTTCTTAAAAAAGTTTCCATACAAAAAAGATCGTGTTCAAATTCGTGTTAATGTACCTATTGCTTGCTCATTTCATGCGACTTCGTATTTAAATAGATAATTTCAACTTGTACGTTTTTAATAAATAAAACTTTCTCTCAAATATAACTTTTGTTTTCTCTGTAATAAAGAAAAGCAAACTTTGAATTCCCCATTTTGTACGTTGCTAAAACGATATCCGCGAAAAGAATTTTCACAACTCGTTTTCACTGTTGAAGTTATAGTCATTTATTAATTAAAATGTCTACAAGTACTAGTTATGAAGAAAATGATTTATGTTGTACACCGCCCGATATAAGATGTGAAGCCCTTAACGTTATGGAAAGCTTAATAACTGAAAACTCCAAGGACAAATATCTATTATCTACTAAATAAATGTTTTTTTTTTGTATTATTTTCTACACAAGTGTGTTGAAAAACGTCGTATGATACACGTGTGTATTGATGATTACCGTCCTCGGCTCTCTTAAGGCCCTCGCCTCACGGCTCGGGTCTCAATGGCGCCTCAGCGGTAATCACCAACATTACACACTTGTACCATAATGTACTATTTCGAGTGGTGATGGTAAAAAATTATATTCACACTTAAAGATCTTACACACACTAACAATCGCAATACGATTGTCCTGCTTTTTAAATACAAAATCATAACAAAATAAGATAATTGTTACAAATTCTGTTGAAATAACAAAACTTGTGACATATTCTTGTCACCACATAACCTGCAGATGTGAGTAAATTGTCACACGATTAGAAACTACATTGTCACTGTACCGACGTGTTAAAGTGTCGCTAAATCTTATGTAGATATAGAGTTATGTGATCTTTATATTGTAAACATTCCTTTTAATTGAAAATAAAATGATTGTTCATCTCAATATACGTTTTGTTTCATTTTTAGGGTTCCGTACCCAAAGGGTAAAAACGGAACCCTATTACTAAGACTCTCTCGTCTGTCCGTCTGTCTGTCACCAGGCTGTATCTCATGAACCGTGACAGCTAGATAGTTGAAATTTTCACAGATGATGTATTTCTGTTGCCGCTATAACAGCAAATACTAAAAATAGAATAAAATTAATATTTAAGGGGGGCTCCTATACAACAAACGTGAGTTTTTTGCCGTTTTGTCTAATGTATAGATAATGTTACGGAACCCTTCGTGCGCGAGTCCGACTCGCACTTGGCCGGTTTTACCATTACGTACCATCATTACAGGTGTCAGTGACCCGAAAGTCTGACAACATGTCTTACCGTATGTTAGCGGGTATCGTATTACCAAGTACTAACTGGGTGTTGGAGGTCAGATAGACAATCACTCCATGTAAAATACGGGTATTCAGCTGCATCCGGTTAGACTGGAAGCCGACCACAAGATATACGTAGTTGGATAAGGCAGGTGATGGTGTAGGTACCTTAATGTTACTCTCAAAGTTGAGTGGACCCTTTGTGAACAATATTAATGACTGGATTCTGCCGCAATAAAGTAGGTACCTATCGTTTATAATGAGGAATTCTCCACTGACGTTTGTCTCAACGCTTCTGTATATATCAATAGATGGCGCTCATCTGCTTTGGCAATATTTTTTTAAGCGGTGTTCTAGTAAAATCCAATGAAAAAAGAATTTACTACGTATTATAGGTCAATGTAAAATCTGTAAGCAGGGCAAAAAAAAACTCACATTTCAAACTCATTATAGTAAAATTTCTTTATTATTCATTGTTGTATTTAAAGTGAGAACTTTAAAGAACCTTTTTTCTGTCAAACATTTTTAACCTAAAAGTCTATTGTTCTTTTGCATCACTGAACTGAACTACAAGTTTTTGCATGGTTTTTGCTATTGTTCTTCTGAGTGTTTTTGCGTTACGTCTAAACTCCTGGTGCGTCGAGTCGAGCTTAGGTTCCTCTGTACTTCAGTTAGGCTTTGTGGACATAAAAATGAGCCATTTTATTATTCCCAAGGTTGGTCAGCGCCATCTAGTTCGTTCATAAAAAACACTGGAAAATTCCCCATTAGGTAGGTAATACCCACGCGATCTAACTAAATAATTTCATGGATTGCAAACTTGCTATCTTTTGTAGTTTTCATAAAGTTACATAGACACATAAGCTAGATTAGGCTGTCATGTCGCTGCGGACTGTCATTGCGATTCTGGGCTTTGCCGCTGCAGGCCGCTGCCGTCTTTGGAATTAAACTTTTAATCCTGAAGACTTTTTACATTTTCGGATCGTCGCTGTAATAATAGAGATTACCCCAGTCAAATAAATACGATTATTTTATGAAACTTTTTAAAATAAACATTTCAAATCTGAAATAAATGACGGAATAAAACACTCTACCAAAGGAATGCGGTCGGGAGGATTGCTAGATTATTCTAAAATCCAGGTACTTACCTAGATTTAACACAGCACGGCTGATATCAAAAAGCTTATACCACTCCTATGTTTTATATGACCCAGTCTTAAAAACAGGTAAAAATATTTAAAAATAAACACTTTATCAGTCTGGTTTCCTGTCTATAGAATCGAATGTTTTAATATTTTATGAGTTTATTGTAACCTACTAGATTGACAAATACTTTAATCGTAGATACTGTCAGCGTCAAAAATATCAGACTGGGGGCCTAAAATGGCTGCTTTTAAGAATCATAACATGAATCACGTTAAAAATTTAAAATTCTTAAAATGGACTTTATGGTCACATCTATAAAGTCCATTTTAAATTTGTAACGTGACGTGACTTATATTATGATTCTGGTAAAGCAGCCATTTTAGGCCCCCTGTTCACAGTTAATTATGTGATCTACTGAACAAACAAGAATTTGTATGACTAGGTACACTTAAAACCCGACTACTGAAAAATCACGCTCTAATTAAATTCGGGGATTACAAGGTAAAATCGACTCCTATTGTCATTTATAAGTCGGTAAAAATGTAGCCTATGTTACCCGGGCTATAATAACGAATCAATTGACACATTATTCATGAAAATCGAATGAATAGTTTAGGCTACGGAGGAACATACGTAAATACAAACATGCATAGGTACATGGACTGCTTAAATCGGGGATGATGACCCACCCTTTTGGCTTCGCCGTAGTTGCGTATTAATGTTGTTCTCAATTGTATACCTAAAGTTCTTGTTAAAATAACAAATCCTGGTGTCATACACCTGTGTGTTCACTCCAAAACATTCCTTGTGTCACACCGGTACGGTACCTAAATTATTTCAGATCATTTTCATGAAGTTATCCGCAAACGCCGCGGTTTCAGCCGTGTGGTATCCGGCAGAGTAGAATAGAACCAACCAATTACACTACGAGTGTCGTATAAGGCGACTAATGTCTGAGGCAGAACACCTTGCGCCTCCGTAGACCAGAGAATGGGCAGCAGCGTTTTCTGTTGGTCTTTCATCACTACTGCGATCTCCAATCCGCCTGCCAAGCGTGGAGATTACGGAAAATTCCTCCCATCATGGGAGAGGCTTATGTCCAGCAGTGGACGTTATGGGCTGTTGTTGTTGTTGATCCGGAAAAGAACTGGAGTTACTGACATAGCTAATAGAGTAAGCAAGTGAAGTGAAGTGAAGCTGATCATTTTTGTTGAACGACTGATAGCCGATGTAACAAGCTACTCCTGGAGAGAGACCGTATATCGGCGAGCATCAGATGGGTACTCGTCTCCAGCAAGATGGATCGACAACCAATGGAACAGTATCAGGCTGGATGCGGAAAGCGAAAGACAGGGCGTTGTGGCATAGGTTGTGTTGGTCCTGTCGTCCAGCTGTGAACTGCGATAAGCTGAATTATGTTCAGATAGTGTAAAACAAATCTTAGAAGTTAAGTTTGACCCACTTCCCGGTTTCCAATTGAGCTGAAATTTTGTAAAGATGTTTAGTTTGCATGACAATGCATGGATAGTTAAGTAACGTCATTATAAAGTTATTTTTTTATGATTTTCCATGATAAAGGGTATCAAATCAAAGGGTTTGCTGAGAAGCATACGAAAAATAAAATGACATCAGTCTAAAACGTGTTTTTAAGTTTTTTTAACTACAATATTTCATTATCTAACTATGTATGTGTATCTAATTATGGAGGAGCTCGTGGCTAAATAATAACAGCCGCTCGGGTCGATCGTTAGGTTAAGCCGTGCTTGCCTAGGTTGGTCTGTGGATGGGTGACCGCCCATTACATACCGAGTTTTCTCCGTGCCTCGGAAAGCACGTTAAGCCGTTGGTCCCGGCTGTCATTTGTAGATCTTTGACAGTCGTTAGGTAGTCAGAGGCCCAAAAAGTCTGACAACCAGTCTTACCAAGGGGTATCGTATTACCCGGTACTAACTGGGTTGTGGAGGTCAGATAGGCAGTCGCTCCATGTAAAATACTGGTATTCAGCTGCATCCGGTAAAACTGGAAGCCGACCCCAACACAGTTGGGAAAAGGCTAGGCAGATGATGATGATGATTTCATTATCTAACTGTCAGCTCCTTCCGATGTACGATGCTTTTATCGCCGAGTGTATAAATTAATGCTATCTTACCCGACTACTGCATTTAGTTAAACTCTATGATATGTAGGTAGATAAGTATTAAGTAGGTATCTAAATAATACCTATACTTTGTTAATATGACTGTAAACAAATAAATATCTCAGATAACACTAATCCTATTGAAGTATCGTAGATACGGAGTATAGATTCTGGTTCTGTAGGTATCTAGAGATGGAATGATCCCTTATCTCAATTTTTTTGGGGTCGGAGCAGCATAATCAGTGGCGTAGCTAGGGGCAGGGGTGGCCCGCACCCGTAGGGGTGTCACCCCTAAGTGGGTGACCGTGAACATCACTAGTGCCACCTATAAAAACCGACCAAGTGAGAGTTGAACTCGTGTGGAGAGGGTTCCGTACAATACCAGTCTTATATTGGGTTTACCACTTTATTCTTTTTTTCAATTGATAGTATTTTCTGTATAAATCGACAAAATGACTCCTTGTACGAATAGACAAACGTAATTTTTATTAGGGTTCCGTACCCAAAGGGTAAAAATGGAATCCTATTACTAAGACTTCGCTGTCTGTCCGTCCGTCTGTCCGTCTGTCCGTCTGTCTGTCACCAGGCTGTATCTCATAAACCGTGACAGCTAGACAGTTGAAATTTTCACAGATGATGTATTTCTGTTGCCGCTATAACAACAAATACTAAAAACAGAATAAAATTAATATTTAAGGGGGGCTCCCATACAACAAACGTGATTTTTTTATAAGAATTGGTACGGAACCCTTCGTGCGCGAGTCCGACTCGCACTTGGCCGGTTTTTTTTAACTGTTTTGATTGATTTTGGGGTGACACCTACAATATCCGCACCGGGTGTCACCCATGCTGGCTACGCCACTGAGCATAATTATCTTCATCCATATAAGTATGATAGAACCTTACATATTGCTAATTAATGACAGGCATGCAACATTTCAGCATATGTTGCGGAGGATGGATCATATACCGTTCAAGTACCTATTACGTAAGCACTATAGATGGTGATTACGTCAGCAGTAATTAATTACTTTTTTACACATAAATGGCAACCCACATATTGTCTAATTATGCTTGAAAACCAAACGCATATATTCGGGGATTCCCACAAATAATTAATACGTTTAGGTACTCGCTTAGAACCGAGTAGCTAAGCTTGTTTTCTTAATTATAGAATTATAACTGCTGCTCATGAATCAATAAAAAAAAAAACAATACTTACATTAAAGAAAAATGCATATATGTACCAATGTTTACGTAAGCATGGGAGGGGGGTAAGAGCTTTGCTTACTTTTGCTGACAAGGGAGAGGGGGGGGGGTAAGTAAATGTTATAAATCTGCTTACGTAATACTTGAACGGGCGCAAACATCTGGCCTAGTGAGATGTTCAATAGAGAAGTATGGCCGAAGAAGATAAATGCTGCGTCGATCCGAATTAAAATGGGAAAAGGAGGCTCCAGCTCTAGGTTTCTTAACTTATTTTGTAGTGATGTTTATTTAAGAGGGCCCTTCCCGGCCCGCCTTTCATCAACGCGAGCATGGTTGAAAAGCTTGTTGTTTTATCCAGAGCCACAGCGGTGGTATTTTTTCAACTCCCCTGTCTTACCTAGCCCCGAACCCGCAATACTTGCCTCCCGCGTACCTTATACCGCCTAACGCGAGGACATTGAACGAAAAATACTGTTCGAAAATTTATAAAACTTGTTCCAGGAAATACGTGTTTTTGAATAATAATTAGTCTTACAAGTATGTGAAATTAATATTTGTTATTTAGAATCTCCACTATATTTGCAAGGCTTCTATCAGGATGCTTTCTTTTCTTTTACAATTTATAAGTAAGTACATTATGAACGGCCAAAGTTGAGGTAAAAGTTGTGCAAAACAGCATTTTTTGGAGGCTTATACTGAATTTGTTTCTACAAATTTTTATTTTCTGCTTCGATAGAAACCTAGATATAGTCCACAAGATACCTATTCGTTCAAAAAATTCAAAGATATATGTCTAACAACGACATAATCACGCACGAGCTATTGTCAAAATTCTCGCGAAAAGTATGGCGGGTTGGCCGCTCTTAAGGGCCTATACCTACTACCTGAAATGGAAGCATGATCCTCCGTTACGCCTATAATACTGCAGCATTAATTTTGAAATAAATATATGGTAAAGTTGAAGATTTATGCTAGGTACTATGTATGACGAAAACACGATTCCATAAACTTTTCTCTTAACTCCAAAGTTACCTCCAAATCGAACAATAAACCGCTGGTATTCAAAAAGTACTTCAAATTAGATCATGAAACTTTGCATACTAAACTGAACTAACTATAAAGCAGGTTTTATGTTTTTGTTTTTAGTCCAATCAATAGATTTTTTGTTGATCGCAAAAAACCTCTCATTTTGCACTATTCGGCCGCAGTGACTGACAGCTTTGTAATGCAAGCTGATTAGAACTTTATTCTAACAGTATTTCAAACGAAGATTGAACCACCACAAATAGAGTTGCTAATTTTAGGGTTAGAAGGGTCTTAAGCTTGTGAGAATCGTAGCAGGTGGAGTTCTATAGTTTCTGCCTGCTCCGTGGGAAATACTGGACGCAAGCGGAGCTGCTGAGCATGAGGTAACCACAGAGTATCTGAGCACTGGAAACAACAAACAGCACTGCACACATCACTGGAAACCGATTTATTCGGTGTTTCCCTTAGCAAGTTTAGAAGATCAGTTTCTGACTGAGGTACGGGAGAGCACTAATTTACCTTTAAATAACTAATTTCTGTCAATTTCTGTCATATTTGCAACTGCGCAACCATTTAACAAAAAATGTAAATCTTTAGATATCACACTGATAATGCATAATTATGTAAGTACGTATATATACGGATATCATCATAATTCACATCACTTCATTTAGTATTAAGTAAATTTTATTTTAAGTATATTGTATTCAAATTTTATTATTAAGATTTGAAAAAATATGTTGTTGTCTTATGGTGAATGCTGCGTATACCTATAATAGGCGTACATACCAGCACTTTTATGTTATTTTCATTGTTTACATGAATTCTTACTATGTATTGCTGTTGGTGTTGGTGTACCAAATAAAAATAAATGAGGTCCTGGGTTGGGTCGATTACCGGTGAGTTTTTCCAACAGGTATTTCTCAGAAGCAGTCACAGAATCTGGTTTTGCGCCCGGTTGATGGCAATAGGCTTACCCCCTATTACATGGGACTTAAACATATCTGGCGAAATGTGGGTGTACTATTAGGTGCAACTCTGCATCGCCTGACAGACGTCATGACAGTTTGTTTTTATCATTACGCAGCAATGCTCAAAATAAAGTGGTCATCCGATTACGTATTTACGCAATAGTTATCACACAGGATTTCACCTTGATAGCTTGTCTTTGACGTCAAACAATTGAATATAATATGATAGTCGTAGATAACAGAAGTTTCCTCAATAATATATATTTACGTGTGTAAGCACTCGTTTTTTTTTTTTTTTTTTTTTTTTTTTTTTTTTTTTTTTTTCGGATGGGAAATCATCAAATAACCCCTCCCGCTCTGGGCGGAGCAGGAGGGAGTGTCAGACTTTTACTGACTAAAACCCATCCATATTCCTTCATCGCCCTTTGTGTTCCGGGGCCACGGTATCTCTTTCGAATAGTCCCGCAACCCCGGCAGGCATCGGTCCTTACGGACCCCTTCCTTTTTGCTGACTCTCTTTGAGGCGCGCGTGGAACACGAACGCGCCGTCGACACGGCCTGTCGTCATGAGACGGACGGACGGCGAGCTAGCCCATAGCTCACCGTCCACAGGCCCGCGCCTACGGTGGCCGGGGGCCACGTGGTGGTGGCCCCCGACGCCCGGGGCGTCTCCCGCGGCGGCCGGGACGTTGAGAGGTTCTCTCCCTCTCACGTTCCGCCACCTCCTTCTCTAGCATTACTGCTTCGCAGAAGGAGGTGACGGCGTCCCATTCCGTCTCGCTCCGGACCATGGCTTGCACCAGGGCCGGACGCGAGAGGTCGCCGCCGCCGATCGCCGCTTCGAGGACACGGCGGTGCTGCGCCCACGCGGGGCACACCTCCACCGTGTGCTGCACCGTGTCCTCCGGTCGATCCTCACAGTGGAAGCACCCGGACGTTTCCTCCCGCCCGATTCGGTGCAGGAACCTCCCGAACACCCCGTGTCCGGTGAGGACCTGCGTCAGGCGGAAGGTGAGGACGCCGTGGCGTCGCTCAAGCCACTCCTCAAAGAGGGGACTTATCGCCACTATCGTGGCGTGCCCTAAGCACTCGTATCAGTTGATAAATAAATAGGCATTAGAAAATGGTTATAAATATGTCTAAAAAAAGAAACATTTAGGTATCATAACAACACTATATTGTATATCAACTTGTGCAACTTTTACTACTCCACGACGAGATAGGCAGCGTCTGATATACAGGGTGTAAAAGACCTCATCACGAAGCCGTCAACAAAGCATTCTGTACATCAAAGCAAAAATTATTGCTGGGAAACGACTTTTTTTTTTGGGGGGAAAAATCATGTATTGTGGTAAAGTAGAACTCAATGTAATGCACTCAAAACATTGTGCTGATGGATAGATTGAATAGCATGGGGGTCGAGGAGGTGTTTAAAGCAAAAATCTTACATTAAAAACTTGTAAGTATTTAAAAAAAAACTTGTCAAAAAGTTGGAACTTTGACCCCAATATCTCCGTAACTAGAAGGTTCCCAGGTATGGTGTAGAACAAAAAAATGATCGCAATGACGGGAAGAACAAGCCTTTCGTTTTCGTTAAGAGGTGTTTTACACCCTTTATGTCTATCTAAAAAAAGAAACACGTAAGTAGGTTTATAACACATTTGCTCGTAAAGGGTCTCTTATTTCACCCATTTCAATATCGTAATGTATCTCATTACGTACTTGTGCAGTAATGTAATGTACAACGCACGGTTTATCAAGATGCTCCGTCAAAAAGGAACGGTACCTACTTTTTTTTAATCTTAGCAAAGAGTTAAAGTGGTCAACATTTTTAGAATAAAATTAACTGTGGGAGATGAAATTTAATAAATAAACATTTAAATATTTAATTTAATTAATTTTGACAATAAATTACAACCAGTTACCTATGTGTAACAAAAACACAAAAATATTAATTTATTTTATTAGTAATACTGGCTGTTTTTTGTGTCTTTGCCTTAAAAAAAAAGCGCTGATGAGCGCGCAACGCTAATTTGTGAACAAGTAAAAGATTTATTCGTTTAAGAAAGTCCGAGTTTTATTTATTTCCTCGCAAATATGTTATAAAACGTCGTATGACATACGTGCGCTTTGATAATTACAGCCTCAGCTTTATTATAGCCCTCGCCTACGGCTCGGGCTAGCAATCGCCTCAGCTGTAATTTTCAACTTACCACACTTATATCATAATGTACTAATATGTATCCTAACAACACTATATTGTATATCAACTTGTATAACTTTTACCTGCTCCACGACGAGATAGGCAGCGTCTGATGGTTCCCTATCCATTTGCATAAAATTTTAAGACCTAATATAACTTGGCATACTTTTGTTACTACTAATTATATTTTCGCATAACATTATTTACGCATAACAGCTTACGCATAATTTTTTTAATCATAATTTATCTAATCATAATAATGATTAAGCATTACATTGTTAGGCATAAATTGATTTACGCATAATGATACTAAAACATATTTTTTATAGGCATAACAAAGAAGCATAATCCTAAAATGTTAGACATACCCTAATTGGATATACCAATTTATTTTGACGACACAACATATTTGTTTTGAACATAGTTGATTGTGAACATATGTGGTTTTTTCCCTGTAAGAAGCCTGCAAACAAGCATACACCATGCATGCAGCAAACATGCAGCTTGCAAACATTTAAACATTTAAACAAGCAAACACCATGCATGCAGCAAGCATAAAGCAAGCATGCGTGCAGCAAGCATGCAGCAAGCATGCGTTCAACAAGCAAACACCATGCATGCAGCAAGCAAGCATGCAGCAAGCAAGCTAGCAAGCAAGCATGCAGCAAGCAAGCATGCAGCAAGCAAGTATGCAGTATGCAACATGCAGCAGGCAAGGTTTCTGTCACGGCTCCGGCGCTGCGGGGCTCCGGCGGTCCCACGCGAGCTTATCGTCGCAGATGTGTTTTACGCTCACCACCGCAGCTTCGGCTTACTGGCCGGCTTCGCCGGCCAGCCTCAGCTACGGCGGCGAGCGTTAAAACCACCTGCTCCTCAACTCGCAAGCCGCCTCGCCCCTCCGTGCCTACGCGGGCTTAGATTACACTCTAGGGGTAGGGCAGACAAGACTACGTGGAGTCGGTTTTGCAGCGATTCGTTTCTGTCACTAACTTTTGTAGCACAACTTGTTGAATTCTTAATTCAAAATTAATACGTAAAAATAACTAAAATTTGATTCCGGTATTTATATTATTTGTATGCCTAAATACTATTATGCTAATAGTCATTATGCCTAGTAACATTATGCAAAATTCAATTTATTCCAAAACAAATTAGCCTTCAAGATGATTATGCCAACATAAACAGTATGCCAAAAAAAAAATTTGGCAAAGTATTATTATGGCAAAACAAATTATGCCAAAACAGTTATGCCAAAGTATATTAGGAAAACAAAGATTATGCAAAAAAAAGGGATCCCGCGTCTGATGACCTCAATGGTAGAACCTCTTTGGTTGGTAGTAGAGCTCTTCCAACACCAACATCTTCCTGCCCTTTGTCCTATTCTATTTGCGGTCGGCGCAACACGGTTTTTTCTTCCATTCCCCTCTGTCAACCATCACGTTATCATTTACTTTTCAACCGACTTCCAAAAAGAGGAGGTTCTCAATTCGACTGTATTTTTTTTTTGTGTTTGTTACCTCAGAACTTTCGACTGGGTGAACCGATTTTAATAATACTTTTTTTATTTGAAAGCTGGTGCTTCCCGTGTGGTCCCATTTAAATTTAGTGAACATCTGATGCTGATCTTCGGAGATATACAATGGAACTCTTCAAAAATAGACGGCAAATCTGCCGTGATTGCTGTAATCGGTTGGATGTTTATTGTTTATACAACATCATGACGTAACATCACGCTTGTATGCTCTGAGGCACGCAGATGTGTACAATGCACCCCGATTTCGACAGTACGATGTAAAATAAATTCATGGCAAATATTTGTTTGGGAACAACTAAAAATGGAAAAATAAAAACTTTTTTGCAAAAAATATAACCGACTTCAAAAAACACAAAAAAGAGAAAAATAAATTTAGCTTCAGAACTCGGTGGCAAAAAAAACGAAATCCAACAAACAAGTCACCGACTTCTGAAGCTAAAGTTATTTTTTTCTTTTTTGTGTTTTTTGAAGTCGGTTATATTTTTTGCAAAAAAGTTTTTTCACTTAGTTTGATGAACAGAATGCTTAATTGACGGTTTCGTAAAGGCCCGTTTAGACCCTGAATAGGATTCTTAAGATAAATAATCAGGTAGGTATTGTTCTTGGTTTATAATAATTTATTTTCACACGCGTGTGCACCTAATATACGAGAAGGTACCTATGTTTACACGTCATAATGATTCAATATTGGCTGACACGACAAGTTACATACATAGCTCGCCAAACATTAATGGATTGTTCAAATTTATTCGGTCTAGTTTTAAGTGATGTTGGGTAAATTAATATTGTTTGCCGATAAGGTGGTTTTATTGTGTGTGTACGATCAGAAGGTACGGCAAATTAAAAGGCGTGTTCTCAGTTGAAGGTTTACTGAACGACTAACACAAAGATTATATACAGTACAGTGGTTGAGGGCTTAGAGTAAACTTACGAGCTACATCATAAATGACCTAAGACTAAAGATGTATAAGTAATTTGCCTACGCGCTACAATCCTCCCCCCTTAGATTAAACAATAAAATTTTAATTTGTACAAAACAACCCAGAAGAATACAAAATTATATATGAACTAATTAAAATTACAGACGTTAACAATAAACAAATTGAGTGGCGAACAATGGTTACTTATGCTACAGCGTTCACACTATGCTACTTAGACTAGAGAGTATATTTTCGTCACATGTTTACACTACACTTGAACTTTGAGGTTTGCACTGCACTCGCGATTTGCTTGTAGGTTGAGCACGCCAATAGCACGTTGTGTGATCGCGCGGTTGATTTTGTCTCAACGGCGGCTTCGATGCGGCGCTTGTAATGACACCACCCCACGTAGAGTACAGATAGGGTCACCGCTGTGCTGACTAAGATGATTACGGCTAGCGACATCTTGTGGGTGGCGGTAAAGGTTTCATCCTGCAGCGAAGCCTTGTTGCCGGCGGCTGCGGTATTCTGCGCCACGATAGTCATCTTGCTAGTTGGCTGGCCCATGTTGTCTGACTGTTGGCTGGTATGAGTGCGGCGATAGTGAGCGTTTGTTGAACAGTGACGGTTATTCATAGAGCTGATAAAGATGTTGACGGAGGCGGCTCATATGTCGAATCTCACGGTCTTCTTAACGACCCGGCCCGATTTCGTTGTAATCGGCGGTGTCGTAGTACTCGGAGTGATGAATGGAGTCTTAACGTTCGCCGGATGTGGGACGGTGTCGGGTGGCGTCGTTGTTTGGGTTTCCTGGCGTGGGACCGACACATTATCAAATTCTAATAGGTAAGCTGGTTTTAGACGATCAAGCGATACTGTGACTAGCCTACCGTTACAGTCTAATGTGTAAAATTTTGGATGTCGTTTTATTACTTTATATGGACCTTCGTAAGGTGGTACCAAAGATCGACGTGCTTCGTTTCTAACAAACACATGAGTGTTACTGGCTAAATCTTTATGAACGAATACACTATTGTTGTTGCTATGTAAACTTGAATGTGAGAGATTGGGAACGGATGACAATGACTTGGTTAACAGTTTGATATAGTCGCTGTCGTTAATATTGGTTGTAGATTTTGAATGAAATAGGTCACCTGGCAGTCTGAGACTACTGCCGTATAAAAATTGTGATGGACTGTATCCCAGATCTAATTTAACTGCTGAGCGCAACCCTAGGAGTACTAGAGGTAATTCCCGTAACCATTGTGAGCTATTTGAACATTTTGCCATAATAGCAGCTTTTAAGGTACGGTGAAATCTTTCGATCATGCCGTTCGCCTTTGGGTTGTATGCAGTTGTGCGAACTCGTTCGATGCCGAGTCTTTTTAATAACTGCCGAAATAAATCTGATTCGAATTGACGACCTTGATCTGAGGTTATACGTATTGGACAACCGAAACGAGCAATCCAATGCTCTACGAACACCTTAGCAACCGTTTCAGCTGTTATATTTTTTACGGGTATAACCTCTGGCCATTTCGTCACCCTGTCGATGATGGTAACGCAATATTTAAAATCCTCTGCCGGTGGCAGTGGTCCTATTATATCGATATGTACATTTTCAAAACGATTTCCTGTGCTGTCAAATTCGCCTATCGGTGTTATTGTGTGGCGTTGAATTTTTGATTTTTGGCAGGGAACACACATTTTAACGAAATTTTTAATGTCAGTATTCATGTTGCTCCAAAAATATCTTGATTTAACTAAGCGTTGAGTGGCTGCGATACCGGGATGACTCACGTTGTGTAAAGTCTTTGTGGCGAGTTCCCGAAACTGTATAGGTAGATAAGGACGTAAGTGGTTTGTTGATGTCTCGCAGACTATTTCAGTATTTGAATCGGGCATTGTTATTAATATAAATTGGAGTTTGACATGTTTGCGTAGATTTTGTAATTCCGGATCGCTTTTTTGTAGTTCAGCTAACTTTTGATAATCTACTAGTGATGGCATGATAATTTCATCGATTCGGGATAATGCGTCGGCGACTGTATTTTTGTCACCTTCTATGTACATGATGTTATCGCAAAATTGGGAAAGAAAGTCTAGTTGTCTTAACCGTCTAGGTGAGTCTGAAGGCGATACCTTTTTAGATAGGGCGAAGGTCAATGGTTTGTGGTCTGTTAGTACCGTTAGCTGTCTGCCTTCTACCATATGGCGGAAGTGTTTAATTGCCATGTATATTGCTAGAAGTTCCCTGTCGTACGTGCTGTATCTTGTTTGGGTATCGGTGAGTTTCTTTGAATAAAATCCTAGAGGTTCTAATTTATCGCCAACTTTCTGATTTAAAGCGGCGCCTACGCAAGTACCGGAAGCGTCTGTCATCAACACTAATGGCACGGTAGCGTCGGGATGCGATAACGTGACTGTATTATTTATGGCTTGTTTACATCGACTGAATGCTTCTAATGCACTTTCGGTCCATGTAATTTCTGTTTTGTCGCATTTTTTTGAATTGTGTAAATACGCGTTTAGTGGTGCTTGAATTTCTGCAGCTTTTGGAATGTTGAGTCTGTAGAAATTCATCATTCCGAGGAAACGTCGAAGTTCCTCTATTGTATTGGGTTGTGGATAATCATTAATAAGTTGCGTTTTGTTTGCGCTCGGTTTTATGCCTTTTGAGTTGATGTGGTAACCGAGGAAGTTTAACTCGGATTTACCGAATTCGCATTTATCTGTGTTGATTGTTAAACCGATATTATTTAATCGTTCTAAAACTATCTCTAAATGTTTTGCATGCATTTCTTTTGAATCTGAAGCTATAATTACATCATCAAGGTAAGGAAATGCAAAGTCAAGATTTTTTAATGCGTTGTTGACTAGCCTTTGAAAATCTTGCGCTGCGTTACGTAACCCAAAGTTCATTCTAGTAAATTCGAATAAACCGAATGGAGTTATGACTGCAGTTTTTGGGATGTCTTCGGGAGCCATTGGTATATTATGGTAAGCTTTCCGAACGTCAATCTTTGAAAATATAGTTTTCCTTTTGAGTAAATATGTGAAATCAAGTAGTCTTGGTAATGGGTATCGGTCGGGAGTAGTTTGTGCGTTAAGTCTACGGTAGTCTCCGCACGGCCTTATTTCACCATTTTTTTTACTAACGCAAACAAGTGGGTTAGCCCAAGGACTATTCGAAGGTCTACAAATACCTAATTGCATCATTCTTTCGAATTCTGCTTTGGCGACTTTGTATTTCTCCGGATTAAGTGGTCGTACTTTTTCATGGACCGGGGGTCCATTAGTGTAAATGTGGTGTTGAACATCATGTTTAGGATGTGTTTTAAAGTTTTCTAATTTGGTGATGTCGGGAAATTTTTGTAATATGAGATGGTATTCGTCGTTTACATCGATTGATCGAATACTCGATTCAGGGCAATTTGTAATATTTGTGGCGCGCGATATTAAAGTGAGTTTGTCTATTAGTTTTCTACCATGTAAATCTACTATTAGTTTGTTAGCAGCAAGGAAGTCAGCGCCTATTATTGAACGTTGTACATCGGCTAGTATGAACTTCCATTGGAATGGACGACGTAAACCTAAGTTAACTGTGATGGATTTTTCGCCGTATGTTTTGATTTTTGTGCCATTGGCTGCATATAATATGTAATCTGATGTGCATGCGTTTTGCCTTTTACCGGCTAAAACCGACACATCAGCACCAGTGTCGATAAGAAATCGTGCACCAGTTTTAATATCCGTAACACATAGACGATAGGAATTGCTGACACCGGCGACATTGTGTATTTGACCCGGTGTCATAATTAGTTTTCCGGGTTCCTTTTATTGCAATTTATTGTGTCGCCGCATTTACGCGCATTTGTGCCATAAGTGAAGTGGTAGAAACACTGGTAATTCGCATCACCTGGTTTCTCTTTTTGACTAAGGTAATTCTCCCTATTTTTATACGTGATTTCGCGACTTTTAGAGCGTGTTCGGGAAGTTCCACGGCTATAATGATTATCACTTCGCGACTCGCGATTCTGATGTTTAATAGAATCGTTTAATTTAGTGCGTAATTCCGAAATTTCTAATTTAATTTGTCTTATCTCATTTACAATGGTTTCGGGAAGTGTTGGGTCTGTACTCGGAGTTATTTTAGAAACCGGGGCTATTTCACATGGTCTGGTATTTTCCAGAATTTTATCAGCTATTTTAGCCAAACCATCAAGTTTTACTTTGTCATTGTCGCATGCGGTTATGACGGCCCTAATTGAATGTGGAAGACGACCTGTCCACAATAACTTAAGAGTGTCGTCTGGGACTTTATTTTTCCCTAAGTCTCGCATTCGCCGTAATAGTTGTGAAGGCTTTTGGTCTCCGAGTTCGATTTCATTTAAGAGCTGGTTCATTTGTTTTGTTTCAGACTCTTCGTAAACCGAAATTAATCTATTTTTTAAAGTTTCAAATTTATTATTCTCAGGCATATTTTCAAGAATGTCACTAATATCGGGTAATTCGTCAGGTTTCAGCCTAGCTATTAGAAGTTGACTTTTGTGCAGGTCACTTGCCTTTAGGGGATCCACGATGGCGTTGAACTGGTGAAACCACAGTCTTGGTCGATCTTGCCAGAAGTCCGGTATCCTCGGTGTCATCGAAACTGCCGTCATCTGTTGCGGCTCTGGCTGGTCCTGGGTCGACATGGCTGCAGATTGTTGGAGAGCTGCGGCCTGGCCTGGTAGAGTGAGTCGTTCGTTTTTACGCGCGCGCGATGAATGATGTCTTTGTTAAAAACTTGGAACTCGATACGCGCGCGGACACGTCGGGTGTCACCACTTTGCCGATAAGGTGGTTTTATTGTGTGTGTACGATCAGAAGGTACGGCAAATTAAAAGGCGTGTTCTCAGTTGAAGGTTTACTGAACGACTAACACAAAGATTATATACAGTACAGTGGTTGAGGGCTTAGAGTAAACTTACGAGCTACATCATAAATGACCTAAGACTAAAGATGTATAAGTAATTTGCCTACGCGCTACAATTGTTAGACATAAGGTTTTATTCGTTTCTAGCCACCCTACGTCGACGAAGACAAAGCAAAAGGATCAACTAAGTATGTGAACTAGGTAAGTATCAGGGTGTAAAAGACCTCATCACGAAGCCGTCAACCAAGCATTCTGTACATCAAACTAAGTAACTTTACGCGAAAAATATTGCTGGGAAACGACATTTTTTGGGGTGCAAAATCATGTTTTGTGGTAGAACTCAATGTAACGTGTACGTTACCCCAGCAGGAAAGTGTCTCCTAGAGATATATGAGTGGAACGTTTAATTAGTGCCCTAACTGCTGTCAATGTATGTCACATAAAAAATATGTGCCCCCTGTCGTTTTGGAAATAAACGAAAAAAACGATTCCTGCTGGGGTAACGTTTTTCTAGCAGGAAAATACTAAACGAATGATCGGAGAGAGAATCATTGTGGATGGCCTTGTAGCTTATGTTAGTGCCACAATGTGCCGCCAAAAATAAAATGTGTGCCCCTTCAGGTTTTCGAGATATTGCGTTTCCTGCTGGAGTAACGTTTTGCAGAATCGTATATCTCTGAAACCATTGTATGTGCCCCTGTAGAATAAACATACACGAGTAGCTCTTAATGTGTGCCCCTTAGTGCCCCAATTAGATTTAAGAAAATATTTCTAATTTCCAAGTTATTGCGGTTTTATGAAAACTCGCTCGCTGAAAACTGTATTCTGTCCGTCTTGACACTAATAATAACCATACAAAGTTTCAAAACTGTTCATGCATGCGTTTTTGAATTATCTTGTTAGAAGTCAAAACGATGGTGACATAACTTTGATGGCAAAATACATGGAACCAGCTCAATCCCAGATGTGTAGGTGTAAACCAATAATGTGTGCCTTTAGTCAAAAATATATGCCAGAGACTACATTTATATAGCAGGAATTCCAATTGCATGGCGATTAAAATATTTAATAAATTACCCCCACGTATCAGAGTGCTGCCCACTAATAAATTCAGGAAAGCAATATTTACCTGGCTTTTAGACAACTGCTTTTATTCGGTTAATGAATTTTTAAATTATAAATTTTGATATTATTTTTGTCACCCATTATCTCGTATTGTTGTTTTCTTTTTATTTGTTATTTTAAATCATTTGACATTAATTGTATAACTAGTAATTTTTGACATTTCATTTATAAATAAAAATTGTGTTTTTATAACTTGACATTGTATAAAAAAAAACAATTTCATGTCAACTAATAAAATGTATGTTAATGGGGACTTTGCATTGTTACGACATAGAGCTTTGTAAGTTGTTTTAATATTTCTACACCGGCAACGGTAGTATATGTGAAACTGTCTAATATTAAGATCCTAATGTACCATGTGCTCAGAAATAAACAAATCTTATCTTATCTTATCTTATCTTATCTTATGGTGAAAATATTCAGCTTGGAATGTTTCACAATAAGTAAATATCGACAAAAAACTAAACATGTAAATAACGGCTGGTTCTATAGTTTCTGCCGACACCCATGGAAATTGCCGTAAGCAGTGAGTTTATGTGTGCATGTAATGTAGGTATTATAATATATAATCCTATACATATTTATATAGTGTGGGCTTTGTTAAAGAAGCCACCAGCCATCCTGCATCTGCTATCGACACTCAAACGCATTTACATCTAGCTGGTTAATAAAATCTTCAATATCCCGACACGGATAGATTATGTTAGAAGGGTATGATGGGGTCGGATAAGCGAGCGAAGCGAGCGAATAGACACTGCTATACCCTTCGTGGTTATTTGTTTTATAAACCATTCAGAAGTAGGGGTTCTGTCGGTCGAATCTCTCTCGACTCGGATTACTAAAAAATAAAATTTTCGGTTCTAATTTTACGATAAAATGGGGATTCATTTTGGTGATCATATATCTACTAATTTAAGCAATCAAAAGTGATTTTTTATCCGTTACATTTTTGCTAAATCTGGTGGTTCGTTATTTGTATGCCAAATTAAATATAAGTAAGATATAAGTCTAAGTGTAGTTTCATCTAAGCACCTATTGTTATAATGTTATTGCACATTTTTTATCACACCAAATCCATCAATGCCAAAGCTCATCCAAAATGTATATTTCTTATCAAAAATATATAATATGTAATACAAAAATATGCAGTAAGAATTGACAAGCAAGGATTATGTAAATTCATAACTACGTATATATAACAAATTGAACCTCGTACGGCCGAGACCTTCCCATTCGTGCTACACTAGTCAAATGCAGCGAGCGTGAAGACTTTTTAAAGAGAGAAAAAAAAAACTAAAGTGTTAAAGGATACTTTGTGTATTACCCATTTTAAATTAATTTAATGTGAATGAAGTAGGTAGTGGATGTGTATGATGAAGTGGCTAGTGCTTGTTTTTATTGGTATGTATAAGTAGGATATAAGTTATTTTTTATCTTGATTCCCAGCCATAGAAACAGCCGGCGGGTTCTTGCCCTAAAATAAATAGTTTTCTTGTTTGATCGGCTTGTTATTATTAAGGAAATGGGTAATTATGTTCATCTATAGATAACAGCATCCTATTTGTGATTTTGTTGTTATTGCGATCACCAAAAGCTATCCGTTTGGGAAACGTGCTTTTAACAAAGCTTTTAGAATATTCTATCAGTACAAATGGTCTATATGGCATCTATTTATATCATTAAACCTAAATGTAAAAAAAAATGTTGATACCTGGGGATTCAAGCCTCCTCTCTGCGAGAACGAGTTGACCCACCATTGTAATCCAGAAGGCCTAACACGGGGACATTGTAAGTGTGGTTCTAGGGCATTCTCACGATTTTTTAAAGGCATAGGCAGGTTGGGTTCGAACCCAAGATCTGCAACTTGTAAGCCGAGGCCGTTAACCACTGAGCCACCACTGCTCTGGAGCTTATGGTATTGATGTGAAATGCAATAATAATGCAATCCCAACCAGGTCAGACCTTCGGAGCCCATTTACTATTTATTAAAGATAATAACCCCAATTTTTTGTTATTACTTACATAAATTCGTTTCGTGAACATGTCAAAATTCTCAACTTTATGGCTACTTATAACTTTTCCTTGTTGAGTGCCAATTTGGCACTAAATCGGTGGGCATTTTATTGGTCAACTATTTAAGTATTTAGGTAGGTGTTTAGGTAGTTCCTAATATTCAGGGGTCAGGACCTCCTAGTTTTATGAAGAATTATTTTCGAATCGCAATTTTAACTTTTACTTTAACTTTTAACCTGCAAACTCTACCTTACTACGTAGGTTATATGGTAAGCATCTACTAAGGTAAGAGCCTATATTAGACCTTTGAAATAATTTTTGGCATTCCTAGAGGTCACTGCAAACATTTTTAGCAAAAATAAAAAAAGCAAATAAAGGAAAAGAGTAAAAATTTGCTTCGTAGTACGAGTATAAAGACAAATCGTTGCTTAAACCGGCAGGTAAATAGGTCACACAGAAAAAAATACGGAAGCAACACGGAAGCTAAATAATTAATATCTTATTAAACTGAGCTGTATATTATTCTTGCATACATTTAAATAATGAATTAGATGTTAGACTGATAACAAATTCATTTTAATATTACAGATGAGACAGTAACTTTTGTCTGTCAATTACACGCCTAAATGGCTGAACGGATTTCAAAAATTTGGCATAGGTGATACGGGTCGACCGACCATAATAATTTGAAAATAGGGCACTCTTTACCAGTAGTACCTTCATGTAGAATGATTCAAAACTTCGACGCAGACGAAGCCGCGGTTTTATTGAGTATTCGGAAGCATACTACTGCATGATATGCTAATAATTATTGCTTTTCCTGCAAATGCATATTCGCGGACGGGATGGCGGTCCTGCATCCTGCATCCAGACTTCAACCTTTTTCGCCAAATTAGAACAAAATATTCTGCATAACATTTAATGCGAAAGTACCATCTATCTGATTGTTACCTTTTTACATGTCAACGGCAAACAGGTAGACATGATGACCTAGATAAGGACGTGAGACATAGGATACTTTTTACCCCGATTGCGCGTTCTCGTGGGCTCATTTCAGACCCATATGCAGGCGAAGCCGCGAGCAAAAGCTAGTTGATTACGTGCTATTTGAGCATTCGACCTTTAACTAGACTTTTAATGCTATAGACCGGAAAAAACAAAACACACGGAACATAAAGAGTTAACTTTAGTTCACACACGTTAAACACATCATCCTCTTTTTAATATCGTCGTAATTGGGTAAACAAGCCGGTTTGAGGACATCGAGGTAAATAGCTATGGTTATAAAATAAAATGTAGTCGAGGGCAGTTGGCCTCGGCTCACTGTTACAGTGTAAACCTATAATATTTAGTATTTAATTATAGTGATGTGCCAACAGGTTCTACTGTGAACTTCCAGGAAAAATTGCATTTAAAATTGCAGAAGGAAACTTTATAAGTAGGTACAGAAACAGTCAGAACACGTTCGCCAACTTTTTTTTTTTTTTTTTTTTCGGATGGGAAATCGTCAAATGACTCCTCCCGCTCTGGGCGGAGTAGGAGGGAGTGTCAGACTTTTACTGACTAAAACCCATCCATGTTCCTTCATCGCCCTTTGTGTTCCGGGGCCACGGTATCTCTTTTGAACAGTCCCGCAACTCCGGCAGGCATCGGTCCTTACGGACCCCTTCGTTTTTGCTGACTCTCTTTTAGGCGCGCGTGGAACACGAACGCGCCGTCGACACGGCCTGTCGTCATGAGACGGACGGACGGCGAGCTAGCCCATTGCCCACTGTCCACAGGTTCTCTCCCTCTCACGTTCCGCCACCTCCTTCTCTAGCATTACTGCTTCGCAGAAGGAGGTGACGGCGTCCCATTCCGTCTCGCTCCGGACCATGGCTTGCACCAGGGCCGGACGCGAGAGGTCGCCGCCGCCAATCGCCGCTTCGAGGACACGGCGGTGCTCCGCCCACGCGGGGCACACCTCCACCGTGTGCTCCACCGTGTCTTTCGGTCAAAAAAAAAAGATTGCTCCAGGTGCATTATTCAGGAAGAAAAAGGGGAATACATTTGTATGGAAAATCACAGACACTGTGCCCTCTTAAGTCGCGGAGAATTTTGGTGTTCATTCTTCCTTTGTGGCATGGATGCACTGTAGTACTTTTTGTACTATGTTGCTGAAGTACTATATGTTGTGCCGCTACAACCTTACTAAGGCCAACCTTGACCTTTTAAGTAAGTACATTAAATCACGCCATTTTCTAAAGGCTAGGATAAAACTACAGAAACCATGGATGATTGGATGTACTAAATCTTTTTTGTATGATCTACGTTATTTCTTTTAAAGTGGCGCCATCGTGTGAGGGACAGAGGCCACCCTCTCTGCCTCTTTCTGCATCCAGTTTCCGAACGATAGAACGAGGATTCAGCAGTAAGTATCAACCTTATATAGACTACGAGTTTATTTATGGAGTTGTTCTCCTTGTTATTGGTATCTTTTTTTTTTCTGGATCATACTTGGGAGCCGTCAAAGTTACCGATATATATTGGGGCAAAGATCCTACTTATTCACAAGTTCTTTTTTAAATTCAAGTTCTAAATGTTATTTACCTTACCTTATTTACTTTACCTTAAATACCCCATAACCCCAGTATTATTAGATCAACACAGTGTTTTGAGTGCGTTCTATAGTCCTACGATTTCCACCCAAATAAAAGTCTACAAGTTTTTGCGTAGAGTTACTTAGTTTGATGTACAGAATGCTTGGTAGATGTTAAGATACTCCTACCGAGAAATGTCGTCTATTGACAGTGCATGTATATTAATCATAACCATACATCTTATGTTTCAGTGGCCCCGGGCAGGTCTCCGATTGCGTCTGACATAATCATCCGACATTACAGGTGGGTCATGCAACAATCTACAAAATTACATTTTGATGACTTTAATGCGTCACTCTTTTCATTGTCTTGGTCAAGTGGGCTAAACTATCTCGTAATAATCTAAGTAGATAATTTGACAAATCTCAGTTGCAAATGTGGGTTATACGATACTTCCTTGTTTGTAAATTTATGCAATGAGCAAAATATTATCTACATTTCTAAAACTGCTTTGCAAACTTTGGTTCTTTGGTTCTTTTAATTGACCAAGTGCCCTGTTATTAATGTTCAATCTCTCATTAATCATCATTTTGATTCTAAATGTCAATTCGTCTTCTGAATCTTGATTTCAAAGAACTGCAATAATTACCTCGCCTGGCATGCGAACTGTTGATCGCAATAAATTGTTATAACAAATAGAAAGATCTGAGTGCCCGGACAAATACAAAGTGACAATCAGCAATAACAGGAAATCTTAAAAATATCTTGGGTTGACATATATAAAGGGTGTAAAACAGAAAGGCACTTGCTTTTCCCGTCATTGCGATCATTTTTTTGTTCTACACCATACCTGGGAACCTTCTAGTTACTTACTTCTAGTTTTTTTTTTTTATACAAGTTTTCAATGTAAGATTTTTACTTTAAACAACTCCACGACCCCCGTACTATTAGAATGCTTGGTTGACGGCTTCGTGATGAGGTCTTTTACACCCTGTATAAGCTAACGAAAAGTTTTTCTCGATTCTGTTGCGTAAGTCTTTGAGATAATATGGAACGCTTTGACAGTAATTACCCTTTAGTGTTTATCCGCTCATAATTTATTTCCAGGACAAATCTCACATCTCCATCATCTTACCGCATCGGCAACGTCAAGTCTTTGTTGACTGACCCTGAGTTTGACGTCAAAAGACCGACAGTCATCTACGCTCATGGGTAAGTAAAATTAATAATTATAATTCTAAAGGTCTTCCCAGTTACTGCTTCTTTAATGATTACGTGCCACCATTGTATCTGATGGACTACTTTCCTGCATCCCAGAATTAGAGGCATCATCCTACGGCGAAAGCGTGGTGCAAAACTATCTGCTAGAAATGAATGAAATACCTGTAAAATGTAATTTACCTCGCAATTCCGCGTACCTACTTATTTCCGCGTGTTTATTTCTTAATTCCGCGTATTTTTTTTTCTTTTTGCGCTAAAAACGCGCTTTTGACGTGGAGTTGCCGACACCAGTCATCTTACAATATGTAAAAGGAGACTCATACCTAATCAAAGGCATCTTTGAATCGACTGGTCTGGACCATTAAGCTGTCTTTTAAAGCTCTGAAAAATAACATAACTTTCCTTCCGTCTTCCAGTTACGTGGAACTATTCACAGACGAGAGCATATCCACCGTGGTGTCTGCGTACCTTCGACGAGGAGGCTACAACGTACTGCTGCTGGACTGGTCCAACATCGCCTTCGGGAACTACGTCATAATCGCCAAGACGTTGCCTGATGTGAGAGAACCATTATTGTAAACTTATAAAAATAAGTTTACGAAAGTGCAACCTACACGTTCAAAATGTATAGATCAACCAATATGTTTTTTTTATATCAGACCAACCACTTATTCTCTATTTGCGTATCCTTTACTCTCTGTATTAATAGGTTCCCGGTCTATAAGCGTGTATACGTGGTTCATCCAAAAAATGTCAGATGCATTTACTTACTGTGCGACTCTACTGGCAAAACTTTCACATAACATCACGTTTTGCCGCTAACTAAAGCAATTAAGAAGTCGAAAGAGTCGAGATTGAACATTAAAGATGTTTTGCAAAGAAACTAATGTTGAATAATGTATTTTTCAGGCTGGTCAAAACGTAGGCAGGGCGCTACTGAAGCTGGTGAAGCGAGGTCTTCCAGTGAAGGGTCTGCACCTGGTCGGACACTCCATGGGCAGTCACCTCGTGGCGTATGCTGCCAGGTACCTCAAGTCCAGGAAATTTACAGTGTCGAGGTAAGAATTTCAACAGTGGATACTGATAAGTCTTCAGAGCGATGGCTTGAGAACCAAAACTGAACAGAGCTCCGAAATATAGAGGATTAAAAATAAGTCTCTTAAATTTCTGGCGGGATTTGTAATGTAGTTAATTTTTATTATACCTACCGTAATTTGTAAACACAGTAAATACACGTGCAGCGTTGGAAACCTTTGTGTTATCTCATTAGACTAATTAATTCATATGCAGTGAGCTAAGGCTGATGATATCGACCATGACATAAGCGATGCATCAGGTAATGAGTTAAGACGGGTGCTAGGTACAATTAAAAAATGCCAATCAAGTTCTTATAAATGTCGGGCTTGGTTCAAGTTAAAAGTCAGGGTTAGTCTTACTCACCTAGACCTTTTTACTAATTGACTTTAAAAACCGCCTTGGTTTTTGTTCACGCCTGTATTTTCAGAAGAGGTAAGCTGAGGTCGCCAGTTAGATATCTATTCTATACTAATATTATAAAGAGGAAAACTTTGTTTGTTTGTTTGTAATGAATAGGCTCAAAAACTACTGGACCGATTTAAAAAATTCTTTCACCATTCGAAAGCTACATTATCCACGAGTAACATAGGCTATATTTTATTCCCGTACTCCCACGGGAACGGGAACTACGCGGGTGAAACCGCGGGACGTCTGCTAGTAATATTATAAAGAGGAAAACTTTGTTTGTTTGTTTGTAATGAATAGGCTCAAAAACTACTGGACCGATTTAAACAATTATTTCACCATTCGAAAGCTACATTATCCACGAGTAACATAGGCTATATTTTATCCCCGTACTCCCACGGGACCGGGAACTACGCGGGTGGAACCGCGGGACGTCAGCTAGTTATGTATATACCTATAATTTATACTGAATACGGCTAAGCTTCTTGCCTTTTACCGGGCACACAATTATGGAATATGAATGAAATACAAAACTATTTTTATTTATGGAAAATGCCTTGTATTGGTGCATGAAAACATTGTGATACTCTTATATATTTCTAATACATCACTTATTTTACAATTTACTGTTTTATTTAGCATGGTTTTGGTAAAACGGTGTGCACTGTCAAAACACACCGTCCTCGATAACGCCGGTATTGACGTCAAAGTTCATTGTGTCAAAAAAACATTTTTGTTTGAAAAGTGCTTATGTTTTACTATAATTTTATTATAATACTAGCTGACCCGCGCAACTTCGTCTGCGTCACATAATATAGCTTATAGCTGTTCCCCGCGGTTTCACCCTCGCTGCTCAGCACCTGTTGGTCGTAGCGTGATGTTATATAGCCTATAGCCTTCCTCAAGGAATGGACTATCCAACACTAAAAGAATTTTCCAATTCCAACCAGTAGTCCCTGAGATTAGCGCGTTCAAACAAACAAACAAACTCTTCAGCTTTATAATATTAGTATAGAGTATAGATTGTTAAATCAATTTTTACTTGATTAGAGCACTTACAATTGGTAAAATTATTTTATTAAGGCCAAGAAAATTTGATGTAAACAAGGCAGATTGTGGATAATGACGTCACATCATGGCCGCGACAGCTACGGACGTTTGAACTGTTGTAGAAAATTGCAGGAGTTTAATATAATTTTTGTGCGACAAGGAGTAGTTGAACTTAACTTTTAATACTTTTCTTGGGTTGATAGTATTGTATTTTGTATTGATTTAAGTGAAGAAAAAATTACGTGCATATTCCCTATTACACTGCCCCGGTCCGGGCATCAATCAAACTCAGGTATTCAATATAGCTTACTAAGTTTTTTTTTAAAATAACCTCGTCTGTCCCTCTGCTGGGCAAAGGCCTCCAAAGGGCAAATTGAGGAATGGTCTCAATTCCATCAACTCCCCCGATGTTTTGCCTTCTATACGTATAGTACTTAATTAATACACAATATTCAAAATTGCGTTTGATCATGATGTTATATGATTAGTGTTTCTCTTTTGGCGCACCCAAATCGTTACAACCAGCGGCGTGTCATAATAAACTGGCAGAAACTACGGCGCAATGATTTTTTCATCAACAACAACAAACAACAACAACAACAGCCCATAACGTCCACTGCTGGACATAAGCCTCTCCCATGATGGGAGGAATTTGCCGTAATCTCCACGCTTGGCAGACGGATTGGAGATCGCAGTGATGAAAGACTAACAGAAAACGCTGCTGCCCATTCTCAGGTCTACGGAGGCGCAAGGTGTTCTGCCTCAGACATTAGTCGCCTTATACGACACCCGTGAGTGTAATGGGTTGGTTCTATTCTACTCTGCCGAATACCACACGGCTTTCATTTATTTTTTCATCGCTTATCTTTAAAACTAGTCATCATCTGCCTAGCCTTTTCCCAGCTATGTTGGGGTCGGCTTCCAGTTTTACCGGATGCAGCTGAATACCAGTATTTTACATGGAGCGACTGCCTATCTGACCTCCACAACCCAGTTAGTACCGGGTATTACGATACCCCTTGGTAAGACTGGTTGTCAGACTTTCTGGTCACTGACTACCTATCGACTGTCAAAGATCTACAAATGACAGCCGGGACCAACGGCTTAACGTGCTTTCCGAGGCACGGAGGAAACTCGGTATGTAATGGGTGGTCACCCATCTACAGACCAACCTAGGCAAGCACGGCTTAACCTAACGATCGACCCGAGCGGCTGTTATTATTTAGCCACGAGCTCCTTAAAACTAGTGACTGATAATAATTGTACCATACAGTGGAATGATATAACAGGTCGACATCGTCTCATCTGACTGGCCTTTTCACAACAAGGTTTTGGTCGGAAAATGAAATATAGTTTTCTTAAAAGTATCTGCCTTTATTTCAGACTAACTGGCCTAGACCCAGCCTACCCTGGCTTCTACCCACCCCTAGCAGCACCCCCCATGACAGCATCAGACGCGAGCTTCGTGGACGTCATCCACACGGACGGAGGAGGGTACGGCACCCCCGCAGCGACAGGGCACGCCGACTTCTGGCCCAATGGGGGGCAGGCCAAGCAACCTGGCTGTCTAAGCGCTACTATACCGCTTACTAATGAAGGTAGGATCGTTACTATAGTAAGGACACACACATGCGCAGGATTCTAGCCCAATGGGGGCAGGTCAAGCAGCCTGGGTGTTTGTCCGCTACTATACCGCTTACTAATGAAGGTAGGATCAGAGGAGATACACAAAGAATATTTCGAGTCATTACCCTAATTACTAAATTGCAAATTATTTCTGGCTTTATTGTCCTACGTACGCAATCCACGCGCGAGTAGATCGACTATGTGAGACTGTTTCAACTCTTCTTATTAAGGTCCTTTGGAGTTATGTTAGCGGTTATCTGCTTATTTTCCATGTCGCTACAGTACCAGTACTATCTTCGACTTAGGTACTTAAAAGAAACACGAAACGTAAGTTTGTGAAAGTCCCTTGATAAAACTCACTAGCAATGTGTGGTCTATCTTCACAAGTTAGGGTGACCTCGTTTGTGTCATACTTACCTAATATCGAAGACTTATCTAATGTAACCCCTGAAGTACCAGCCATAGATCTATAATAAATATTTAGGTGCTATTGGGCAGATTGGGCTGCTATATAAAGGTAAAAGAAAACTTGTTAACTGTCCAAATTTTGAATATGTGCTCATTTGAAGTCCTAAAATCTAAATTGAATTCTAAGTTATGCGTAGAACCCTCAAGCGGCGAAAATATAGTAACCTTATTGGTAACTATATTTTCGAGCCGTTTGGGTAATCTGTGGTTTGGGGTTGAAACTCTAGGACCGTGCGGTCCGAGCGCTCACAGCCTTTTCAAGAAAATTTCAAAACGCTTAGTTGGCACTTCCTGTGACCCTAGGGCTAGCTTTTATCTTGGCCAAAGGCTTAGCGTTGTCATACTGCGTGGTAACGCCGTCAGTCTCCTGAGACTTCAGACGCCAGTTGACAGCGTTGAGGAGGAGTTTTTTGACCCTATTTTTTACGTTTTAGGTAGTTTAGTTAGGTAGTTAGTTTCGTTTATTAGGGTTCCGTACCCAAAGGGTAAAAACGGAACCCTATTACTAAGACTTCGCTGTCTGTCCGTCTGTCCGTCTGTCTGTCACCAGGCTGTATCTCATGAACCGTGACAGCTAGACAGTTGAAATTTTCACAGATGATGTATTTCTGTTGCCGCTATAACAACAAATACTAAAAACATAATTAAATCAATATTTAAGGGGGGCTCCCATACAACAAACGTGATTTTTTTGCAGTTTTGTCTAATGTTTTTAAATAATGGTACGGAACCCTTCGTGCGCGAGTCCGACTCGCACTTGGCCGGTTTTTTTTAATACATTTGTAAATTGTAAATAATGTACGGTCGAACAGGCTGTTTGGTTTACATTTTACAATGTAATTTTTTTTTTTTTTTTCTTTATTTATTTGGGGACATTTAACCGCATTGCGTATGCCAGTCCCATCGAAGTCTTAGTAATAGGGTTCCGTTTTTACCCTTTGGGTACGGAACCCTAATAAACGAAACTAACTACCTAACTAAACTACCTAAAACGTAAAAAATAGGGTCAAAAAACTCCTCCTCAACGCTGTCAACTGGTAAAGTCTCAGGAGACTGACGGCGTTACCATGCAGTATGACAACGCTAAGTGCTCAGCCAGAGTGGGAGTGCGGTGCGTGGTGCGGTGCGGGTGCGGCAACGCACGCGGTTTGCCTGGCCAGACTGGCCGCGCGGTGCGGCGAGCGGCGCGGGGCAGGAGATCCCCGCTCCCGCCAGGGTTACCAACATAAGGGTTTTTCCCCCAAATTTAGGGGTAAATAAGAGGGATGTGATTTTTTTAGGGGTACTTTTAGTGCTGGGCTAGATTGAAAACGCGGGTGCGGAGCGGGCGCGGGGCGGCATGCTCAAACATAATATGAACTTGAACTCGCAAAGACGCCATAGCTGCATAGCTCGTTCATACAAGTGGCCGCAGTGAGTACGTGGGTGGCAAGCGACAACCGCGCGTGACCACCGGGGTTCTCAAACTACATAGTTCGAGCCGTGCTATGGCAACTAGGAGTAAAACAAAAATTCACGTTTTTAATTGAAAACAGCGCTATCTTTAAAAAAATATATTGTTGCTATGGCTAAATATATTATTGTTGTGAATTAAAATATATAACAAAAAAAGGATTTTAAAGTAATTGTGGGAATTTTGACTTAGCTTGAGGGGTAAATATTTTTGGGAGTTGGTAACCCTGGCGCCCGCACTTGCCGCCCGCGCCCTCACTGCGGCCACTTGTATGAACGAGCTATGGTTTGAGCTGCCCGCACGCGATTCGCGTGCGGCCCGTGCAACGGTCTGTGTACGGTCGTACATACTGATTTTGTAAATAAATA
Source organism: Xestia xanthographa (assembly GCA_905147715.2). Classification (NCBI taxonomy): domain Eukaryota; kingdom Metazoa; phylum Arthropoda; class Insecta; order Lepidoptera; family Noctuidae; genus Xestia; species Xestia xanthographa. The sequence continues at coordinate 25,548,613 of LR990665.1, forward strand.
TTTATGCTTAGGCTCCAGATCACTTCGCCATTTAAAGTTACTGACCTAATCACCCCCCCCTTCCCTAGATTTCTGCAGCCACTGGCGTTCGTGGGCATTCTGGTCGGAGTCCCTGACAGAGGACGCACTCCTGGCCCGAAGGTGTCAAGACTACGACCAGTTCTTGAGAGGACAGTGCATGGAGGAGCCTGTCGTATTCATGGGTATCAGAGCTACGCCTGAGTGAGTTTAGATCATGTTGCTTTGAAGTTTTGATCAGGCGCTGTTGGTTTTACGATTTGTTTAAGATGTTTTGATCCCGTTAATGAGGTCTTTTTAGAAGTATGAGAAATAGGACATACAGATTCTCCTCCTTTGTAAAAAAGGATGAATCCTGTGATCCTCCGGCCGGACACGTTATTACAAGACGTTTTTGTCGGTGACTGGCTCGTTAGTCGAGTGGATGCAAGCGCAACTACTGAACATGAGGACCTGGGTTCGATTCCCAAGTCAGGCAAAATGTTATTAGGATTTTCCATCAGCAAATTCTCAGCAGCAGTCACGGAGTCGGGATTTGTGCCCGGTTGATGGCAATAGGCTCACCCCATATTACATGGGACTTAACGTAACTGGCGAAATGTAGGTAAACTATTATGTAAACCTCTGCATAACCCTTTTGGGATTACAGGCGTGATGTTATTGTTATGTTGTCGGGTTTCTGTATATGTTTATCGTGAAGATAACTCTGATATTGTGATTATGTGTAACTTAGAGGCAGTTTGTGAACTTTAAGCTCTGTTATATTTTTTTCCAGTCTACGTGGAAACTTCTACTTGAGGACTGGAGCGAAATCACCATACGGACTTAACTTGAGGGGAGCTAGCTGATAACATCGATTTAAATACTGTTATTTTGTTGGCGTAGTTAGTCGGAAGGATGGATCATCCGGCTCGAAGGACTAAAGGAAGTCTGAAAAAGGCAGCTTAAGTTATAAGAAATTAATACTTGCATAGTTTTTGAATGCATTCTTGAAAACTCCTCTTTCTTGCTTCATATTACTCAATGCTGAAGGACCTCCCTGCAGCATCACTTTCTCTCGGATGATATTTCTCCGTCTGTTTCTGTCTCTGGCTGTGTGAAGGGCGCTGTGGACTGTGGAGTCAAGGGCGGTGTGGATCTGGTCAGACCATCGGCCAGGGTCCACGAGGTCATTTCCCATCCACTTTGTCTTGAAAACTATGAGGGTGTAATTATATGTATGTAAAATAGAATGTAAGATAGGTAAATAGACCTTTAACGAAGCTGAAAGGCACTTGTTCTCCTCGTCATTGCAATAACTTTTTTGTTCTACACCATACCTGGGAACCTTCTAGTTAAGGAGATATTGGGGGTCGAAGATACAACTCTTTGACAAGTTTAAAAAAAAATACATGTTTTTAATGTAAGATTTTTACTTTAAACATCTCCAAGACCCCGTACTAGCCAATATATCTAACATCAGAATATTTTTAGTGCGTTACATTGAGTTTTACCATAAAATGTGATTTTTAACCCAAAAAAAAGTAGTTTCCCATCAATAATTTTTGCGTAAAGTTACTTAGTTTGATGTACAGAATGCTTGGTTGACGGCTTCGTGAAGACTCTACACCCTATATGTAAGATACCATTGGATAAAATTATATTTAGAAGAACCTAGAGAGTCACTAGCATCTAGATAAGTCGTTAGTACTATATGTAATTGATAGTTATTATAAAATAAAGAAATTGCTACGTTTTAAAATTGTTTTATTAACATTTTCTATCATATTCGTCATCACAGACAGAAGATTATGTAATAAAATTAACAGAACGGCAACACAAAAAAAAAAAACAATTAAAAAAACCACAAATCATAAAAATAAACATATCGCTTACAAAACTTTTAAAGCTTTATTGCATTCTTTTACTTTATGTAGATATTATGTAGTACTCATTTAATTGCGTTACATGTTTTTATTATAATCACAGTTCAAAGACTTTAATTTAGGCTATCGCTATCTTTTACTAAAAGGCAGTGCGAGAAAAGGACGGCTATAGCTATGAACTAAGTTAGAGATGTCAAACTAGTTTATGCCTTGCGCTTCACCGTGTTTTAGTCGACTTGTTTTTACGTGCACCCTTTATTTGTATGGAAATATTAGTTCCAACTAAATTTGACAGCTCTTAATTACGTCAGTCTCTTTCTCGTTTTATTAGAGAGAAAGAGATATCAATAGCCTAAATTAAGTTTAGTTTGTGCACAATAGAATCGACACCATTGCAATTTTACAGGTGTTACGCAATTATCCTGGTGCAACTGCTACCTACACGACTCACAATGTAGCTGCCACATCAATTCTATAAAACTAATTTGATGCAATTTTATCGGAACTTTTAATCTTCTGCAAACCGTCTTATAAAATAAAATTACCCACCTTGCTATCACTTAAACTAATTTCTAATGCTACTTAAAAATATAATCCTTATCTCTAAATAAAACTAAAGATGTTTTTGATCTTAAGAATAAGCAAATCGTTATTCATAATTACGGAATGCTACGTTAAAATATCACATTTAGTACTGTAGGTATCACAAATTACAGTGTTCATAAGTAATAATTGTACATAGATCTTTTGGCAAGTGGCCTTAATTGGAATTAACACCGCCGCCGCCATCTTGTTTTTTTTTCACAATTTCCATAGACAATTTCACAACTGTTTTCTTCTTCTTCATCTTCTATATAGGTCCATGCAGCACTGTTTCAATCAATTCCTCTAGTCATAATATCACTAGTCATTTCATTATCATTATATTTCACAATGATCTTAATTCTACACTCAATCAACGGTCCTAATATCTTCAATACTGTCCGGCAAACTTCTGCCTTTCGTCTCCGGCAATAATAGACACACCAAACCAGCTAGAATGGGCGCTAGCCCAAAGATCAACGTAGGTAACCATGGAATAGTCACTGACGTATTTGAGATGAACGGAGCTACCATCGATCCTATTCTCATGGCTGTAGAACAGGCTCCCATTCCCATATTTCTGATCACAGTGGGGTATAATTCTGAAGTATAAATATAGATGGTTGAGGCAACGATAGCGGCACAGCTGACACCCAAAGTGCCGAGCGTGAGGGTCAACGCGAAGATGTTGGGCACGAAGTATAGGACGATAACGAAGACGCCTCCGAGGGTGAAGAACACAGTGGTGGTGAGTCTCCTGCCCAGCTTCTTGATGAGCCAGATGGAGGCCAGGTTTGATGGTATCTGAAATTTGATAGAGGACTTGTAAGTCTCATTATTAAGTATGGAATGTCACACGGATGTCATAAAAAACCGATAAAACATAAACTGCGTGTTGATCGAGATGTCATTTGTATTCCAAACGGGGTAATCTTAGCTTGACCTTGAACTTAGTGGTAATTCATTCATCGGTCTAGCATGACTGGAATAGCAATGTTTAAGAGCCTGCTGAGTTCTGCACATTGCGCTTAATATTCATATTCTTATTCTTATTCTTATTCTTATTCTTATTCTTATTCTTATTCTTATTCTTATTCTTTATTGCACACAAAAAAAATCAAATATACATAAAATTGCAATTATATAGCTTATGTACAAAGGCGAGCTAATATTCATCACTAATCTGGTATAGGTTAGTGATGAAGAGCTTAATATTCATCACTAATCTGGTATAGGTTAGTGATGAATATTATTGACCTGTTGAGGAGCATAAAGCCATAAAACCCTAATCACTCTCATCCAGCTTTTACCAGCTATCTAAGATTGTCTACCTGCATCTAAGATCAAACTCAAAGCATTTATTTCAATAATTAGAGAAAAAAGCGGAGCTACAGTCACAGTTACAAGGCATAACAACTTGAGAAAGTACTGTGGTGCACATTCCAATGCGTAGATCTCTATGGAGAAGAACGGGCAAGAAACTCCATGGACACTCTTTTCAATCAAAATATTGTTACAAAATCTTAAATTGGTTACATCATTCATGTTCAGATTATACAAATGGGGGATTGGAGGATGCAGAATTTTTACAATAGCTCTACCTAATGTAACGGCGTCTTACCAAGACCAACTTTGTAGGTACTGTACTTCTTCTAAGAATGACAGATTTAAAGAGACATTACCTGTATAGCGCCAGCCAAAGCCACACTGATGAAAGGGTCAGGACTGGTCTGACTGATGTACTGGTTGAACCCGAAGTAGGTGACCCCCGTGATGAGCCACATGACGCAGCAGCAGCTGGTCTTCAGCAGCAACGACTTCTGGAACAGCGCTGTATAGTTCAGCTTGGGCTCGTCGGCTTTAGCGCAGATCTCCTTCGATAGCTTTGTTAAGGTTTCTTCTATTTTTGCTGTTGGTAGCTTATTTCTGGAAAGAGAAAAATTTTAGTTTTTGGTTTTGGCAGTTCCATAAAATATAAGCCTAAAACTGAAATTGTCGATGTAGGGCACACGGTTGCCAAGCTCAAGTGGAACAGGGCTGGCCACATGCCGGAGGAACTATGGGCTAAAATTACCACACAATGGGTCCCAATCAGCAGCAAACGGCAACGCGGCAGGCTCAGAAGGAGATGGCGGGACGAACTTGACTCTTCCCACATGGATTGGCGAACAACAGCACTGGATGGAGATAAGTGGAAAGAGGGAAGGGAGACCTTTGCCCTGCAGTGGAACACAAATGGCTAGCAATAATATAAGCCACCATGGTTTTTAATGCTGCAGCATTGAAAAGTACCTACAAATGTGTAATTAGTTTGCGTCTCATAATGCTTATGGTTATTTGGAGACTGCCTTATTGGTCTTGTGGCCGCAAGCGTGACTGCTAAGCATGAAGTTCTGGGTCCGATTCCCGGGTCGGGCATAGTGTAATTGGGTGTTTCCTTATGGAATTTCTCAGTTCTCCTATTACATGGGACTTAAACATGACTGGCGAAATGTCGGTGTACTATTAGGTACACTTCTGCCTAACTTTTCGGTGATTACAGGCGTGATTCAGGCGCGGATACAGGGGGGGGGGTGCAATGGGTGCAATTGCCCCCCCCTGAACCTGACCAAATACGTCATTAGCCAAGCTTAAACTAATTTGACGGAATTGAAACTAAATATTCTAGTTGTATATTTTGTCATGGGCATCGCCAGGAGGTCGTAGGAAAAGTGTTAAAATTTTTGAGCTCGCTTCGCTCGCTCTACAGAATACTTTCTCTTGAATTTATCTAAAGCGCGACCAAGTAGCTCCTATATGAACGTTCAAAACCATTCTAACTTGTCCAAGGCAAGGTGTCGTAAGAATTTCTTGCTACGCTCCCCCCCCCCCCCCCCCTCGCCCAAAAGCTGGCGGCCCCCTTGTATCTTGCATATCATGGATTTCTGTAAAGTACCTAACGCCTGATACCATTTATTATCAAAAGTTTACCTATCAATTCTTTTTTAAAGAATTTTCAAAAAATTGCCCCCCCTTATGGGAAATCCTGGATCCGCGCCTGGGCGTGATGGTGTGTTATTTGAAGCAGGTTAGTAGATAATTTCTATTATTCTAAGGTTTTTTAAACTGTCCCCTATAAGAAAACCACACTGCGGTCCAAAACACGGATTACTGATGGTGCTCAGAACCCCAGTTGTAATGGAACATGGTTGGCCTTTTCTGCCGTTTGTCCATTAATTGTGGGCTAAAATAGCTACTATGTGGACACCTGACATAGTCGAAGACATCGCGGCTTACCACATGGATGATGGGACAAGCTGGATAAAATTAACCCCAGTGGTCTACATTGGCCCTGATGCAAATGAACTGTAAGTCATGGGGAGACGCCTTTTCCCATTAAAAAATAGTTATTTATGCAACTGTTGTATAATGAGGGGTATTAAAACACGAATGTGGGTTTATCACACGAGGCGAAGCCGAGTGTGATAATAGTATCACATGAGTGTTTTAATACCTAATTATGTACAGTTGCATACAAGACTTTATCTACATCCATGATATGAATCCTCCATAAAAGGTTCTGAAACCATAGGGTGTAGCAGTGTTGTAAGAAGTCTATGTAAATTCATGGAAAGTTTAATTGCTGAGTATTTAATACAAACAAACCATGTATAGGTAATAATATAATTATTAACATTTTGGATTGTACAATTATTAAAATGCACAAAGCTTGTATCACTCATTTCTGTAAACAACAAAGTACTTAGTGTAATACTAAAAACCGGCCAAGTGCGAGTCGGACTCGCGCACGAAGGGTTCCGTACCAATTATTATGAAAAAATCACGTTTGTTGTATGGGAGCCCCCCTTAAATATAAATTGTATTCTGTTTTTAGTATTTGTTGTTATAGCGGCAACAGAAATACATCATCTGTGAAAATTTCAACTGTCTAGCTGTCACGGTTCATGAGATACAGCCTGGTGACAGACAGACGGACAGACGGACAGACAGCGAAGTCTTAGTAATAGGGTTCCGTTTTTACCCTTTGGGTACGGAACCCTAATATCCAAATATCGAACAAAGATGGCGGGATACGACGTGAATTCGAATTAACCTATAAGTTTTTTTTTTAATTAGGTACGTCGCTGTGGTAGTGAATCGCACGTGCTAGACAATGTTCTTTTTTTAAAACGAGTTGCATAATGAAATTCAGTACAACATTATAACACCCGTTTGGATGTTATAATGGTTATTATGACACTGGCTGTTTTAATGTTGGCCATAAGCTAACTGTTTCAGATACTTAGAGGATTTGTAGCATGGGTGTAGATAAAAATAGTTTACTCACAATGAACATTCAAGTTACAATTACCTACTTATCTCTGCTTGTTCTGTTTTGGTGCAAGATAACAAAAAAAATCAAGATGTCCTACTAACAGTAAGACATGTAAGTAATAAAACTCGGTCAAAATATTTGCCTGAGTCTCTGTTTTATGTCTACTTACCTACTTGTTACACAAGGATTAATTACTATCTCATGTTAATTGAGTTTTTGCTCAACTCATCCTACCAGAATCTAAGCCTAGTTATTTTTTAATTTTGTTACTTATTAGGTGATGTTATATTTCTTAATGAAACTTGTTACGTATCAAATTTACTATGAGTTGTTTTAACTTGTTTATTTTTACATTCATTGGTCATACAGTTAGATTTGGAGTGACGTTATGTCATGATCATGATAATGTTCGCTTCTTGGAAAGCAAACGTTAAAGAATACCTTTGTGTCAAACCAGTGGAACAATATTGAGTTCCGTGTTCAATTCCCAGGTTGAGCAGTGTTCTTGGATTCAATTGAACTGCTCTGTTGTAGACTATACTTACCCCTTTTTCTTTTTTTTTTTTCGGATGGGAAATCATCAAATAACTCCTCCCGCTCTGGGCGGAGCAGGAGGGAGTGTCAGACTTTTACTGACTAAAACCCATCCATGTTCCTTCATCGCCCTTTGTGTTCCGGGGCCACGGTATCTCTTTCGAATAGTCCCGCAACCCCGGCAGGCATCGGTCCTTACGGACCCCTTCCTTTTTGCTGACTCTCTTTGAGGCGCGCGTGGAACACGAACGCGCCGTCGACACGGCCTGTCGTCATGAGACGGACGGACGGCGAGCTAGCCCATAGCTCACCGTCCACAGGCCCGCGCCTACGGTGGCCGGGGGCCACGTGGTGGTGGCCCCCGACGCCCGGGGCGTCTCCCGCGGCGGCCGGGACGTTGAGAGGTTCTCTCCCTCTCACGTTCCGCCACCTCCTTCTCTAGCATTACTGCTTCGCAGAAGGAGGTGACGGCGTCCCATTCCGTCTCGCTCCGGACCATGGCTTGCACCAGGGCCGGACGCGAGAGGTCGCCGCCGCCGATCGCCGCTTCGAGGACACGGCGGTGCTCCGCCCACGCGGGGCACACCTCCACCGTGTGTTCCACCGTGTCCTCCGGTCGACTTAACTTACCCCTTGGAAGAATACATAAAATTGATGTTATGAATACAAAAACACCAATGCTTCTTTTAAACGTGATCTTTACAGCAATTTTTTCTCTCTTGATGTTCAATAGCTGGTCTTAGACCCTACGTTCAACAGTGGTTCAAATAAATCTCGTGTAAAATCTTCTCGGTGACTGCCTCGTCGATTTAATGGTCCCATTTCGAGCAAAGTGTTATTGGGCTCTTCCATCAGGAATTTCTCAGTAGCAGCCGTGGAGTCTGGATTTGTACCCAGTTGTCTCGCTCCCTATTAAACGCCTCAAACCATCAACGACAAAATGTGAGTGTCGGGATTACGGTGTGATATAATATACCAAATCTACTCACAACATAGCCGCCCTCGTCACGATGTCCGTGGCCTCCTTGACCCTGCCGACGCTGACCAGCCACCGCGGCGACTCCGAGATGACGAAGAAGTAGCCCAGGTAGATGAGCGGCGGGATGCCCAGAGCCAGCAGGTAGGTGTTCCAGCTCCTGAAGTAGTACGCGAACAGGGGGACCGTCATGTGACCTGGAAGGAGGAGATTTGAGGGTTAGTTCGGGTGGCTGCGGGACTGTTCGAAAGAGATACTGCGGCCCCGGAACACAAAAGGCGAAGAAGGAACATGGATGGTTTTAGTCAGTAAAAGTCTGGAGTGTCAGACTTCTGAGACTGAGACTCCTGCTCCGCCCAGAGCGGGAGGAGTCATTTGATGATTTCCAATCCGAAAAGAAAAAAGTGTTAGTTCGGTTACCATACTGGTAGTCAGTCACATCCGGTTGTATTAGAAAAATTAGACATACAATCACATAATATCACGCTTTGATTCCTCAATAGGGTAGGTGGTATAGATGTTAATTGTATTATAGTAGGCACATCCACATATTACTAGTTTTGTTTAAGTTTCAGAGGTATCTGTAGTCTGAGACAAACTTATTGCCATCGACGAGGTAGGTACACATCCAGGCTACCATCGGGATATTTCTGATGTTAAAACCCAATGCTGGGCCCTGAGAACCGATCATGTACCCTTACACCTCATGGTACACTTACTCAGTAGTTGCATGTCCTAGTGATAAATAAATATGTTTTCTTTCTTTCTTATTTCATTTGTGACCAAAACTTAGGCAGCCCATCATCATCTGCATAATAGCCTTTTCACAACTTTGTGGTGTCGGCTTCCAGTCTTACCGGATGCAGCTGAATTCCAGTATTTTACATGGAGCGACTGCCTATCTGACCTCCACAACCCAGTTAGTACCGGGTAATACTATACCCCTTGGCGAAGTATTATATTATCTGTGCCCTTGGTAAGACTGGTTGTCAGACTTTTTGCGCCACTGACTACTTAACGACTGTCAAAGATCTACAAATGACAGCCGGGACCAACGGCTTAACGTGCTTTCCGAGGCACGGAGGAAACTCGGTATGTAATAGGTGGTCACCCATCCACAGACCAACATAAGCAAGCACGGCTTAACCTAAAGATCGACCAGAGTGGCTGTTATTATTTAGCCACGAGCTCCTTAACTTAGGCAGCCCCATAAACTAAATATTGATCAGAATGGTCATAATAGTCATTAGGATTGATTACCCTGAAGGCTGAACATTTGAAACAGGGTCTAAGGATGCGATAATTGCAGCATCCTCCTCCAAAGTGATATCGTAAGTCCATGAGGCAAGTCAAGCGCAGTGGTTGCAATATCCTTTGACCGTCCATTCATTAATTATTACAAAATCTGCGCCGTATTTTTGCGCACTAAAAGAATATGTCGTAGTAGTTGTAGTACGAAATATCTAGTATGTAAATGAACCCATTATAATAAATGCCAGCAACCGTGTTAAAACAAGTTCTGTCAATACACGATACGGTCATATTTATATGATTCTACTCTAAGATGTATAAATATTGTAAGATTAATGTCTTCTTGAATCAATCAATAAACTGGTTTTTTGATCTCACTAGAACAATAAGCAGATTACACCTGTGGTGTTATTTATGTCCGTTTAAATAAAATAAAAAAGTAAAATAACTGTTCTCATAATAACTAAAAAAAATGAATCTATTGATTTGGTTTGTTTTCGAGCAGACGTTACTAAGGGAACAAGAGCCGAAATAGAAAAAAAAACATGGGATCTTCATACTACATAAAATTTGCGTCAGTGCCAAATTTAGTTTGAGAAGTCCAAATTATTACCTATTTTATGGAGGTGTTGTCAAGTGTGAGGGTAGGCAGTATTTCGACCGATGGTTCTTCAGGAATCTAGTATTGTGGTTGCGCCTTTTTCAGTTACACCTTGTAATCTGACCATACTAGTATTAAGTATGTCATGTTTTTTTATGAATTAGTTAGGTAGTGATGTCTGTCTGTCTATTATTTATCACGCATTACGCAGACCATGACACTGGATATTTTTTTTCCCGACATCATGACCGCCTGGGATAAGTTCCAACCTCCACACAAGTGGCAAAAACTAGTATTTTGATGAGATTGATGCGAAATAGTTGCCATTTGGTCCCATAAAAAATTAACATGGTTTGGCCCAGTAGTTTTCATTTAATGAACATGACGTTTACGTTAGTTGTGTGGTATAATTTCATGTATGTTCACCGATTTCTCCTCGATTTGTGGAGCGATTCTCAAAATTCTTTTTTATTTGAAAGAATATACTCTTGAGATGGTCGCATTTAAATTTGGTGAAGATCTGATGCTGATCTTCGGAGATATACAATGGAACTCTTCAAAACTAGATGGTAAATCGGTCGTGATTGCTGCAATCGCTTGGATGCTTATTGTTTACACAACATCATGACGTAACATTACGCCTGTATGCTCTGAGGGGTTCGCAGATGTGTACAATATAACCAAATTTCGACAGTTTAGGTATGTTAAGTTCCATTTATTGGGGATAAGCCTATTACCATGACATGTATTTTTAACAATGTAAAATAATGCATAGCAAATATTTGTATAGGATATTACACCTAAAAATTGAAAAATAAAAAAAACTTTTTGCAAAAAAATAAAACCGACTTCAAAAAACACAAAAAAGTGAAAAATAACTTTAGCTTCAGAAGTCGGTGACAAAAAAAAACTAAATGAATCAAACAAAGGTCACCGACTTCTGAAGCTAAAGATATTTTTCACTTTTTTGTGTTTTTTGAAATTGGTTTTAATTTTTTGCAAAAAGTTTTTTTGTTTTTATTTAATATAGATTTCTTTCTTACCAATAATAAAAGGTATCTGGAACAGGCATCCAGTGACCTCTCGATAACGTGGGCCCACAGACTCCATCACGATGACGAAGGACACCACCATGGTGCCCGAAGTGGCGACGCCGACCAGGAACCGGAGTATGGTGAACACCAGGTAGTTTGGAGAGAACGGCATGCCGAGGCCGAAGATTATGAGGGTCAGGATGGCGAATAGGAAGGTGTGCTTGCGCCCGTATCTGGAACATTTGGGATAAGAAGCTTATTAGTTGTTCTTTATAATGAGTGGATAGGTACCCTTAGCGAAGCCGAAAGGCGTTCTCCCCGTCATTGTGGTATTTTTTTGTTCTAGCTAGACCATCCGTCGAAGTAAGGAAAATTTATATAGCCTATGTTACTCGGTAGAGATGTAGCTTTCTAATGGTGAAAGAATTTTTAAAATCGGTTGAGTAGTTCTTGAGTTAAATTATAACAAAAATACTCAATCAAAAAATCAAATCTTTCCTGTATAGATTAGTACCTATACGTTATAGATCTGTCAATTGTTTTTTTTTAATAACAATTATCTTATAAAAAACACAAGTTGAAGTTTGTTTTAGCAACTGTTATCTTATTCTTCTCTAAGTAAGTGACGGTAATCACGAAATTAGTGACATCAGCTTCGATCAAGAATAGTACGTTAGTCATCAATAGCGACGAGCAGTTATGTACTTCTATATGACATTTTAGGTGCTGTCAGAAGTACACAAACCATGCACGCTTTAATAATTAAAATGCGAAAGTAACTCTGTCTGCCTTTTGGCTATTATTATTTAGCTATTTAGCAACGAGCTATAAATAACCATTCTAATCACGCAATCATCGTAGGTGCATTATTATGCTATTTAAGTATAAAGATTTTTCAATCAACATTTTTGTAAAAAGAACTAAGCAATCTCGGTCCATTCGATTTGGTCCGTTTAGAATAAACACCCTTTTATTAAATTTTTACTGTCCTTGACATTAAAACTCTTGACGATCAAGATTAAGAGCACACTTGTAAATAATATCTTTTTATATACTTAAACAAAAACTTTTAATTACGTATTTGATTAGTTACACAAACCGCCGCCTCGCTTCTCTCTTACCGCCGCGATTCTCTCGCTCGTGAAGGCGGCCCCTTAGTAAAATTCCTAATTCAATTCACTGAATTGCACTTGCAGATCCTAAAATGAAATATGAGAGGATGGACTGTTTTCCGCCGGACAGAAACAAACGACCGCTGAAATCTTGTTGTGGTTTTTTCATCCATTCGACACGAAAATTTGTAACAGAAAATTGTAAAAATAAAACCATTGTGTTATTCTTAGATGACCCAGACATTAGGTACGTGCTGATAAAATGATAAGATGTTGCAAGATATTCTGATTAGTGATATCTAGTATTTGAGATACACGTATGGTACAAAAAATAGGTCAAAGAGGTAACTTTTCTGTTGGCATGAATTCCTGTCACGCTGACCCCGGTCGCGTGCGTCGGTCGCGCGCGTACGAGTACAGGTCGCGGCACGAAACTCTAGCGCTGACCGTTATTGCGCAGAAGTAAAAATAAGAATGTCTTGGGGCGTGCGTTGCGCCGATTGGCTCTCCAGTCGTAGAACATGCGCAGCTATCCCCTCCACGTTTCGTTCAGCGCTAGAGTTATGTGCCGCGACCTGTACACATTGTATTCTTTATAGCACCATACTGCGACTCTGATGTCAGCGGCGCGTATTTGCTACTGTTTTTCTCGCTGACGTACGCGACCGACCGTGCGCGACCGACCGTCAGCGTGACAGGAATATAGGCCTTGTCTTTACGACTTGATAAAACATTTTAACATAACATAATTACCTATCATCACGCCTGTCATCCCCAAAGGTTTAGGCAGTGACCTTGATTGCGCTAGTTATGTTTAAGTCCTATGTATTAGGCGGCGAGCCTGTTGTCATCAACCGGGTACAAATTTAGACTCTGTGGTTGCTATTAAGAAATTTCTGATGGAAAAACCCAATACACTGCTCCACCTGGGAATAGAACCCGCACGTCATGTTTAGCTGTTGCGCTTGCGATCACTATTCTGTAGGGGCAGAATAATGTATTTATTAAACACATACACCGGAAAAAATATGTAAATGAGAACAGTATCAAAATCTGTCTAGCTGTTTAAAAGTACAACGCCGTCACAGACAGACACAAAAGGTTTTATTCATAACACGTTTAGTTAAAAGTAGGTACCTACCAACTTGTAAAACTGATTTAATTTCCGATTACCTGCCGCTCATGTTAGGAATTACAGCAAAAAACTCAAAACATGAATTATTTCGCGATATTTTTAGAACAAAAACTCTTGAATACATTAAAGATGTTATAAATGATAAATGATATTTATTTTGCAAGTAGGTTTTTACAAACACTTTTACACGTCATTTTTTTAAACTAGATGGGGCCGGTGTTTCGTACCTGACTACTCTGAGAAGAAACAGCCGAAACAAACTCAGAGGTCATAGTCTCTTTTAAAGTCCAGACAATATTACTCAATTCACATGAGGACTATGCAGATTAGTGTCTGAGATGGTCTTTTGAAGAAAGAACCATACAGATTTGAGTGGACCTGTCCAGTCAGTGCAAGCATTTGTCAGTTAACGTGTAGCTCGACTTATAACTCAAGGAGTTCAACGAAACGACGAACAATACCAAAGAAAGGACATTTGGGTAGATCGCTTATAGTACTCAAACTGCCAGACAGTTGTGGGAAAAAATAAACAAAAAAATATAAAGTTGACCCACATGGTCCCCACATTCACAATAATCATATAAAATTCATAACAAGTTGTATCTGACACGTGTCAGAGTCTATAATTGTTTTTATGTTAAATACTATATATACATACTATACCTAGTTAATCTTACATACATACAACAACAACAGCCCATAACGTCCACTGCTGGACTTATGCCTCTCCCATGATGGGAGGAATTTGCCGTAATCTCCACGCTTGGCAGGCGGATTGGAGATCGCAGTGATGAAAGACTAATAGAAAACGCTGCTGCCCATTCTCTGGTCTACGGAGGCGCAAGGTGTTCTGCCTCAGACATTAGTCGCGTTATACGACACCCGTGAGTGTAATGGGTTGGTTCTATTCTACTCTGCCGGATACCACACGGCTAATTTACATACATACTTAAATAAACTTACGTCTTTCTCCTATGGGGAGAGGCAGACACCATAGAAAGCCATCTGATACGTCACACTCCTTATGTCCTGTCCTACATAAATACTTCGCTTAAACCAGAATTTATCGAGAGGAGTACATGGCTAAATAATAACAGCCGCTCGGGTCGATCGTTAGGTTAAGCCGTGCTTGCCTAGGTTGGTCTGTGGATGGGTGGCCACCCATTACATACCGAGTTTCCTCCGTGCCTCGGAAAGCACGTTAAGCCGTTGGTCCCGGCTGTCATTTGTAGATCTTTGACAGTCGTTAGGTAGTCAGAGGCCCAAAAAGTGTGACAACCAGTCTTACCAAGGGGTATCGTATTACCCGGTACTAACTGGGTTGTGGAGGCCAGATAGGCAGTCGCTCCATGTAAAATACTGGTATTCAGCTGCATCCGGTAAAACTGGAAGTCGACCCCAACATAGTTGGGAAAAGGCTAGGCAGATGATGATATCAGAATTTATCTCGCATCGCAATAATTATGTCTTTGATTTGATTTTTCTCCGCAGATATATTAAAATATAGGATTAAACATTCATATAACGATCTAGTAAAAAAACTTAGTATTTGGTACCTGGTATTACCTAAAAGTCTATCTAGCTGAACTAACTAATTAAGTGATATCAAACCTACTTTCTGTTAAATCCCACCAAAATTGGCTCGACAAAACCACTGTTATACAGAGAGACATACTTTCGTAAAATTATAATGTTGGTTATCATGGATTAGAATGTACTCGACGCAAAAAATAAGAGTGTTATGTTATGTTAGGTATCAACTCATTTTATAATTGATGGCTCGGCAAAAACCCGACCAGGCAGAGAGATATACTTTCGTAAATTTATAATGTTGGTAACCACGGCTTAGAACGTAGTACATTATGCAAAAAAAGGGTGTTACGTTAGGTGCTTATTTGTAATTGAAAGTTCCTTATTTCTTTCATAATGTTCTGTATATAATGTTACACAACAACGTGGCTAGACTAGTCTGAAGCTAGGTCGGTCTAGGTCTTTGACATTACATGCTGTGTAACAATACTGAACATTCTATCTATGCTTTTGTTCACTAGTTGCATTTTTATATTACGAAATTAGAAGTACTACCTCATGCCCGCGGTTTCGCCTGCGTGGTAATTGTCCCACGGGATCGTACTTCCGGTATAGAAAGTAGCCTGTGTTAATCCTGGTTATAAACAATCTGTGTGCTAAATTTCATCAAAATCCGTTCAGATGTTCTTACGCGTGATTGAGTAACAAACATCTATCCAAACTAATTTTGCATTATAATAGTAGTACCTATTATCTATATCTATACATATAATAAATCTGTAGAAAAGTCATTTTTGTACATTGAAGAAATTGAAACAAAAAATAGCCAGCGTGTGAAAAGATAAGTAACAGAACCCATTTCCATCATTTTTGAAATTTTTGTCTGTTTGTCTGTTTGTTTGTGCGCACATCACGTAAAATCTACGAATTCAATGCTGACAATGTTTATACATAAAAATTGTGTGTAACTTGGGGTATGATTTAGTGTTTGTTTCATTGAAATCGGTTAATTCTATCAAAAGATATATGAACTTAAAGTTTTCAAGAAGAACTAATCATCAAATGTAAGATACATACATGCAGCGACATCTGTTGAACTAAAATGATACCAATGACTAAAAATGTGCTCACCACAGTCATAACTTTTAATCTATACATATAATAAATCTGTAGAAAAGTCATTTTTGTACATTGAAGAAATTGAAACAAAAAATAGCCAGCGTGTGAAAAGATAAGTAACAGAACCCATTTCCATCATTTTTGAAATTTTTGTCTGTTTGTCTGTTTGTTTGTGCGCACATCACGTAAAATCTACGAATTCAATGCTGACAATGTTTATACATAAAAATTGTGTGTAACTTGGGGTATGATTTAGTGTTTGTTTCATTGAAATCGGTTAATTCTATCAAAAGATATATGAACTTAAAGTTTTCAAGAAGAACTAATCATCAAATGTAAGATACATACATGCAGCGACATCTGTTGAACTAAAATGATACCAATGACTAAAAATGTGCTCACCACAGTCATAACTTTTAAATCGACTGACCAGCTTTAAAAAAAATTTATAGCATAGGTAATATTATACTTTAGCAGTTTAACATTTTGGTCGATAGACGGCGTTGTATTTCACTCCATTTTCTGAATTGAATGACCCTCGCCCGTGTCAGTTGCCTATTTTTTGTTTTTTTTTTTTCGGATGGGAAATCATCAAATGACTCCTCCTGCTCTGGGCGGAGCAGGAGGGAGTGTCAGACTTTTACTGACTAAAACCGAGCCATGTTCCTTTATCGCCCTTTTGTTCCGGGGCCACGGTATCTCTTTCGAACAGTCCCGCAACCCCGGCAGACATCGGTCCTTGCGGATCGGCCCTTCCTTTTTGCTGACTCTCTTTTGGGCGCGCGTGGAACACGAACGCGCCGTCGACACGGCCTGTCGTCATGAGACGGACGGACGGCGAGCTAGCCCATAGCCCACCGTCCACAGGCCCGCGCCTACGGTGGCCGGGGGCCACGTGGTTGCCCCGGAAGCCCGGGGCGTCTGCCGCGGCGGCCGGGACGTTGAGAGGTTCTCCCCCTCTCACATTCCGCCACCTCCTTCTCTAGCATTACTGCTTCGCAGAAGGAGGTGACGGCGTCCCATTCTGTCTCGCTCCGGACCATGGCTTGCACCAGGGCCGGACGCGAGAGGTCGCCGCCGCAAACGTGTAAATTGCCTCAAGATTGGTTTTTTAACCGACGAAACAAAAAGAAGTCAGTTCTCAATTCGACGCGTATTTTTTTTATATATGACCACGGATAACTTTTACAGAGAAGTCCGTACATGGTCCTTTTGTTTGTAAAAAGCGTAGGTACATCTCAAAGTTGGTCCCATTTATAATTGAAAAATCGTGTTTGGGCTAATTTCTTGCACCTTTGATGAGAACTTTCGACCTAGCTGGAGTATGACTGTCATCGAGTGTCTAAGGATGAAGGAGGTGGCGGAACGTGAGAGGGAGAGAACCTCTAAACGTCCCGACCGCCGCGGGAGACGCCCCGGGCGTCCGGGGCCACCACGTGGCCCCAGGCCACCGTACGCGCGGGCCTGTGGACGGTGGGCTATGGGCTAGCTCGCCGTCCGTCTGTCTCATGACGACAGGCCGTGTCGACGGCACGTTCGTGTTCGACGCGCGCCTCAAAGAGAGTCAGCAATAGGAAGGGGTCCGCAAGGGCCGATGCCTGCCGGGGTTGCGGGACTGTTCTAAAGAGATACCGTGGCCCCGGAACACAAAGGGCGATGAAGGAACATGGATGGGTTTAGTCAGTAAAAGTATGACACTGCCTCCTGGTCCGCCCAGAGCGGGAGGAGTCATTTGATGATTTCCCATCCGAAAAAAAAGGCTGTCGAGGTAAGCCCTTTTTTGGAAAAACATAAGTAAATTATTTTAGCGATTAATGCAAATATATAGAAGAAATTAAATTGTTACCCACTTGGATCTACGTAGGTATATATCTACTAATATTATAAAGCTAAAGAGATTTTGGTTGGTTGAACGCGCTAATTACAGGAAAACTTTTAGTGTTGAATAGTTATCGAGGATGGCTATAGGTTATCTAACATCACGCTATAATTAAAAGGAGCGGAGCATCAATGATAAATGTTGCAAAAACAAGGAAAATTAATTTCTTTCGAGAGCTTCCTTTGCGGGCGCTGCATAAACGGTTAAAGTTGCGCAACAATCATATATTAGGGAATTGTTCGTTTTAAAGCGTTCTAAAAAAAACCGCGATAGCATTATGTCTATCTTTCAAGGTTGACTCCACTCTCTCTAACCCTCTCTCTCTCATGTGACGCAGACGAAAATGCGCGGGTCAGCTAGTATGTAATAAAGATGAAGTATCATATTAAAATATTTTTTATGGTTATGAACATTTCTTTTTTTTGTGTTTGCGACTGTCTTGTGAAGTCCTAGGTTATAATTAGTCCTGTTTTTTGTTATTATTTGAGTTTCAGTTTCATAGAAATGCTGTTTGTTGTTAATATTTTATTGTAGGCAGTATAATAGTTAGATTTTACAGCAAAATTTACATAGTTCTTTGATTCTTGCAATGCCGTAACAACAGATAAAAAATATTGACCCCAACACCAACAAACATATATTTTAACTTAATCTCTTTTCAACATTGAATAATGTAACCCGCATGAGCAAACATTTTGAAAGCGGATTTATCTAATGAGCAAACTAAACAAATTCATATAGTTAAGTCATTAAATTAATTAACGCGTTCGGTAAGTAAATTGCGTAAATCTAAACTAATATTATAAATAAGAAAGATTTGATTTTTTGTTTGTTTGTTTGTTACGATTTAACTCAAAAACTACTAAACCGATTTTAAAAATTCTTTTCACCATTAGAAAGCTACATGATTACCGAGTAACATAGGCTATAATAGTACATTTTGATACAAGTGGAGAAAGTTTGTTATTGAGCCGAGAACTGCAATAACAAATGTCCACGTGTATCAAACGACGTTTTTCAATACACTTTTGAAGAAATAAAATAAAATAACGAAAAATATTTTTGTCACGAACTAAGAAACTATGATTTTAATTTTCTTTTTTTTTCGCGCTTTGCTTTCGCCAGGTTGAAGGAGAAGCAAAGGTATGAAGCCGTTAAACAGCCTTATATAAATAGTACATTGATGCCCTAGGGTTGAAAGTAACTTATTTAGTCCCGAAACAGGGTTTGGTGCCCGAGCGAAGCGAGGGCGCTAATAGTTCGAGGGACTAAATAAGTCTTTAAACCGAGGTAAACACTGTGCTTTTCATTAAGAATACAAGGAAAGTAAAAAAAAAACATACAACCCGAAAAAACAAATGAAGATCGGAATTCGGATTGCCGCTTTCCCGCCTATTTTGCTTTTTTTTCTGTGGCCGGCCAGCTATTCAGCCATTACCTATTTTTCATTTTCATCATCGAAAAATGGTAAATATTTTTCCCAAATCTATGTTATTACCCTTAAGTCCCCAGCCGTGCCCGATCGGGCGCGGTGCATTGTTATTTTAATTGTGTCTGTAATTGCGGGTATCAAAGTGCTACAGAAATAGTTGAAACTTAATTATAATAAAGTTATTTAATAAATATATATTCTTTAATTAATACTTAACTTTGTGTTATTTCAATTTTACATCGTGGCTGTATAGAAAGTTGGAACATGGTTCAATAGAAAAGTGAACCTTTTTTTTAATAATTTGACAGCTGTCAGTTGAAAACGATTCTCCCTAGGGCTGAAAAGTATTACTTTCAACCCGCTCCTCAGGCAACTTCAGACCTACTTTCAGAGTATGAGTAATGAAAATAATATTTTCTTGTTTGTTACGGAAATCACTGACTCTTCACTCACTTTTCTTTTTCTCTTCACTGACACAAGCACGTATATGCACCTGATTTAGGAGTAAGGGAATTAAATTATTGTGTCCAAGTTATAAGATTTATATGCTCTTAGTTCTTTGTAATATTACTTTATTAATTTTTATTATGCCGTGTGGTATCCGGCAGAGTAGAATAGAACCAACCCATTACACTCACGGGTGTCGTATAAGGCAACTAAAGTCTGAGGCAGAACACCTTGCGCCTCCGTAGACCAGAGAATGGGCAGCAGCGTTTTCTGTGAGTCTTTCGTCACTGCGATCTCCAATCCGCCTGCCAAGCGTGGAGATTACGGCAAATTCCTCCCATTAAGTATGGGAGAGGCTTATGTCCAGTAGTGGGCGTTATGGGCTGTTGTTGTAGTTCTTTGTAATATTGGTATATTATTACCAGCTTATGCCCCCGGATTCGCCCACCTAGAGTTCGGTAATTTTCCCACGGGATGGTACTCATCCTTTTCCCAAGTATGTTGGGGTCGGCTTCCAGTCTACTCAGATGCAGCTGAATACCAGTATTTTACACAGAGCGACTGCCGATCTGTCCTCCACAATCCAGTTAGAACTGGGTAATACGATATCCCTTGGTAAGAATGGTTGTCATACTTTCGGGCCACTGACTATCTGTCAGAGATCTACAAATGACAGCCGGGACCAACGGCTTAACATACTTTCCGAGGCATGGAGGATAATCGGTATGTAATGGGTGGTCACCCATCCACGGACCAACCTAGGCAAGAGCGGCTTAACTCGAAGATTGGCTCGAGCGGCTGTTATTATTTAGCTAATCGTACTACCAGGATAAAAAAAAATCCGTGTCCCTAATTTCAGCCAAATCCGTTGAGTGTTTTTAGTAGTTACAGTGTAACAATAACAAGCATCAATACATCCGACCATCTGTACAAAAGTAAGTATGTTATTAAGTAAGTATGTCTGCTTCACAGGTGAAGAAATAAAAATGTAGCAAAAACAACCTTGAAGCTCAGCGTATAAGTTGTAGATTTCAATCCTTAATGAGAGTGTCTAACGGTAGAATTTGTATCATCTCTCTAAAATTTCGCAAAGTTGTTTTTATATTGCAAGTTCTGATTGTACGCTCTTAATTCATTAATGATGTGGGTTAATGAGTTAAAGAAGTTAGGAAATATAGTTAAGAAGTTTTATGTTCCAATTGAGCATAGATACATAATTATTTTCTTCAAGACGGATATTCTGGATGCACAAAAAGGACAGAAGTCCTGTTTATCAAAGCTAGCAAGTGCGGGTTCGAATCCAACGTGCAATCAAATTTTAGACACGGCACATATAGGAAACTAGCTGATGCCCGCCCGCGAATTATCTACTAAAACCTTCCTCTTGAATCACTCTATCTATTAAAAAACCCGCATCAAAAACCGTTGCGTAGTTTTAAAGATCTAAGCATACATAGGGACAGACAGACGCGGGCGACTTTGTTTTAAAATATGTAGTGATTTAGTGTTGAAAAAAGGCAAATAAAAACGAATAATAAAAACATCCAAGATGAACTAGGAAAATATTATATCAAATGGAAAATCATAATTGTACTGTCAAGGTTTCGATCTTAGTGCGTATGTAAACTCGACCTCAAAGCCATAACGATCTAGTTAAAATCAAAATAAGTTTCACTCACCTGTCAGACATAAATCCAAAAATAATGCTGCCGATCAGGATCCCAACTTGCAGCATCATTTGGTTCAAGCTAGCAAGCCATCTTCTATCACAAATGAGGTCCCATTCCGACACTATTGTATTGTCAAACGGACTCGTATCATATTCATATTTGATACAGTCTTTGTAACACGTAGAATTTTTAATCACCTCCGTAGAATTACCCAGATCCACACACCAAAAAGAAGTTAAGTTTGGTTGCAGGAATAATATAGCCATTTGCACCCATCCTGAGCTCAATTTCACTAACGACACTGTCCCGAAAACTAAAAACTGCCATTTTCCGAAATCCCCCAATAGTTTCGCGAAACTGTCCTCTTTTTTCGCACTGTTTGTCACTTGGTTCGCTAATTTGATCACCATTTTGAAAAAGGAAAAGTTCTTTGTCTATTTCATGAGCACTTGTGGTTTTTTTTTCGATTGTGAGCACAATTGTTTCTCGGTCGTTGGTTGTTCTTTTTTTCTAGTTTTCTTGAGACGTGCGTCCTCGTCCGTGGTCTGGGTCGTATTACCTGTTGAACAGCAATATCTTAGATTAGACACAGATTGATATGTTTAAAGGTTAATTATCAATGTAACTGTTGTTTCTAGTATTAGTCGGTTTATGGGTTGATGATGTATTGTATGTGTTAAAATGGTAAATAGGGTTGGATACATTTTAATGATGGGAATAGTTTTATTTAATCTGTGATTTGTAAGTGTTTAATTTGTTTGAAAGGTTTGGATGTCATTATTTCTTTACATTATTAAATAGAACTACTTTATTTAGCCGACTTTTTTGTATTTAATTAAAGTTTATTAACCCATTTTCTTTGTCGTAGTCAGGTAAAAAAGATTTTTCAATATACTTCCTCGAAAACTGGTCCTTAACGCACTACGATTAGGTACAACATGCAATGTATTTCACACGCGTGCGATTTTTTCCACTTTCCCGCACGTGTGCAGGAATGAAAATTGCCACAGATAACTATACCTATACTTAGTCCAAATTGGTTCAATGCCTATAGTCTGAGGTGAATGTTTCTTTTTTTAATTTCGGCAAAGCACTACGCGTCTTTACGGCATAAATATTTTTTGAAAATTAAAATTGTGTTTATAAATAGAACATCATAGATAAACATGATTATTAAAAACTAATAGTTATTTTATACACAAATTAACATTTATTTGTGTTCTGAATTCAAAATATAAAATAAATCTATTTTTTATATTAGGCTGTTTAATGGCTTGATACCTTTGCCTCTCCTTCAACCTGGCGAAAGCAGAGCGCGAAAAAAAGAAAATTAAAATCATAATTTCTTAGTTCGTGACAAAAATATTTTTCGTTATATTTTATTTTATTTCTTCAAAAGTGTATTGAAAAACGTCGTTTGATACACGTGGACATTTGTTATTGCAGTTCTCGGCTCAAAAACACATTTGTTATAATTCCGCCTCGAATACAATAACAAACTTTCTCCACTTGTATCAAAATGTACTATTCTTGAAATATTTTGTGATTATTATTAATTCCCCTTCGGCCGTCTACGAAACCGCAGTTTCGATGAAGGAATTATTTTTCCTTGCCCGTAACTAGTTTCGAGGAAGGAATTCATTTGATGATAATCGCACCTGAAATGTTGTAGTGTTGTATTGAACGATGAAGCAAGACTGATCTGTTCGTAAATCAATCTTCATTTTATACACGTTATAACTTTCATCCCAAAGAACGGGGAAGGCCCAAGTTTGGCAGTCAACGATTATGGTCCAACATCATCGTCATCAGTCCTTATGACTGAGTACGTGTTTGTTCGTATACCGGTTCTATAATTTATAATACTTTATTCTTTAAGTATCTACCTACCTACCTACCTACTTATAAAGGAAACGCTACCTTATATTCTCCGAAGATAGATTTGGTGACGTAAAATAGACTTTCAGGTTATAATTATTAATTGAGTTTTTTTTTTTTAATTACTTTTACTTTATTTTAAAACTATTTTATGACCATATATATATCTTTACTACTAGACTAGTTCACTTTGTACGTTCGATTTTTCTTTTTATGTAACCTGTTCTGGAAGGCGCTAGTGTCTGTAATACAATTATTTTAATAATGAGTACAGGCACCAACGATTCACTTTTGTCGGAAATGCTCATTTTTATTTGTAAATTGTAAAAAAAACCGGCCAAGTGCGAGTCGGACTCGCGCACGAAGGGTTCCGTACCATTATCTATACCTACATTATAGACAAAACGGCAAAAAAATCACGTTTGTTGTATGGGAGCCCCCCTTAAATATTATTTTATTCTGTTTTTAGTATTTGTTGTTATAGCGGCAACAGAAATACATCATCTGTGAAAATTTCAACTGTCTAGCTGTCACGGTTCATGAGCCAGGCTGTATCTCATGAACAGGTGGTGACAGACGGACAGACGGACTGACGGACAGACAGCGAAGTCTTAGTAATAGGGTTCCGTTTTTACCCTTTGGGTACGGAACCCTAAAAAACGACTCTCCGAATCAGAATAGCTTTTATTAAGGCATGCTACACACTGGTTCGGGTCGGCTTGGCACCAGGCCCGTGCCCAATAAGGCAGCCGCAACATACTTGTAGTGGTTCTCGACTGGAGTTCATTTTTGAAGAAAAATACTTATGTAGATTTGAAGAATGATGTGACCATGTTATTGTGTTGAGTTTTACAGTCACACTGAAGGATACTGGAGGAATTAATATCTTATTCTAAATAATACCAGCCTGTTTCTAACCTACTACCAGAAAAAAAAATTAGGGCAATCTATACAGGGTCATTGAAAAAATTCTCTCAACCTCTTACAGGTCAGGTCTTACAGGAAAAGCTTCTTTACATCACATCTAATAACTTTTGTACTATGACTTTTGGAGATACACAAAAATTAGACTTCCCATTAAAATCTACACAATCAGATCATTCATCACATGATCATTTAATATGAAACGTTATTTTTTGTAGTAGGTATGGGTATTTCCAAAAGTCGTACAACAAAATTTATTAAGTATTTGAATGTGATGTGAATGTGGGATACCCATTCAAAATAGGAAATAGCATGTTTTAGTTTGTTGACCTACATAACAATTAGTACAACAGTACGCACATTTTATTCATTAAGTGCGATGTAATTAATATGATAATCGTGTAATATTATTCAAAAATTCTTTCACCGTTAGAAAGCTACATTCACCCTGAGTAACATAGGCTATATTTTATCCCCGTACTCTCACGGGAACGGGAACTACGCGGCTGAAACCGCGGGACGTCCGCTAGTAGTAGTTTGTAAAAGCAGCGGAGAGGATGGTTTGTTAGCAGAGATTGTCTATATCTGAGAGGGATCAACAGTTTTTTGGTTTCCTGGTAGTCAAGAGTTTTCAAATATGTAGCTTGGGCTTTGGGTCATTAATGGAGTAAATGATGCCATCAGGTCTGACAGGGAAGAGTTGAAGAAGAAAACGTGTTGCACCGACCCCAAGTAGAATGGGAGAAGCGCAGGAAGCTGATCATGATATCAATACCTGGTAATCTTTTTCTATCGTAAAACTTAGCCAGTAAGCCTTAATCTAGGTCAAATTCCATTTTCATTCTTTTAGCAATCTGGATAGGATCCCTTTTACTGGTTGATTGTCCAGAATATCGCAACTAATGAATGCTATCTTTGTATCGCTGATATCAATAGTGTTTGCGTGAATAGGAGACCTAAATTGTGGAAAGAGCATGTGAACCCTAACTAACAGCTGAGACAATAAATTTAACAATGTTATTACGACATTACGTAATTGTGAAACTAGAATATGTCAAGGTTGGTAGGTGGATAATAGTTTTAATTCGGTTGGTAATACTTTGGAAACACTGTAGATTTCTATGTCTTTCTATAACTTTAGTGTTTAAGCACAATTTAAAGCCCTGTAGCGGTACCTTCAAGCAAGCCCAAAAACTTAACTTGGTCATTATTTCTAAATTATTGATTTCTAGACCGTGCGCTTGCCTCAAGAGTTTCCCCTAGCTTACTGTAATGCTAACTCCTAGGCAGTAAACTAATAAACCATGCCATGCACGGATAATTTAAATCCTAGTAGTTTACGAGTATGATTAAATACCTACATAAAGATCTCAGTTTTCACAGTTTCCTCATAAATCTCAAAGGCAGTCCTAGTTTTGCCAAATAAAAGTGAGGTATTCCTCGAAGCGCTCCCGTTTTGAAACGCTCCCATCTAAGCGCTCCCGTTTTGTTCCTCCAAGCGCTCCCAAAAGGAGCGCTTGGAGGAAATAAATGTTAATATTTTTAAACGTAGGAGCGCTTAGAGGAACAAAACGGGAGCGCTTAGATGGGAGCGTTTCAAAACGGGAGCGCTTCGAGGAATACCTCATAAAAGTCCGCCGTAATTGCTTTTCGTAGCCTATTTCAAATAAAAAGATTATGTTTATTATTTAGGCTAAATAAGGCCAATCCCTGACTAGAATATAAAACTAGTCTCATCTAAACTCAAGTTCATTACCTGTTTTCCTATTAGGTATGTTGAAAATTGCTTAGCTCTACATTAGGAAAATTTACACAAATTCCTTGAGTTTTTTCCTTATTCTTGCCAGTTATGTATTAATATAAGGCAGAAAATGTCCTCGAACCGAAAATTCGAAGTAATGACTGAGGCATCCACCGAGCCTGAGATAGGAACTTGTTTGTGTTCCAACAATGGGAACATTCTAGTCTCGACATAGATAACGACGCTGTCGCAAACTTTCGATCGCTTATTTTGCGAGAACCGCATCTTGGATGTAGAGACTGCGTTTCTCGCAAGCGTCGTTATTGCAAACGATTTCTTTCGTGTTTAATTAGCAGAAATCGATATTTCTTTCCCAAACTAGAACTCATATTGGTCAATACATGGCGAATTCCTAGATATTTGTAAAGCTTGCAAATATTGCTCCTATCAGAACGCACTGCGTGAGTCGAGGTCACGCAACATTTTATAGCAGAAAATTGAGCAAAACTTGTAATGCAATAAACGTAAAACTGTAATTCATGTACCTACCCATTTTCAACTGACTTCCAAAAAGAGGAGGTTCTCAATTCAACTGTTTTTTTTTTTTTTTGTGTTTGTTACCTCAGAACTTTCGACTGGGTGAACCGATTTTGATGATTCTTTTTTTATTTGAAAGCTGGTGCTTCCCGTGTGGTCCCATTTTGTGAACATCTGATGCTGATCTTCGGAGATATACGATGGAACTCGTCAAAAATGTGCCGTGAATGTTCCAATCGCTTGGATGTTTATTGTTTATACAACATCATGATGTAACATCACGCCTGTATGCTCTGAGGGGGTACGCAAATGTGTACAATACACCCAGATTTCGACAGTTAGGTATGTTAAGTTAGCGCGTTCGTGTTCCGCGCGCGCCTCAAAGAGATGTCAGCAAAAGGGACTGCTCTAAAGAGATACTGCGGCCCTGGAACACAAAGGGCTAAGAAGGAACATGGATTAAAACCCATCCATGTTCCTTCCCTTGGTGTTCAGTAAAAGTCTGACACTCCCTTCCACTCCGCCCAGAGGCGGAGGGGTAATTTGATGATTTCCCATCCGAAAAAAAGGTAGGTATGTTAAGTTCCATACCTATATTGGGGATACGCCGATTCATCATCAGCCTATTAATGTTCGCACTGCTGCGACACAGGCCTCCTCTCTATGAGAGGGAATGGGCTATAATCCACCACGCGGGCCCACGGATTGGTAGATGTCACATGTCTTCGAATTTTTTGGTTCTAGGACATGCCGGTTTCCTCACGATGTTTTCCTTCACCGTTTTGAGAGCAGTGATGAAATAAATTACACAAAGTAATGCGCCTGCCTGGCTTCGAACCCACGCCTTGCTGTTCGTAAGTCGGGGCCGCCACCTCTGGGCCACCGCTGCTCACGCCTATTACCATGACATGTATTGTTAACAATGTCAAATAAATTCATGGCAAATATTTGTTTGGGAACAACTAAAAATGGAAAAAAAAAACATTTTTGCAAAAAAATAAAACCGACTTCAAAAAACAAAAAAAAGTGAAAATAACTTTAGCTTCACAAGTCGGTGACAAAAAAAAGATCAATCAAACAAAAGACACCGATTTCTGAAGGTAAAGTTATTTTCACTTTTTTTTGTATTTGAAGTCGGTTATATTTTTTGCAAAAAAGTTTTTTGTATTAATTTATGTACAGGTTTAACAATAGTTTTGATCTGGTTTAGCCGTGCCCGAGTTGACACTACTGAATCAGACGAGCCTAGCTTTGCGATTATTGCGGGACTTGCGTTTCCGTCATATCCGTTTTAGCTAAAGAGATTTAAAAGAAAAAGGTAAATATTTGAATTTCTTTGGTTTTAGCTCAATTGGATGTCGATTGCATGAAAGATACACTTTCGTACATAGTGTAATAAATAGCGTAACATACATAACATAACATCACGCCTATAATCCACGCGCACCCACATTTCGCTAGTTTTTTTTAATAGCGGGTGACCCTTTTGCCAACCAGACACAAATCCAGGCTTTGCGACTGCTATTGAGAAATTCCTGATTTTTATAAAACATTCCTTGCCCGTGGTACCAATGTCCTCCACCGCATCTGTCTGTCTGTCTGTTCGCGATAAACTCAAAAACTCCTGCACCGATTTCCATGCTCTTCACTAATGGATAGAGTGGTTCTCGAGGAAGGAATTTGTTAAGTTTTTATATACATTGGCTAAACTATAATGATATTTGTTGGAGGTGTTAGAAAAAAATAAACCGTCGTCGCGATAACCGATATCCACACGGGCGAAGCCGTGGGCATCAGCTAGTCATCATCATCTGCCTAGCTTTTACCCAACTATGTTGGGGTCGGCTTCCAGTCTAACCAGATGCAGCTGAATACCAGTATTTTACATGGAGCGACTGCCTATCTGACCTACATAACCCAGTTAGCACTGGGTAATACGACACCCCTTGGTAAGTTTGGTTGTCAGACTTTTTGGGTCACTGACTACCTGTGAGTTGTATAACGACTGTCAAAGATCTACAAATGACAGCCGGGACCAACAGCTTAACGTGCTTTCCGAGACACGGAGGAAACCCAGTATGTAATGGGTGGTCACCCATCCACAGACCAACCTAGGCAAGCACGGCTTAACCTAAAGATTGACTCGAGCGGCTGTTATTATTTAGCCACGGGCATCAGCTAGTATAGTATAATAATGTGAGGAGTAGGATGCGAAAAGATTCAGGTTCCAAGTACGGAATCACACTTAGAAAATGGTATTAAGTAATCAATGGGGTTGTGGATGTGGAGGTCAGATAGGCAGTTACTCCATACTGGGTGTACAGCTGCATCTGGTTAGACTGGAAACTGAAAACATATGTAGTTTTGGGAAAACGCTCAGCAGATGATGACGTACCTACCTATATGTGTTAAGAGTCATCATCATCATCATTTCAGTCGAAAGACGTCCACTGCTGGACATGGGCCTTCCCCAAAATGGGGCTTTTGCTATAATCGCCACGCTTGGCAGGCGGGTTGGCGATCGCAGTACGGTTGTTACAAAAGCACAGAGAACGCTGCTGCCCATTCTCTGGTAAGTCCCTTAGTCGCCTCTTGCGACACCCACGGGAAGATATGGGATGATGCTATTCTTTACGTCCGACACCATACAGTACGTGTTACGTAAGTGATAAGAGTATTCTGAATAAAATTACTAAAGAAAGAAATGCATGCTATTCGAGGTCACTGCAACTTACATGCTAACAGGGGCCCAATTCTGTAACTTTGTGTTAAGCAACACGCCATTGACACTCTATCGACACACTACAGACATTATGTTGCCACTGTTGCAAGTTTGGTATTTTGTAAAAACTTCAATGGCGTTTCAGTAGTGTCTCAGTAGTGTGTCGATAGTGTGGCGGTACAATATTTTTCAGTGTTTTCGTTGTTCGATGGCTTCACAATGGCGGTTCGATGGCCAAAACACTTTTCAAAGACGATAGACACAACTTTCAAATACACTTAAAATATTTACAGACTACCGTAACTTTGGCCATCATGATGACATTGACACCTTACATTGGAGCAGAATACCAATTATTACAATAGTCTTCTATGGCGTTTCAATGGCACTACAGTGATGGTAAGTCAATGACCATAGATAAATGATAAATTTGTAGAATACCAAATGTCAATGATTAGCCTATTGACACACTACTTACACACTACCGACACACTATTGACAAGTTGGTAATTTTACAGAATTGTGCCCCTGCTGTCGTTGGAACCAACGTCAGCTCACGAATAGGCTGTTACCCTGCTTACAGATGACGAAGTTTAAGCTTTACTATCTTGATAATGTGACGACTATGCTAATCTTATTTCATTGCAAACTGTTTGAATATTCTAATAAGATGTACGTAATAAGGCATACGTTTTAAAATGCCGTGAATTGTACACATTTTTACTAAGTAAGCGACAACTAAATCAATCAATGAATAATTTGACTGTTCTCTCGAATTGCGGCTCTCAGTGCTGAGCCAAGCTGTTATTTGCGCATATAGTTGAGCATAATGTCCTGTGTTCGATTCCCTAGTCGGGCAAATTGTAATACTCAGTATTGGGTTTTCCCATGGAATTTTCAGACACGGACTCTGGATTTATTTGGGACTTAAACATAGCTGGCGAATGTGGGGTGAATTTAAGTATACCTAGGCAACCCCGTGAAAACTCAGTGACATCTAACATACTTCCCCAAAGTATGTAAGATGTCACTGAGTGATAATGTAAGCGGGCATTACAAATTGGGCATTCATTACATAAGTCTTGTGGTTTGGTACGATGGTGAATACGATGGTGAATATGTCTATTTAGGACCAAACGTGGGAGAATTTCCGTTATGGGAAGTAGCGAAATTACAAACGAATAAGTCAAATACGAAGCTTAAAAGGAGTCATTTGATCCGAAATCAATCGATGTAACCTAGACGTTACGGATATGGCAAATCGAATTTACACATTTTTGTCTTGTTCCAAATGGCAACATTATTAATTTTTTGGGTCGTCTTGTTGTTTTTGGAAATGTTAATTAAGATTAAACTTTTGCATGATTAGTCTTTTCTTGTTGTTTCATTATGCCTATAGTATGCTGTTTGTTGACTACCTCGTTGGTAGTACCTATTAGTAAACCCACACTTCACTAGTTCCACACGTTATAGGTAGAGGACGAGCCTATTGCCATCAACCGGACCCAAATCCAAATTTCAAGATGCTACTGAGAAAATTATACAATACAATACCTTTACAGCTCTACCTAACTATTTGAGGATTGGACGTGATGTTATGTTAAGTGACATCGAAAACCGTTTATAGCATGATTGTAAAGTCTATATGAGTGAGTCCAAATGTAATCTAGACGATAATTATTTGCAATTTTTGAATACTTATGCTATTTTGTTCCAATTTGGCAACATTTTTTACTTTTTGAGACGTGCAGGCAGTCATTTTTGAAAATGTCAATGAAGTCTCCTTCATTGACATTTTCAAAAATGACTGCCTGCACGTCTGCCTGCGGCTTTTGTAAAACTATTCTCTTCATAATATTGTTTCTCCAAACACCACTGAAATCGCATTCGCTCAAATTCAATCTCATTTTCAATATACTCGACCTACACTCCATAGCACCTGTCTAATGCATTAACAAAAATAACTTAACCATTTTATTAAGTACATCAATAAAATCAAATAATAACATTTAATTATAAATTCGACAGCCCAATCCCTTCGCAAGGTTCTTATCCATTCACTCAATAAAACAATATTTTATCTTCTAAGTACTTGAAGTGCCATTGACTTAGCTAAGTGCACTATCTAAATAACATAGAAACAAAAGATGGTCCTTCACCTACAGAATGATAAATGATAAATGATGTTTATTTTGCAACTAGGTTTTTACAAACACTTTTACACGTCATTTTTTTAAACTAGATGGGCCGGTGTTTCGTACCTGACTACTCTGAGAAGAAACAGCCGAAACAAACTCAGAGGTCATAGTCTCTTTTAAAGTCCAGACAATTTTGCTCAATTCACATGAGGACTATGCAGATTAGTGTCTGAGATGGTCTTTTGAAGAAAGAACCATACAGATTTGAGTGGACCTGTCCAGTCAGTGCAAGCATTTGTCAGTTAACGTGTAGCTCGACTTATAACTCAAGGAGCTCAACGAAACGACGAACAATACCAAAGAAAGGACATTTGGGTAGGTCGCTTAGAGTACTCAAACTGCCAGACAGTTGTGGGAAAAAATAAACAAAAAAATATAAATGTGACCCACATGGTCCCCACATTCACAATAATCATATAAAATTCATAACAAGTTCTATTCAAAAGAATGTAAATAAAAATCACAAAAATCATTAAGTCACAATGATGATAAAAAAAAAAAGTAGAATACTTAACAAAATAAGTATTCATGTCAAATCAGTAAATGTCAAATAAAATAATAAAAAAAGTAAAAAATAATAAAATACATGTCAAAACATTAAATGTCGGAGTGTATAAAAAATAATAAAATACATGTCAAAACATTAAATGTCAGATTGTATAAAAAAGGAAAAAAAAATAAAAAAATATAAAAGGAAAAAAAAATAAAAAAGGATAAGAAAGGAATAAATAATAAACAAGCGAAGTCCGAAGCTTCGACATTCACAGAGCAAATTTCATTGGAGCAGCTTAATCCCAAGCCTTTTTATCTTCGAGATAGTGATTAACATGATAGTAGGCTTTCAGGCACAGCTTCCGTTTTATAAACGATTTGAATTTATTTAGGCTTAGTGCTTGAATTTGGCTTGGAAGTTTATTGTAAAAACGTATACATTGGCATCTGAACGTACCCCCTATTTTTTTGAGCCTCGTTGCAGGAACAACAAATTTGTGTTTGTTCCTCGTATTTATGTTGTGGATATCACTGTATTTTTTAAACAAATTAATATTTTTGTGTGCGTACAAAAGGTTAGAAACCTTCACCTTCGACCTTCATGGGCCATTGATGTTACCTAACACCTTGACTATTGACTTTAGTGAATACAAAACAGAGATTTATGGTAATATAAGAAGTGGGTATACTGAGGTAGGTCAGTTGTAATAGATTTAGCCCTGCTGTTTCCGAAAATGAAAAAAATAGGTCGTATAAATCTAATCTACTTATATATAAATCAATTGCCACAATTATGTATGACGGAGCATCACTTGAGAACGGCTCGACCAATTTGACTGTTTTTTTTTGTGTTTTTAATTGTCGGTTTAAGGTTTGTATGTGTAAGAAAAATAGACTGCTCTCAATCACTGTATAAAATTTATTTTCTGGTTCACAACCAATGACGTATTATATATAGACACGTCATGAACCAACATCGCGGCGCTTAAAAAAGGCGAAAATACTAGAACTACTTATAAGCGTGAAGAAAGAGAAAGAAAATATGACACCGAACGGCGGGATGCCTGTTGCGAGAGGGAGATAAATATACATCTTCAGTCACGTCACAGGATACACACACGATTTATTAAATTATAAACAAACGTAGCGTCGCGCGACAGGTTGGTGCGTAACTAAGCGCGATGTGGCCAATTGGCTTCATTTCATGTTGTCATTTTAGAGTGCGGACAACGTATCTATAGTTTATATATCATTGTTCACAACTACTAGATTGTAATTCGAGACAACCTTCGACGTCTGTATCCGCAAAAGTAATGACCGTTGCAACAAATATTTATACCACCTGATATAACGGTGTTGCTACATTAAAAATGAACGAATGATTTAATAATTAATTAAGTAAGTATTCGATTATTATAATTGCCTATGATGTTATGGTATTAATTAATCGATAATTAGTTATGCTAACATATGAAATAAAATTTAGTGTTTTAATTGTTAAATAGCACCCGTGCGAAGCTGGGCAGGCTGCTTATAAACAATAAAACATAGGTAACCATAATTTTTTCTTATTTTTTCAGAAAACCATAACTTTTTCATATTTTTAAAGTGGTGGTAGTGTTTTTAAAGAATCTTACTATCAGTCAGTGAATGTATGAGGAAACGAAATCCAAACTAGTTTTAAATACCTGGGATAATATGTGAAAGCGTGTCGAAATAAATAAAGTTAAATTTTCCTCATATTTGGCAGTTACAAGAATTGATTATTATCTGTCAAAAATCTCCTGCTGGATCTTGTTATTCACAACCTAGAAACAAGTCTTATTTTCACTAAAACTTTCACATTGGACGCGTGACTGCTGAGCATGAGGGCCTGGGTTCGATTCCCAGTTTGAGAAAATATTACTGGGTTTTTCCATTAGGCATTTCTCTTGTGTTCCCATTTGAGGGCAATAGGCTGGCCCC
The DNA here is from genome assembly GCA_905147715.2 of Xestia xanthographa. NCBI lineage: Eukaryota > Metazoa > Arthropoda > Insecta > Lepidoptera > Noctuidae > Xestia > Xestia xanthographa. The sequence continues at coordinate 25,582,570 of LR990665.1, forward strand.
CTATTACATGGGACTTAAACACAACTGGCGAAATGTGGGTACATGTCTGCCTTATAACCCTCCGGGGATTAGAGGAGTGAAGATGTTTCACCTTGGATTTTCAACTCTCAGCTCACCGACGAGGGTTGAAATCCCAATAGCATAATAATATTTAGGCAGTGGTAGCGACAACAGAAATGACATAAGGGCGTATACCTATAACTACCTCAAATGGCTTAGCAATTTTGAAATAAATATATGGTAAAGTTGAGGATTAATGCTAGGTCCTATGTTTGGCGAAAACACGATTCCATAAAATTTTCTCGATAGAAAAAAATTCCAAAGTTACCTCCAAATCGAACAATAAACCGCTGGTATTCAAAAACTACTCCAAATTAGATCATGAAACTTTGCGTACTAACTGAACTAACTATAAAGCAGGTCTTGTATTTTCTATTTTTTCCAAAAGACGAAAATTTTATTTTATAAAGAATAAAAACCACTCATTTCGCACTATTCGGCTGCAGTGACTGACGTAACAACCACTTTGTAGTGCAAGCTGATTAGAACGTTATTCTAACAGTATTTCAAACGAAGTTTGAACCACCACCAATAGAGTTGCTAATTTGAGGTAGTATAGGCTCTTAGGTATGGTACCTACTGCTCACCTTGTCACAAGTATCAGTTTTTGCACTATTTACTTGGGCTTATCTAAGTCTTCAAGGCGAGGTTGACGATAAATCTAATCTATACTCAAGTATTGCTACTTCCGAATTGTTACAGCAAATAAAGTGACGAAACGGAAGAATGTTAAGTAAATATCTTGACGAACACCTTGATTCGTTTACACTTACAATGACGGATTTTGAACATGATGCTCTTGGTAATTTACAAACCTTTGTCTAGATTCTAAGGTCCTCAGGAAAGTATAAATCCAGGTAGTTATTGGTTTGATCAAGTATTGAATATTTTCTTAAGAGCCTATACTACCTCAGATTAGCAACTCTATTTGTGGTGGTTCAAACTTCGTTTGTAATACTGTTAGAATAACGTTCTAATCAGCTTGCACTACAAAGCGGTTGTTACGTCAGTCACTGCGGCCGAATAGTGCGAAATCAGTGGTTTTTATTCGTTATAAAATTAAATTTTCGTCTTTTGGAAAAAATAAAAAACATAAGACCTGCTTTATAGTTAGTTCAGTTAGTATGCAAAGTTTCATGATCTAATTTGAAGTACTTTTTTAATACCAGCGGTTTATTGTTCGATTTGGAGGTAACTTTGGGATTTTTTTCTATCGAGAAAAGTTTATGAAATCGTGTTTTCGCCAAACATAAGACCTAACATTAATCCTCAACTTTACCATATATTTATTTCAAATTTAATGCTGCAGCATTTTAGGCGTAACGGAGGATCATGCTAAGCCATTTGAGGTAGTATAATAGGCCCTGCGATTAGTCAGAGATATATAACACCACGTCCGTAGGCCTCGAAGAACAGTTATAAGTTAGGAAAACCCCAATTAAAACTTTGCCTGATCTAGGAATCGGACGTCTGACTCTAGTGCTTACTACCACGTACATACCTGCGTACCTCGAGTGAAGCAGCCGCAATAAGAGAGAGACACAACTGTCTATGGTCAACATTTATAATTATGCAGTCATTAACGTTATCAAATTAAAGAGAACGGGTTCTCCCGGAAATACGTTATTATGGTCATATAAGTTAACTAATACCACTAAGTTATTACCTAAATTAACTATAAACATGAGCATTATGACCTAAAACTAGCGAACAAATCGTTTCTTGTCCGTTGTTCAAGTTTTATTGACCGTAAACACTTAAATATTTAAGTATGGTAACTTAGTTCTTGTAGCAGTCAAATTAAATATTTAATTACACTGATAGTTCTTATGTTTTGTGATAGGATGGAATTGAAATGAATATTTTGCATGGATTTTTGCGTTTTTAATGTTTTTATTAGGAAACCCATTTTTGAAAGGACAAAATATTTTTGATTTATGTAGGTCAAAATGTCGTGATGGCCCAGAGGTTAAGGCATCGCCTCTCATGCATGAGGTTGTGGGTTCAAATCCGGGCACTTGCCCATACACAATAGTACATATGAATTGAAAAAGTCAATTGGTACTTACCAATGTGACTTTTTCAATTCATATGTACTTTCTAAGTTTATCTTGGACATTACAGACATCGGTGAAGGAAAACATCGTGAGGAAACCTGGACTTCAATTAATATAAGTCTAAAATTGCCAACCCATCTTGAACAAGCGTGGTGATCAATGCTCGTGTCTTCTCTGTACGAGAAGAGGCCTTTGCCCAGCAGTGGGACAGTAATAGGCTGGTATTGTTAAGATTTAGGTCAACGACCGCATGTTATCTAAGCTGAAGTTATCACGTCTGTGGATTTACACTAGCTAATTTACTACGCCCAAAACTTTGTTTAGAGAAAATAAGTGTTTAATTCATCGAGTCAGCCGTGCAAGTACGTAGGAATCGATTCGATAAATCTGACAGTCAGAACAAAGATAAAAACTCATTTTGTCGAGAATAACTGTCAGATTTATCGAATCGATTCATACGTAGGTACTTGCACTGCTGGTCCAAAAGTCTAATGATATGAAATTTGTTCCTTAGAATTATCAATTTTCTTTCTTCTTTTGTTTTAGTCACAAAAGGTGCAATTAATTCTGAATAATAAATACACTGCGGTCACATTAGGAAGTGTAGGTACTCTTATCTGATTATTATGTTTATTTAATTCAAGGAAAATTGAAGAATCTACACGTGTTGCCAATTATTATGAGCTAGGTACTTATTATTATTAACCAGCGAATGTTTTCTCACTAAAAGGCAAAGGCCAGTTCTCATACCATAACATATCATCACGCTTGTAATCCCGGAAGGGTTAGCAGAGGTGTAGCTAATAGGACACCCACATTTTTCGCCAGTTATGTGTGGGCGAGCCTATTGCCAGCAGCCGGGCACAAGTCCAGACTGCGTGGCTGCTACTGAGAAATTTCCTTTGCCCGACCTGGTAATCGAACCGAGGACCTCATGCTTAGCAGTCCCACTTGCGACCACTACACCAACGAGGTAGTCAACTTACTACCTCTATAAGTGTAGAGTTGAAAACTGCGCCAAAATAATAATGTGAAACATAACTTTATTTTATTTTTGGATGATAAACAGTTCTTTCATTATACAAATTATTCAAATCTTTCTAGGATTTTACAAGGCTATTGTTGCTATTATTATCATGTTGTTCAGAATCTTGTTATTATGTTAAATACGTTACTTACAACACAACTATTTCTGTGAAGGAAATACCGTTTTGTGTATGAATAAAAATATATATTTTATGATGGACCGAGACTGAAACGAACTAAGTACTTATTTGTTGTGTGTGAATACAAATATGTTTTTTTCTTGCTGTGGTACTGATTAGCATTAAATGCGTTTTGTTAGGTCGTTTACACTAACTAACAAAGGAAACATGTGTTCACCTTTCATATCGAATATAAAATAAGGTGTAATTGTAATGTAAGGGATATTCACGTGCAAAACTGACCACGCATTCAGCACAAATGAATTTAAACATTAAATTGTTTTTTGTTTTTGTCGATTATTGAAAGAAAGAAAACATGTTTATTTGGCACGTACCATAAGTGCATACAACAAAAAATAAACTCAAATCCAAACGAGAATAAAAAGAGATACCATTTAACCTACCAAACTCACGTTAAAAATGTATGGAGAAGCTGTATTTTTCAGTGATAAATAATTAATTCGTTGTTTACTTCCGTTCCAACTTTATGGCGGCTTGGAACATCTAACGTACAGTGCGCAGAAAACAATTTTACGGATCGTGTCTTGACAATAATATAATGCGCAGACTATGCATCACTTGCTGCAGTTGTAGCTAACTTCCGAGCCGCCCTGGTTACAGGCAGTTTATGCTAATGCAACAGCAAACATAAATCTATACTAATACTATCTATAATATACTAATAATAATCTACAATAATATTATAAAAAGGAAAGATTTGTATTTTTGTGTGTGTATGTTTGTAATGAATAAACTCAAAAACTACTGCGACGATTCACCCTGAGCAGCATAGGCTATATTGTATCCTACTCCCGCGGGAACGGGAACTACGCGGGTGAAACCGTGTGAAGTCCGCTAGTATATTATATTATAATTATAAAGAAGAAAGATTAGATTTTTTGTTTGTGTGTTTGTAACGATTTAACCCAAGAACTACTCAACCGATTTAAAAAAATCTTTCACCATTAGACAGCTACATCTTTACCGAGTAATATAAGCAAGAACTACTCAACCGATTTAAAAAAATCTTTCACCATTAGACAGCTACATCTTTACCAAGTAACATTAAGCTATAAATTATGTTGATGTCATGCAAATTAGCCAAGCTATCACAATTTTAGCGGACGAAGTCGCGGGCGAAGTATTAAACTGTTACTATTTACTTATGTTAGAATAGAATAAAAAAACTTTTTTGTCAGTACATTAATCACTTCATTGACTCATCATCATCTGCCTAGCCTTTTCCCAACTATGTTGGGGTCGGCTTCCAGTTACACCGGATGCAGCTGAATACCAGTATTTTACACGGAGCAACTGCCTATCTGACCTCCACAACCCAGTTAGTACTTGGTAATACGATACCCCTTGGTAAGACTGGTTGTCAGACTTTTTGGGCCTCTGACTATACCTAACGACAGTCAAAGATCTACAAATGACAGCCGGGACCAACGGCTTAACGTGCTTTCCGAGGCACGGAGGAAACTCGGTATGTAATGGGTGGTCACCCATCCACATACCAACCTAGGCAAGCACGGCTTAACCTAACGATCGACCCGAGCGGCTGTTATTATTTAGCCACGAGCACTTCATTGACTCAATGAATTGGTAAATATACGTATAGCATTTACCCTTGAGGAAACATGTAATGTACCCACCTAACTACTTACGAGCATATCCTAAATAACTATTGAGACATGTATATAACTAGTTTATATGCAAATAAACATTATTGTAATGTCGGTTTTACACGCGGTTACCTTCACGTGGAGGTTTTGACACCTGTGCAGGATTTATGCATCTACTTAATTTAAAAAATTAAACTGCTGAGTCTAGGAGTACGAAATTATGCGCATGAGTTCTTTATTTGACGACGCTGAGCACTAAGGACAGATTTCAGAAAAATCAGCATACAAATTTCGATACAAATTTTCATCGACTATTTTTAATAATGAGGATGAAAGTTTGTATGGTATTTGCCTTTTTTGTCGATGAGCAATTTTATCGGGCGTGGACCCGATAGAAGTTCAACAGGCATTTCCCTTACTTATGCCCCTAATGTGTAGTCTAACGTAGTTGTGACCTTTAGCAACCTGAAACTAACTTAAACTGGGAGTGATATGAAAATTCGAATGACGTTATTGCGACGCACGCTATTTCGAAAAAAAATACGAGTGGTACGCCCACAGAAATCTTAATAATTAAGTACTTATTAAGATTTCTGTGGGTTGGGGCCACTTCGAATACACGTTGAGTCGAAAACCGCTATATCGAATGACGTTATTTCGACGCACGCTAATTCGAAAAAAATGTTGAATGAGAAAACGTTTTGCAGACGCAACGCGATATTGACGTCACGAGTCTCTAGTGGCAATCGCAGACATTAAAGAAACGCCAACGCTCGTTTAACGCCAGCGCGATATCCCGGGAGGCTTTAGGGACTATTTTGTATGAGACGCGTAAGCATCCGTTCAGGCCGCGCGACGCGTAGGTATGCGTCCCATACAAAATCGTTGTTTTCTATGGGCTGCTGAATAAAGATAAATAAGTGTGAGTAGTCCCTTATGGTCTTGTATTGTATTGTATTGTATAGCGGGCTGGTGTCCGCAACTCCACGTCAAAGCGCGTATTTTGCGTGCGGGTGGGAATTTTATTCGATCCACCCTAACTCCCCGAGAAAGGCCAGCAGCGCCTTGGTGTTGCTGACAATCTCGCGGAGAGTACCTGGGTTACCGAAGTACTTTGCCCTGTATGTTGCAACCCCTGGGCAGTGCAGAAGCACGTGGGCTGCTGTCTCTTATGGTCTTATAGCCTTTGATACTAGAGAATAATTTAGCTTCTCATTATTGAAAGAATTTTCGAAAACGAATCTGTAGTTTCAAAGATTACCCCCTACTTACATACAAACTTACCAATGAATACAAACATATTTTTTTTTCTTATTCTATTATAATCAGCATATTATTATGATCTATTTACCAAAACATCAGTAAAAACAGCTATTTAAAACCAAATCGCTAGTTGCCGAAAGGTTGAAGCCAAAAAACTGTTTAGTATAAAAACTCATGGTTATGTTATGATATTGATTGGCAATGTCAAGGTTTCGGACCAATCATCTGCGACTAACGATTAGTTTTTCTCTACAAGCATATTGGCACTATTTAATAGTTGCTCTCAAAATTTGTATTTAGGGTTCTTTACCCAAAAATAAAAACGGGAAAATATTATCATCTGGCTAGCCTTTTCACAACTATGTTGGGGTCGGCTTCTAGTTTAACCGGATCCAGCTGAATACCTATATTTTATCTGACCTCCACAACCCAGTTTGTACGATACCCCTTGGTGGTAACATGGGCAGACGATATTACCTGGATGAAGCTGCCACAGAAACGTGGAGATTGGCGTAAGCAAAGAAAAGCTTTATTTATACCCAGCTGCCAATGATATTCTAATAAACAGATATGTTATACACCTACAAAACCACCGAAAAAAGTGTTCCGCGGGGCAGAGCCAGCTCACATACACGCAGTGACGCAGAAAAAACCAAACAAGCCAATTGGTCCGTTTTCGAGTCTTCACGATTGCGCGCTCACAACATATATGTTTAATAGAATATCATTGGCAGCAGTGGGTACAGTCGAGCTATGGATGAAGATCATAGTAATTATGACCACTATTAACTTCAGATTTAAGCTTAAAAAATACCCACAGGTATTGTTTAGAAGCTTAAATATGACAAAACTGTATTATGCGATTAGTTAATAATAACTTTGAATATACGGAACCCGTAGTGCGTACGTCCGAATCATACATATAGTATTTGGCCGGTGTTATTGTTTCGGATGGAGGATGGTTCCCAGAGATTTTCAATCTGACTTTTTAATTGGTATGCGGTCGTGTGCGAGTTCGTTCCCTGAGTCGGACAATAATTTTGTTCATCATCATCATCACATTAAATCGTGAATGTGATTTCTTGAAATGATATTTTTTTGACATTTCATGCAGCACGACTATACCTATCTCATTAGATTCCCAGCCCGCGTGGCATGACGATCGTAGAAACGGGTTATTACGAAGAAAAAAATCGACAAATCTTTTATCGAGGGCTTACACGGGCTGGTCGAGCAGTATTATTGGGGTTTTCCATGATAGAATCGCTACCTATGTGTTCCATAAGTATGGTACAAGAATATTGCCGGGGTTGCGGGACTGTTCAAAAGAGATACCGTGGCCCCGGAACACAAAGGGCGATGAAGGAACATGGATGGGTTTAAGTCAGTAAAATTCTGACACTTCCTCCTGCTCCGCTCAGAGCGGGAGGAGTCATTTGATGATTTCCCAACCGAAAAAAAAGGTACAAGAATAATGAGCGAATGACCCTTCCAAGATTACAGGAGTGTGATGTCATGTTGATGTAAATTCGGTAAATTGACCCGAATTCGTGCCAAAAAACAGGTTTATTACTCAGGTCAGTGATCCTTGAGCTTCTTATGCTATGTTTATAAAAACTGACCCTTATCATGTAATCAGAACCTCGAATCATTTGGTTGCATGTTTATTCATACTTGTACATACATCTAGAATATGCACGCTAACAACATACGTTTACACAATAGACACGCAGTTCTACATCATACATAATAAGATGTAGATGTATGATGATTGACCACCTCCAGTTCCAGACACTTTGTGTGATGGTTACCTTGCCCCCGCCAGATATCACTCACGGGATCTTGGTCCTTATTAAAGAGTATAATAGTAATACGGGAGGTCATTATACGATGAAGCTACTTAGGTACGTTTTAGATTATGGCCCGGTGTGGGTTTTTTTGGTTCTAGGTCCTGTTGATTTCCTCAAGATGTTTTCCTTCACCGTTTTGAGAGCGGCAGTGAAGTGGTGAAATAAATCACACAAAGTAAGTGTTTGCTCGGGTTAGAACCCACGGCCGGCTGCGTATGTGCTCCCTCAAAAACTCTTAATTTGTGTCCGATCTTGAAAACATTTAATTAATCTTTTGTTAGGTATAAGTAACTATCTTATCATATCAACTCATATGAATGATTGTTTAATGACCATTTTAATTAAGATATATATGTATACGTATACCAGTACTTAAACCAAGTGGTTATTGATTTTATACCTCTTATTATTTATTTAGGCCAATAGATACATCGCTGGCTGTATGCAATATGGACCAAAATATACGCACATTACGAAAACACAAAACTGAAATAATATTTAACGCACAACAATTCTTTTTAAATTGGAACACTTGAATACAGCCACCTACTTAGATAAGTGAATTATTTATATATTTTTTAATTAAGTACTCATAATTTCTTTGTTATTACCTTAATTACATAATCACATTTTGAGTCACAAACTAATTTAAGTTATTTTTTCAATGTTATTAATTATTTTTTTCCTTTTATTTTGGAATCAAATGCTAATTAATCCAAGCTATTTTTCTTGCGCTGGCTGTGCCTAGGTTGGGACCCGCTGTTATAATGTCAGTATTCTGTTGCAAGCTAATAAAATGAATTTGAAGTTATGAGGCAAATTGATTACCAATTATAAAATGTCATTACATTCAAATGACAGCTGTCACACGGCGCATTGACATAATCAAATTGTCATTTGCTTATCAATTAGTTTTCCTAACGGTAGTCAAGTCATCAGAAAAAATATTAAAACAAGACACAATATGCACGCGTTTCTTTTCAATTATTCTCACATAAGCACGACAAAATAATTACTTACATAAAAAGTAGGTACATTCATACATAATATGTTCATAAAATAACACCTACCTTATGTTACTTTCAGCATTTTTCACAATAAAAAAAAACTCACTATTAATAAGTTAATGTTTTTTTCTCAATACCTGAGCACGACTACTTGTCAATGTGACAGTCAAACTAATACTGAGAGTGACTGAGAGGAAAATAAGTCAACGCATTATCGCAACCATGAAATTGGACTTTATGCAAAATAGCTGGGTTCTGTTTTGTCTGACGTAGATTCAAAATTCTTATGTAGTTTGTAAGTAACGGGTTCCAAAGTAACTTAAAAAACCGGCCAAGTGCGAGTCGGACTCGCGCACGAAGGGTTCGGTACCATTATCTATACATTAGACAAAACGGCAAAAAAATCACGTTTGTTGTATGGGAGCCCCCCTTAAATATTAATTTTATTCTGTGTTTAGTATTTGTTGTTATAGCGGCAACAGAAATACATCATCTGTGAAAATTTCAACTGTCTAGCTGTCACGGTTCATGAGATACAGCCTGGTGACAGACAGACGGACAGACGGACAGACGGACAGACAGACGGACAGACAGCGAAGTCTTAGTAATAGGGCTCCGTTTTTACCCTTTGGGTACGGAACCCTAAAAAGTAGCTTTTGAGTTGCCACAAATTAAAAGTTATCATCATTTGCCTAGCCTTTATGTGTTAGGGTCGGCTTAAAGTCAAATCGGATGTATCTGAATATCAGTATTTTCTAAGGAAAGTTAAATTCAAGTTATGACCAACAAATACTGTTTATTTTAATTTAAAATTAGCTACATAATTCGTATGCATTAACAAATTTTACTAAATTAACAACCAGTTATTACATGAATGTCTGCTATTAGATGTTGATATAAATAACTTTATTAGTCAAGTCCACAAACTGCTCTTTAGCCTAGACACGCTGTGCTACCAAAAAAAGCTTATTGCGTTTTGCGTGTTTAGCTACCAATCATTCGAACGTTACAGCGGCAGAATTATTCTTTTGAAAATTAGAAATAAATTCATTTTTAATGCAAGCGGATCTTAGTCTAACACTTATACGTCAACATCTTCCCTTGTTTAAAATTGTGACGTATTCGCAACAATGAAATTAGGCTGTACGAAAAATAGCCGGTTCTTTTTTTGAATGACGTAAGAGGATTTATACTTACGCAGTTGATTAGTAACGGATCTAAATAGAGCTCACATGTTATAATTATGAGCGACTTAAAAAAGTTGGTTTTAGATTGTGTTCTACCTCGTGTGCGTATTAAATCAAACTGGGATCGTGAACTAAAACTTATGTCCGTCTTCAACTTTATTAAAGATCTACTGGGCATTCCCCACAACTGTTTGCTATTGTGGTCGTGTAGTCCAATCCTTCATAACACAAAATAACTAAAATAGATCAAAAAGAAAAAATATTTTATATCCCATCTAAGTGAAAGTGAGCTTATTTGTTATACAGATAGACCGTGACCTGGACAGGATAATTTGAATCAAAATCAAAGCATTTATTTCAAGTAGGCCAGTTACAGGCACTTTTGAATTGTCGAAACAAAGATGATAATTAAATGTAGCTACAGTCCCAGTCACTAGGCATAAAAACTGTAAAAGTACTGTAGTTGCCCATTCCCTAGCGTAGATCTCTATGGAGAAGAATCCTGGCGGACGTTCCCTTGGGATACTTCTTACGCTGGCAATAGCTAGTTATAACTATTTAAGTCAGAATAAATAGCTCTCAAATCGAAGTCTAGTCATAATAATTATTATTAGTTTTCTCGCTGTTTTCATTTAATTTTTGGTATTTGATAGAATATCTATTAGTTTATTTTATGTGTATATGTGTATTAGTATCAATATAAGTATATATACATTCTCCTTAACAAGAAGTTAGTTTTTTAGACATTATTTTGTACATAGGGTACATAATAATGTCTAAAAAACTAACATCTAAACATCTAAAACACTATGTTTTCCTATTTAACCAAAAGGTTGACTGGTAGAGAATGCCTTGTGGCATTAAGTCCGCCTATGTACCACTCTTGTACATGAAATTTAAATAAATAAATAAAAATATCTGACGAGACAAAGTAAAAATACACTTAAAACTAGTTTCTATTTTGAATGTCATCTGGTCTATTATATGACAACACTCATCATTATCATATTATTTCTCTGTTCAAACGTTTGCGTCGTTTAAAATCTTTGTCAACTGAAATTGCGTTAAATGACGATGATTAAGTAAATTTTGTAAACGACATATTTAACAACACAATTTACGTAAACGAAAATAATTTTAAATGCAAAATGTCATCTAGATTTCACGAAACTCGAAACTATGAATTGACGAATGGTCCCAGGATCGTGAGGGACACAGTATCCTCCTATCCTGCCTCAAAACATGCAGCCAGAGTGACCCCTGCGCTGCCACCGACACGCGCCACAATGCCATTGAGGTGGCGAAGCTTTGTGCCAACAAAATATAACTATTACTATCGTGCCATTGTTACGATGAAGAAGATGACGAAGTTTTACAAAGTTACTTATTTAGAAAACTACCTACTCATAATCATATAATATAGTGTCACAGATATGGTTTTTTTATACTAAATTGGCTTGCGTTTCGCTGCAACTCGCCTGATTCAAGCTATGATCTCATCATCAGCCTACAGCAGTGCACTGCTGGACATAGGCGTCTCCAATTGCTACATTTAATTATCATCTTTGTTTCGATAATTCAAAAGTGCCTGTAACTGGCCTACTTGAAATAAATGCTTTGATTTTTCGTGGTATGCTGAATAATCCACAAATATTGGAATCGTTGGGAATGGTCGTTCCAAACAGGAGGCTACGGTTGGGACCGAGGGAGGGGCTTTTTAAAGTTCCGGCAACCCGTACAAACTTATTAAAGTTTGCACCAGTGATTCGTGCAGTAGGAATACTTAATGATGTCTCTCGGCGTTTAGACATAATTTTTCTTGCTCTTTGGCGGAATTCCAGAGGGTGACACTTAGTTTGTTGTCCACTGTGTAATTTGTGTACCCAGACCTGTTACTTGAGACTGAATAATTAGCAATTTATGACTACTTTTGTTAGCTTGGGTTTTATCTGTTAAAACAAATGTATGTGTTAATTAATAAAATAAATAAAGAAATTGCAAGCCACTCAACCTGAATCTCGGCAACTCTCATCCAGGTACTTTCCCTGCGGAGATCGTCACTCCACATAGCCTGAGGACGTCTCACCATAAGGTGAGACGTCCTCAGGCTATCAGCTATCCTCAGGCCTCAGGCTATCGGGAATCAGGAGCATAAGCTCCTGATTCCCGGTCTCCACTCAAGAACACGTCTTCCCCAACGGTCATTGGTTCTACGGCTAATATGGGGACGTATTTCTAAAATGTCCGATTCCCCACTTGCTCCGCGTCAGACCGTAACATTGAACGTAACGTATGTAGCTGCCCTCAAGTAAGGCCGTGTATTTGTGATGTGATCTTCCTGCACAGCACGTGATGTGAATGGCTTTCCTCAAACCGGTACAGATCGAGTTGGTATCATTACTGAATTACTGATGTAGATAGGCATTAGTACAGATTTACATAGTCATTAATGATGATCGGGCGTGATGTTATATGGATTTATTAAAAATACACATAATTTTAGAGACTTGGCATTATGAACCAGTTTTCTCCTTGAGTCCAAAAACAAGTTTTCCTGGTATTCCCCTACTGCGTCTAACGATACACTATAATTATTATCATCTTAAATTATTTCCTTATGAAACTGTGTAGGAAAGTAGTAGGGTACTTATTTAGCTTGTTTCGTGATGGAATCAAACTCGCATCTAGTGGGAAGGTCAAACATCCAAGCTAATTAGGTACTGCACCTATGTTTGGTTTATGGTTTCTGAATTGAGTATCTTATCTGAAGTTTACGAGTAATAATTCCTCGCATACCTACTCGTTATTAACTAATTAATAACTAACTAATCTACATAACTACTAATTTCAGTTATTGAACTTCGACTGCTAGACCAACATCAGAGTTTATATACTTCTTTAATCAACTCAAATCAGAAACATGGGCCAAAAGTTTTCTATGTACTAGCGCCCTCTATACGGTTCGGCATAAACTAAAACATATTTAGTAAAGCTACTTTCCACCAGATGTCGGTACATGTATCTTTTTACATTTGCTAAATACGGATAAAATTTTGTTTATTGCCACGAAAAAAAGGTAAGTTTTTTTTACGACAATATTTAAACATCACGGTTGTTTAACCTAGAAGTGGTCAAATCAAATCAAATCAAATCAAATCATTTATTTGCGTCAATATGGGTAGGTACATGAGGTGAAACATACAACAGAAGCTCTTATGCCATATCCTACCTTAACAGGTGTGTAAATATCTTTACAATAAAAAAGAGTAAATCTTACATTAATACACGGTACCTGGAGAAATGTGTTTGTTCAAGTCCCACGTGATAGGGGGCGATTGAGTTCAGTGAGTAGCCATCAAACGATGTCAAATCTGGACCATTCAGATGGAAGAAGCGAATAACACTATGACCAACCCAGGACCTCTTGATCAGCAGTTGCGCGACCACAACACCAACGCAGTCACCCATGCGTCTGCTGCCGTTAAGGCGATTACATGAGCTAAATTAGAAACGTTATTTGTGGTGGTTTAAACTTCGTTTGAAATGCTGTTAGAATAAAGTTCTAATCAGCCTGCACTACAAAGTGGTTGATATTAATTTTAGGCATTTTGCTTCATAGACGAAATGAAAGTTAGACAATCTGATCATAAAGGGTTGTTACGTCAGTCACTGCGGCCGAATAGTGCGAAATGAGTGGTTTTTTGCGATTTGCAAAAAATCTATTGATTGGACTAAAAATGTAAAACACTATGATGCTAATATGATGTTTGTAGAATAATTTGCCAAAAAATCAGAATGATCACATGTATTTTAGTATGGTTTTAAGGGTTTTTACTCGTTAGAAAAATTTTTTAGAGATAAGTTCGTGATTTTTTTCTATCGAATAAAATTTGTGTTATTATGTTTTCAAAACACTATCGTACTAGCATTTATCCTGAAGAATATCATATATTTTTCTGGTTTTGTTTATTGCATTGAATCCTATGCTTTTTTGCATTATAAAACTCGCGTTTAGCTCCTGTAGTCGCCTTAAAAAACTTACGAAAAATTCAAGAAGGGAAATTCAAATTCAATTTACCTAAGGGAAGAGTGAAACAGCCCCGACACAAGTATTGTTGTAAGTTAAACTCTCCTCAAACTCAAAGCATTTATTTTAATTAGACCAATCTTCTCACTTTTGAATGTCAAAATCTTACTGAGGGTGCCTCAGTTTATGTGTGACACAATGTTTTGAGAGACAATAAATATATTTTTATTTGTAAGTCCTAGTTGAACGGGACTCACTCATTGCTCTGATGCTACTACTACTGTGGGTGTACTGTTACAGCTCTGCTCAGCTCGCTCCCTTCGAGGATTACAGGCGTGATGTTATGATAAGTGTTATTTTTTGTTCCGGGTCAAGAAGCTGACGAATTAATCCATACTTGGCCCTTGCCCATACTTGTGTTCACAAAAACAAATGACGTAGAAATATTGACATATAAGTAAGATGGCGCGGCGGTAGCCCACCGCCCACTAGAAGTAAACGACACACTTTTCCTTCGTCAAAATACACACAAACGTAATACAATAAACGTAAACGTTTGTTGGCGACCATACTAACCATGGGCCCCATAGAAAAAAATAGAGCTAGGACCATCAATATCTCCGTTACTAGAAGGTTCTAAGTATGGTCCAGCTAAAAAAAAAATGATCGCAATCTGACGGAAAGACCTTTCAGCTTCGTTAAAAGTCTATTTTACACCCTTTATGGGCATTCGTTAGCATTGTTAGTGAAAGCGGGCGTTAGCCTTTCGGTTAGGTGTCGCTTAATGTTGGTGAAAATGCACGTCAGGTATTCAGTTAGATACCAATTAGTGTTGGTGAAAACGGGCGTTAGGCACTCAATTAGGTATAAAGGTTAGTGTTGATGAAAACGGGCAATAGACACTCAGTTAAATGGGATAGACCGAAAATCAAAAGGAAAGTACGCTAAGGGTTTTAGAAGATATTACATATTTAGAAATCACGGAAGATATCCCGTAAGTGAGTGTCAGTTTAGTTATAAACCCTGAAAGCTTAAAACAGTATTTTCGAAAGCGTCCATGGAAACCGCACTGAAAGAACAAGATGGCGACCTTTCGTTCTGAGAATGGCTCCGCACCAAAGGAACCCTGAAGGAGCGCTGAAATCAAGATATAAGTACAAACAAACCAGGATTCATTATTAAGAAGTTGTAAAAAATAAGCTATATGGTTATTGATTAGTTATCGACTTATTGGTAATGCGAAAAACTCTTTTCTAGACATAAAGGGTGTAAAACATCTCTTAATGAAGCCAAATGGCACTTGTTCTCCTTGTCATTGCGATAATTGTTTTGTTCTACACCATACCTGGGAACCTTCTAGTTACGGAGATATTGGGGGTCAAAGTTCCAACTTTTAGACAAGTTTTTTTTTTAATACAAGTTTTTTATGTAAGATTTTTACTTTAAACACCTCCACGACCCCCGTACTATTCAATCCATCCATCAGCACAGTGTTTTGAGTGCGTTACATTCAGTAGCAGCGTTAGGGGGGGGCGAGGGTGGGCGACCGCCCAGGGCGCCGGATACGAAAGGGCGCCGCAGGCGCCCCTTCATTTAAAAAAAACAATGATCCTTAAGCGCTAGATTTTTACAAATTCCCTGGACTCCACACTAGAATACCCTGTGTCGTGGGGTCTCTTCCCAAGTAAAATTTCATTATCAAATGCGTGAGAGTGAGCAGGCCCGGACTGGCCATACGGGCAAATCGGGCAAATGCCCGATGGGCCGGATGCCCGATGGGCCGGTGTGCCCGACTGGCGGTCGACTTTATTTTCTATTTAAAAAAAAAACATCACAATATATCGATTAAAATAACGTCCTATCGAAAACCTAATTCCATTTACTCTTGGACTCTATCTGTAGTAATGGTACCCTCTAGAACTGTGGTCGTCACACTTTTCTGGTGAAGG
The DNA here is from genome assembly GCA_905147715.2 of Xestia xanthographa. NCBI lineage: Eukaryota > Metazoa > Arthropoda > Insecta > Lepidoptera > Noctuidae > Xestia > Xestia xanthographa. The sequence goes on from LR990665.1 coordinate 25,598,800, forward strand.
GCCACATAGGACAATGTGAGGTATCATTGCGGGCCGCACATTTTTGTATCATTTTAGTTGACACTACCAATCTATGGACATATTTTTATCAGCTGTCCAAACGCGATTGCCCGGATTTTGTATGGCAATTGTTACCTGTGACCAATGTGATATCTTTATTTGCCAACTCAATGAACTAACTAGCAAACAATTCATTTAAAGCAAGCGAACGGATTGCACGAGTAAGTTTACACCTCCGCATTTATTTAATTAATTTCTTGTGCAAATCATATTTTGATATTATCTACTGAAATCGTTTGTTTTGTTGCGGGCCGCATAAACCGAGGGCCGCCATGCGGCCCGCGGCCTATGACGACCACTGCCCTAGAGGCTCAGGATTTTTAAATGTTTTTAATTTTTTCTGCCTGATGCCATAGAATCAGTAATTACGGAATAATTTGTAGCGTACACTAAGTACAATCACACTCAAACTAAAATATTTTAAGGCTTAAAATGAGCCTAACTCGTACTACTACTAGAAACTTAAACATTTTGTCTAAACCAACGCGCGTGGTTCGTACTTTGAACCCTGCGAAACTTTTATCACAAAGGTTTCTTTTTTTCTGCTTTTGGATTAGCACTCCTATTGGATTTTTGCATGATCGACCGGTATAGACAGAGACTGAAATACTTAAATTAAGAACTCTTTGCCCTGAGACCTTAATAGGCACTTTTGGCATGCATAGGTACAAAACTTTTTAAATTTTATTCTAGGCAAGATGTAAAAATTTTCGAGCTCGCTTCGTTTGCTCTTGTAACCTACTTTCTCTTGGATCTTTACATTGTTTATTATAAGTCAATTAAGTAACTCCAAGAGGTCGAACCAATTCTAGCCTGTCCAAGGCGAGGTGTCAAAAAATTTTCGAGCTCGCTTGGCTCGCTCTTGCAGGCTACTTCCTCTTGAATGTTGGCTTTGTCTGCAACTCGACCAAGTAACTCTTGTATAAAGGGTCGAAACAATTTACCCTGTCCAAGGTAGTGTGTTACAATTTGCGAGCTCGCTTCGCTCGTTCTTGGAGCTTTACTTCTTTTTGTTTTTAAAATTGTCTCCTTATGATGAGTAGTAGAGCGGAGAGCTTAAATATTTTTTAGTTCCTAGACTTTTCAAATAACTCTTCAAATTTAGTAATTTGTACTTCTATCAAGTATTCAAGTATTTTAGCAAATTCGTTTTTACTGGCACCTTTCTGCGCCCCCCCCCCCCCTGACTCAAAAACTGGCGACGCCCTTGTTTGACAGCGTCGCTATTTTCTTAGTTTCAAGTCTAAAGTCGCACTCTAGCATTTCAGCCTAACATTCTATTTTAGACGTTTCCTTCGGTTGATTCAAAATTTACATTAGTGGTTTTCCTTTCTCTTGAGAGTGGAGGGCCGACCGTCTCTTTAAATGCCCGGGCCGGTTTTGGGTCCCAGTCCGGGCCTGGAGTGAGGTGTTAGTGTGTGTTCACGTCGAACTAGCGGCGGAGCGCGCAATTCACTCGCCTGGTGGCCAATTAATAAAAGAGTTTGCCGTTATAAAGGCTAGAAAAGTATTTTTTTATTAGTTACATTATACCTATCCTTTGCCTTTTTTTCGTAAGGGTTTAAAATTGCAGTTAGGGGGCGCGCTAGAAATCTCGCCCAGGGCGCTGGTAGTGCTAAAACTGGTTACATTGACCTCTACCACAAAACATGACATTTAAAAAAAAGTCGTTTCCCAGCAAAAATGTTTGCGTAAAGTTACTTAGTTTGATGTACAGAATCCTTGGTTGACGGCTTCGTGATGAGGTCTTTTACACCCTGTATTTTTAACGATTGCTGTACTTAATGATGGTAGCTCGGAGTCATTTAAGTGTTTAAAGTCTGCAAGTAACCTTAGTCATCAATCCTCATCTTCCTGCTTTATCCCATGTTACTTGGGGTCGGTGCAACACGTTTTCTTCTTCCATTCTCCCCTGTCAACCGTCACGCTATCATTTACACCTTTTCCTTTCATATCATTCCTCACACAATCCATCCATCGTTTCCTTGGTTTTCCTCTCCTTCTCCATACCTACATAAACATTTATATTCTTTACTCTTTAAATCACATGCGATTCGTAACGGGATCCCTTTTTTAGCATAATCTTCTTTTTCCTAATATACTTTGGCATAACTGTTTTGGCATAATTTGTTTTGCCATAATAATACTTTGCCAATTTTTTTTTTGCCATACTGTTTATGTTGGCATAATCATCTTGAAGGCTAATTTGTTTTGGCATAAATTGAATTTTGCATAATGTTACTAGGCATAATGACTATTAGCATAATAGTATTTAGGCATAATAATATAAATACCAGAATAAAATTTGAGTTATTTTTACGTATTTATTTTGAATTAAAAAATCATTAAGTTGTACTACAAAAGTTAGTGACAGAAACGAATCGCTGCAAAACCGACTCCACGTAGTCTTGTCTGCCCTACCCCTAGAGTGTAATTTAAAATCGCGTAGGCGCGGAGGGGCGAGGAGGCCCGCGAGTTGAGGAGCAGGTGGTTGTAACACTCGCCGCCGCTGCTGGCCGGCCAGCAAGCCGAAGCTGCGGTGGTGAGCGTTAAACACATCTGCGACGATAAGCTCGCGTGGGACCGCCCCGGAGCCGTGACAGAAAACTTGCCTGCTGCATGTTGCATACTGCATGCTTGCTTGCTGCATGCTTGCTTGATGCATGCTTGCTTGCTGCATGCTTGCTTGCTGCATGCTTGCTTGCTGCATGCTTGCTTGCTGCATGCTTGCTTGCTGCATGCTTGCTTGCATGCTGCATGATTGCTGAATGCATGCTTGCTGCATGCTTGCTGCATGATTGCTGCATGCTTGCTGCACGCATGCTTGCTTTATGCTTGCTGCATGCATGGTGTATGCTTGTTTGCATGCTTCTTACAGGGAAAAAACTCACATATGTTCACAATCAACTATGTTCAGAACAAATATGTTATGTATTACCTGCTTCGGAGATATGGTTTTATTCCAATCGTCAAAATAAATTGGTATATCCAATTAGGGTATGTCTAACATTTTAGGATTATGCTTCTTTGTTATGCCTATAAAAAATGTTTTAGTATCATTATGCGTAAATCAATTTATGCCTAACAATGTTATGCTTAATCATTATTATGATTAGATAAATTATGCCAAAAAATATATGCGTAAGCTGTTATGCGTAAAAATGTTATGCAAAAATATAATTAGTAGTAACAAAAGTATGCCAAGTTATATTAGGTCTTAAAATTTTATGCAAATGGATAGGGAACCATTCGTAACCAACCATCATTATGAAGTTAGCAATTTTAAATTTTCTGGGCCAGACCATACCAGGCTATCCGTCATACCTTACTTCCAATAAAATGTCATGTGATGCCAGTAAAGTTTTTGGAGTAATTTGATGCACAACAGATATTTTTTTTTTAGTATGCATACAGTGAGTTTGACCAGATATTAAATTAATTATTTACTCAATCGGCCATTTTTATAACGTTCCCATTCCACCCGAATAAACAAACATACATCTTTTCAGACTTTTAGTACTTGGTCTTTCCCAAAAACTTCATCGAACCAACCCAGGGAGATTCCAAAATAATGAAACAAACATTTCGCAAAATTCGGGCAGTTTGTTGATGTTACAATACCCAAACACAAACAAAATAACCCACTCATACCATTACATAAACAAAAAAACTCCAGACATAATTCGGATGGATGATGCACTTTTTCAGGGAATCGAATCCGTGTCTCTAAGTATACAAGACAAAGGAACTCTTGGCCGTTGAAAGACTTGAACCGTCGCGTCGCGTCGTTAAAAGTAATTTGTAAATTCGTTAATTCAGTGGTCGTAATCGTAACTAGACTAACTTCTCAGGTGGGGCAAATTCGACCTAAAGTCGGGTGTTAAAATAGTATTTTATTTTTATTTTGCCACGAAGGCTCAAACGCAAAAACCCACAAGATCTAATATTGTGAAGTTGTAGATCGCAAAATGATGAAGCGATATTGTTAATGAACAATCTCGCACAAGCCCTATACCTGTAAATACCAACCTAATGCTGAATATCGCCAGATATATTGCATTATAAATTTATTAAAAAATAAAAATATTTTATTTTTTTATATTTAATGGGCCTACTCTTGACCTCAATCTTGTCCTAGAACAGAGATCAGGTCGATGATGGAACGAGCTAACCCAGAAGAAGCCTAATTGGGGTCAGTTTTAAGTAGCAGGGTGCATGAATACATAAATGTTATTCTTTTGTTTGTGTATCTTTTCATGCAAAGATTGTTTTGTTTTCTTGTGGTCCCAAAATACCACAAACAAATTTTTAGGGGGAATCCGGGACCGTGGTCCTGGTCCCGAAAGCCCCCCGAGCCAGAAGGGCGTCTAAACGATATCCTATCAGATGACAGCTGGTCAATTATTGTTTACCCCTACAGATACACATCGTGCTCACACTATACCTAACTACATCAACCCACCACACCGCAGACCACTTCAACCACACTTATCTGTCACTAGCAGAGTGGTGCGTCCACACGCCTGTCAACCCGTCAATAGAGTTGCCCAACGATTCTTGTTAGCCGATTATTATCGATACCGGCTGGTCCAGTTGTGATGAAACTGTCGATACTGACTCAAGGTCAATGTGAAGCTTTGTTCCAATTATTAGAAGTCGTGTTTGGGTTGTGAAATGGTTTGTGGGTAGATCCTGGTCCGGTGGTGGAGGTCCGTTTATATTTGACTAGCGGACGTCACGCGGTTTCACCCGCGTAGTTCCCGTTCCCAAGGGAGTACGGGGATAAAATATAGCTTATGTTACTCAGGGTGAATGTAGCTTTCTAATGGTGAAAGAATTTTAGAAATCAGTGCAGTAGTTTTTGAGTTTATTCATTACAAACATACACACACACACACACAAAAATACAAATCTTTCCTCTCTATAATATTAGTGTAGACTAGCGGACGTCACGCGGTTTCACCCGCCTAGTTCCCGTTCCCGTAGGAGTACGGGGATAAAATGTAGCCTTTGTTACTCTGGGTGAATGTAGCTTTCTAATGGTGAAAGAATTTTTGAAATCGACGCAGTAGTTTTTGAGTTTATTCATTACAAACATACACACACACACAAAAATATGGGTGTTAATACCGTGCATCAGGCATGCGTAAATAAGTGTTACCCAGTAATTGGGTTGTTAAGGTGTCTGCTGAGATGACAAGTAATACAAAGGTATGGAAGAAGAAGAATAGCTACGCCGACTCCAAATAAATTTCTGGAGAATGATGATGACCCAGCCTAGCCGTGTGATATCCGGCAGAGTAGAATAGAATCAACCCATTACACTCACGGGTGTCGTATAAGGCGACTAATGTCTGAGGCAGAACACCTTGCGCCTCCGTAGACCAGAGAACGGGCGGCAGCGTTTTCTGTTAGTCTTTCATCACTGCGATCTCCAATCCGCCTGCCAAGCGTGGAGATTACGGCAAATTCCTCCCATCATGGGAGAGGCTTATTTCCAGCAGTGGACGCTGCGGCTGTTGTTGTTGTTGTTGATGATGACCCAGTAACTGGGCTGTAGAATTCGGTGCGGCAGTCGCTCCCTGTAAAATACTCTGGTATTATGCTGCATCCGTTTTAACTGGAAACAGACCACAGCATCGTAGGGAAAGAGATAGGTACGCAGATGATTAAGCCATTATAGCACACAAGTCTTTCTTGGGTTAATTCCAAAATCTCTATTGTTGCGTCTGCTACACTAAGCTATTAAAATCAATTTTGGAATTTTCTTGCTGTAATGCGGTGCGGTATGCGGTAACCCCACGGTAGAATGTTGGTGCGGGTCGCCATATTTTGCAAATCGAATTGGTTTTTTCCCCGCAATTGGTGTGAAAAGTAGAGCATGATCCCTGTATGTAAATATGGCGTCTTGCACCAATATTCTATCGTGGGTGTCCACGGTAGAATGTTGGTGCGGGACGCCATATTTTGCAAATCGAATTGGTTTTTTCCCCGCAGTTGGTGTGAAAAGTAGAGTGTGATCCCCATACCTCAGGAATAAAAGTGTCTACGTCTTGAGCGAGCTTAAAGCGCTCACTGGTCTCAGGACTCTAAAACTTAACTCCTTCGGATCGATTAGAAGCTAAGTTTATTATTATTTATTACCCAGAAGACTCACTGTTGGCAGTTTACTTCGGATGGTTCAGGTTGTTTGCTCATTTGATGCTGGTCGTTCAACATACCGCGTGTTTCTTTCTGGTCCTTGGAATTGAAAGCCTTAGTCCAAAATGGTGTAGTCGTATTGTAATATCCTCAGCATTTTGGATTGCATCAGCATTATAAATAATCAATTTTCCATATTTATCACAGAAATCTGTAAACATCTCTTAAATACTTTCAGTAAAAGCAGCTACTCGTTAAGTATTTATTATATTTTATTTCACTCAGTCTTTTGTCCGAAGCACGCTCAGGTCCCAAAATTGAAAAAAACCTGAAGTTAAAATAACCTTATATGTTCATAGTTAACATAAAATATCAATATAAATGCAAATAATGACAGGTTCTCGTATATCAATATTACAAATTATCTATCTCGTTAAGTATAGGCAGACAGTGAAAATTTTTCAAAAAGAAATGGGACCGCTTTCCTTTTCATGTAGGTAGATACGTTTTGGTGTTATTACACCATAAGTTAACGTAGGTAACATTTATTATTTAACTATGACCATTTTGAACAAGGATCCACCATATAAGCCGGTCGCGTCAGCTACCCTTATTAGCAATGCATAGTGGTCAACTTTCGTTGGTTCCACTACAAAGTGAAATTTTTCATTTCTGCTCGCATTTGCTCGTAGAAGCTTTGAGAAGTTGCACAGTTTGTGAGTGTTGTAAGGATTTTAGAAAGTAAGTATTTAAATTATTATTTGTTTTTTAACCATTTGTTTCTTCCATTGATTCAATATTCTGAAATAAACTACAGTGATGAGTGAGTTTGTAGATGAGCTTGCTGATAACTATGCGCTGTGATTTGAAAATACGGTTTTGATTTATCTTTTAATGGTTTTAATGAAATATTAGGATATAGTAATATCTAGATAAAGCGTATAATAAAGATACGTCCACATACTACGTGCATAAAGTAGGGTTCGGCTTCAGACTTGACCTAGCATAATACTTACCAGATTATGCCCGCGACTTTGCCCGCGTGAAGTTCGATAACTGTCCCACGGGATCATACGGGGATAAAAACTCTATACCTATGTTAATTCAGGTTATAAACTATATTTGTGCCAAATTTCATCCAAATCCGTTTAGTGTTTCTTGCGGATCGTGGTTAAATGTTTCTATGTATTAATTAATTAAACATGTTTCTAAAATAACTACGTTTTATTTTTCAAAGTTTTTTGAATCTGTAGGTTCATCAAATATCATTTCTATTATTTTTAATTTCAAATACCCGTTTGAGGTCGGCTTTCAGGATCTAATAATATTATTCTCAATCAACTCAATGCAGTTAATTAATAGTATTTGATATAACTGTGTGTCATCGTCATCATATCAGCACGGAATCACTCACTGCTGGGTATAGGCCTCCCCTTTTTATTCCTGCCACACATCCCAGTTCTGCGCGTCCCTTATCGAGGTGTTTCCCTTTGTTCACCACTCGGTCAAAGCCTTGCTCCGTTGGCCATCTCCGCGTCTAACCAGATGTCCTAGCTAGGTCCACTTGAGGCAGTGGATTTCGGTGTTACGCACTGGATGTAAGAGGGTTATGCTGAATTGCTGACCATACCCCTTTGTGCCACTCGAACTCGAGGGACAGCCTCCTTTGTGAGCGTCCATGTCTCGGCACTGTAGGTTATTGTTGGCAGGACACACTGGTTGAAAAGGCGCGTTTTTAGGCACTGAGGGATTTTTTTATTTATTTTGATACTCTCCCAGAAATCTCCTTGTTTCTCCTCAATCCTTGCCAAAAGATGAACTTCTCCAGACGCTCGATTCCAACCAAACAGCTGAGACGGAGTCGTCCGGCATGTCTGACACCACCTTCGTCGACTATGTATATGTAACTTAATTACTGAGAAATACGATTGATTCGGGACAAAAGCATCGCGTATATTCTTCCAAGTATCATATTCTGAGCCACCTCGAACCAGCCCTAACATTAAGTGTCTAGGTGGGTCGTTTTGCCGCCTTAGGGATAAAAGGGATGTACCTTAACAGATTCTCTGAGCAGACATTTTAAGCACTAAAAAACATTAGTATTAGACTTTTTACTACCTACTTTGACAAAACGTAATCAGCGAAAGTGATTTGGAATTTTAATTAAACTAATTATAAAAACAACGTAACAATTCTAGACAGGTTTTAGACGAGTATTTCTAGTCTTAGTCCTTGCAAATGGCGCCTGACCGTCATCCGATAGCAAATGGTTTGCAAGATGCTAATTTCTACAATAATATTTTCCGGCATTTTTTCGAAGTGAATGGTATCTTTAATCATATTGATAATGTAGTTTGTATCTTTTTTTAAATAGAAGATGAGCTGCGTAACTATAATTATACATTTAAGTTTTTGGTTATGCATACAGTCTCTTCTGTTAAATAGTGGCGCGTTTCGTTAACTTATGTCAGGCGCGTGTCCGCGATCACCAAGGACGTACGTCGCCGTCGGCTTATAAATATTGTCATCTTATTTCAGTGCATCAAAGTAAGGAGATTATATTTATTTATATTACATTGAATTTTATTCTTGGAAACTGTTTGCACTAGAGCGGATAGAAGTAGTAATTATTACACTTCTCTGACGAATATCTAAGTAGATATAGAGGTATATTCCTACTGTATTACCTTTTACCTACAGAATGAATGAATTCATCATCACCTTCGTGTCCAACTATTTGGGGTCGGCCCAACACGTTGTCTTCTCCCATTCTCTCTACTTTTTTTATTGACCCTTCATAATTTGATGTTTTCGTGAGTAATGGTTTGTCCCAAAAAGCTCAACTGCAAGCTCACATGTGACTTTAAATAACTTAACTGTTGAAATGTGTATCTGTCTACTGCTGAGGGAAATAAAGTAGTGTGGTCGTATGTCTTTTAACATCAATAAAATTATAATTTTCCAGATAAAGAAACATGAAAACATGTATACTGTGTGCTGCCATCATTGTTTTAATCACAAACGACGCACGCGCAGACGAGAAGACCAATCAATTAAACAATTTGATCACAACTTACGACCCCGGGGAGGCCACATCGTAAGTACCAATTCATTTATGTACTTTTTTTTTTATTTGCATTCATTAATGACCTTGACTTCTCCTTTGGTGTAGTGGTTGTAATCACGAGTTCACGACTATTGTGCAGGGGGTCCTGGTTTTGATTTCCAGGTTTGGCAAAAGTGTTATTGGGAATTTATTATTAGCAGCCATAGACCCTCGATGTGTTGCAATAAGCTCGCCCTTATTACGTGCCAAATGTGGGTGTACTATTAGTTCCTCCACTGCCTGACCCTTTAGTAATACAGGAACTATGTTATGTTACGATAATGGCCTTGTTTTCGCCGATCAGATATTATTACAGATATTTTATGACAATGTTGTATCTGCATTATATTATATCACGATGTTATTGATGAATATGTAGATACTCATTCCAAGACATGCAGCGTGGATTTCTAGCGTAAACTTGTCTTGAATTGACAGACTTTCTTTTTAAGATTATTAGATCACAATTGACGTAATTATGGTTATTATGTTGTATTTGGTAATCTAAATATTATTTTGTAAATATTTTCAGGAAATCTCCAAATTTCCCTCGTCTTCCCAATGACCAACCTGATCATCATGCTAAAAGCCAAGGTCAAATCAGGTTTGAAGGTCAAACTCCTGAACGTCCCGTCAAATTCGAAGATGATGCAAAGCTACAGGAATATGATGATATTGACAAAGCTGACCCAGGTTCACTCCTCGCAGACATATCATTTGATAACGAGGAAAGTTTCGACAAAAATGATCGTATTTCAAATACAGGAACATATGATAGTGAATCCAATAGTGCTGAAAATAAGATAAAATTCGAAGGCAGCAATGATGAGCAAGATAATTCTGATGACCAGGATAGTAATGATGATGAGGATGATCCTCAAAGTGGTGGAAGTCAAGTAGTATTTGAAGACGATGGTAAAGCTGGTGAAAATGATTCTGATTATTCAGACGAATCAGAAATTGAAGCAGAAACTAGTGATAAACCGATCGAATTCGAAAATCAAGATAGTGAATCTAATTCTAACAATAGAGATTCAAATAGGAATACAGTTACTGAGCGAGTTGTTTTTAAAGATGATACTAATCAGAGTCAACAACCTGTCCAAAAGAGGAAAAGAAAACCAAAAAGAAAGCCACGCTTTGAAGCAAAACAAACAAATCCTGCACCAACGGCTCCGAACTCTCCCTATTCTGGTTTAGGTTACCCTGGATATCCAGGAGTAGGCTACCCGGGACCCGGCTACCCAGGTCCAGGAGACCCGAATGCAGGGTATCCCGGCTACCCACCGCCCGGTTACCCAACCCCCGGATATCCATATCCTAATTACCCTAGCCCATACCCGGGCATGGCATTCCCAACTTCTGCCTATCCAGGATACTCACCTTACCCAACTATGTACCCACCAATGAATCCAGGATATAGTGGATATCCAGGATATCAAACACCCGGAGTTCAAAGACCTCCGGAAAATCCAACTGCGTATCCGAGTCCTGGTCAGGGTGACCCAAGTGGATATATTGATACGAGGTATCCCAGTCAAGACTTTGGTGGGTCCCCATCTCCTGTAGCCCCACCTCCTACTGCTCCACAAAATAACCAGCTAGAACACCCATATCCAGGACCGGAATATGGGTATTACCAGGGTTATCCAGTACCTGGGTACCCTCCGCCTTATCCAAGCGATCCGAATGCACAATACCCTCCTCAAAATCAGGCGCAGTACAGACCTCCTGCATATCCAGGGGCTCATCAACCAGGATATCCAAGTGGACCGCAGAGTAAGTACTTACAGTATTTAATTTAGTGACCTAGTTTCATTGAGTATGTACTGTGGCGATGCTTGGTAAGAGTCTATGTTTAGCAGTCACTGCAGTCAGGTCTTTCGGCTGAATCATAATGATGATGAGTTGACTGAAAAATTCGATAGACTTTTACAATAGTATTCATAATCGTATTTACTTAACTCCCCGTGAGTTAAAGCTCTAAGATTGAGTTTAACTGAAGTTTGCTATAAACCAAGAGAGCAAAGTGGCAATCACTTTGAAAACGTTTTGCATTTCTTCAATGACCTTCAAAAATAAACGTGCTCACGTGCTCTTACTGGGCCTAAACATAATGTCGAAACAAAAACAAGAACGACCTTCAATCGAATTGAGATACCTACACATTTCGGTAGCTTTATGAAAATCCCATTAGTTTCTACTTTTTCATCATCGTTATCACCCGTTACAATGTCATTATGTCTATGTTCTCTTATTTATCATGATTTAAAATAATACATATTAATCTAGCTCAATAAATTCAGATAGAGTCACACTAAAGCCTTTCGCACAATAACAATGTGTCCATTTGCTCACGCGCCTGTGGGGTCGCGGTCAACTGGCGAACTCGATGAAACAATGCATCGGTGAGAGGTGCAAACGGTCACCGGGTGACTAAGTCAGTCAGCGAGCTTGGAGATAAGTAAGATGTCGCTGATCGATAGTGTTTTATAAGCAGTCGTGGTAATGGAACTTGGGGTCTAGACAAAGTGGCATTATGCCAGCGGTAACGCCAATAATAATCTCCGAAGGGTTATGCAGAGTGTAATCATTTCATAAGTTATGTTCCAGTCCCATGTAATAGGGGGATATTATTGTCATCAACCGGGCATAAAGGCCTAAGCCGTCTCATAAGATTTCTTGATCGTTAATTAAAGATTAAAAACGCGAACTGCAAGACGTTGCGTTAGAAAGCCTCTCACTAGGTGACCTGGTGAAGGTTGCGAGAATCCGCTGGATGCGAGTCGCACGGGACTGGTCAATGTGGCGACACTTGAGGGAGGCCTATGTCCAGCAGTGGACGTCTTTTGGCTGAAATGATGATGATGATTTAGTCGTATAGACAAAGTCGGACAAAGTAGTTGGTCTAGTTAGTAGTCTCTTAGTTATCTCATTGCCAGACTTTCGATCTTCTGACTACCAGAACTTTTGTACATTACCTATAGGGCTGTTAATGGTACACCGAGTTTTTGTTAGTTCATCTGCGACGTCTATCGAAATCTGTCATACCTACCTGTGAAACAGGTTCTTTCTAAAAACTATACGTAGCATACACAATGTTTTTATTTTTGTAATATATACATCTTGTTTACTATTAAAATTGTTCTCAATAATTATTCACGTTTTCTCCTACCATTTCAGGACCTTCCCGCCGACCGAAGTCCTTAACCCAGCGAGCAGTATCAGCAGTAGCCGAAGCCTTGACTTCAATAGCGTTGTATGATGATCAGCAGTGTGTGCCAAGGATACTGTGTGAGGTAGCTGGAGGCAGTACAGCATCATCACCGATGCTGCTCCAGGCTTCTGCTAGTTTGCAGCCTTTGCTTTCGTAAGTGTTTACAGTATTTCTAAGAATTTTTTTAATACAGTTGCTCAAAAAGTGGTGTATTGCAGGGACGTATAGCGTTCGGGATGTGGGCTATTACATACTAGTGCTTTTTTTTACCTTTCCCGAACTCGTGCGTTCTCTTCCCCAACTGTCAAAATAATGTCTATTAAAAAGAAAAACCAACCATGAAGTTTTTACTAAAGAGTTTTTGTGATTCATACAAATACGTATATTTCTAAAAAGAAGCTACTAATTTATTTCAATATCAGATTTAATGTTTGAATTGAATAAGTTAGGTTAGGTTTCATTTCATTTCATCTCATTAAATTTCATTTTCATTTCATATCAATAAAAAAATCTACTGAAGACTAAGCTAAGCTATATGGATATATTAAGCTGTATGGATAGTTCCCTTTGCCTACCAAAATGGGTGAAGAAAAAAAAACTCTGCTTATATTCTACGGTTGGCGCCATTGTCCAGAAATTTTCTTTGCGAGTTTAGTTGTTTGTTGCACAAAATGAGTAATTTCGACCCTATTTTTTTTTAATTGACATTGACAGCACAAAATGCTTCGGAGAACATTTTACCGAAAAAGTCAAAAAGTTACATATCTACACATACGACGAATTTATTGCGTGGAGAGAAGAGAAAAATCAAATAGTTTTTCAGAAAATGTTATGTTGGCATATTTCTCCGAACTTTCAGCAAAATTAAAACCGTCTACGTTATGGTCGAGGTTTTTATTATTTTATTAAATGCTTCATTTTTTCACAACTGTATTAAAAATAGTCGTTCAGTACACCTGCGGAACCGTCATTGCAACTTGTTCCGACTGTCAACCCTCGCCTTCGGCTGCGCCTCGGCTCGGGTAGACATTTGTCGGAACTCTTTGCAATGACAGCCTTTCCGCACTTGTAATGAAATATACTATTTTGTCTTTTGTATTTGAAATATATTTCCGCATGTAATATTGTGCTACAAATTCGTCAATGAAAACAAATGGGAATCCTTCGGTTTGATTATGTGGTTGATATAATATGTAGGTGTTGGACGCACACTAAAATTATTGGTAAGAGTCTTGAGTTAGGCGTTCCTATTACGCTATTACGAAATATTTATGTTGCACACAAGACGAACGATATTCTAATAATTTTATTCTTCTTCTTCTAAGCAAAGAAGAAGATTCTAATTAAGTAAGTTTCTTAATTTTCCGTTTCCAGGCTTCTACAAGCATATAATGGTGTAAGTACGTCTCCTCTCTTCATATTCGGTCGCGCCACCGTCACGGGAATCACAGCAAAAGGAAACCCTTCGGCCTGCTACCGTGCCTACCCACAATGTCCCAGTGACCCCGAAAAGCTGATAAACTATCTCAACAACCACAACGGAGGGTTCTTCCGCTTCTTCGGGCAACCAGACACACCGCAGCAACCACATAACTTGGAGCAATTTTATAATTACTTGTCTGGACAGAATGGTTCGCCACAGCAAGGACAGAATGGTTCGCCACAGCAACCACAGCAACCACAGCAACCACAGCTACCACAGCAACAACAACAACACTATGGATTTCCAAGACCGTACGGTTATGGTTTTCCATCACAGAACCCTTATACTCATCCCTATAATTACGGACACAATTATTACAACGAACGAATTGGATATAGAAACGCAAAAGATATTGACAGTGAAGCGGAAGCGAGGATACAAAATAAACCAGGAGTTAATGTTTTAGAAGCTGAAAGTGATTCACATTTTGATGAAAGTCAAAATACAGCTTCAAAATGGTCATTCCCAGATGAAGGAAATAAAAAGGGTAACGAAAGAGATAATGTTAAAACAAAGCAACCAAAGAAACCACGGCAACCAGAGAGACAACAGCAACCAGACAGAGGAAGTAAAACTTTAAAATTCCCTGATGACAGATCAGATGATAGACGAGAAATAAAAATGCTTAAAAATTATCCAAGAAAAGAAAAACATATATTCTTTCCTGGACAAAGTAATTTTCAAAAGTACACAAACTACTATCAAACCACAACTCCTGTAAATTCTGAAGAGTATTATTTTGACCATAAGAACAATTTCTATGTAAAAAGACCCAAAGCTTTGAAAACGGATGATGTGGTGTACGTTGTAAGAGGGAACGGTGATCCAAATCATCCTGAAGTGGTAAGAGTCAGACCTGGACAAAGCATTTGAATAAAAACCAAAAATAAAAAAAATATGAAAAGTACAAAACATTCACAAGGAAAACGTGGTGCATTTGGAAAACAAAGATTTAACTTTCAATATTACTTTTCGTCTAATTCAAGACGTCATCTAAGCACTAAGCTTAACTAATTATTAAAAAGATTAACGTTTGTTTTAGTTATTTCCTACTGACTTTTTAAATTCTCGTTAGTATTTGCAGCTGATCTGAATTTCCGTTCTTGGCTTTAATCTGTCTTTATTCTTGAGTTTTTTGGCATAGTTCAAACAAATTGTCTTTTTAATAATCTTGTAAAATCTTGTATTGCTTACATCTACAACATTGAGTTAACAATCCTTAAGCGTATTTAAGAAGTGTTAAGGCACTTTATTAATGTCATCAGGTATATTAATTTCGGATGTACGTTAAGTGAAATAAGTTAATTAAATTATAATAATTTATTGAAACACTACGCGTTTATTTTTACTTCCTTTGACTTCTTTGAGATCCATTGTAGCCCTCAGAGAAGATGACTCCACGACCTGAAGCCACGAATAGAACTCATTGTAGTATAGTGGCCTTGGCCTGAGTTGAAGATTCAACCAGATTTCAGAATCAACCCGCTTTGGCTTTCATAGGTTATCGAAATATTTAAAGTAATGTGCTGAAAAATTGTTGGGTACTACACCTTTCTTCTGTACAAACAGTATTCAGATTGTAAATTATAACACCACGCAATCGATGTGATGAACTTGACCAATTAAACCCGAACTTATCAAACGAGGATCTTCGCCATCTCCAACAATACATACCCTTCTGCCCGATCTCCACAGATTAACAATTACATGACAATAAAAGTCCATACACTGCAATTAATGTAATGTCGGCCTTAACTTTATTTTTACACTGTCCGATCGTTCACCTTATAGCGTGTCTTGCTACCATTTATACGATACGATACGATTATTTTATGATTTGATTGTTTTTCTTAAATGGTGTCGCGTGATAAATAACTATTATTTATCTATTGTTTTAGTTTTTTGGATTTATGTTACCGCCTATTGAGTTAACTTCATTGCGTCGACAATTGGTTGTGTCTTCTAAATGGCTGTCAATACAAACAATTTAATTGAATGTCAGGGCCTTTTTCCATAGAGTACGGGAGATCAAAGAAACGATGGATTCACCGTGTGAAACATGATACAGCCAGAAAGGAGCTACTGACTACTGAGGTGAGGCCTATGTCTAATGGAATAAGATATTATTATGCTGCGTTGACCGCAAATAAATTGGCATAATAGCAAGACATCATGAAGATGATGATTGGTATATCGGTGTACTAATTTTGTAGATCCGACCTGTGACGAAGGGTGCGACTATGTGGCGTTCTATCAGTGTAGGTTATTCTAGGATCCCGTTCTGATTTTGCAAAAAAGTGTAGTACTTGTACACTTAGATCATTCCATTAAAAGGATCATGTTCTGGAAAGCACCGTGCTCATATTGTGTGTCGGACAGGTCTATAACTTCCCATCTTGTTATTTTAGCTAGTTTTTACTGCCAGACTTGTGAGGAAGGACCTCTTTCTTGGTTCAGCGCCACTTCTTGTCAATTCCTAAGTCGTCCCGCCATCTCATTCGTGGTCTGCCGCGGCCCCGTCTCTCGGTTTCAGGGACTCATCTCTAGCTTGTCTAACTGTGGCGACTGCGAACCCGAAGACGTTGCGTTGGAAGGCCTCCCACTAGGTGGATCGCTGACCTGGTGAAGGTAGCGGGAATCCGCTGGATACGAGTCGCACGGGACCGGGCAATGTGGCGACATTTTGGGGAGGCCTATATCTAGCAGTAGACGTCATTCGGTTGAAATGATGATGATGTCTATAGCTCAGTCCCATTTAAGTTTGGTATTTTTTTGAGACACGTAAACGAACCAACAAATGATAAGTAAGTAGCGAACAAAACTCATCAGCATGCGGTTAGTCAGACAACACGCTTGCTGAACATGCGGAAGACTTTAATGAATGCGCAATTAACGGATATAGGCAAGGTCGTTATTATACTAGTCTAATGCCTATATTATTGCGTATTTAGGTCGGATGGCGGATTCTTAATTGTTGTGCAAAGGTATTTGTGTAATTTGAAGTAAATAGAGCCTGCAGGTGGAGTTTGTAAAGGTTTAAGCGATGGTGAGATATGAATTGAATGCAAGATTGAAAATTGTAATGGTGTTTAATGCAAATAAGTCTGGTGAAATAACTACGGTGTTTAGAGCATTAAAGACCGAAAGATTATTTAAAATTGATACATCAACTCTGGCAGCTTAGCTACCTACCATGTAAGTTAAAACTTAAGCGTTTTCGTTGTGGCAGAGAAAGTTATTTTTCAGCTATTTATCATTTTCAAAGTTTTTCGAATTTCTACAAAGATTTTCAACAGAATTTATAATTATAAGCTATTATTAGCGTAGAGCAATACAAAAAAATTATATTTCGTTTTTTTATTGATTCCTATGATAGAGTGTCACTTTGTCTCAAAACGAGTCATAGTAGTAAATTATTTATGATACCTACTATTGCATTAAGGTATAAAATTCGTATTCATTCATGATCTGATCTCTGAAGGTCTTTAGAGCAGGTCTGTGATGTTATTGATATATTACTTACTACATTCATTTCCGTGCTAGTAGTCCTACCATTAACCAGAAGGAATGGGTCGCGAGCCATAAATAAACAACTTGTCAATATTAGAATTACTAATTATGTGCAATTCAAATCCTGTTGAGTGCTGAGTGCTAGTCTAAGTATTATGAATGGATCTAGCGTTTGTATCGTGGGGAGCGGTACTTGGGGCGCTGATTATCAGGTAGGTATCAGACACGTGAGAGACTTTACTTGGCCTGTCTTATTTTGTATAAAAACTAGCTTCTCGAAGGTATTTTCTGCTATTGCGGCAACATATCAAAACATCTAGAAATATCAATTTCACTTACACCAATCATATCGCATAATGCTTTCTCTCAATGATGGTGAAAACCGCATTAAAATCAATTGTTAAATTTAGAAGAAATATGCGGATAGACAGACACGTTATGCTACTTTTTAGTATCTTCTTTTTCAACATTGCCATTGGGAGACTTTACGACGTTACTTTTCACTTTTTAGTTTAGAGATAAAGAAACTCTACCTAGTACCGCACCAGATCAAGGTGAAGATGGCGGAGAGAATTTGTCTTCATTCGAAAATGGACTGGATCTCATTTTCGAGAATTGCGTAGAAAAGTGTAAGGGAGGCCTTTGGTCTGCTGTGGCACCATAGAGATGAAGTTTAGAGCTAGAAAGAAGCTTTTGAAGAAAGTGACACTTTTATTTAAAGAGCTAACTACTACTAAGGTTGAGAAAAAAAAGACCTTTCTCTGAGTTGGATTAGTTCCAAGCTAAGAGAATACAGCACCGGTCTAGGTTCTCTACCAACCAACAACCGGTACCAACAGTGGGTGAATTCAGATTGTGTATAATGATTATAATTATGACGATATGCATTGGGTGGCTAACGAATGTTTTAAGTTCGTTAGTGAGGAAAATTTTATAAGAAATCAAATCACCTTAAAACTTTAAAAGAAATCACGTCGGTGGGTCGTCCACGTTTGAATATGATATTAAAAAGTCGTCCAATATAAACAGCCCCGCCCCTGTTATGTTCATGACATTATGCCGTTTTTGGGAAAAGCAAGAATTTTCTCGACTCCGGCAAAATGAACGCCTTGAACTTAATATTTTTTGTCCACGCCTGATATTTTTTTAATAGTCTTCCGTGTTTAAATTGTTAAGAATAAGGATATTTCTTCTTTATCCTAGTGTTTCTTTGGTCTTTAGGTATAGTTCTCATGACAGAATGGCAGAATATTCTAGATTCTTAGGTATTTATACGCTGAGGACGTTTTCGCTTGAACCTTTATTTATTTGGGACTTTATCTGCTCTTTAAAACGCCACCATGTCAGTCCGACTTCAGGACCAAGCCTCGGAACCTATCCTCCTGCAGCGAGGTGTGAGACAAGGAGAGTCATATGTCCGAAACTGTTCACAACTGCACTGGAGGATGTCTTCAAGGTCGATGACCTCAGTAGAACTTCCAGAAGAGTGGGTCTTTAAATGAACATGGACAAAACCAAGATCATGTTGAATGCCCATGTCACACCCACTTCTATCAAGATCGGAGACTCTACACTCGAAGTTGTAGACGATTATGTGTACCTGGGACAATCGGTCCAGTTAGGTAGGTCTAACTTCGAGAAAGAGGTCAATCGTCGAATCCGACTCAGCTGGGCAGCGTTCGGGAAGTTGCACGGTATCTTCTCGTCCAATCTACCGCAGTGTCTCAAGACGAAAGACTATGACCAGTGTGTGTTGCCAGTAATTACATACGGGACCGAAACATGGTCGCTCACAATGGGCCTCATCAGAAGGCTTAAAGTCACCCAAGGTTACCGACGTAGCCCGAAGAATTGTCATACTTAAGTGGCAGTGGGCAGGGCACATTGCTCGCAGAACGGATGGCCGATGGCGCCGAAAAGTTCTGGAATGGCGACCGCGAACCGGAAGGTGTTGCGTTGGAAGGTCTCCCACTAGGTGGACCGATGACCCGGTAAAGGTTGCGGGTATCCGCTGGATGCGAGTCGCATGGGACCGATCAATGTGGCGACACTTGGGGGAGGCCTAGAAATGATGATCTGCCTGTTTGAGGATTCCTTCCTATTTTCTGATTCTCCTTTAAACATGTCATCGGAGAAGCTTGGGGCTTAATAATAACAGCAGCACGGATCGACCTTCTAAAGTAAGCCACCGTTGCCGAAGTCAGTCCCGGCTCTCATTTGTAGATCTATATACAGTTAATAGTCGTGTGACCCGAAAGTCAAAACTATAGCCATTGGATACGTATTACCCAGTAACTGGAACGTGAAAGTCATATAGGCAGTCGCTCCATGCAAAAGCTGCATGGACCGACTTCAGCTGCATCCGGTTTGACTGGAATGCCTTCTTGTTACTTCTCTTTTACTCGTCATCACATCAGACATCTTCTTTCTTGCCATATCATCATTCATACAGTCCATCCATCATTTCGTGGAAGTCATCCCTAATATAGCTGGGAAAAAGCTATCCTTTTCCCAACTATTTTGGGGACTTCTTCAAAAGATAAAATATGATGATTTAATATTTCAATACCCATTAGCTTTCGCAAGTTACGTTAAAGATGAAATAGAGTATTCTCATATACGTGGTGTTGTCAAAAAATGCATTACGAATATTTACTTACCAACATGGGTGTACTATGTGCAGCTGCATCTTCATAGGCACTTGAACACAAGAGTATGGATGACTTATTGACTACGAATCGATCAATATAGATCGAAAGGTTTATTCTTAGCAGGGAACTGCACTGAAGTGTTCTCTTATATAAATGATGGTAGCTATTATTACCAGATAAGTTCATTATCAAATAATGCTTAAAACCTAAATATAATTTGCTTATTACATTCGTTTGAGAGGTTTATCCATCAGCTGTTTTTGATAGGTATACATAGGACAATTTTTAGCTTAAAGACGTTTAGGAACAGGATGGAAACTTCGTCATCTTCCGTTGAAAAGTGGAGATTTTCCAACAAGTCCGCTGTCGTGTCGGATGGACTTCTGCCCGATGGTTGATGTCCAGTTTCTGTAATGCACCGATAATATTCTGCTTGCGCGATGAAGGAGTTCGAGTGACGTCTTCTTAGCATGTCAATGGCAATCTAAACTGTTTCAGCCTGACGGGTTTTGCACTTTCAGTAGTGTTCATCAGCTGCTGTGATAAGCAAACAACAGGCAGGATCCGTTATTAAGTGACCGAAGTTATGAAGCGTAGTTCTTATGTGGCGTTGTAGCTTGTACCACAAGCTCTACGCTTGTAGAGCTTGTGGTACAAGCTCTATGCAAAATAAATGAGTAGTGTCCGGATTGACAGCTGTTCGATTACCATATTAAGTAATAAATATAAATTCAATGAAGTCATCATATTAAATATTATAAACAACCTGCATTTGTCAAAGAGAGCTGCTTAATCATTAGTTGCATAACTAAAGTAATAGAAACATAAATGTCAACATAATTTCTAATCAATGATGATGAGTTCGCCATCGGGAAGTCAAATATCAAAGCAATTAAAGTGGTTCCTTTCGTTAGGTTTGATTTATTTGATGACAAATTGAAACACTTTAATATTTAGACTTCACAATTTGTGACGCGATCTGATCTTGTTTGCGGGGTGAACCTGGCCAAAAATCGCATGGTAGAGAGGTTTGGGAGGAGAAAGGGGGGCCTTCACCCCCCAGTGGGACACTCAAGAAGAGGTTAACAAAAAAATATTGAACAGAATTCAAAAAGCGTAATTCTTTTGTCTTTTGATACGAAGAGCCGAGAGCCGTCTGCTGCTGGACAACAAGCCTCTCCCAAGCGGCACCACACCGCCACCGCGCAGTCTTGAGCTTTTCGCATTCAGCAGATTGCTGTGTTTTCACCAGATTTAGCAGTTCACACTTTTTTGCTTTGCCTCTAATGTGTGGGACATCTGGGACTCCCATATCCTTTCACTCTTCTCTCCGTGCGGTTTTCTTTGACCAATCACTCAAAAACGACTCTAAGTCGGCACGCCAGCGTTTCTAGGCCTCCTTCGGTGATGACGCCCGTCTTCTGGCACCCTCTATGTGGCGACTCTGGCCCATTGGTTCTGATGCATTCTACAGACATGACCCACCCAATCCCACTTCAACCTAGCCAGCCTTATTGCCCACATCAGCGATACCGGTTTTTGAGCAAATTGTGGTATAGCGAATTTTGTCGCTGAGCTTAATACCCAATACGCAGCAATAAGTAGCTAAGTAAAGTGAATTTGGGTACTTTGGATACTTTGGATATTGTTTACCCAGATAACTTATTAAATTAACAAAACAATAATGATACAGTAGATTTGCCAGTAAAACAGAAGTTTCCTGACAATAGTCACGCGCTGACCATGCTGGGCACACTTAAGTAAATTGTGTGCAATGCCAATACAAGGCTGTACTACAGAGCAAACATATTATTCTGCGGTTACACTTGCTTTTAATACAATTTGTGAAGCATTATTATGTGGATTTGTAGCGTTTTTATTGGTCCTTTGAATCATACTCTATTATTATATTGAAAACGTTAATTTCAGGAAATAACGTCAGTGCGTTTTATTGTTGTTGTAGTAAATCTAATGGGATTTCCTTAATTATACGTAAATAGAAAACGTAAATTAATAGCCAACTAGGTACTAAGTTGGGGTAGGTAGGGCGTGTTTTACCTAGACACTTTCATCGGTCTAGGAAAAGATTAAACGTGTCTGAAAGTTTATGACACAGGAAATCTAAGTTTTCTAGGGGCAATTTATGTAGTCAAAGTTTTAATAATCATTTATTGATGTCACTTATAAAAAAATTTGGTCCTGAATTTATTTTTCTCAAATTTAAGTTTAATAAGTAAGTTTACGCATAACAAATAGGAATCTTCCACTGAATTTTCCGAAAGTGTAAACAACCACCCTACAATTTTCCCGTCTATCATTGTCACCTTGAATGTTAGATTAACACATCCACAGTAAATAAACAATTAAGCCAAGGCAGCCATAAATTCAAGATAAAAATCTTCGCGCCCGAGGAAAATTCTAAACAAAACCAACTTTACATTATGCAAGTACACCACACCTTCGACAAAAGGACCAGTCCCGTAACACCCGACTAGATTGAAAATACTAGGCAAGGGAGTGAAGACCTAAGTTCTAAGATGCAGTTGAAATTGGTAGTGTTTTAGTATTATCATTTGCAGTGAAAGTCGGCAGCCGAAGGACGCTTGACGCGGCGCCATCAGTGCGCTGTCGACGCTCGACTCGAGAGCACGCGTTTCATGACGAACGAACTCGCGTGTGTTGTGCTACGATATTACGATACTGAATGGAATACGACCAAAAACAACTGATTTAAGTATGTCAGTCTTATTTTTGTTGTTGTCTTAAGTTTTTCCGAAAGTTTTTGTTGCTGTGATGTGTTGTGGTTTGAATTTAACGGTCGCCGTCGCGAATTTGCTGTCGGTAATGTGGCTTCAAGGCGTGCATATATTAGGCTTTCGGCAAGTTAATTTACCTTGACAGCCTACTTTTGGCATAAGATTTCAAGGAACTAAATATGCATGATCTTGTAAACGAAGATTTTTCAAGAGGCTCAATTTTACGTAGGTTGCACAACCAACAAAAAGAAGTCGCGAAAAGCGCGCGAATCGCAAAGTTTTCATTCGCTATCGGAAGATCCGCATTAATCGTACTAAGCTTTAATTAATTTTCTAAAGCACTTTTTGGTTTATCAACCGATAACAATTTATTTCCTTGTTTAATCTAAACATACCTACTTGATTTTGATCGATTGATTTTCTTTCTTCCCAATCTTCTATAATCATGATTATTTTTATTTATATTAGTTTACATACTTATTCTACTATTACATTATTTGTTTCGTCTACTGATATTACGTAGTCCTTCATCTTTCGTTGCTACCAACACAATAATTATTTTGTGTTGAAACTTTAATTACAGAAGTAATAAAAGCCCTTCCTTAGTTTTTGCTTTAAAACAAATATACCATTTTACGTATTAATGTAAAATGGTATATTTGTTTTAACTACTGTTGGTCTTGGTTTAAGGAACTAATAAAATACACATAAGGCTTCATAGTAATAAAGACCTTTGCCGTTTGCCATTAACTGAAGCTGTTCATTAATTAACGTAACTCCATAATAGATCAATATTAATTATAACAAGGCAACTCAGTTGGTTGTCATAATTAAAATCAAGTAGGTACATAAAATAGAAGGAAATACGGAAAAACCAAAAATCTAAAAATGGAAGGAAATCAAGATCATACGATGAACTTATCAAACGATTTCAATGTTCAATTAATTATAAAAATCAAAGATATCAAACAGTTACTAGATACTGCTGTCCGCTACTGATAGAAATCTTACATTTAAATTCAATAACAAATGCACTCTCAGTAACTACTCCACTATTATCTAAGGTACTCAACTAAAATGAGCTGCAATTACAGCCATTACACATCAAAGAGAACTACTCTATAACTAGACTCTACATTGTCTATGCATTCAGCAAACATAAGAACGAAACGACGTGGGATTTTGGTCAAGGGCAAGCAATGAGGCCAATGGATACAATAAGGGCAGAGACCATATTTCTAATGATCTACTAGCAGAACATAAGTATAATATAACTGCTAAAGCATAAGAATAATCAGCCTCTGACGTTGCTACTGCTAAGACACAAACTCTTTTGAGGGAGATGATCATCATACACCACGCGAACCCAGTGCGGATTTGTGGATGTCCCAGTGCCTTCAATTTTATTGATTCTAGGGCATGTCGGTATCCCCATAGTATATTCCATCAACATTTTGAAAACATTACAGAACAAAGTGATGAACGATGAAATAGTGAAACGATATAGGTAGTGCTAGTAATAAATCACCAAGATAATGCAGTGACAGATTAAAAACGGCAATGAAACCAATGCTACCTGTATTTAAAATTTATTTTCGCCTCTAAGGACGTACTAAATGATTACTACCTGAAATAAAGACAAGGGCGCTAATTTGTTGCAAAAGTTGATAAACATGTTAAATTGTAATGTAAAACACAAATTGTACATTTTCGTATATTGACCTTTGTCAAAGTAGTATAATTATGTTTGTGAAGTAAAGAAAAATAACAAAATAGTGACTATAGTTGGTGCCAGTTAAGATCGTAATAGCGGTCATTGCCCTTTTCCTAATATCTCTTCGTACGAACCAAAACAAATAAACCAAGTATCATTTTTCATTAGAAAAAATGTTGAAGATCACGATAGATGACGATTCCAGACTTGAACAGGCTTATTTTTGGATTTCAAAGTTAAGAACTTTCATAAATGTAGGTGGATCAATGACCTCTTTTGTGATCTTAACTGGCACCAACTATAACAATAAATCAAGGATTATGGTAAAACTGAATGGATTAATTAATTCTAATGATTCGATTATTTCTCTAATCAATGATAAAATAACGATTAGAGCAAAGATTTAGGTTCTGGATAGATTAAAATGTAATAAGGATTGAAAAATTAACATTTTACAAAAAAGCTCTTTATAATTTCTCTTAATCAGTTTAGTGACTTTAGAAGCAGTCGATGTCGATCTTGTTGTTTATAAGTACAAAAAGTAAATTATTTCCCTTACACAAGAATATTACGAACAATATCTTATATCGTGATGCCATCATCTTCATCATCATTAATAACATTTTCAATCAATCTTCTTTCTTTCTTTACAATCTTTCCATTAATAACCCTTTCTTTTCTGGCATCATTTCTCCCGGCCCTATGCTAATCTCATCCTCCCTGTAATTATAATTTGCAATATTCTTTGTTAGACCTCCCACATTCCTTCCAATAACTCGTTCCTTACTTTTGCATACCCTTTTTTATTCCAGAACAAGTTTTGTTGCATTTTTTTTTAGCCTGCTGTTATTTACATCATCTTTAGGTTTGAGCGTATTCAATGTCGGTGATTAGCGATGTGTGAGTGCCCTTTGATGTGGTCTCATTACCCGTATATGCAAGTTTTTTGTAATTTTAAATAATGTCTGTTGCAGTCAGTATTGTATCACTATAGGCACTTAACAAAGGCACTCCATGTTTTCAAAATTGCATGTGAATTCTAAAACAAAATCGCAATATTGTTATGTAAGAATGAAATTCCTCAGGGTCCTACAATAAGCCCCATTATTATTAAAACAATTTGCTGCTGGAACAGTAACGTAAGCAGATATGATATTAATCATCGAGAAGTTATCTATTTAACAACGTTAATTAGACATAGAATTGAAATTTTCTATCTGTTAACGCTTGTAAAATACTTTGAAAGTTATAAACAATGCTCATAACAACAGAACGGTTTTAAAATTTACCTTGACACAAACTCTTAGTCAATAATACTCCGGTCATTTTGTCACAAAAACCATTAAAATACAAACATTAAAAACTCTCTAAATACCAGTAATAGATTTATAACATTACAACAGTGAGAAAGTAAAAATTAAAGATGTCAACTTTCTTTTACATAACAATAATATATCTGATAATACATTTAGAGACCTGTTAACCCTAAAACTATATCCGATTTGTGTAAAAAACAAGGTATTAATGAATTATTCATAGGCCCTTCGAGGTATCGGGAGCATCCGATGGTTAGATGAGAACTCGACTAAAATAAGATGACTATCTCTCAGGAGCAGTGACCAGCGTTTGATTGCCTTTTCAAATTGGTTAGGTTGCTCCAAACAAGTTTTGTAACCGTGTTCCGAGATGTCACAGCTGAGGGTCACCTAGTCGACGTACTGTTCGTGTTTGATTTTGGTTGATTGTATTTATTTATCGACTAGCTCTTTTCCCTTTTGGGATTAGTGGAACTGTCAGCTGTGCCCAATAAGAGAGGCGGCAATCAACTTTGAAAGTATTAAGAAAACTGACTCGTTCAGCCCTCAAGCTATGTCAATTTTCATTTATTGACTGACCTTAAACGATTGATTCTATAACTCAGCAGGTTTTCCTATTAGGTCAGTATCTCCAATCGGGTGTAATAGTACCATCGCCAAAAAGTTCTCAAGTTTAATTTGCATGTGAACACAGTCTATATAACCAAACTATACATAATATGATGTAAATCATATTATGTATGATATGACAAAATCAATTGCGAATAACCAAGCAGTATTTTTTCTAAGAAACTATAAATCGCGACTGCCAACCTATCGGCAGGATCATATTAAAATAATGATTTTATAGATCAACGCTCTTACAATAATAAGTGTGGGTGTTATTATATTTCGTGATAAAATATGATAATCTAGATAACACAATCATAAATGTCATAACATATTCCTTAAGTGGTGTAGCACGGAATAATTTAAATGATGTTTATCATATAGCCCGGGTTAAACCTATTCTAAATGAATTTGATACACGGGAAGGAAATAACGAAGACAGAAATATAAGTGGCGTTTAAAAAGTAATAGGATTCCAAGAGTTTGGGGTGGGAATATTAGAATTCAACATGGAGTGTGCTTCCAAGGTTAAGATTCGTGCGAATTAGACGCAAGAAGACGATAGTAGCATCTTTAGTATCGAGAAATTCACTAACCTTATGAGTCTTACGAAATTAACCCGAAACGGGTGATTATTAATTCTCTCACTGATTGTAGAAGGATTGTAAACCTTGCCAAATGGTAATAACAGCAGTCGTAAAACGCTTCGTCTGAACAAGTTCTTACATTGAATTTAGTAAGACGGGTAACTTAATAAGTTCTGTGGGTAGTGGATAAGCCAGTCCGATACTATTTCTACACTATTGCAAATTATTTAAATCCGTGTTATTTCTGTACTGGCCAAAGTTCCAGACAAATATTCAGATAGAAATCTTTTGGTATCAACGACTTCCTACACCTTATCTAGTATCTAGGCGAAAATAAGTTTACAAATATTGGTTCTCCGAAGTTTATCTATGTAGACGCGATTTTTGTTTGTAAACCACGATGATAGAAGGTGGTTTATATGATAACGGGTGGAAACATTCAATACTTGGTTTAATATTCACAATAATTGTAAATACCTATAATTTTAAATATTGGGCATATACGTATATCCATTATTTTGTATTTGTCTATACTTATGATACTCCAATTCTATCAAAAACATTTTCTTTTGCATTGTCGTCCTTTTCGTTGGCTGTAATATTTGCAACTTCAATTTTGTCAAAGCTTCTAGCGTATTCAATAACATCACAACCAGTTTTTTCATTCATAACACTGCTAGTGTTCTTGTCAAGTGCGTTAAACACATTGTATTCATGATTAATAATGCATTTTATACGCCAAGCCCCAGTAAACATAACAAAAGATTGTAGCAATTACATAATTACGCCTACAAGATAATGTTTTATCTTAGATATGTTCATATTACGCCCCGTATCTCGTGTTTTATCTAGTTTTCTACATCTTAATAATCCATTATTTACTTATTATCTGATATTTACTGGACCGGCCCACTTTGTATTGTTGCGTTGGATTCTGTTTTTATTTTAAAACAGATTGTTACTTTATTACTTAAAGTCTCTGTAAAGTGACCAAATGTGGGTGTACTTCAGTTGCAACCCGTGGCTTACAGACATGCTGTTGTTGTTTCTGAGTTTGTCCATTTTGTTTGTATTTTATCATTATATATGCACGTGCTCCCGATTATCTAAAGACTAATTTCAAAGTGGTGGGCAGTTTTCATAGTCGTAACCATCGTGCTTCATAGAATCTACTTCTCCAAATTCCTTCACACCGTACAGGCTTTATGTCAAATTCTTACGCTATCTCTACTATAAAGCTCTGGAACGCGCTACCTTTTGGCATTAAAAGGCTGAAAGTAAATTCACTTTCAAAAGAAAAGTTCGTAACTATTATTTAAGTCAGACTAACGGGGGCATGTTGGAGCGCTGGATCAACACATAGCAGCAACTGGCAATCAGTTATTTTGTATTTAATGTTTCCATGTTCAGTTTTTTTTGTTCATGTGTCATCTGCTGTCTTTTGTAGTCACTTGTCTGTAAAAATCCGTCTAAATAACACCAAATATATTTTATTTTATTTGCATCGAGTATTCTTGCAATTTTCATGAAGCAAATCCCTTATATTCCCGCACATGAATAGCTCTCAAATCAAAGTCTAGTCATAATAATAATTATTAGTTTACTCGCTATTTTATTTTAATTTTTTGGAATTTTATAGAATATCTATTAGTTTATTTTATGTGTATATGTGTATTAGTATCAATATAAGTATATACATTCTCGTTAACAAGAAGTTAGTTTTTTAGACATTATTTTGTACCCTATCCAAAGGTTGACTGGTAGAGAATGCCTTGTGGCATTAAGTCCGCCTATGTACTACTCTTGTACATGAAGTTTAAATAAATATATTGTCTGTACAAATTATATTTTTCTCGTACCAGTACATGTTTCGCTCTCATCTGGTCCTTTGGAGTACCTACTGTAGCTTGTGCTACAAATATCAAGACTTAAAATTCTGTGCATGCTCTCAGTCAGTATTGTAATCTAAATTAATAATGACAAATACACTATGTATCAGATATCTAATTAAGTCCATTGAACCGTCAACATTCTAAAACTGCATTTAAACTAGAATATCCGCAGCAACAAACAGATTGTTGTTTTGAACGTACGCCTAGTTAAAATTCCAAACTGAATTAGAATACATGGAAAGCCGGAAAATGGCCGAAATTAAATAAAAGACAGACATTTCGGTCGCGAAGTCTCTGCCACTTCCTTGTCAGGAAATAGATCAAAGATAAAGTATTCAGCAAGAGATTAATTTTCACCATAATTATGCTTAATAACTTTGTAATAACTGCACCTATTTACGTTCAGTTTCGTAATACTGTGGCGCCATCTTATGGCACTTTATGGCGTGTTGTTACGTTTTAGTGCCTTTGATGTTCGTCAGTTTTTTATGGGTTTCGGTAGCATTCCTTTGGGTATGTTTTTGTCGTTATTTTACTAGGCTGTGTCAAGTCAAGTGATTTGAAATAAGCCAATTTGATTTATGGCGCTTCTTCCGCGAATATGATGGCGCCCATGTGTTCAATTCTATAAAACATGGCGTTGATTAATAATGTTTAACATGGTTATGAATAAAAAAAAGGTTTTGTTTCACTTCAACTGCCAGTCATTCCAGTTTTTTTCTAAATTCAAACAATGGTTTGTTCTAAAAAACGTTGTGTTTAATTTGCGAAGAAAAAAGTTAACAACGGCTTTTCTAACCATAGACAAGCTTAAATAGCCGATTGGTATTTGAAACACATAAAAAAACATAACACTTTAAGCTTTTAAAGGTATGGGGACTAATTAATCCCCCTAATTCTGTCCGCGTCACGGGTTCACCCAATTTCGCGGCATAACTGTTTCTATTTTAAAATGGCGGTCTGACACGAACTTCCTGGATTCAAGATGGCGACGATTCAACTGTCACACACAATTAACAACCGATTTTAATCTCTAGTCCGTTATCGTAGGACGCTGTTCGAATAAAAATGCTTTCGGAATGAAAATTTAAGTATAATTTAACTGTCTAGAAGAGTTAAAAATAAATTATGAAGGAATGGGTCGTAAGGGAAGTGGTATGATGGAATCCATATTGCATTGCAGTTTGGGTTTTTATAATTAAGTGTTTTTTATGCTGTGTCACATACATTTTTGATGATGTTATCGTATTTGGTTGAATAACTTATACAATGTAGATTTCCATACAAAACGTTTGCAGCTTCAGAATTTTTGAAAAAATTGTGTGCCATCTCCCTTCAGCAAATTGTTAAGCAAATTAATTGGTTCAATATACAGATTAGATAAGTTGGTTAATTTCCGCGATTCTACAGACTACAGAGATTGAATCTTAAAAGTTTTCAAAGTAATTAATGATTGCTTAATACAGTAGCTGATAACTCTATCAATAAAGCTGTCGATGTTGCCATAGATATCGAGTCATTGTTTATAAGATTTATTACTAAACAAACCCTACTTTAGTATGAAACAAAACGTACATTAATTTGTAAAATCGACCGATTAAATTTAAAAATATTAGTTTAGCAAGATTTTAAGTAAATTTATAGAATACTCTGTTTTCTGTGCACCAAACCTATATTTACTTAGTTTTGAGATTTCATTTATGTCTTTGGGTGATGCTAATAATGTGCTTATCATAAAAAAATAAGTTGGAAAAAAGAAGGATGGTTGTAGGCATCAAATTCCACTTCACCTAAACAGCTGATTATTAGAACACTTTCATTCCAGACAAAACAAACCGATGTTTTCAAGTGAAAACCCCTCTAACAATTCTGCTTCAAACTCTATTCTTCTTCAACATAAGGTTGAATTTGCATAACAATTTGGCTCCTTATGTCATTGGCATGGACAGCAGTGGCAGTGGTTGACACCTGATTGGAATGAATAATGCGGGTCTTGAATGACGGTTCGACGTATTGATGTAATAAAATGGAGGCATTGTTCTGAGTAGTCCGGGAGACCGGCTGTGTTAATATTTGCTTTATGTTTATCGGAAAACAGTATTAATTTTCCAGGAAATGCAAGTAGATATAAAAGCCTTGTAAGTGCATAATTTATGGGAACTTATAGCGAACTGAGACTTAGTTAGGTCGCGTTCGATTCTCAGGTCAAGAAAATTGTTTAATACAGTTTTTCCAATTTCTCAGTGTCTCTGCCACACTATTCCCATACCACTGTAACTCCTGAAAGCCAGAATCAACAGTGGCGATCACCAGAAACGCGCCGAGACAATTAAGCTCGACGAAGTCTCAGAGAAACAATTTAACTGTCTTGGATCCCACAACGAAATTAATCAGAATAGTATAGCGGAGGAGTAATAGGAAAAGTGGCAGCCACAGAGTCTAGATTCGTCTTTTTTTGTGTCCCTCATGCTCAACAGTCCCGCTGGCTACCACTAGACCAACGTAGCAGTATGTACATTTAGTAGAAAATATTCATAGTTACCATACATTGCATAATTATTATCACGCATGAATTTATTACTTATTAAACTAAGCACGATCTAAGTGTTAGTGTAGATCCAACAGTTTTAAAATCATTGTGATTGTGAAATGGGCATAATAAACATACCGACATTTGTGAACTTACTTAATCATAATCACGCTTCCGTTTCAGTTTAAATGAATGGCCGGATGTAAAAAGTAACGCGTGTTCATAAATTCAAAGTGTTCATCATAACATATTGCTGAATTCAATGGAAGTTGACTCACATTTCATAAACTATTTATTACATGCTAGCTTAGCCATCACTGCATTATTATTATACTAAGTTACTATACCATCACGCTATTACATGGGGCTGGAAAACATGACTGTCGAAATGTGGGTGTACTACTGTACCTATCTATACTAATATTATAAAGAGGTAACATTTGTTTGTAAGTTTGTATGTAGGGGGTAATCTCCGGAAGTAATGAAAAAATTTCAAAAATTCTTTCACCATTAGAAAGCTACATTCACCCTAAGTAACATTGGCTATATTTTATTCCCGTACTTCCACGAGAACGGGAACTACGCGGGTGAAACCACGTGACGTCCGCTAGTTATTATTATTCTTAGAAGGTTAGGCATGATGTTATGAGTACTATACCTACCATCACCGTCTGCTTCTTTAGACAGTTGTGTTTGCATCTAAAACCAAATCGTTTTTGAACAACTTATAGTCTTTTGAGTCAGGCTTAGAAATCATAACATCACGCCTGTACTTTCATGAAGGGTTAACTGGCAGGGCAACTGTGCCTGAAGAACATCAAATTTTCGACAGTTATGTCAACAAACATTACTTGTAAGTTTGTATTTTTTACATTGTGAAACTAGCTTCAATTAATCCATTAGCGATAAGTTATTAGGACTACCGCTAATTACTAGCAATAATAAAACTAATAACATCCGGTAAATTATAGAAATTAGGTAACATTTTCAATCATAATAATAATATTAAAACATTTTACAAATGTTAAGGCCGTCTCCTCGACTATAGTGGAAGTAACTTTAACAATGCTTTGTCAGACAATGTCAGCGTCTCGTTGATTGATGTTATGGCACCGACAGGCAGACAGATTTGCTTATATTTTGATCTTTCCTGGTCGATTTTGAGACCGAATTCTTTTGGGATTAGATCAGTGTTTGATGATTTGGGTTTTATGTTAACAAAGAAGCTTTAAAAACATACGTCTTGTTGCTATCGGCTTAAAATATACTGGTACATACAGGGTGTAACAGACCTCATCACGAAGCCGTCAACCAAGCATTCTGTACATCAAACTAAGTAACTTTACGAAAAAAATATTACTGGGAAACGACTTTTTTTTGGGGTGAAAAATCTTGTTTTGTGGTAGAACTCAATGTAATGCACTCTAAACATTATGCTAATGGATGGATTGAATAGTACGGGGGTCCGTGGAAAAAACTTTCCAAAAAGTTGGAACTTTGACCCCTAATATCTCCGTAACTAGAAGGTTCCCAGGTATGGTGTAGAACAAAAAAATTATCGCAATGATGGGAAGAACAAGTGCCTTTCGGCTTCGTTAAGAGGTGTTTGCACCCTTTATTTTAAACAATTCCCTCGACTTCCCATTTGACTACCTCGTTGGTATAGTGGTCGTAAGCGCGACTGTTCAAAATGAGGTCCTGGGTTCGATTCCCAGGTCGGGAAAAATGTTATTGGGTTTTTCCATCAGGAATTTCTCAGTAGCAGCCACGGAGTCTGGATTTGTGCCCGGTTGATGGCAATAGGCTCGGAACACATGGAACTTAAACAAACCTGGTGAAATGTAGGTGTACTATAATAGGTATACCTCTGCTTAATCCTTCGCGGATTACAGGCGTGATGTTATGTTAAATAATAAATAAATAATAATAAATAAATAAATAATAAATATTGCTTGGCATTACACACAGCGCCATCTAGTGCCACACTAAGCAACGAGGCTTGTGTCGTGGACACCAGATAGTTGATATACTACATAGATACTTTTTGTTTGTAAATACATACTTATTATCCATATAAACATCCATGACTCGGAAACAAATGTCCATGCTCATCACACAAACATTTGCTCCGACCGGGATTCGCACCCGGGACCCTAAGAACGTAAGGTAGCCTCACTACCGCTGCGCCAATCGGGTCGTCAAATAAATAAGTCTACGTGTTATACATAATCAGTCTACTTATAATAATGCTGTGAGTCAGCCCTCCTCTTTGTAAGAACGACGGGGTCTAAATAGGCTTGTGTCCTGAAAAAATCCTGAAATATTTGACACATATTTTTTCTTTTGTTACGTAAACCAAATTTGACGAAGATACGACGTTTTGAAAATTCTCAATACGTAACGCCGTGCTTTAATTTTTAGTGCGTTGTGACGTCACGAGGGACTCCCGAGTTTTGATGCGTTTTATCTTTGTCAATATTCATTGATTTACAAAAACAAAAAATACGTGTCCATTATTTTCCAATACTCTGACGGAATAAATAGATTTGCAATTTATTGATGGTGGAAACTAGCCTATTCCTCACGTGGCCCTAGTGTGTCTTCGTGGACGTCTAATAATTTGGATCTTGAATACCTGTGCCAGTTTCCGGCATTGCTGTAAAGCATATACCAACTCTTTTCCACTCAGGAGGATCTCGTGACCACATAATAACAGCCACTCGGATCAATCTTCAGGTTAAGCCGCGCTTGCCTAGGTTGGTCTGTGGATGGGTGACCACCATGATGAGTGATGAGTTTACTCCGTGCCTCAGAAAGCACGTTAAGCCGTTGGTCCCGGCTGTCAATTCTAGATCTTTGACAGTCGTAACAGCTACAGAGGCCAGAAAGTCTGACAACCAGTCTTACCAAGGGGTATCGTATTATCCAGTACTAACTGGGTTGTGGAGGTCAGATAGGCAGTCGCTCCATGTAAAATACTGGTATTCAGCTGCATCCGCTTAGACTGGAAGCCGACCCCAACATTGTTGGGAAAAGGCTAGGCAGATGATGATTATCATCGACAGACATCAAGTTCCGGTCCATCACAAACTGGCAATACTGTATAAAGGGTGTAAAATACGTCTTAACGAAGCCGAAAGGCACTTGTTCTCCCCTTCATTGCGATTATTTTTTTGTTCTACACCATACCTGGGAACCTTCTAGTTACGGAGATATTGGGGGTCAAAGATCCAACTTTTTCACACTTTTTTTTTTTAATACAAGTTTTTAATGTAAGATTTTTACTTGAAACACCTCCACGACCTCCGTACTATTCAATCCATCCATCAGCACAATGTTTTGAGTGCGATACATTGAGTTCTACCACAAAACATGATTTTTCACCCAAAAAAAAAGTCGTTTCCCAGCAATAATTGTTGTGTAAAGTTACTTAGTTTGATGTACAGAATGCTTGGTTGACGGCTTCGTGATGAGGTCTTTTACACCCTGTATAATAATAGCAATTTCCCCTTCACACATCCATTCTAGATTTACATTCAGCAAGAACGTTCGCGACGGCTATGAGACCTAATAAATCTTAAATTCACCAATCACGCATCCGGTCCAGCTACTAATAGAGATATCAAACATAATGATAATGTTCCACTAATTCAATTTTATAATTAAGTAGTTCTTCACGCCATTCGCTGAGTTAATTAATCACCGTTAGAAATCGGTGATTAAGTTTATGATCGATGTGGTGGTGATTAACTTGTTGACTTCACAGATGCCGATGTTTTTGGTAATGTTAGGCTGAGTGTTCATATGGTTGATCTTAATTTCTGGGCTAGAAAATTTCGATGAGTAAATGTTACTTACTTAAATTTAGACAAAAATTGACTTATTGCAGTGTTATTTTCACTAAGGTTGTTTTTATGCCACTGGCATGCATTTTCCCCAATGTTTTGTGACTGTGTTATGCTCAATGAAGCACTGTATGCTTCAATTAAATTAAATTTGTTATAGTTTCCTCTCTAAACGCTGGGAGCTTATTTGTATATTTCCATTAACCAACCCCATGACTAGACCGTTCCAAAGATACATAACAATGCAGTCACTCAGAAACTTTCCACATGCATTCCTAAATTTAATACAAAAACAATAACGCTCAATCTTTCTACTGCAAGATTATGTGCGCTATCGATCAGTTAAGTTACTCGTTCACCTTAATCTGGTAGTGGTAGTGGGCCCACCACGCATGCCCCTCCCCCGTTTTATACATTTCAACGGTGAAGTAGAATTTCAATATTTAATGTTAACAGACTTCTGTTTTAAGAAATGAAATCAATTATCGTTTAAATGTGCACACATTTACGAGATAGGTGTTACTAAACAATGTTGTTGTCATCTTTGTGTCTTACAGCAAGTTACCTTTTACCCGTAACAATGCTTTCTTATTACAAAAAAAATGTGATTTGTATGGCTCCTGCAATCTTTAATAAAATACCTGACCAAATTAAAAGCTTACCGTTGCAAAAATTTAAAAAACGTTTCACAGAATTACTTGTAGATAAGTGCTATTATTCTGTGCAGGATTTCTTAAATGATATTTTTTTGTAGTATCCTTATTATGCTCTGTTATGTATTTACATTTACATGCTAGACTAAGGCAGAATGTACATGGATCCTATTATGTATATTTAATTCAACAACTTATTTTTATTACCTGCATTCTAAGCAAATAAAGATTCTATTACAAAACTTGCTGGTGGCTCTGGTCTTTCTCATTTCTAGTGTGCCTACCTCTTTATTGTCAACATCCGTCACACACAACTCCTAAAAACATAATCAGCGTCAGTGAAAGTGTAGCGTGACTTACCGACGCTACTTCAAATGAATCACTTTCTTCTTCACAATAGATTCCAAATTAACTACTTAATGAGGTTCTCAAAGAAGCCGGATCAGCTCTGAAGGCTGTTGGTTTGAAGAAGGAATGCTGTTTATTGATTTAAATACCTCTCTGTGCGTATTAGCAAAGATATAAAGCCAGACAGCCAGACAGCCAGATTGACTGCAAAGGATGAGATGGTCCCATTCGAAGCAATTTTATAATTCAACAGAACGAGATTAGAGCGCCAAATCTACTATTTAAAATTTTTAGTCATTATGGCAACCATACAAAGACAACGCTATAACCATTGCCAAAAGCTTCGTAGAACGAAAAAAAAAACATGAATTGGCGTGTTTCACTCGAAATATCAAAATAATAGAAGATTGTCGAACAATCTTACCTACGTCAGACCCGTGATACGCCATCGGAAAATTATAATGACGCCTTACAATCAGAAGACAACCAACATTGTCGTTGGACATGGTGGCCATTCTACTTCAATGTCATCTTGACTTAAGCCTAAGTAGCACAGCTCCTAGTTAAAGAATTTATCTCTGAAAAAGTGACAGCACAGCTAGCTATTTCTGCTTTCAGACAGCATTCCTCACTTTTGATAAGTTGGATGCCAGTGTTAGTACTGTCTTCTCATCATTGCTCAATGGTGACAATCTTATCGCAATTAATTGACACTTTAACCACGTCCTAAACAGACGAGACAAGGTATCGCAATAATTAAAGGTTACTACTACTGTAAAACATCATCTGGGCAAACTGCCAATGCCATTACTTATTTGAATAAAAGATAAAATCGAAAGGTGATGCCCTAAATCTGTAGACTTGCTTCGCATGAACGGAATCATAATATCAGTGGACATTACACCTCATCAGTCATTACCATTTGCCTCATTAATCTGGTTGCAAACACTACTGCTGACCGGTCTTGGCTTCGATTCTCAGGTCTGACAAAGTGTTATTGGGCTTTACATTAAGCTTTTTCAGTAGCAGCCCAGAGCCTGGAGCCTATATAAATAGAGCTTGTGGTTTTGTGTCCAATTCATGGCACTAGGCTCGCCCGCTATTACATTTCTTTTTGCTAGCCCGTTAAGTGTCCCACTGCTGGCCTCCCTTTTCTCTTTTCAATCCTTTCTATCTTATGGCGATCTCTGGCCATGGTCGCCCTGCAAACAAGATCGTCACACCACCTTTGCTGTGGTCACTATTAGATGGGACCTTAAAATCATAACTGGCAAACCGGTAAAGTGTAGGCACACCTCTGCTCTTCAAAAATACAGGCCTCTTGTTATTCAGCCATCACGCGATAACTAACGAGATTGTTCTTCACCAGACACATTCTGACCTAGGTATTTTCTTCGTGTCCGCGTTGATTGATCAGTCAATCAGACCACGTACTCATTAACACCTTAATGAGCATTTCCTTAATCAGTGACATCCGTGGCTAGTTAATGTGTTTAATTAAACACTAGTACATTGTCATGGTCTTTTCGTAAGGATAATAGTTCAATCAAGTTAGCTATTTGTGTCCATTGTGTCCATGTTTTATGTCCATTTCTTTTATATGACCTACCGTTCAGTATATATTGCACTTCTCTGTCATAATCTTATAATAATTATGTCATTCATAACGTTACGCCGTCATTCATCATTTTATTCACCCCAGTTTTTTGTCAAAAGGTGATCGGCTATCGCTTCATTCAAACTCATAGTGTCCCTTGCAACATTCTTTGATTCACGGTCTCCTTTAACTTCAAGACAGATATGACTAGCTTCTTCATTGTGTTCTTATCTTCTCGAGCTTACACTAGATTTTCCAACTCCAAAAGGTTAGCTTAAAAATACTTCTTTGCAAACTAAAGCTCCTTGACAATTTTCTCACATCAAAAAACCTAGAATATAACCCCGACTTTATCATTTCGTCCCTTTTAAAACACATCGCTAGTAATAAAACCATATTCTTCCATGGAGCTGCTACCATCATCACTTGCCACTTCCACCTCTCCAACCTTTGACACACGGTCTACAATCGCCTGTATATGACTGGATGCTGTATATGGAGCTCGACCGTGAGTGTGCCTGTGACTAATCGGCCGAGGTTCAACCGACCTTACTGGCTCAGCGCTCAGCTGGACAACTATTAAATAATTTTGTGCCCGATGCGAAGTAAATGTTAAGTTTTTGTTGTTTTGAATGACGATTGAGTCCTTTTGTGTGTGGGTATGATAATAATATTTAGGATAAAATTAAAGAATAAACAACGATGTTGATGCTTCATCATGTCTGAAATATAATTTGTATAATGCTTCTCTGTGTCGGTAGTTTAGTACATACCAAAAAAGGTTTACGAAACAATCTGTATGGAGGGTTAACTTAGAGTAGCTTCGCCAGAAAAACTGAAGCCTTTAATTGGGAATTATTATTGTGATAGGAAACAGCCGGAAAAGAGAATGACTAAGCTTTAGTGTTTTGTGTGCCTATCGCAGCGAAAGGTATAAAGCTTTTCATGGATTGTTTGTATCCTTAGGTAACCCTTAAACTTTCCGAACACCTAGGTAAATCTCTTGTCATTCCGTAATATTATGTGATGGAACTCCTTATGTTGTGTTAAAATCAAAGAGACCCTCTCTTTGATTTTAACACAACATAAGGAGTTCCAAGATTCCGTTGAATTCGGTCAAACTGGAAGCCGACCTCAACATGTTTGGGAAAAGGCTAGGCAGCTGATGATGAATCACAGTTGCTATCAGCCACTTATTCTTCAAGATCCTTCAGCACATAGTTGGCAAGGTGTCCCAGTTACCAACCGTGCTGACGTCACAGAAGGTACCTGCTCGTCATCGCGATGTACAAGCACCACAATACCTGCCGTGTGTTGAATAATACATACATTATCGAAATATTTCTATTGTATTGTTATCAATTGATTATACATTATGTTCTTGCTGTGTGTTTCAATGATGACTTATTGATTTCATTCTAACAAGTGTAACCAGAGTTTAATCGTGAAAATTAGCTTTCTATTCGTTTTATTTCTTAACGAAAATTCTAGTAATGGCAGATAGTTTTTACAGTAAAGTTTAACTTCTATTTGTGTCTAAATCGCAGTCTTTTTTTAAAACTACAGATGATATTTCGTCAGAAGTTAAGCTCCTTATTTTTTACGCCGCAGTACCATCAGGAAAACTCAACGTGTAATCAAACTTTATGGAATTTTATGAAACTGAACAGGATAAACTTTAAATTACGAAAGCAGTTGTCTTTGAGTATCGTAAGTACACAGACTATTATTATGTAATCGTATATTTGTATCTCTTATTAAATGCCACACAATGAATAATATGTAAACTTACCTACAACTAAAACAAAGGTTCCACAATCAATTACCTATAATAACTTAATTCCCATACATACATACCTACACCATGGAACCTTGAATCACTATAGGTAACCAATACCCACAGCCAATACTCCATGATCGATGGTACGATTGATACGCCATCTAATTGGCGTATGGCGTGCGTCTAATATGGCCTATCATACATAATATAGTGTTTTAACCTGGTAGCTTGACGCGATAAAATAGAAACAACTTCTAGGTTTTTTAATAATATCAGTATAAAACGTCTAAGGTCAAAGATATTATTTCAATAAGATCGATAAAAGGCACTTTTTAAATGTCATAATTTACAAGGGAATTGATTCTACCTAGTTGATCTAAGTTGTTTTATGAGGAAAAGCTAGACTCGGTCCGGGGAATATCACATCCATCCACCAAGCAGCATGACTGTATCATCACTGTCCACTGTTGGACATAGGCCTCCTCAATCGCACGCCACTCAACTTGATTTTCAGCAACTCACATTCAGTTGCTACCAGCCACCCTACGAAGATCGCCTGTGTAAGTGGAGATTCAAGTGAAGAGGAAATGTTGATTCTATTGATGATGCGATAGACTTAAGAAAAGCAGAGCTTTATATTTTCAACCGACGAATAAATCACAAAAAAATAATTAACTCCTCTTTTTTCTTTAAAAACTAATCCCATTAATCATCTCAACCGTGAGCAAAGCCACGGGCAACACGTAACCAACGGTGTTAAAATAAAATATTGCCACTATAAAAAAATCAACACTTTCCACTATATTATTTGTCTTAGAAAACTGTTCATTTATATGGTAATTTTTATGGTAAACATGCCATATTTATGGTGCTGGTTAACGAGAGGTCACGCTAACGAATTTAGGTATGTTTGTGTGTTTGTCATGACTGTTTCTGGTAAGGAGGGCGCTAAATACCGGTGTTTATGTTGGTAGCTTGTTGAGCTATATTTTCGTTTTCTTTTGAGTAACTGGGACATCTTTTGGGCCTGGTTGTCAACATCTTAGAGGTGGAACACTGATGTTGCCACTTTTCGAGTTAGCAAGGTTGATCTAATTAAGCAGAAGCCCTAACGAAGTTTTTTAAGTATCTAATAATATCTCGTAATTGATCATTTGGTTCGTGGAAAAACAATAACCTTTACGTAGATTGATAAGTAGATCTGTGAGAACCAAGTTTCAAGTTCTGCTGTCTTTAGCCAATCTGTAAATTGATGGCCATTTACTCTTTTGCGACATGTTGCAAAGACTTGACACACAGTATAAACATAGTGCTTAATACCTAGGCAGCTTTGGCATTTAATTTAGTGCCTGCCTATTCTTAAGTTAAATTGCTTTCCTTACCAAACGGACCATACCAATCCAATAGCACCTAATTATCATAAAATAAAACATTACAATTTCAAATAACTCCGTCCATCCGCGGCGCAGACTCGGAACCTGCCGCTGGCGACACCGCGACACTCGCTGGCCAAGGTGACGCGTGGGCACGCCGCACCTACCACTACTTGTACCAACGAGCGTCGGGCGGCTGCGTCCACATACTTTCCGGTTACCGGCTTAGATTTGATGGAAATGTTTCTTTTATTGGTTCGTCTTTTTGGTGGCCTAGCTTGGAATTAGAACAGTAGTGACTGACAATACTTGATACTTGTGTAATTATAAGGCTCTTCTTTCTCTTGTCGACATGAACTAGTCTTCAATTGCTATACTGGACTGGTAAGGTAGCAGGATTTAAGTTTGTTTTAGTTTTACCGAAAGCTGTTTTTTTTTAAACAATAAAAAAATACATTATAAATTAAATTTTTCGTGAAATTAAATCGCGAAAATTTTAATTTATAATATATTTAATAAAGGCATAAGTTCGATGATCGAGTTTATGGCTTGCAGTTCCAGAATGACCTAAAATTAACCGTGTATACGCAGTTTCTACTCCTTAGTTCGGGGGTCAACACCACATTGTTGTAATTATCAGGTTTTTTTCACTGTTTACTTAAATACAAGTTTCTCTAATTTCGTGTTCTATTTCAGTGAAGTAGTTTCTATTTCCAAAAAAACTGATTATTTTGCTTTCAACTAATCATAGCATTCTGTATCTCACGGATAACTTTATTTGAGAAAAGTCTTCTTTTAATTCCTTAAGGCTACTTTCTATAGTTTCCATTGGTAAGAGAGTTTTAATTTGATCACCAAACAATCGATGAATATAAATCTTTCTAAATTATTAAATAGATTGTATTTATGTAAATTGTTTCGTTACGTAAACAATATCGTGTATTATAAATTGTCTAATAAGGATAATAAATTAGATATGTGTCATTGTTAATATAAAATGATTTTCGATTAAAATAATATAATCCTCCATAGTGCATGCAATATGCCCATCGATTTTAAATAACTTTCGATAATTTATTAAAGATTATACTTTTATTTTCATTGTTTTGAGGGGATTAATGTATAATTTATGAATATAACGAATTATCAAGGATTTCTCTTGTAACGGCCTTACATAAAAAGCAACACAGCAATAAAAAAAATCCTTATTAAAATAAAATACATTTTATTTGATTGGTTTATTTAAAAACTGCGTTCTATATAATCATTGTATAGTATGAGTTAACAAAACAATGGGCAATATCAATAGGTACTATTAATAATAAAAAATAAAACAACAAACAAATCAGTATTCAGCCCACAAACCACAGACACAAAAGCATCTCAAAATAATTTTAACGAAGCACACATTATCTGTGCATGCATTAACCGTAGATAAGTAATAAATATAAGGACTAACTAGCAAACTCTTTGGTGAGGCCGCTCCGAGAACTGAAGCTATTTATAGCAAGGATTTGATAAGAATCGACTTAGTCATTCCGGCTGGAGTCGAGAGAGACTGGAAGGGTAAAGGGTTCGGTGGAACAAAGGATTCACATATGTCTGCGGATTTGTATAAAGATGGGTTGGTCGATTTTGTTTTTGAGACAGACGGTAATGCAAATCAAAGTCTAAAAATGTTTGAATGCCTCTACTAAAAAAAATGTAAAGGGTAAATGATAAATGATGTTTATTTTGCAAGTAGGTTTTTACAAACACTTTTACACGTCATTTTTTTTTAAACTAGATGGGGCCGGTGTTTCGTACCTGACTACTCTGAGAAGAAACAGCCGAAACAAACTCAGAGGTTATAGTCTCTTTTGAAGTCCAGACATAATCTTGCTCAATTCAGATGGGGACCATGCAGATTAGTGTCTGAGATGGTCTTTTGAAGAAAGAACCACACAGATTTGAGTGGACGTGTCCAGTCAGTGCAAGCATTTGTCAGTTATCGTGAAGCTTGACTTATCACTCAAGGAGCTCAACGAAACGACGAACAATACCAAAGAAAGGACATTTGGGTAGGTCGCTTATAGTACTCAAACTGCCAGACAGTTGTGGGAAAAAATCAAACAAAAAGAAAAAAATGTGACCCACATTCACAATAATCAAATAAAATTAATAACAAGTTCTTTTCAAAATTAATGTAAATAAAAGCAAATAAAAGTTAGCTATGCTAGCTAGCTATGTAGGGGAGAAAGGAAGAAAATATCTATTGAAGGTAATTAATATTTGTTATCAGAATAGACCAGCTTATGAAATTGTCACTAGAAACGACATTGCATCAAACAATAATAACTCTGAAACTGTAGAATAGAAATGAAAAACGTTTTTTGCAAAAAATAAAACCGGCTTCAAAAAACACAAAAAAGTGAAAAATAACTTTAGCTTCAGAAGTCGGTGACAAAAAAACGGGTCGGGGGCTTTCGGGACCAGGCCCGCGGTCCCGGGTTCCCCTTAAATATTTTTGAGTGGTATTTTGGGACCACAAGAAAACAAAAGTTTCAACAAAAGTACAGTAAGCTGAAATAATATTGTGATCAACAATTACATGAATTTATTTTCAAAACGGGGTATTAGAAAAAAAAAATTCTCAACTTGTATCTAAATGTACTATTTTTCATCAACTCGTTCCACAAGCCCACGGCCCATTTGGGACGAGTCCATGAAAATCAAAATTAATAATATTTTCGTTCTGCAATGTCCCACGTTTCTTTCTTTTTGCGTGGAACTTTAAACTTTATCAACGTTAGGTACAGTTAGGACGACAAGATTATAACAATATTTTTCTAAGAATTACTAATTCAAACAAATTGATAAGTTACCTTAGAAAAAGTACTAGGCTAACATAAATTAAAGAAGGTAATTCCATCTACGAAAATTTTTGGTTTTGCCATCATGGGAAATCAATAATACTTTCTTAAATTCATGCCCGCCTAATACTTTTCGTCAGGTTACTAACTAGGCTCATAACTAGCATCTAGACAATGTTGTGATGATTAAATATTTTATAGGCAATATTTTTTCCACACTAACACTTTTACTACTGATTATACTTTTTTCATACGTGGGACGAGTTGTAGAACGAAATATTACTTATTTTGATTTTCATCAACCCGTCCCAAATGGGCCGTAGGCATGTGGGACCAGTTGATGAACGACTCAATACGAAATATGTTTGGTTGACCGTACTTTCCCAAGACATAAATTTGTTTTGTTTTCTTGTGGTCCCAAAATACCACTAAAAAATATTTAGGGGGAATCCGGGACC
Source organism: Xestia xanthographa (assembly GCA_905147715.2). Taxonomy (NCBI): domain Eukaryota; kingdom Metazoa; phylum Arthropoda; class Insecta; order Lepidoptera; family Noctuidae; genus Xestia; species Xestia xanthographa. The sequence goes on from LR990665.1 coordinate 25,643,278, forward strand.
GTGGTCCTGGTCCCGAAAGCCCCCCGACCCAAAAAAAAACTTCCGACGAATTGAGAACCCGCTCCTTTTTGAAGTCGGTTAAAAACTTCTCAAGACTAATTTCCAGTCGTTACCAATTACTTCTCTTTAATTTAGTTTGTAGCTTTTGATCATTATCTCAATTGATGGTAACAAGGGATGATATTGGTTGATGATGCCTTAATGTAACCTAATAATTTTATAATGTCTATCTCCAGTTCCCAATTTTAAACAAAAATATCAGCTCCATTCATATCTTCAGTACGCACAAAAATCTGACTCATCACGTCAAAACTGCCATTCTACAAGCAACTAGCAAATAGTTTACTAACCTCTCACACGCTACAATGTATCAAAACAAACAGTTTAGTAACCCAGTCAGTACTCGGTCAAGTGACATTAGGCCTAGGTTTAAGCCTAACTAGGCAGTTCAAATAGTGGTAATCGTCTTAAATCTCTAGGTCAACTGAGTACTAGAAAAGAGGCCAACCGGTGTTGTGGCTTTAAGTATGGATTATTTTATAGTTGTAAGAAATAATCTGTAAAAGGCTCCTTCATGAGTATGTCATGGGATAAGATGAATATTGCTTTGTCGACTTATAGGTCCATGCGTCACTACTCATGTATACCGCCAGACTTTAACTTTTAGTCCCGCTGCTCGGGAAAGGCCTGTATATTTCTAGTCGTCGCTATACGTTACCTTCTCGAGCACATCTCCCATAAAGGTTTCTACTACTTCTTCTTCGGGTATGGTGTAATACCTCTACATACAAATACTTGTTTGAAATTTGATTGCGGAGGTCAACTAGAAGCTAGAACGTGGGTTCAAATTAATTTTACAGTTAACATCCGTGACAAAATGGCGACCAATAACTGACTTTTTGAGCATAAATTAGTCCTTAAAACGGCAAAGTACCAGATATAAACGAGATGTCTAGGTCCACAATAATTAACCCGTATGCCGTGCCTCGTGAGGCACAGTGCATTGTTATTTTAATTGTGTCTGTAATTGCGGGTATTGAAGTGTTAATTTCAATAACACATGTAGTATAGGTACTCTCCCCTGCTTCCGACGCGCGACGGTTTCACAACTTGATAAAATATTGAGATTTCTTTATTATATACACGAACGAATAGGTACACAAATACAGATAGAACTTGCATATAAAATCTTTTAATTATGTAAACATCATGCAGTTTACAAGAACTAAGCGGTCACACATACAATGACATTGTTTTATAATAATATACGTATGTTGATAATAATATGCATAGATATTGATACTAATTTTCCTTTTATTTGTTTCAGGTTTACAAAAACTTATGCCCAGTGACTTGTTCCGTTTGTACCGACCGGCGCGGTTGCGAAGATGCCGTGACTATTAACTAACTATTACGAATTGATTACTAATTAATAATATTAAGTGAGTGTTAGTGTGAGTGTTGTGATAAGTGTCCATGTGTATCGGATTTTACTGCATTGGTGAGTACAGCTTGATTTCTATTTTAAATATGAGGATCCTGCGATACTATTTTCTATTTAAACGGCCATAAAATTATAGAGCCCGATCAGGCATTGCTTCTACTGTGATTTATCCAAAGCTTATGATTGAATAAATCACTACAAAAATGGAAGTTATGACAAGCTTATTTATGTTACCAAATTAGTGTGTTTCTCTTATGTTTTTGTAAAAACAAAAAGTAAACTATAAATGAAAGATTTAGGGTTTCAAGGTCCAAAGTAGAAAAAGGGGTTTCACAAGGTTCACTCCCGAACCCTTTTCTTTTCCCAAAAATATAATGGTTGTCATTATTTGCGGTTACTTAGTTTCAAAAGAGAACTAAACAAATAATCATAAATAAATGGAGAACTGTTTTATTGCTTATAAGAAAAACAAACGCATAATTTGATCAGGCCTACGACGCAAAATGAATACACTAATTTGTAATTTCGAAGTCGGAAAATCGATTAATAAAACCAATTTCACACATTAGAGTTCGAGTGTGAAATTGGGACACATGTATATATACTTACGACTTGAAACTTACGTCGTTTCTAAACGTAATAACATCTTCAAACCTAATAACAATAACTTTGACCTGGCAGAGTGACTAGCCCTTCGAAGTGGCTGTAAGTATGTCAATAGAAACTGACTTAGGTAGCTACAAGTAGGTCATCCTAATGCTTATGACATACAGACATACGGCTGCACCGTGGGCGATATTGGTTTCTGTCATATTCCATATTTATGGAAGCTATTGATGATTTTATTGGAAGAGTTGTTTGTAACGCTTATTTTTAGTTTGACAAGAAGTAATGGTGTTTTTATCAGATGGTATTTGAAATGTTAATAAAGATGAAGAGTTTGTGGTGGGAACTAAAAAGGTGGTGCTTTGTGATAGAATCGTCTAACTAATATTTATTAAGGAATTGATGTTCAACATAGCATAATAGCAACAAGGTATGATGTATCTTTGTTCCGAAAAAAAAACTCTGGTCCTATGATGGATCGAGTTAGACTACGACTTGATTTTCCGAACCATAAAATTTCGTATCAGCATTTCCTGTGTTGCCATTCTTAGTTTAAACTTTCCTGCCTGTCCAATTTAAAGATTATTTTTCTTTATTTACATGACTTAAAATAATGAACCATTTATAAAATACCACTCCCAAGTCATCACCATACTTACTAAACATAAGCATCAATGTCTACGATTACAATAATAACACATAAGTGAGTGTCGCCTCTTCACATTCAATTACACGTCGCTCCGATTGATTGGCGTTGCACAATTGAAGCCGGTTAGCACGCTCATCGATTTGGGTGCAGCAAGGCATAAGCATAAAGCGGTTGTAGAAGTTAATTTTCTGACAAAAGTGAGCAAAACCACTGTGAATGTTTTCATCCCCCCTAATAGGGACATCGCTAGTCGTTTGAAACGTTACTTAGTGTGGTAAAACTTTTTCGTTCACCGGGTAAAACGGTTAAACTACAAGTGTTAGGTAGAGACGTAATCACAATTATGCAAACCAATACACGGACTTAATATTACTTATAGATATCGGTCTTAGAACTCGAAGTAACGCACTCCTCAACTTCATTGATATCAAGACACTGAGCTGTTCGTGCTTGTGAAAAGCTACTACAGTAAATAAGGATATCAATTGTACTCCAGCAACACTACAGTGAGTGAGTGAATATGATTAAAATTACACCTCTCCCTGAAAGTTATTTCCTTCAAAAATATTTTTAGTGTAATTTATGTTATCTACCTGCCGCTGACAAATCTGAATCGCTTTCTCTTATATCTCGCACTACACACATAACTCAAGTTAGTGTTAAACAAATTGGCAAAGAATGAAGTAACGCTCAGTATTAAACTAATTGACTTATTGCTTTCTGAATGGCTGCACATGTCTATGTGTTCGTTCATACAGAATGCCCACTTTAATCAATATTCAGTAAAAATCTTTACATATAAATGCGAAGCCGCCTACTAGAATAAGTATCTTTTGATCACTCTTCATTGAATCGGAGAAGTATGCTGAAAATAGTAAAAATGACAAGAAACAAAAGCTCTCTCACAGAGAGGAGTTTGAGTTTACGGTGTTTATGGAGGAACCTTATAGGTTGATAACGCTACAAGAAACAACAATAGGAGTGGCCGTATTCCTGGATATTGTTACATGGAACTGAAGAAGCAGAAACAGTTTCCTTCTTTCTACAATAATTAGTAATATCATTAAATTTCTATAATTTTATAAGATATTCCTTGGTAGTAGTTTTCATAACCATTACCTGTGTTACAATTTGTTTTAATGCTCTTGATTATTGTTTTTATTATTCTTCTCTAAATTGGTGCCATTCTGCAGGATCCAGGACCACTCAACTACAAAAGGTTAGTTTTGTAACACTCGAAGAGCAACAAAGGTGTTCGATCAATTTGTTCGTTACTTCTGGTTTCCAGGAATCGGAGATGAGTTTCATAGTAAAAGTTGGAGTATGTTAGCACCATCCCTTTGACGGATGCAGATGACTGTATGATCCTTTATGGAAACAGTATCAGTGATAGATTTTGTGTATATCGGTATCTTGTTTATGTTTGATCGGGTCTTCTGTGTTTTGTTTTTGTATCGTATCGTCGTATCTAGAGACAGTGACATTGGCGCCTCTCCAGTAATCATGATTGAGTAGCGCGTATTAAACGTCATTAGGTAATAGACCTAGAATATTTCCTAACATATACATTATCTATGTTTTATCTAATGATAAGCATCATGAGACATACGGGCACAAAACTTATATGAAGTTGTAATTTGTTATTCGTTTTACACCCCGTTTACGACCTCTACTCGGCTACTCGATTTGCGTCAAACGACACACGCGTCTGTCACTTGGCTTACTATAAGGCTGCGTCCTCATTCGGTGAACAGGCTTCCTGTTTTAAACGGATTGTTCATACAGCGAGTTCTGTACGCAGTTTGCGGGGTTTCGCTTGCCGACTTATTCAAGAATCAAGAGCTTCCAGCGCTTCGTGGCTAATTTGCTACAGTACACTCACTTGATATCGAGTTTACGACCGATTCTCAGCTCAGAGTCAATCAGTCAGTGGACAGTCAGCCGCTTACTATTCGCCTAATGAGGACCCATCCTAAGTCGCATTACAGTGACTCTAAGTAAGCTATTCCTGTCGTTTGTTTTTCTCTGTGGTTGTTGTTGTTGCATCTCATGGCCGAGCGGCTATGCTGACATCAATCTGAATAATGCGTCCAATATTAATAATCCAATAAATACCATTATTTCATTGTTATTAATATCAGGTAAACATCAAACCATATCATGAGGTAAACATTGTATCCTTTTTATAGATTTCATACTAGTTTCAGTGACCTTTACTGACTCTTATGCTTTTTATAGCGATGTAAATAACTTGTTGTCATTACATTGGCAGGCGCCAAAGAAAATACCGTCTGTTTATAAAAGTCGCCGGCAAACACGTTTCAGTGTTTGAGGAAGCATTTAACTTGAACTTCAGGAGTTCATCCAGAGGCGTAGACAGAGCTATCGCTTTCAATGCATGTCGTATTTTCTACTACGGTTTTCAACAGGAGTGATATTAGTCTTTTGGTAGCTAATAAGGAACCAATTAATTTTTGACTATTGAGTCCTACAGTAAACCCTGATTTTTCCCCCCTAAAAAAAGTGGTTTCCCAATAATATTTTTTGCATAGAGTTACTTAATTTGATGTACACAATTCTTCGTTGATAGCTTCGTGAAGCCCTATGCACTCTTAAAATAAAGTAAACGTGTTGTTGTTAGTTAAAATAGTTTCTCCAATGAAGTGAGCCCTTGAACGAGACTATCCGGAAGCATATATCCAGCAGTGATTACTCAATCAAAATTGAAAGTAATTTATTTATACATAAAGCTGAAAATTTGCACGCTATAAACGTGAATTTTCCCCGTCTCTTCACTACTTCCTAGTATTTTAGCTGAGAAGAAGAGGCAATACAAACTCACCAGCAACAAGTTTTGTTTTCTGAATACCGTGAAAATTTTGGTTCTCTCACTGTCCCACAAAATATCTCCAACCAATATCTTCTCGTAACTTCATCTCAGATCACATTACTTCCTTAGTCAACAGCCTACCTTCAGATCAACAAGGTACGCAGCCAACTAGTAGGCAGCAACCTTCACCGGCGAACATCTGTTGACGGGAATGTTAAGGTGTCGTTTCGCAACCACTCCTTTATATGGAGAAACGGGTCATTGCTATTGGAACTCGACCTTAAGCGCACGCAGTATAGTCGTGGTTATTTTACTTTGATTTGATATAATATTGTTATTAATTGTTTTTGTAGCTTTTCTCGTGGTGGTAACAGGTGAGGTATTTTCTTTTGAGGTTATCATTCAATGGAAATTAAGGTGTTTTTGCTAGGTAATTTCAATATCTCGCGTAAATTGTATAGTTTAAGACCGTATCTACCAGTAAAATAATAAACACACACAATAATAAATTCCTCAGGGAAGGGAAATGGACCTTTCAAAAAACCCTGAATTTCATCGTTTCTTTCAATATTTTTACCCCTCGAAATAGTTACGAAAATCTTCCTTTTTTCCATGCCCTGAAAACAAACATAACAATAAGTTTCAGTATAGATAATAATATGATTAAGAGGAGATGGAGTGATGGATGGAACCAACTCCCCAGCAATACATTTACAACAAAATTGTCAAAACGATTGTCAATATTTACTCAAAAACCAGCTGCTTAATGCGGAACTGAAAAACATAACTACATACGGTGACCACGAAAACAAGAGCCGTAAACATTGCTTACACTGACGGCCTTGACCTGAAATGAGTTATAATAATATGAGCAATAATAATAAGGTGAGTAATAATAATTGATGAGAACACTACGCGGGCGTGAGTTGAGGAAAATAATGGGTTATGGCGAATTTATCGGATGCTACGTCATTTATATGGCGCCTATGTGACGTATGGTGTATTTTTAAGTAGTTTTTAGTGGTGTAGGCAGAATTTTAAGATTAAATGTAGGTATAAAAAAGCGCGCATTACAAATGAGGTTCAATTTGACACTCGTTAAAATAGTCATTGTATAAAAGGTAATGAAAAAGCTAAGGAAAGATAAGAGAAATGGACAATAATTGTAAAATTAAATGAACTAGTAGTGCACTTCCTTCTTCTATAATAGTGACATGAGTAATATTTGAGTTAGTGTTTATTTGTAGAGGAAAGATAGGCTTTATTTATAGTGAATAAAGTTTTTGGAAGTGAAGTCATATTCTGGCGCCTAGTTAATGACGAATGCCTGACTGTTGTTTTACACGAAATAGGCTTGCCTTTGGCTATAACTAGCCTGATGTGAAGTGGAGGTGGAGCACGCTTGCATAGAATAAAGGGATTCACACAAACGTTGAATTCATACTCATTTTACACGATGAAATTTCTCAGGTAGAGATTCATAGACTGATGGCCCTGGAGTGTAACCGTGGTGCTCTTTTACACTTGATGAGGTTCTCAATAACTAATGACGCTTGGATGCTCTTGAAGGCACTAAACGCGCTCAGAGAAAGAAAGGTCTTTTGAAAACCCGATTTTCAGTCTGACAAGCAATAATAAGGACACCCGCAGGGAAACAATTTCTACGGGTCGTCGCTATAAAACCCGATAAGAAAACTCCTATAAATAACAGTGAAAATAAATTCACAGGGTGAAATAATTATCGCGGTGACCTGACGTAGGAAGTTAGGTCAACAGGTGACCTTTTACCTTACTTACAGATGACCTTGACCTAAAACAGGCCAATTGTAAGTTATTAAGGTAAACCCTGAAAGGTAAAATTAAGTTGAATGTAAAGTTGGCGCCAGTGGATGACGTAGCCATATTATCATGCTGTTCTGCGGTGTAGGACGAATCGTAATTTGGGTCGATGACTGGTTGTATAGCTGGCGTAATAGGTGTTTTGTTGTTTCTTGATTGAGGTGAGAATTTTTAGGTTATTTAATTCGGTTTTTTGAAGATTTGAGGGTTTCTAAGATTATATTGATTTGGCTAACGTTGTGTAAAATTGGATGTCTCCTAAGACCTATAGCTTAAATTGAGTTTACTTTACCACCTAAATACACAACTCCGTAGGATAAACTCTGACCATAACGGGAGTAAAGCCGCGGCTAAAAGCTAGTGTTATGTTAAATATAAAATTATAAGCTAAGATAATAATATAATAGGGCTTTTTTATTTTAACTTGCCTTGCCTTGTTAGTTAGTGCATTGCACTATTGCAGTTTCGACTCCATAGCGTTGAAAACCCTACTGTGAGCTTTTATTTAGGCATTCATTTAGATGTCGCCTAGGGTTAGTGAAACATATTCATACTCATAGTCAGATCATCAATATTTTCTTTATATTTTTGTTCAGTGTTTCCTTTTTACATTTCTTGTTAATGAATCTCTGGATGATTTATAAATCTATTATTGAACCTATGCATTTGTTTGCTCCTATTTTCTGTTTATAAAATTCCAATGACATCATGTTAACTCGAAATCCAGACCCTCAGAGAGTTCCCGCAAGTATTAGTGCGCGATCTATATTCAGAGACGGCCACTAAGCACTAAGTCACGTCTAAGCTATAAATAAACATTTTTGTGCCATCACTCAGTAACTTAGCTTCTTGGAAACAATAACTTGATACTGTCGAGTGTGGGACGATGGGACTGACTCAGTGAGCTGTTCATTGACCATTATGCTGTAGGTTTTCTTTTAAGTTTTATGAGAGTAGCAAATATTTAATAAGCATTCTTTGGTAGTCTTTAGTATCGTCAAGAATTTATATAGGTAGCACCCTATACAAGGTGTTAAGCAAAAAGCGCATTATGTAGCTCATAGGACCATCAAACTGGACCACTTTCCCTAAAGAACATGAGTCGCCTGTATAAAATTGTTAATACTACGTATGTTTTTCGGTCTTTTTCCTAATTCCGAATTTTATAAGATCTCCTATTTTTATACGTAATATTGAAAGGAATATATTTCTCTGTAGTTAAACCCATGAGGAGCTGGTTTAATTTAGCAGTCGCTGATTCCGGAATGAATTGATGAATCCTGATGACAATTCTATATTTTTAGGTTGCTTATAAAATACTTTGTAATTTGTGTTATTCTTGATTGAAGTGTAATTCATGGTTATTTCGCATAGTGTTAATTAAATAATTAATTGCACTCTTCCTTACTTTTACTACTAGACATTTTTTTCTACCATCTCTTACTAAAATGGGCGCATTAAACTTAATCATGTTTAAATAGTCATCGTATTTGGGCATGCCTTTTCTATAACTAGGGGAAAACTGGTCTTGACCACATTGGAACTGATTTATCGCCTGTGATTCCAACGTCTGCCACTTTGTGGGTATTTTTAGCTAGGGAAAAAATATATTTATGAGTTAGTACCTATTATGTAAGATGGAGGAGCTCGTGGCAAAATTTTTCATTTTGCATGAATTGCTTTTAATGAAAAAAAGACAATCAGTCTGTTACAGATTTCCCTTCTGTAGCCACAATAGTGTTTAATATTTTCTTTCTTCTTTTAGAACAAAACTCAAGTTTAAGGGCTATGTATCCCTCAAATGCTACGCCTAAAATACTGCAGTACCTATTAATTATATACATAGTAAAGTTGAGGATTAATGCTAAGTCAAACACGATTCCAAAAACTTTTCTCGATAGAAAAATATTCCAAAGTTACCTCCAAATCGAATAATAAACCGCTGGTATTCAAAAAGTACTTCAAATTAGATCATTAAACTTTGCATATTAACTGAACTAACTATATAAAACAGGTCCTACGTGTTTTATTTTTTTAGTCCAATCAATAGATTTTTTGTAAATCTCAAAAAAAAACACTAATTTCGCACTATTCGGCCGCAGTGACTAACGTAACAACCGCTTTGTAGTGCAAGCTGATTAGAACTTTATTCTAACAGTATTTCAAACCAAGTTTGAACCACCACAAATAGAGTTGCTAATTTTAGGGTTAGAAGGGGCTTAACAAATACGTTGCATAACTTTGCAGCAGCGGTGGCCCAGTGGTGGCTGCCCCGACTTATGAGCAGTAAGTCGTGGGTTCGAAACATCGAACCTTACTGACTACTACTCTACCAACCCTCAATGGGCCCGCGTGGTGGAGTATAGCGCATTCCTTATCATAGAGAGGAGGCCTAATTACTACCCCAGCTGTGGGAACATTATAGGCTGCCTATGCTTATTTCTAAAAAGAAAGTCACTAGGTAGACATATTTTTTTGTCTTGATTCTTATCTGGAAGCTTCACACAAACCAAATAGGCGATCATCAATTTCATCCTTCAAAAACAAAATTGATGCTAATCCTGACCTACCCAAACATGCCTCTATTTCCTTTCCAGAGGATTAAAAAGGATTTAAAAGGTATTTTAGTCAGAGATTGAATCCATGGCGATGAAAAATTGTTATCTATTGTGAGAGGAATTACCGTGATAAGTTATTGGTTTATAGTGTTTGAAGTTTAGAGAGGTTGAGTTAGGTCGTAAATTGGAATATTTGAAGATATTAAGGATTACTCTTGAAGAGATATTCCAATGTGTTTTGACAGTTGATTTGGTGTGGTCTTAACTCTTAATTTCTATTTCTATGTCCCTCCGTGCCCTGTTAGTAAATAAATAGAAATAGAAGAAATTGTTTTAATAGCCAGAACACTAATGGGGTTAATTTTTGGCGTTATCAAAAAATATCTTGAACACAGGAAATTCCCAGCAGATTTATACTCCTCAAATCAGTATTTTTAATTGATTTTCACTTTAAAAGGCCAATGTGGCATAACAGAATATATCAAATTCAAGTAAAACAGCATTTTTTCTTGGTTTTCTTAATATAAGGACCAGAAATCATAAAAAAACGTGTTTGTATGACGACTTACATTCAAAGATTTCTGCGCATATCACCATATTGGAATATTCATGAAGCATTTACCAGATCCATTAAAAAACATATGCAAAATAAATAATTATCGGCAAGCTAAGCTTTTTATGATTATTTGGATCGATTCTCAAGACTTCCAGTTAATTACGAAAAAGTTTTAACAGATTAAATAATCAACACATCTTCAGGTGTAATCAATTTGCATAAATACACACGTTTTAATTACTTTACGAATATTAATTAAATAAAACGTGCCATCAATTCGCATACGTTCCTCCGTTTATTTTCTTATGTAACAAATAACATATTTCTTTACATAACATAACATCATGCCTGTACTTTTCGAAGGCTTAGGTAGAGGTGTAAGTACTTCACCTTTATTTCGTCTGTTTTTTTTAAATCTTTTGTTATTAAAAAAAACACGGTTACTTACAACTAGTTATGAAACGTAAACGTACCATACAAACCATCGTGGGTTCTGTTTAAGTTTGATGTAAAAAGGAGCGAGCCTAGCCTATTGACATCAACCGGGCACAAATCTAGACTCCAAGCTGCTGCTACTAGAACATTTTTGATGGAAAAAACCCAAACACTATGACCGGGAATCAAACCCAGCACCGCAAGCACAGAAGTAGAGTTTGAGTGTTTGCGACCGTTAAACCAACGGGTACTAAAAATATTTTTATTGATTTTATAAGCAGATAAAATTGGCAAGATTCCATCACAGTTCTCTCAATTAAAATAATTTAATAGCCTACATAATAATTTCGTAAAATGATACTTCCTTTTGCGGTCAAAAGAGTTTAGTCACCTTTATGCTAATTTAGAATGAAGTTATTTTTAAGTAACGATTTTAATCTAGGATCAAGCTTCTTAGTTTTGAAATTAAATTTTGAGAACAATGTGAATTATTAAAACACTTTTAGAATATTCAATTTTTATGGTAGAAGGTTAAAGAGTTTTAATCCAAGTGATTTTAAACTTTCCTTTGACATTTTTGTATTTTTATTTGATTTAAATAGTGTGATAGATTTTGATTTTGAGAACAGTACCTAGTGACAAAAACTCTTCTAACTCGAGTCTAGAGATCTCACTTTGAAACGTTTCGTATTATTGTGACGTTTCTCAATAGTAATGTTTGTTTGTTTTAAATGCTAATGCATAATATTTTAGGTAGCTTAAGTTAATCCAATACATACAACAACAACAGCCCATAACGTCCACTGCTAGACATAAGCCTCTCCCATGATGGGAGGAATTTGCCGTAATCTCCACGCTTGGCAGGCGGATTGGAGATCGCAGTGATGAAAGACTAACAGAAAACGCTGCTGCCCAACCTCTGGTCTACAGAGGCGCAAGTTGTTCTGCCTCAGACATTAGTCGCCTTATACGACACCCGTGAGTGTAATGGGTTGGTTCTATTCTACTCTGCCGGATACCGCACGGGTCACGGCATCCAATACATGTTTGACTTAAATTGTAGTGGTCGCTGATAGAATTTCCTTTTGCCTTTACCTACTCTTTTGAAAATGACTTTGGTTTTTATCTTCAGATTCAATACGTCTGTCTGCTGAGGAATCTGATCGTTTAGGTAGCGTACTCATATATTTTGTTTGTCATTGGGGAAAACTTAAAGCTGCTATTTTAAACTTATCTTTACCACCTGGCAGGTGAAACATAGTTTTAAACTTAAGGCGGTTCCCCGAGCAAGATTAGCAACTCTATTTGTGGTGGTTCAAACTTCGTTTGAAATTCTGTTAGAATAAAGTTCTAATCAGCTTGCACTACGAAACGGTTGTTACGTCAGTCACTGCAGGCCGAATTGTGCGAAATGAGTGGTTTTTATTCTTTATAAAAAAAAAATTACGTCTTTTGGAAAAAATAAAACGACAATTATGTTCATTATTAACTTGCCTATCCATTAGTATAAGTAGCAAATCAAAACAAAGGTTACTTTACGAGGAGTAGCATTTTATATATAATTATTTCTCATTTCTGTGGTTTCGTTGTAAGGGTATTTATTAAACAATAAGCAACTTAAACAAAATATGAAACGACAATTTTGGAGTCAAGAATATGTAGTAATTTAATGTATTTTTATTAGTTGGTATTTATTTTGGATAAAGAGGAGTAGGCTCCAAAAAACTGCTCGCTCAAGGTCATTTGCTCGGGGAGCTGCCTTAAACCACATTGTGTCTTATTTATTTTGTTCACGGTGTATTTTGGTTTTGATGTTGACGTCTGTGCATTGTTATTTAAATTAAATTAAAGAGGACATCGACACTTCTGGATCATTTTCGTAACTCGTATATTGACGTACAAAATATTTTAATAAATATTGGAGGTATGAGGAACACAGGTGTAACGTACCTCGTCGTCCTTTGAAAAGGGAGGATCCTCAGACCAGAAGAATGTTGTGGCTAAAGGGCTACTCTCATTCCCTTTTACAGGCTACTTAGCAGGTCCGGAGGAAGGTGATGGCATTCGTGATGCCGGGTAATCCTAGTACGAGTGCCAAAGCACTCCTTTGTCACTTAAGTGCACATGTGTTTGACCAAATTAATACATAGATATTTAAGGAGATTATAAAAAGGGTAAAGGGTACAGACCCTTTTTACTTGCAATAAAGATTTTTATATTTTATATTACTGGTGTAGGGCTGTGTTCCACTAGTGGGAATGTTAAGGTTGATTTTTCGCTGTTGTCACACGGATGCTATCGGGTAAAATAATAGTTCTCGACAGCAACTGTATCTGCGCTGATAGGTAATTCTGATATCGCAATGTAGAATACGTCATTTTAGTTCACATGTGGCAGTATAGATGTCGCCCAACAACCCAAATCATGTTATTTTGAACCTAATCTTAACGTTGTACACGTCACGATATAATTATCGGTCTAGTCACATAAATTAGTCATACTGAATCGGTGTTTACATCTAAGTCCAAGTTTTTATTAGAAATACTAAGAAATAGCCATCGAGGTAATTTTTGGCTGAAAATAAACAGATTATGAGTCAAATCTGACCTAGTTTAACAATTGGATATAGTTAATCCCACACTGATTTGTATGACTCACTGGTTTTCCAAAACATGAAAGCGTGCCTACATTTCCCCGAGCTATAAAACAGTGGTGTACCGATAGCGTCTTCTCCCCGTCTCGATGCCCCGATTCGAACCCTCCCCGTCCCTTGCTCGTGCCAGCCTGCATAGCTAAGCCTGTAGTCCAAAACCAGTCCCTAAATAATGACACCACTCAGATCCAGCCTGTCCCCTTGCTCTCCCAGCGACGCCCTAAGCCGAGGCCCGTTATACCTCGCAGGGGGTGCCCTTAGCGTGTAGTCGCTTAGTTTGTAAGTTCTTCGCCCTGGCTGGAGGTCTTACACTCAAGGCACCCACAGGATAGTCCGGCTAGGCAGACGACAACCTCTCTAGGTTGAACTTGCGAGATGCCATATCGAAAAAAAAAAGCACCTTCTCCACTTCTACTGTTCACAATTAACAACAACAAACAAAATGCATAAAATTCCATGGAATGCAGTTCTCAATTAACGCAACAAGCAATTAAAACGAATTAAGCGTCGAACGCGGTGACAGTGACGGGAGCGCGATCTAAATGCGCGTGCGCTTCGGGGAATGAGACGTGTCGAGTGACCGCGAGATGTGAGGTATGCGCGTTTTGTCATCTGCTGAGTTGGGGCCACCGATGGTACTAGCTTTTGTACAGAGGTTCTGCAATCAGAATGGTGATACTATACTATCAAGCCTGGGGATAATCGCAAGACTTCTCGTGTGGTATCTCGGACTATGAAACTACTTTTGTTCCACGAATTCTAGAAATTCGCAAAAAAGAAAATGAGTTTTTTAAAGGAATTGACGCGATCAGCTGATAAACATGTATGGTAAAGCTAAAAAAGAGTTATGTATTTACAAAAGTCACATTAGAACAAAATTTGTTCAGTTTCATGGTTTGAGTCACCACACGAGAAGTATTGTGTTTATTCTCGTACACCTTGTATACTTGCTTTATTTCCTTACCATCTTACCAACTCGTGTAGTCTAAGGGTAGGTAGGAAACTATCCCAATAGATCAGTGACACCAATGAGAAAAACCTTGGCCGTGTTTGATCCCTGTTTTAATTTTCCTTTAGTTAACTACAGCATCCGAATTACACCTTTCTTTCATAAACCGAAGGATTTTGAAGAAGATTCGGAATTGCTCGATATTGGTTTTTATTGATTAGCATTTAAATGTTAGCTCACATTCATAAATTCCTCTCACAATACTTCTGACATGCCAATAAAATCTTTGTCCAGTCATCCGCAAACATATCTAATTTTCGAAATCCGGGTGTATTTTTCACATCTGCGTACCCCGTCAGAACATACAGGCGTGATGTTACGTCATGATGTTGTATAAAAATTAAACATCCAAGCGATTGCAAAAATGACGACAGATTTTCCGTCTATTTTTAAAGAGTTCCATTCTATATCTTCGAAGATCAGCATCAGATATTCACCAAATTTAAATGGGACTACCTCAGGAGTATTTTGTAGTAAGAATTTTGAGAATCGGTCCACAAATGGGAGAGAAATCAGGTAACATACATTAAAAAAGAAAATACATACACACGAACCTATAACCTCCTCCTTTTTTGAAGTCGGTTAAAAATTCTTCATAATATTAAAATTATGTGCAGTTCACGAAATAGGATTGAACTGGCCAAAATAGGTTAGTATTCCTATCCAGTACACCATAAAAGCTTACTTTGTCTTCGCATACAATATTGTGGACCTAAATCACGGAGAATTATCGCGTTGAGTAATATTCTGGTATTTAGGCACATTGCTCTGGATTTAGAAGCATGAGTTTCTAGCCACAAACACTTTGTATACATTTCAGCAAACGGGTGGGAGAGACCTGGATGAAAATCGTACAGTCCAGGGAAGCTTGGCGCAAAGACTGGAAGCATATACTCAGTAGTGCAACAAGTCAGTCTGACCAAGGAGTGTCTCATTACCCAGTCATTGAGTGGTGGAGGTCAGATAGGTATAAGATATAATAAAAATTAGTTAGGCAAACCAAGTCTCATCTTAATATATAACCCAAGTCCAGCCACCAACCATGTGAGATTATGGTCAACACCACACACCAATTACACACACTTACACACAACACTCACACATTCACACCTACGCATAAACACACGCATACACACCACACAACTTCACACAAGAGCACGCATGCATTATTTTTAATTACTTTATTATTCTTTTCAATTTTTGATGCATAAAATGTTGTAAACACTGTACCAAAAACGGGTTAAGACACTGACTCCTGTAACACAGGTCTCACCTAGCACAGGAGTCAGGGTTTCAAATGGAAATGTATAATTTTTTCTTGTGTCAATAAAACTTTTTTTTTTTTTTTTATAGGTTTTAGTTGCTCGATGTAAGATTCTGCTATTCTGCCGCATCCGGTTAGACTGTAAAACCTAGGCCTAGTCTAGGACGCTAGGCAGATCTAGCCAGTCCCAAGAACCTCACTGTGCTGGTACTAAGAGTTCAATAATATTTGTTTATTATGAATAAGTACAAAATAATTATGTATTTGATCTTACGATATTAAACAGACTGCCTCATTGGTCTAGTGGGCGCAAGCACAACTGCTGAGCCTGAGGCAACGGAGTTCGATTCGTTATTGGGGTTTTCCATCAGGAATTTCTCAGTAGCAGCCACAGAGTTTGGATTTGATTTCAGTTGATAAATAAATAAATAAAAATAAATAAATATTGCTGGACATTACACACAGCGCCATCTAGTGCCACACTAAGCAACGAGGCTTGTGTCGTGGACATCAGATAGTTGATATACTACATAGATACTTTTTGTTTGTAAATACATACTTATTATACATACAGGGTGTAAAAGACCTCATCACGAAGCCGTCAACCAAGCATTCTGTACATCAACCTAAGTAACTTTACGCAAAAATTATTGTTGGGAAACAACTTTTTTTTTGGGGTGAAAAATCATGTTTTGTGGTAGAACTCAATGTAATGCACTCAAAACATTGTGCTGATGGATGGATTGAATAGTACGGGGGTCGTGGAGGTGTTTAAAGTAAAAATCTTACATTAAAAACTTGTATTAAAAAAAAACTTGTCAAAACTTTGACCCCCAATATCTCCGTAACTAAAAGGTTCCCAGGTATGGTGTAGAACAAAAAAATTATCGCAATGACGAGGAGAACAAGTGCCTTTCGTTTTCGTTAAGAGGTGTTTTACACCCTTTATAAACATCCATGACTCGGAAACAAATGTCCACGCTCATCACACAAACATTTGCTCCGACCGGGATTCGAACCCGGGACCCTAAGAACGTAAGGCAGCCTCACTACCGCTGCGCCAATCGGGTCGTCGATGATGGGTCGTTGATGGCAATAGGCTCGCCCCCTTTTACATGAAACTTAAACATAACTTGCGAAATGTGGGTGTACTATTGCACCTCTGCCTACCCCACTAGGGATTACAGGCGTGATGTTATGTTATGTATATACTACTACACTACAACAGCCCATAACGTCCACTGCTGGACATAAGCCTCTTCCATGATGGGAGGATTTGTCGCAATCTCTACACTTGGCAGGCGGATTGGAGATCGCAGTGATGAAAGACTAACAGAAAACGCTGCTGCCCATTCTCAGGTCTACGGAGGCGCAAGGTGTTCTGCCTCAGACATTAGTCGCCTTATAGCCGTCAGTGTAATGGGTTGGTTCTATTCTACTCTGCCGGATACCACACGGCTGTATGTATTTGATCTTACCTTATTATATCGATCTTCGGTTATGTCATTACCTACACTCATGACTTCATAAATAGTCAAACGTGTTTTAACGACCAAACTATAGTATCATCACATCAAACTTCACCATTTAAGGGAAATATATCTTTAAAGGTGATTAATAAACAGCTAACCGCAGTGAACCGACAGCCTATTATTAACGTTACCGGGAATCGAACCAAGGACGCCCACGGAGACGTGTTGATGTACGAGCCTCATTAATTACTGAGCTATTGTGTGTGTGAGTCGTGTTCGGCTGTTTTAATTAAAAGGACAAAAATAAGTAGGTGTAGTGTTAATTGTATCTGAGGATATTGTGGGTGAAGATGAGGTATTTATTCATTAATTAAAATACAAGAGACTGACTGAGTCTGACTTCCGCAATGGTCTAGTAGTCGGTCGCAAGCATGACTTCTGAACATGAGGTCCATAGTTCGATGTCCAGGTCGAGTAAAGTGTTATTGAGTTTTTTCTTCAATAATTTCTCATTGGCAGCCATGGAGTCTGGATTTGTGCCCGGTAGATGGCATAAAGCCCGCCCCTTATTACATAGCACTTATACCGGGTGTAAACAGACTCTTCACGAAGCATTCTGTACATCAAACTAAGTAACTCTACGCAAAAATTATTGCTGGGAAACGACTTTTATTTTTGGGGTGTAAAATCACTTTTTTAAGGTAAAACTCAAACTAACGCACTCAAAACATTGTGCTTATGGACGCATTTAATAGTTAACGGGTTATGGAGGTATTTCAAGTAAAGTTATGACCTTACAAACTAGTATTTGAAAAAGAAACTTGTGAAAAAGTTGTAACTTTGACCTCCAGTATTTCCATAACTAGTAGGTTCCCAGGTATGGTCTAAAACAAAACAAATCGCAATAATGGGGAGAACAAGTGCCTTTCGGCTTCGTTAAGAGTCTATTTACACCCGTGTAAATACATTATTATATCGGGCGAAATGTGGGTAGGTCACCTATAACCCCTCAATTGTCAACCGTCGAAGACAAAAAATTCCAATCATATTTGACTTGAAAAGCATGCCTTTTATTAAGAACCACTACATAAACTTGCACAGGAATTAGATCTTACTATCCTTAAAAACCATTTTATTAATTCATCACAATGTTCTTAATCCAAATTAAATATAACGAACATCGAATCCTACACTTTTTGATTACAATATCTCAAGATGAGTTGATTACCTTCACCTCACCGCACTTATCTATAGGTAACGTGAATCATCGATAATCAACAAAAAGTTTTATTATACGCAATAATAACTTGACAACATTGTATAAAAACTTAACAATGTGTGCTTGTATTGCTGTTACTATGTATTAGCATACACTCATGTACAAGATATTGAATTGAATAAAAAATCTGTAATTGTTTTATGTCATGTTGAATTGGTAATAAAAAGTATAAGTGTCAATTGGTTGTCAAATATTACTGATTTTATAAAAACTGAAGATGTTACATGCTCTTCAAATAAAAGACGTGACGTTGATGATCATTGATTAAATATGACAGTTAGTCTAAAGGTTTTATGTGCAGTCGTAATAAATGCTCTACTTTCAAGCGAAATATCATGAAGAACTACAATTGAGATTATATTTTTGACATCGATCTTGAGGTTTTCGAAGCTACAAACGAGTACCCAATCCGCAAGTTCAACATTAGGCTCAGCGTATCGGCTGCATAAAACCACAACGAGAATCACCGCCTATCATCCGCACCTGTTCTAAATGCTTTCACAGCCGGGACCACCCATCATTTCACAGACCGCGTGACAACTCGAAGAACAAAAGTAAGAAATAACCAGCGGCTTGTTCAGCAATAAATTCCATAGTTTTATGACACGTTGACGACTTAAGCACATGAGTAGGTAAATGTCAGAGACCAAGCTTTAGGTTATTCTGTGGTAAGGGTAAAACTTTGAAGACATTATGTGACTCCTGTACTGGGCCAGTGTAGTGTATTATGGCTCACCACTATCACTGAGAATAGGCCTGTATCCTAGCAGTGGGATACTACTGATACTCTTAGTCTGAGTCAGCCCACTATTGGGCAAACCTCTCCCCATGACTTCCAGTTGTTTCAATCCAGGCCTAACGTGGACTACTGGTCGTTGGTTTTGTCCTTCTGGTTGTGTCAGGGCTCAAGAAATTGGCCCACAGCTCTTTGGGCATGCGTGCCTGCAGAGGTGGCCAGTCCAGTCCCTTTTTAGCTTAGTGGCTTTTATATCAACGTCAGTAATTTGTGTTCAGTAAGAACAAGGCAAGAAACGATTTCTCGTCTCATCTTTGGAATGCAACACTTCTGCAATACCTTTGAAAAATAAAATGTTTACGGATGGTGGTGACTTGCAATGGGGTGGGTAATTTGAATGCTTTGACAAAGATGTTCAACGCAGTGTGGCTGCCAGTGTTTTTGAACACTATCGCATGACTGTACGAAACTAGGTCTCCATTTATTATTTACTCTATGTCAAAGCTTAGTAAACAACGGTAAACCTTTTGTGTGGTCATTAGCACGCGTGCTATGAGCTTACTCACTGTTAACAGTTCCTATCAGCTTAACTAGTGAGTTTGCGGCGACACTTTGGTCTACACCATTATAGTCGTGCCCGTAGTACGGGAATTCTAAGGGCAAGGCAAGTGGAAATTGCTTTCAAAGCGTTTCACATTTCTTAAACGACTTATCAGGGTTCGAAGTGATAGTTATCTTGATAATAAAATTATGTTAAAACAATACATTTCACGTGTATCCAAACGCGACAAGTTTCGGAACACGTGAAAAAATAAAATAATTAGATACAAAAAACTAAAAAAATGTCTTGAAATCAAAATATGAATCAACCTCGATAATTATCAAAGAAAACAATTATTTTGATAATTTTGAACCCAGAACTGGCAAAGTTTTCGGTACGGTCCTGTAAGTGTAGCGTAAATCAAGTCGATACATTCTTGACTTTTCCGTCATCTTGTCGCTGATAGCTTTGACTGGTTTTCTTCTCCAATACTCATAACAACAAAACAACAACACTAACAACAGCTAATAACAGCCACTCGGGTCGATAGTTAGGTTAAGCCGTAAGCACGGCTTAACCTAACTATCGACCTAGGCAAGCGCCTAGGTTGGTCTGTGGATGGGTGACCACCATTACATACCGAGTTTCCTCCGTGCCTCGGAAAGCACGCTAAGCCGTTGGTCGCGGCTGTCATTTGTAGATCTTTGACAGTCGTTAGGTAGTCAGAGGCCCAATAAGTCTGACAACCAGTCTTACCAAGGGGTATCGTATTACCCGGTACTAACTGGGTTGTGGAGGTCAGATAGGCAGTCGCTCCATGTAAAATACTGGTATTCAGCTGCATCCGGTAAACTGGAAGCCGACCCCAACATAGTTGGGAAAAGGCTAGGCAGATGATGATGAACTCATGTTTCCCAGGTTCAAAATATTTTTATAAATCTCTTAAAGTTTACTGTAAATCGAAAGTTTAGTATGATTATATTATTTACGAAGATCCGAGGTTACATGCTTTGCTCCATTGTTTTATCTTAAACAATAAAATGTGAACAAGACTTACAATTCATGAAGACCTGTTGTTTAAGGCGTTGTATGTTTTATCAAATATGTTACACAATCATGATAGAGTCATACCAATTACATAAACAATACTATTAGAACCTTCAACTTCAATTTGTCGTTTATAATAAGACAATGATTTTATCAGATATTTCTGTAATAATAACAAATTAACTTAATAAGATATTACTTTGTTTTTCAAGCACCGTTTCCTATAATGTACTAGTACAACATTGTTGGAAATAACCATATTTTTCAATCTGAACTTCTTAAATAGCATAATTTTCAACGCCAAGTAAACGGTCGTTTAATTAAAGTGCAATTTAAATGATTGACGCTTGGCTGTTAGTTATTATTGAATGATAATAATCGTAGTAGCATCTTGGTAACTTTATTTAAGGATATCTACATACCATGATTTTATATCCCAGTAAGGTTTATCATGCATCTAGCAGAGTTACCTCAAGTACTTGTCAGATTGTTTATAGTGATTGTGATCTTCTTGCCTAGGTTGAGACGTGGATGGGTGACCACCCATTACTTACAAGAAACAACAAAAACACCTTTCCAAAAATATTCAATTAAGGAAAGAACGTGTTTCTCTAGTTAATAAATTAAATAACTATCAGATTAAATTGGAAGATAGTATAAATATTTATGAAATTGACACTCAGCGCTTACAATCAGAAATACAGGCTCTTAATAAGTCACTAAAATCTTTATGTAATAAATATGAATGCTCGGAAAATCAAATTAAAGAGCATATTCTTGCTACAAATGCTTTGGTAGACAAAGTGGACTCGCTGACTCTCAGCAACACTCAGTGTACTTGTCAGAGGGAATCCAGCAATGATGCCCTCCAGCTTGAGGCAACGGAGGACCCGTCCCTAGCTGTGAGTACTCAGGACTGTATTTCCACCCAAGATACAATACCTGACTTAGGTAATTTGGTCTCACCTAATAGTCTTGGTTCTAATCTTTCAGTTATGTTCTCTGATAGTATAGGTAGAGGGTTAGGGAAATTGATCAGTAATAACCTGAGTTATTGTACCCAAAATTATTGCATGCCAGGATCAACCTACAAACAGATTATGGCATCAGTAACAAAGACCGTTTGTGATCCTAGTACCACCATTACTATATGTGTTGGTAATAGTTCTAAGATTAAAAAGGAAGACATCACTGACTGTGTTTCAGAGTTGTTAAAGTTAAATTGTAACAAAATAATATTGTGTGGTTTTCCATTTTTTGAAAATTTGGGTAATAGAAAAAATAATTATATACATATGTTAAATAACCATGTACATTTTTTAGTAGGTCACTATAGTGACAGACTTATATATCTGGATATCAACACTATTGTTGGTAAACTGAAGTCGACACGGGGTAAGGTGTATCTACCTATTAGATGTAGACACAAAATAGCTCGGCTATTAGCTTATAATATTCACACAGACATAAATAAGTTGTCTAAGTTTAGTTCTATTATTAACACTGCGACTATTAGTAGTAATACTAATATACAGGTGACTTTCAATGAATATAGCACTAGTGCTATAAATGTTTACAAACATTGTACTGAGGAGGATCCATGTGTCACCGTGGAGAATTCTCAATTAGGGTATATTAGTATTAGTGATAGGGTCTTGTTGTCTGAGGATGGTACGGGTGTCTCCAGCCTCACTCCAAAAATTAATTTAAACTAGGAAATGAGACAACAGGAGGTACGATTAACAATATTGTTAATCCTACCAACGTATCTTCTTGCACTCAATTAGTTAGTAAAAAAGGGCCTCAGCAGAACACTTTGAAATTATTCCACCAAAATATCCAAGGCATTTCTTCCAAATTATTAGAAATTGAATTGTTTTTAGAAAATAGTAAGTTTGACATTATATGTTTTACTGAACATTGGCTTAAGGATTACCAAATGCTTATCAATTATGAGAACTATATGGTGGGTAGCTGCTTTAACCGTAAAACTATGCTTCGTGGAGGTTCCCTAATATTAATAAGAAATTGTTTTAAATATAAGCAACGTAATGACATAGTAGGTCTCTCGGTTGAACATTGCGTTGAACTGTCCTGTGTTGAGCTAGATAAGCATGTAATTGTGTGTGTGTACAGACCCCCAAACTATCAAAACTTTTCTTTGTTTGAATCAATAATGGAAGATGTGATGGCAAAACTTGCAGTCAGTAATAAATCTACAATTATTTGTGGTGATTTTAATATCAATATTTTAGAAGAATGTGCAAATAGCAGTCGCTTATTAAATCTTTTTAAGTCATTTGACTTGACCAACACTTTTACAGAACCTACTAGAGTCACTCCATCTTCTGCTACTTGTATAGATAATATTTTCTGCGATTGTGATTACTTAGATAAAGCAATAGTAAATTGTCTACCCTCTGACCATAGTGGACAAACTGTAACCTTCAGGTGTAATACACCCCCATCGCAAAAAGTTCAAATTAAATTTAGACCTATAACTTCTAGCAGATTAAATAGGTATAATATTTTGCTACAGAACAAGTTAAGCGTTATGGGCCTTGATGATATTAATATAGATCAATTGTATGATCGTTTCTTTTCAATAGTTCACACGGAATTCAATAAAACTTTTGAAAAGAAGACAAAAAGTATTTGCCCTAAATTCATATTTAGTCATTGGGCAACTAGAGGTATCAGAAAAAGTAGGGAAAGACTATTTGAGCTTTATGGCCTTAAGCCTTTTATAAACACTGAAACTTTTAACAAGTATGTTGCTAAGTATTCAAACATTTTTAGAAATACATGCAAGGTTGCTAAAGCACTGCACATTAGCAACAAGATCAAAACAGCAGAAAATAAAATAAAGACAGTTTGGAAAGTTATAAATAATGAGACTAACAGGAAGAAAATACGTAACACTAGCTACACATTAGATACAGCATGTGGTCCTAAAAGCTCTAATCAGGAAGTAGCTCAAGAATTTGTAAAATTCTTTACCGATATACCACAAAAAACAACGGAGGCTCTTATTTCCTCACCTGAACTCTCAATTGGTTTATTAAAGGCGAATGTGTCTGGCTGCCTGGTTGAATTTAAATTTAAACACATTAACCCTATGATTGTTATTAAAACTTTCCGGCAAATAAAGATCAAACTAACCGAAGATCTATGGGGAATGTCTGTCAAAGTTTGTACATCCATACTTGAGACTATAGCCCCTTACTTAGCTTTAATTTTTAATTTATGTGTAGACCAAGGAGTTTTCCCTGATTTAATGAAATACAGTAAAGTCATACCTCTTTTCAAATCCGGGGACAGTAAAGATACTAATAATTATAGACCTGTATCCGTGTTACCAGTTTTTAGCAAGGTTTTTGAAAAAGTAATGCTTAATCAAATGCTCTATCATTTTAACACCAACAAAATCTTACATGATCAACAGTATGGCTTCACCAAGGGACGTTGTACAACTGACGCCGGTGTAACCTTATTAAAGCACATATTTACTGCGTGGGAAGAGTCTCAAGACGCCATAGGAATTTTTTGTGACCTCTCCAAAGCGTTTGATTGCGTAAATCACGACACATTACTTTTGAAACTTGAGCATTACGGACTGGGTAAACTTGCACTTAGTTTGGTAAAATCTTATTTGAATGATAGACAACAACATGTTCAAATAAATGGTGTTAATTCACAGGGGTTAAAAGTAAAAATGGGGGTTCCACAAGGCTCAATATTGGGTCCTTTCCTCTTTCTAGTATATATAAATGATCTACCCTATTTACTGAAAAACCAACCTCAAAATATGGTGTTATTTGCTGATGACACTTCCCTAATTTTTAAGATAAATAGGCGGGCCCAAAATCTAGATGACGTGAATAATGCCCTACTTCAGGTCCAAAATTGGTTCACAGCAAACAATTTGGTATTAAATGAAAAAAAAAACCAAATGCATAAGATTTACTTTACCGAATATTAAAAGTAGTGATTGTGATATAATATTGAATAAAGAGAAACTTGAATTCGTAGATAAAACGGTTTTCCTGGGGATTACGCTTGATTCAAGGCTACAATGGGGTTCTCATTTGACATCTCTTGCGGGGCGGCTAAGTTCAGCAGCCTTTGCCATTAGAAAAATCCGTCAGTATACTGATGTAGATACCGCTAGACTGGTTTATTTTAGTTACTTTCATAGTATAATGTCTTATGGCATTTTGCTGTGGGGACGGGCTGCTGATATTGAGTCTATATTTATTCTGCAGAAAAGAGCCATCAGAGCCATATATAATCTTCGTAGGCGCGATTCTCTAAGGGAACTGTTTAAGGATATTGGCATCATGACGGTACATTGTCAATACATCTACGAAAACATAATGTACGTCAGAAAAAATCTGCACCTTTTTGGTAAAAGGGGTGACAGACATAATTACAGTACTAGAAATAGGGACCAACTAGTCCAGCCAGGTTTCAGACTCGCTAAAGTAGACTCATCTTTCATGGGGTACTGTTTGAGATGCTATAATAAAATTCCACAAAGTATTCTTGAACTGAATGAGACGAAATTTAAAACATGCATTAAACGCACACTATGTAAGCAAGCATATTACAAGTTGAGCGATTATATCGATGATAAAAATGCTTGGCTCAATGCTGGTCCTGCTCCACATGGACAGGGGCGCATAAATTGATAGCATTAAATTGTATTGTTGGAGCTGCTGAAGATTGTACAACTATCTTTGCATTGTATAGAATCAATCTCTTTAGTATTATATAAATGCATAGCCCATATTGTGTGAGTACTATGTACTAGAAAGCTATCATTCACTGGAAACCTACGTCTTTTTTTGACTTGAATGTGCCCTGGCGGTTTGGAGTATGTCATGCTCACTCTATTGTCTCGCTGATGGTGGCGCATGTGTCGGATCATTTAGTTCCCTTCAAAATGGTTGAGTTGAATGGTGCTGATCCATGCGTCATGTCCGTGAACGGGCGCTGTCAGTTGTGACTGGTCATCTCTTGGTTGCCATGGCTTATTTGAATGAATTATTTTGAATTGTATTTTTTTTTTTGTTTGTGTTTTTTTGCTGTGGACACTTTTACCGTGCACATCTTGCTACATTGTTCTCACATAATATACCATCTCAACGTGAATGATGTAACCAAGATTTTGTAACAATATTCTGATTTAAAAGAGTGTCCATGGAGTTTCTTGCCCATTCTTCTCCATAGAGATCTACGCTAGGGAATGGGCAACTACAGTACTTTCACAGTTTTTATGTCTTGTGACTGGGACTGTAGCTACATTTAATTTTCATCTTTGTTTCGACAATTCAAAAGTGCCTGTAACTGGCTTACTTGAAATAAATGCTTTGATTTTGATTTTGATTTTGATTTTACCGAGTTTTCTCCGAGCATTGGAAAGCACGTTAAGTCGTTGGTCCTGGCTATCATTTGTAGATCTTTGACAGTCGTTACAGGTAGTCAGTGGCCCGAAAGTCTGATAACCACTGTTTTAGACTTTTACGGTTTTTCACCACACTTACGTACTTACGGGATAATATCCGTGATTTTCTTTTGTTTTTATGAGCTCCCGATGTTTCGACGCTGTTGCAAGCACCATGATCGCGGGAAACTGAAGAGGTATGCGGGTGGGGCGAAAATTATTTATTATGAGCAAACAAATCTGTCTACCCTCTTTCTTGCAACAGCGTCGAAATATCGGGAGCTCATAAAAACAAAAGAAAATCATGGATATTATCCTGTAAGTGTAGTCTGATGATAACCAGTCCTACCAAAAGGCTATTATATTATATTACCCAGCAATAATTGGGTTGTGGAAGTCAGATAGGCAGTCGCTCCATGTGAAATACAGGTATTCAGCTGCATCCGGTTAGATTAGAAGTCGACTCCAACAGACCAACATAATTGGGAAAACGCTAGGCAGATGATGACGTGGTTTTCTAAAACAAGCTAGAAGGCTGGAGGTCTACTTTCCAATTACAAAATCCGTAGTTTCAGCAGTATTTCCTACTCCATGTCATCTGCGGACATAATATAGTAACTGGGGGTTTTGGTAGTCAGATTGGCAGTCACTCAATGTGAAATGAAAAGTGGTATTTAGTTTAAACATGGCAATAAGTTAGGCAGATAGGACCTGACTTATAAAGAAATGGCAGTATAAACATTTAAGTAATGACCTTTTATTGCTGCTACGTTCATAAAATATGTATATGCTATAGTTTCAATAAGGTGGCAATTGGAATGCCATACATCTCACTCTGCGTCGACCGGTGCCTAGCACGAGACCTTAGTGTCTAGCTGTGCCAGGCAATCAGTCAGTCGTTAGTCTAACAGGGGTTGGTTTTCTAGAATAAATAATATCAGGCAAAACTGCCATCAATTGCTATATAGTTTTGATGTTTTATGAAAACTTTATGATGACTTAATAGGGAATATGCATACATTTTCTTTTTTTATTTCGATACGGAATGTTAAAAATCTATAAAAATAATGACTAAAAGCGAAAACAAGACATACATCGGCCAAACAACACAAAAGTTATAACCATTTAAACTTTTGTTTCTATCTCTTTCTAGATAAACAGAATTTAGTATGGATTTTGTACGTCGATGTAGCGAATGACGTCATTCGCTATATCGAATCTCTCTGTCTAATCAGCAATTTCAAATGCTTATAACTTAGTGTTTTTTAAAGATATTAAAAAAATAATTTTACTTTGCTATTTCTGATGTTAATACGCTTTGTTTAGAGTAATAAAAAAAAATCATGCATATACCCTATTGGCACTGCTAGAAGCTAATGACTCTTGTGAACTAGATACCATAATTTTCTTTTTCTTGAATCCAAAAAACATGTTTGTTGCTGTTGGCTCTTTAAATAATGAACTGTTTGTGACGAAATTCTACACAGAGCTTTTTATCTGCTGCTCTCTCAGAGTTACATCGCAGATAACAAGTAGTCCTTCTTAATTTCGTAGCATGATCGCATTGATCACCGCCCACAAGCTAGCGCCAGGCATAAAATCATAGTATGGGCGATATTGGAGCATGCTTACTGTATTTAACATTATAGGTAAACTAGAATAATACATTATTTGAACGGTTTTATTCAGGTCACCTATTTTCTGCAATTTAAAATAGGTGTTTCTCAAAACTCACGTTTTGCTGTTTATTCAGCTGTTTCACAATGTTAGTTAAATTAACTAGGTCTGTTAATAAAGACTATAAGCGTCACTGGAATTTCATGTGCTGCTGAAGTTTTTAAACAATCTTTATTTAGAAACACAAATAATTGCTGATGCGTGATGAGTCAGTCAATCAAGGAATTTAACTTGTCTGATCCTGAAAACTGTGAATGTTTATGTTGAATAGTAAGGTCGGTTACACAAACTGTGGGAAAATTTTGGTTGATGTTGGGTGAAATCATTATCATCTGCCCAACTTTTTCCCAAATATGTTATGTCGGGTTCCTGTCTAACTAGATGCAGCTGTATACCTGTATTTTACACGGAGTGACTGTCTTTCTGACCTCCACAATTAATTTACTGGGTAACTCGGTACCCCTTGGTCAAAGTTATTTACTAGCCTTCTGTAGACGATTATAAAAAAATCTGTAATGCTCTAAGTCTGTACTTGAAACTGGCGTCAACAATAAGACCACATCCTCTCATAAATTCCCCGCCTATTTGCCGACAAACGTATTAGCGGAAACATTCAAAAAAATACAAAAAAGTGCGCGTGAGTGCAAGTGTCACGATCCCTGAATGAGCGGCGCGCGTTATATCGGGAAGGAAAAAAAATAAAAACGAACTCATTCGGCCACCTTCGTTCACCTTCGGTGGTGGTCGGGCGAGCTCGGGCGGGCTCGCGCACCTGTCGCGTGCGCCGGTATTCGGAAGCTTTTTTGTGCTCTTTTTGAATTTTGTTTACATTGTTGGCGCTGTATAAACGTAATTGATATAACTGGTGTTTATAGCCATATTAGTATTACCACGTAAGACTTTTTTGTAAGAATCGGAAGCTACTTATTTTGTTTAACATTTCGTTCTTGAATAAACATTACAAGTATTATGAAACACTTAACTTTATGCACATAATTATCTAAGAAAACAATAGCTTACAAGAAAATAACATTACAAAACACCTTTTCTCTTTTTCAACACTTCCTACTTCGAAAAAAAAAAACTTATTTCAAGACTAAAGTGGCCAAAGCAATGTTTTGATAGGTATTTATCCTATTTATCCGGTTCCCATGGTAATGGGCCCATGAGAAAGGGCCAGACCATTGCCCATCAGTGTCATTGAGATTTATGTGACATTTAGTGTCTTTCAATTGAATAATACTCTAAACAGCGGACATGGTTGCTATTGAGTGGAGACCAATTAGTTACGATACTACACGGTATTGCAATTTTTTGTTGCTTTGTAAAGTCAAGTTTGTTTTTCATGTTGAAAAGTTCAAGAGGCTATTAGTAGGTAATGTGTAAGCAAGATTATAAGTTTGTTGTTTGGTTTAACTTCAATATTTGTAATAGCTGTGCCAAGGAAATACATTATGAGTACGAAGGTATTCGGTTACAAAAATAGTTTTTCATCAGTGATAGAATTCCTGAAATTGGTTCAGCACTTCCCCATATCCCCTTTTACAAAAAAAGATAATAATGTCTTCTCTTCATAATATTTTTAATTGCGATTTTAGGTCTCATCTTTCAGGATAAAGCAAGAAAAATAACAATATTTTTCTGCTACATTGTGACAATGAAAAAGATCTGTTTCTGACTAATGTCGGGTGCATGCCTGTCGAAGACTCACTGTTTATTTTCGCTTCATCGCATTTCTGTTGGTGACAAATTGACAAAGTAGGTAACTAAATGATTAACTTATAGAAGATCTAAATGTTCGAACCACGATATTTTTCAGTAATTTTCATGTCTGTGTGGAAATCAAGGGGGTTGGATTTTAAAACGAGTCGCCCGAATTCGAAGATTCTGTCACTGTGATTTTAGCTGCCGGAGCAAAATAAATTTTTACGTACGTAACTGCGAAAAAAACAAAAATTTTGCCAAAATAGTGTTATTTTCGCAAATCGTTTATTTTCTCGATATTATCGTATAAAACACCTAAATACAGGGTGTAAAAGACCTCATCACGAAGCCGTCAACCAAGCATTCTGTACATCATACTAAGTAACTTTACGCAAAAATTATTGCTGGGAAACGACTTTTATTTTTGGGGTGAAAAATCATGTTTTGTGATAGAACTCAATGTAACGCACTCAAAACATTATGCTGATGGATGGATTGAATAGTAAGGGGGTCGTGGAGGTGTTTAAAGTATAAATCATACATTAAAAACTTGTATTTAAAAAAAACTTGTCAAAAAGTTGGAACTTTGACCCCCAATATCTCCGTAACTAGAAGGTTCCCAGGTATGGTGTAGAACAAAAAAATGATCGCAATGACGATGACGTGGAGAACAAGTGCCTTTCGGCTTCGTTAAGAGGTGTTTTACACCCTTTATAAGGCTAAAAGTATCTTGGTGTTTTTTGTCTCCGACTAACCGTTTGTTGTAAAAACGATTTCGAAGGGATTCCGTTCACTCCGACCATATAGGTTAGGTTAGGTTAGAACTGTGACCAAATACGCGCGAGCCGAGCGAGTGGAGCGAGCGGTGCCGCGGCAGCGGTCAGCGAGCTCTACCTCAAAACGGTCGCAGTAAAAAAATTGTGCCCCATTTCGTATCAAAATTGCAATCTTTAAAAATTCTTTAAAAAAAAACTATGCATCTCGGGCAGGGGGTGAAAGTGGGGAGCGACTATATCTGATTTGTGCCTGTTGATAGCAATAGACTGGCCCCCATTAACAAGGGACTTTAGAATAACTAGCGAAATATTGGTATTATTTATCAAAGATAGAGGTAGGTACCTCTGCCTATCCCTTCGAGGATTACAGCCGTGATGTTTAGCTAAGCACCATGTACATTCTCTTAATTAGAATTAAGTATGACACATACCTTCATGTATGGAGATACTTCTTATCTCGAATCCTTGAAATCTAGGCCATACAAGCACATAAAAAAACCATTTAATAAGAGCTAGTTTTGGTGAAAACATACGCAAAGATCACGAATGATTTGATAAGATCTACCGGAACATGAGAACATGTAAATGGCCCGTGGAACTTGTTGAATTACTTGTGTTATGGCCACTGGACTGGCTAGGTTTGGTGACCATGTATGGGATGGGATTAATGTAAATTAGGATTGGCATACACTGGGAGTTTCTTATTTCCTTTTTTCTTTTGTATTTTTCTTTAAATCCTTTGATAGTTTTGAAGTTTAAAAAAATCTTCTTATTTGAATATCAAAGCTGTATGATACCGGGTGCTTGCGGTTTAGGTAGAGGTTTATGTTTGAGTCCCATGTTACTGATAGGGGCGAGCCGTTTTGCAGCAGCTGAGCCAATAATTTAGACTCCAGGCTACTACTTTAAGGAATTCCTGACGGAAAAGCACACTGACAGTAACACTTTGCTCAAACTGAGAATTGAAACCAGGAACTTAATGCTCAGCAGTGACGCTTACAATCACTAAACTAACGAAGCGTCTTCTATAATTTTGTTTTTAATCCTCTCAGATTTTTATTTGTTAATAAAAAAAATAGAATATTGGTGTCGATTCTGTTGTGCACAAACTTAACTCATTTATTAAGATAGCAATAGCTTAAATTAAGTTTAGTTTGTGCACAACAGAATCGACACCACTGTGTGAAACAAAAATAAACCTTCTAAATGGTTATATTATTAATACCGACTTGTATAATTAAATACTACACAATGTACTGTCAATGTAATTCCGACTGACCGTAATCAATTGTCCAATCTTCATCGATCATTTTACAGCTCAATCTATCTTAGGAATAAAACAACCTGCCGTTGAAGGTTGCTCACGATAGGCCTACGATTACATAAATATCATTATTGTTTTTATGATGTTTGATTTATTGTCTATTATCCGATGTAACGAAGTACAACGAAGTAGTCAATATTACGGCCGCATTGTGGTATCTTTTGTGACTCTTCTTAAAACTATACCAAGTTTTTCAACAGTAAAAATAATAAGCTTGTTTCTTACAAAAATCTTAAAGGGAAACACAATAGAGCATTAGTGAAGAGTCTGGTCCATCTTTATAGTAGAATATAGATATTTTCTCTTGACATTTGGAAGAAAAATGTGTAACGCCTTTTACAATTAGATTCAAATTACACTTCTTTGTAAAACATATAAAAGAGTCCTTTAATGGCCTTATTAAAACATAATTTAAAAAAATCTTATTTGTTTTGGTATTTTTTATTGTTTTTTTTTTATGCACATTATAAAAAAAACATACATTTTGTCTTGCTTTTCTTTGCCCTAAATAATTTGACTTAAACTAAAATCATCACGGGAGTAACAATAAGTAGGCCACCCCTTATTTTTAATTGCCAAAACAAAAACTTACCCAATATTTTCAGCCAAGTCCGACCTTCGTGATTTTCGCACATATTCGCTACTTAACGTAACTTAGTTCGAACTTAGTGCTTATTTATTTGACATTGGCATTTATTACCCTTTCTTCGTTTGCGAGACAGACAAACATGTCGTAATTCGTCTAACACTAACATAACCTAATTTTCGGCAGTCGGTTAAGATAAGTTGACGAGAGAAGATGTGCATTGTGCAGTGATTTTGAAAGCGTAATTATTTTGAAGACTGTGTTCAAGGATTTTTTTTACAATGTTTTTCTTCTTTGTTGCTAGTCAAGTGTTTTGTACGGGAGAAAGGTAAAGGTAAGGTCGTGTTTTTATTTTGTAAAATTGTTCTTAGAACATACCGTTTTACATAAACAGTTAGTTTTTAAACTTAGCAAATAATATTATGATATAATTTCAAATAGTGTGTTTCGACGTTATCATCAATATCTCCATCTCTTAGCACAACTAATTTGAGGTCGGCGCCGGCGCAGCATGTCTTCTCTATAAAATAGCCGTTATCTCAGTTGCGTTACCTTTTCTGAAAGTTTTTTTTTTTATGTACACACAAAATACTTTACTTTCTCTCTTTTCTTCTCTTTCTGTTTCTCTCGTCTTTCTTTTTCTTTACTTTTTCTTTTTTTTATTTATTTTAATAATCTTAAAAAAACTTCTCGCTATACAATACGCTATACGCAATACATTCGAGTAGTCAGATGTAATATTATGTAGAAGAAGGCCAATTACAATTTTTTGGTTCCCTTAATCAGCTTTTGGTTGTTAAATCTTTCCTCAAAATCTTAAAAGTATTGATCTTAAATGTCATATTATGTTTCTCAATAAAAATGTGACCTTACAGCAACTCGTGACTATTTCAGCAATGTTACACGACTGTAACTTTTTTGTTATCGGACACTTTTCTTTTTATCTCTAACTATCCTAATCACTGTTATGTAAAGTGTGTGAAAATGAAAGTGTTTTTGTTTAAGCTTCACTTTCACTAGGTACTTACATTTTGCAAAACATATATTTATTTATTTTTTTCTGCATTTATTTTCTTATTTAAAATTTGATATCTACATTTAAAAATATAGCACTTCTGGGGCGGATCTCCCTTCTACGAAAGGGCCACCCACAATCCATCACACCGCTTCTGTGTGGATAATAGTCGCATATTAAAAGTTTGATGTTGTTATTTATTTATTTATTTTAATTTTATTTATTTATAGGTAACAACCTAAACTATCATTACAGGGCATTGGCTGTCGCATTAGGGTAAACCCTAATGCGACAGCTAAGAACTTAAACTATATACTTAATATATAATAACCTAAACAGCTATAACTATATACTTACAACCAAATTTGAAAAAAAAAATTAACAACATTAAAACACAACATTATTAAGTTGAGTTGAGTTAATTATAAATACCAAAAATAAAATACGTAAAAAGAACTACAACAAAACATTTCTTTAGGATTTTTGAGTCCCCCACTGTATCCAGAACCTTAGCGCCGATCGCGAAAACTGACCCAGATGTTATTACAAGGTGAATGACATTCGCTCGGGTCACTGTACATTTATGTGATATTTGAATCAAGTACCAACATCCTGTGACTGAAATATATATAAAATATTATATAGGTGATGTAACTAGGACAAACCACTGCTCTAATCCGGTGTGCTCGCGCAAACTATTTTTGAGTAAGTTTGTGGTAGAATTTCTTTCCTGTTCGAAGATGCTGGCTATTATTTCTTGAACGTATATGTATTACAAACAGTACTGTATTGCGAAACTCTCAAGTTTTATTTAATACAATGTTTAGAATTTAACAGAGCACCTGTGAACTTCTGTTTTGTTTCGGTTTTTCTTCTCAGGGATCTGTAAGCTAGAATTATAGCAAATACCGACGTTATCTGATTCTAAAACAATATTTCGGGGAATAAACATTATTTCAACATCTTCGAAATTTATCAGGATACTTATCGGTGACACTCTTCGGGGTCGCTAAGTACCATATTTATTCCCTTTTCGACAAGAAAGTTAAACATAGTAAAAGGAACGCTTACATTTATTTGTAGATAAAAAAGTCCCTTACTAGATGTTAATTTAGTCAAAATTGGCTTAATGAGAGAAAAACGACCCATACAAATTCATACAGCTCACTAATATGGCAACACCCACATTCCCACAATCTTCAATGGACTCTTACTGCCAAATATAAGTTTTAATAAGTTGTTCTAATTAGAAACTGCGTTCCATGTAGGTAAGTAAGTGAAAATTTCTTTTTTACACGTTTTTGGCTTTATTATTTGCACTCTTTGGAGGCTTAACATACTATGACTACATGACTGGTCAACTACACGAAATCTTCTTCTACAATCACTTAAGATTCACAACACATTATTGCTCATTACAAAATTTCATCAAAAAACGCCAGAGTACTTACAGTGTTTCAAGATGATTCTAACTCTTTCAGGGGTTGATTTGTATTAAATCTACACAACAAATAAGTCCAATAACAGGAAGTTAAGCAGGTAAACATGGCGTTTCACATCTTCTATCTACTTGTTAGAAAATCATTAGGGCATCATGTTTAAAAGTTTCAACAATTAATCAGTACTAACTGGGTAGTGGAGGTTAGATGATAGGCAGTTGCTCTATGTAAATTACTGATACTCAATTGCATCCGGTTAGACTGGAAGCCGACTTCAATATAGTTGGGAAAAGGCTAGGCAGATTATGACTTAAAAGTTTCAAATTGGTCCTTTATTTGATACAGACCTAAGCAGTATTGGCTTCGTATTAAATACCAATTCTAAATTGACTTAGGTACACAAATCCTGATAGACCACACCTTCAAAACAAATCGACTGGAAGGTCAAACATATTGACTGTTACAACATAATTATAAAAACATTTATCGGCGATGAAACAGCTACCTATCCTGCGTTCGCGATTTAATCTCAAACATCACAAATATTGTGTTTTTAGAAAAACAACTTTAATACCCACACATAAAGTTAAATTCAATTTGTGGTCGCTCCCTGTAAAATACGGTATTCAGTATTCAGCTGCATCCGGTTTCAGTGGAAGCAGACATAGCTGGGAAAATACTAGACAGATGATTTCATCAGGTTTTGTTTTGCTTTACAACTTCAAACCATTTTTAGAACTTTTAAGTACTCATTGTGAAATCAATCTAATTTTCACAACACTAAAGTTGGTATTTGTTTAAGTGAAAAAACTTCAATCGGAAACAAGAGTTTGAATAGATTTTAACTCATTATCAAGAGGATTATTACTTGCATCTTTTATTGTCGTCATTTGAGTAATCCGAAGATGTTATCAGTGTCTTATCGCGTGAAATGGGTGAAGGTAGTTAGTTAGGTACACGATTATGTGCATATATGAACCGGTATTCATAACGCAATGTCTTTTCTTTCATAGTATTTTGAAAATTGTAAACACCAGCGTCAAAAGAAACTTGCTGGTTGGATTCAAATGCTCTTTACCTGAATTAACATAGATCTCATTTGCTTAGGAAGTAGGAATGAGCTAAGGACGAGATCTAGAACTACATAATAATATACTGCACCCCTAGCCAAGTTGACAATCTACAATCGTTAACGCTAGTAGAAAACTATTCAAATGAATGGGAATGACATCATCTCAACGTTATAACACGTGATCAACACAAACGAATAGAAAATTCGTAGACAAGTTTACATCGTCCAAAATGATAGAATATAATGTTATCGTTTCTACAATGTTGATCGCTAAACTCTTTGGTAGGAACGCTCACAGTGTAGGTTTTTTCTACAGACATTAGAGAACGAGCGATCGACTCAGTCGTGTCAACTTGGCTACCAATTTAGCGCTTTCTACAATCGTTTACGCCGAGGCGTTTACGATTGTAGAAAGAGAATCGATACGAAACGTTTGTAACTTGGCTAAGGGTGCTGATTACTTAGTACACACGGCGAAACACCAAGCTAAACATTAACCGTCACATTGATAACTTACTAAAACTCCCAATTCCTGTTTTTAATTCAGATGTGGTAAGACTACAAAGCCCTTCAAATCCTTTCCATCAATTTGTTTAGACGTAATTTTATCATTTCAATAAAAGTCCCATATCTTATCAGCCCAAACAATCTAGTCCAACAACAAATTAAAACCTTCAAAAAAGCAATCTTACATAAACACAGACACTAAAAAACAAAATGTCGCAAAATTGCCCGTTTCAAAATTAAGGCCACTTCGAAGTCGAACGCATGCTTAATCAATTTGACTCATGCATTCCACTCGGGGGGTACCGCGGTGTACGGGCTTTTAGTTAAGCATCTATTGTTTTATAGATT
This sequence comes from Xestia xanthographa, assembly GCA_905147715.2. Lineage (NCBI taxonomy): Eukaryota > Metazoa > Arthropoda > Insecta > Lepidoptera > Noctuidae > Xestia > Xestia xanthographa. The sequence goes on from LR990665.1 coordinate 25,680,090, forward strand.
AGGTGGCAGAAGAGACAGATTAAAAGGATTCGGAAGGCAAATGAGATTAATGGGCCCTTGAATATTTCTGGGAGGAGCTCGGGGTTAAGCCGTGCTTGGCTAGGTTGGCCCGTGAATGGGTGAGTAGTGATCACCGATTACATACCGAGGTTCCTCCGTACCGATCTTTGACAGTCGTATAGCTAATAAACTGCTCTTTTGAAGTAAGAAAACTGATGGTAAGTTAATTAATCCAGAGACAACATACATCTAACGTTTTCACAAAACCCTGTTGCATTGGGAATAACAGATTTTTACTGAAGTAGAATAAAAAGCCTTTATGGGGGGTCTAAAATGGCCGCTTTAGCAGAATCGTAACATGAATCATGTTAAAAATTTAAAATTCTTAAAATGGACTTTATAATCGTAGTCATAAAGTCCATTTTAAGAATTTTAATTTTTTAACGTGATTCATGCTAAGATTCTGTGTGTATTCTGCTATGGCGGCCATTTTAGACCCGCAGTTACTTCATAAAAGAATTAATGGCTGATAAACCAGCTGGTAACAGATGCAAAATTGCACAAAAATGTGTCAAAACCATGCACTAGCTGTCAAATGTCTCGGAAATATGTCAATTGTTTCGGAAATGTGTCAATTTGTGAGCAACCGTGATTAGTGTTGAATTTGGTGTGTCATGTTAGTTTTTTGTAACTGTTGTTAAATATTTGGCCTGGTGGTAGTTTTATGATGCAATTTGTCATTATTGTAATGCATCATTCTACATTCTATGTTGCCAGTTATTAATTTCCTTAACATCTAACCGCAGGATATGAAAGCAAAACAAAAACTAGGTAGCAGATACACTGTGTAATATTTTTCGAGTCAGTTAGGAAATTAACATTATAAAAACAAACAAGACTTGACACATCACATTGCAAATATTGATTGACCAATTCTTCTTAGCCACTGTCCTATAGCACCTTAATTCCGTAACATTGCAAGTGAGTTTAAAAGTTTGTACAAGTATGAGTGAACGATCCTTAAGCCAGCGTTTAGAAACGTTACGTAGAATCACGGTAGAATGTTCTTTGACTTAGATTTGTTCTAATGTTTACAGTGTCAGGAATGAGAACGAGCTAATTACCGTTTATAGATCCCAGTCACAGTAATTTACAGTCTTCAAAAAACCTATAATCAACACCTAAATCCAATCAATACAATTTATTTCAAACCAAGTGTCCCATCTGTTCCATACCCCGTTCAGACTCTAATTTTAGTCGAGTTAATACGTATGAGTAACTGCTATCATTTGGTATGACGAATTGTATTGAGACTCGTAATGCAAGTGGACGTTATTTTGGACTAGTCGAGTAGCTAAGCGTTCGGTTAATAATCTTGTCATGAATTTATGGGAATAAGATGGGTTTATTGAGCGTGTTTGGAATATTAAAAACTGTTATGTCAGAGGAAATTTTTATTGATTTAAAATGATGTTTTACGGCGAGACAAAAAGCCATAACTTTTTTTGTTAGCTTATTAGTATGCTAAAGTTATAGTGTCTTGAGTAGTTACTGCATAATTCCGTTTATGGTTTGGTTACAGCCTCGATTCTTTTTTGTGGTGTTATTATGTGTTTTTTAGGGTTCCGTAGTCAACTAGGAACCCTTATAGTTTCGCCATGTCTGTCCGTCCGTCCGTCTGTCCGTCCTCGCTTAATCTCTGTGACCGTTAGCACTAGAAAGCTGAAATTTGGTACCAATATGTATATCAATCACGCCGACAAAGTGGTAAAATAAAAATTGGATAAAAATGTTTTATTAGGGTATATGTAAAGCGCCCCTATATGTAAAGTGGGAAGTGATTTTTTTTAAATTTCAACCCTAACGTGTGATATATTGTTGGAAAGGTGTTTAAAAATGAAAAGGGGTTTTCTAAAATAATTTTTTGATAATGTCAATAATTTCGGAAATAATCTCTCCAAAAGTAAAAAACAATGTGGGGGACACATTGTTTTTTACTTTTGGAGTGATTTTCGATACTTTGGCTTATCCCCCTTATACCCTTCAGGATATTACACAGCACATAGTAATGTATTAAGTAGGTAGCTAAGTAATTTGCTTAATAAACGTTGCTAAGTGATGCTCGTATGATATGATCAGATCTCGATGCCAGACTATAGATTAGTCACCGTGGCTGGTTCATGCATTAGTGTCTGCAAATGTTATTATTTATAATTTCTATGTTAATGTCTTATCATCTAGATAAGTGTTTAATAATAAACTTATAACATCAAGCTTTTATTTAAAATACTAAATAAAAGCTTGGTCACAGTTTTCCCTATAGTTCACCCACCATTTGCAGGTTATGTGTACCTAAGTCCCAGTAAGTAATAGGGGTTGAGCCTATTCCCATCAATCAGGCACGAATCTACACTCCAGGCTGCTAAGTACCCGGGGTTGCGGGACAGTTCGAAAGAGATACCGCGGCCCCGGAACACAAAGGGCGATGAAGGAACATGGATGGGTTTTAGTCAGTAAAAGTCTGACACTTCCTCCTGCTCCGCCCAGAGCGGGAGGAGTTATTTGATGATTACCCATCCGAAAAAAAGAAAAAGAAAGGCTACTAAGTACTGATATATGCTTGATGACAAACACACTTCGCACTAACTGGGAATCAAACCCAAGACCCCGTGCTCTGCTGAGAATAGCGCTAGTAGTAGTTTGTTTCTAACTAAGTTAACTAACTCGTACACATACATAATAATTAGTCTGTTTATTCATAAAATAATTACCCAGTAATTAAAGCGTAACTAACCTTAGAACTAACAGTTTTAACGAACCAAAAACTATGCGCAATCACGTAATATTTCTCAAGAAACATAAAAAAAATAAACTAAATCATACTAGGCCAAGGTTCGTCAAAAGGACGAATACACGCGAACTGCGCGCGCGCAACTGTCTCATCTCCGCATAACCACGTCAATGCATGCCCGGGCATTGAACCCGCGATGCGCGCGAGTTGACCGACTAACTATATTTGTATTTGGTGCATAGTGCCACTGTAATGGGCATGGTTACGATTAAGTGCGTCTGATTAAGCTTTTAATCGGTAAGTTTCGATCTGAAGATGGTATGAAGTATGAATTGTTTTTGTTTTGTTATGGTTGGTATAAGAGTTAGCTGTTATGGTAGGGTTAACGTCATTAATTGTTATGTTATTCTAAATAATTCATCAGATGATCTCATAACCCTTTCCCGATTAAAGTTTAGGCGTTCGCCGTAAAGGCGATGAGATCATCTTCAATTGGATTCGTTTTAATATTAGCATGCAATGACATTGATAAAAAATGTTTTATTAAAAACTTACAGTCAAGGGAATCTTCTAAAGATTATAAAACTTATGTAAACGGGTATTTTCGCGAATTTTACCTGTAATATAAGCCCGACGTTTCGACCGGATTGCACCAGCCGTGGTCGCGGAAAGACTGAAGTATTGGAGGTACCGCCACAGCAAAGCAAGCGTGTTTATTCAACTACCCTCACTTGCTCTTCATAAATGTTTATAAGTTTTATAATGTGTTCTTCTAAAGATTGACTGAAAATGCAGAGTTCTGTAAAAATAGTTATATGCTCCGTTGTTTTTTATAGCTAGCCCGTTTGTCCCACTCCTGAGAAAAGGCCTCCCCCCATTCCTTCCACTTCTCACGATGGTGTGCTTCTTCTCGCCATTTCGCGAGAAGCCCATCCAAGACGTCCCGCCATATTCTCCTCGGTCTGCCACTATATGCTCCTCATAAACTCACGATCCTTAGCTACGTTCTCCTTTTTCTTTGTCCACGTTCAAGTGCTTTTATTCACAAAAAAAAAACAGAAGTTTAGGCTTAAAACATTCACTTATCAGAAACAAAAACCGCTTCATTGTTTCGTGTTTTGATAAATGATATTAATTAACGACATACCGCAATTAAATTGCCTAATGCGACACGTAGCTAAATCACTAATTTATCACTATGCACTATTCCGCCCCTACGCGTGTTGATATTCAACCTACTAAAAAAGAAAATAAAAAAAAAAACGACAGCTGAAATCCTGACTCACGGTTACATGACATTTCTATTATTATAAGTCTTATCGATATCGATAAGATTAATTCATGGATTGCTCATAGCCCGAGTTCTCACGTACGCCAAGGTACCGAAGACGGAACTTTTGATTTTGGACTTTAGTCTCCTTCATCACTGAGTAGTCTTTTCCCAACTAGGTCGAGTTTCTTTTAGTTTCATTGGATGCAGCAGAATACCAGTATTTCATATGGAGCAACTGCCTATGAAAAGTTCTGGAGTGGCGACCGCGAACCGAAAGACGTTGCGTTGGAAGGCCTCCCAGGTGGATTGACGACCTGGTGAAGGTTGCGGGGATCCGCTGGATGCGAGTCGCCGGGACCGGTCTGGCGACACTTGGGAGAGGCCTATCTCCAGCAGTGGACGTCTTTCGGCTGAAATGATGATGATGATGAACTGCCTATCTGACAAATCCCTACCTTACTTATACATGTACATTATTACCACGCTGACTACATTGCTGGTGTACATTTTGCCACCAAGCTAAACGTTAAGCTTCGTAATAGTTTCGGCTTTTGTTATCGTGATAGTGTAGTTATAGCTGATGGTATGAAAAGAGAGAATAACCTTAAGGTTTGAATATTGGAAATTATAAGAATATTGAATTGACATACTTTTCTGAAGAGTTTATTTCAGTCCTTTTTGAAATCTGCTGTAGAAATACAACAAGCTTTGGAAGCTTATGTCACTTCTCCCAATCTTCATATTCTGTGTATCTTTAATGATCTTCTTAGCGTTTCGATTGCTGTCTAAATTGATTCAGCCCAAAATTTCGCTACGAGATTAATTAATTTCGACGCTATACCAAGTGAACTTAATTGGACATTGACTGATCATAATACTATTATTTTATCATGAGATTTATCCACGTGGTTACTACATACGCTACGTAAATATGAGATAGAAATTATATAATTTATGACCGCTGGATTTTCCCATGATAACCTAACTACCCGCCTATCAAAGGAAAACAAAATTCTTTCATAATCCCTTTTTGATTGATATATCATTTACACGTGAATTTGCGACTTTGTAGCTAGATTTCTTTACGATCGTTTATCTAAATACCAAGTAAGTGTAATTGTGACCGATAGAAAACGTAACATTTGATAAAAAACAATAGAGATTGGAAAAATCGATAGATAATTAATATTATATTTTCCTACTACGTCATAAGTACAATCACTATCTACTGTATTGTTTATGAACTCGCAAATTAGTATTTCTTCATAAACCATACTATCTACTAACTTTTTCAAGTGTTATCAGCTGTCGTATATTTTTATATCCTGGTAGTACGAACCCGTGCGATAATAAATAATGTAAAACCACCATGCGGGTAAAGACAAGTACAAAAGCTTGTATTGAATAAATCATCACGACCTCAAGTAATAATAGATGTTGTACTATCACGTAAATAATACTAACCGTGGCTTGGTCAACAAAAATACCCAAGGTCTTTCATGAAACATCCATCAAAACCCGCAACAAATGGCGTCACAATGCAGTACGGATTAAAATATATAAGTAATTAGCAAAAAAAAAACAATTATCATTTTCAAAATCACAATATAATATCAGTGAAACAGCCTGGGAAGGTCGTTTGTTATCATTAAACTATTATCAGTCACCCGCGTCATAACAGATAGGACTTAATTTATACGTGTTGATTACCTTTTTATTATCTTTCAGCTGAAAATGTTCAGTTTTGTGCCGCGATTTGAAAGAAACATACATAAATTGCGAAAGTATAAGAGATTCAGATATTTTTTTCAGTTCAGAACATTTGAAAAAGTACAGTGCATTCAGTTAATTTTTGGAGCTCAAAAGTTTTGCGGTACCTACTTAGTGATTATAAATTATTGATTTATTATGAAGACAAATTTAGTTTGAAGAAGAAAAAAAACTGTGATTCAGTGGGTTTTTTGTGCCAGTGATAGTGTGGTGATTAAATATTATTTCCTTGTTGAAATATTATTTTAGTCCAATGTGTCAAATGTGTTGCAAAAACGTGTGTGAAGTAGAGGGCGGCACACCAGACTCATTATCCAACATAATGAGTCTGAAGCAGAGATCACGGTAACAGTTTATTTCAGAAGGATTTCTTTTTGTATTTTTTTTTATGTAATTGATTTGAGTGACCACGCATTTAAAGGGTGTAAAAAGACTCTCACCGAAGCCAAAAAACACTTGTTCTCCCCGCCTTTGCGATCATTTTTTTTGTTAGAGACCATGCCTGGGGACCTCTAGTTACGGAGATATTGGGGGTCAAAGTTCCAACTTTTGAACAAGTTTTTTTTTTTTTTAAGTACATTTTTTTTAATGTCAGATTTTTACTTTAAACACCTCCACGACCCCAATACTATTCAATCCATCCATCAGCACAATGTTTTGAGTACGGTACTGAGTTTTACCAAAAACATGATTTTTCACCCCAAAAAAAAATCGTTTCCCAGCAATAATTTTTGCGTAAAGTTACTTAGCTTCGTGAAGAGTCTGTTTACACCCTGTAGACAACGAATGTCCATATAATAATTTAGACGTCTTTTTGCTTTTATGGAATGGACATACTAATATTAAGCTTTAGTTATCGGCTCAAGCCAATTCCGCATCGAGAAGTGCGGTCATGATGAATTGAGTTTGATTAGGTGATCGTTGTAGTGGAAGTAGAGCAGTGGATGGTGATGATGATGGTCAATAAAAAAAATAAGCAAATGAGAGGTGATGTTCCTCTACAGGAACGTGGCTTTGGTCATAAAGCAATGTCCTTTTGGGCTGAAAATGGTGGTCAAATATTTATGGTAAGTACTTATTATTTATTTTAAGTTGAGACTAGTAACAACGCGACTTCGTATAGGTCGCGGCACGTAACTCTAGCGCTGAACGAAACGCGGAGGGGATAGCTGCGCATGTTCTACGACTGAAGAACCAATCGGCATTCTTATTTACCCAATACATTATACCCAAGACATTCTTATTTTTTATTTCTGCGCAATAACGGTCAACGCTAGAGTTTCGTGCCGCGACTTGTAGATACCGTTTTCTTTCAAATACACTCCAAGACAAATTATAATGATGTTTATTTAGCTTTAACAACAAAACCACACATGTCAACTAACAATTAAATACCCCAGCTGTTTAACTGTTACCGGACGTCTAGTATTACTCACAATAATACCAATCTATACTTAATATTATAAAGAGGAAAACTTTGTTTGTTTGGTTGTTTGTTTGGTTGTAATGAATAGGCTCAAAAACTACTGGACCGATTTAAAAAATTCTTTCACCATTTGAAAGCTACATTATCCACGAGTAACATAGGCTATATTTTATCCCCGTACTCTCACTGGAACGGGAACTACGCGGGTGAAACCGCGGGACGTCCGCTAGTATAATATATTTCAAATAGGTATGTGTTGTTCAATACATCGGTAACATCGCAGTTTCTTCAGCACAACTGTTATGAGAGCCATCTTTTATTCCCTTAAACAATATAAACAGTGAAGCCAGGAAGGTTTCAAGACATGAACATCGTGACTTGTATATAAACAAGCTAGAAACATAACCTGATCCCTTATCCAAACCAAACTGTTTGCTACGAGAGGTCTTTGTTAACTGGTTATACCACCAGCATAACATGACCTGTCCAACGAATGATTTTGTTTAAAAATTATAACAATATAAAGGTCTACGTTAAATTGTATGGTTAACGTGTTTTAAGTTATGTGCATAGTTAATATTGACAATAGTTTGTTAGTATGTCGGTGCAGTGAATGGCGACGCTATGTGAGGCGAATAATAAAGCTTTTAAAGCTGAAAGGTGTTGGAAATAGGCCTAATGGTTGTAACTGGGTAATTTGTTTAGGCCTTTCCTTATAAGGGAAATAAAGGCCTCAATGATGCCGGGCACTTAGATTGTATAAATGTATTTCAAGACCTAACATTTTATTTGTAGGTAGAGCCTATGACCCTATTTTTTTTTCGGATTGGATATCGTCAAATGACTCCTCCCGCTCTGGGCGGAGCAGGAGGGAGTGTCAGACTTTTACTGACTAAAACCCATCCATGTTCATTCATCGCCCTTTGTGTTCTGGGGCCACGGTATCTCTTTCGAACAGTCCCGCAACCCCGGCAGGCATCAGTCCTTACGGACCCCTTCCTTTTTGCTGACTCTCTTTGAGGCGCGCGTGGAACACAAACGCGCCTTCGACACGGCCTGTCGTCATGAGACGGACGGACGGCGAGCTAGCCCATAGCCCACCGTCCACAGGCCCGCGCCTACGGTGCCCGGGGGCCACGTGGTGGCCCCCGACGCCCGGGGAGTCTCCCGCGGCGACCAGGACGCTGTGAGGTTCTCTCCCTCTCACGTTCCGCCACCTCCTTCTCTAGCATTACTGCTTCGCAGAAGGAGGCCCTGACCCTAAAATCTATTATAACATAACATCATGCCAGTTTGTTGTTTTGTTTAAGTCTCATGCCCCTATTGCATGAGACTTAAACAAAACAACGAGCCTATTGCCATCAACCGGACACAAATCCAGACTCCGTGGACTGCTACTAAGAAATTCCAGAGGGAAAATCCAAATAACAATTTGCCCGACCCGGGAATTGAACCTAGGACCAGCTCAGCAGTCAACCTAGTTACCGTTACCTAGCTAATTGGGCAATATGAAGTCTACTAAAACATCATGATACGTCTTTTAGCTTTAATAAACCTTGACTTTGGTGAAATGAAAACTCATAATGTTACACATGTTTACAAGTTTGTGGTTAAGAAATCAATAAAACTTTGAAGTACTCTGTTAATAATGCTGTCAAATTAATTCTGACAAGTCTTAATAGGCGTAAAAACTTGACATCCTTCCGACTAACAACCTTGCTTGTTAATCAGAGTATGAATGAAACTTTTACATCACACGTACCGACACTTTACATCTAATAATGAAACATAATTATAACCGATCTTCTTTTAACTAGGGTTACCATTTCGCAATTTTAAACACCTGATGAAAAACTCACCGACGACAGACAACCCAGAGTATAAGCCTCCATAATTACATTAGCACAAAAGATCCTTGTACTATGACGAAGATGACCACTGAGGAAGGATGTTTAAAAAATGTCCTCTCAAGGGGTTAAATAACGGTTGAAAGTTTGTCTAGAAGTGTGTAATTTTTTCCCATGGAAAATTCATCATCGTGCAGACAGCTTGTGTTACTAGAAATAACACAATCAAATCCTTGATAATTATAATCTGGATCTATTCAAAGTTCAAGTAAATTGGTTTCTTCTAGGCATACGTGCTTCACCCCAGGCCGTATCATCACTTTACATTAGGCGAGTCGGCGAAACGCAAGTATATTTAGTGTAAAAAAAAACGTAAAAAGGTGCTCCCTACGTCGAGAAGTCCGGACATTTCATAAGGCCGAAGAAACTTCGAGGAGCCAACATGTCCAGAAAAATTCGAACTTTTCTTTTCTCCGGACTTTTAGACTTGTTGGTAACCCTACTCCCAACCCTACAATTTGAACACCATATTCATAAACCCATTATTTTTTATCTCAGCATCGTATCAAAAGTCACAAGTATAGCTTTCGATGCTGTATAAGGTGCGAACAATCACTGTCAGTGTGTGAGTGCCTTTATAGTGGACGTATAAGGGTGGTGTCAGGTGTGTTGCCCAATGGAAAGTTGAGGTTTTTGTCAAGGCCGTGTTATGGGGAATGGTGGTGTTCGTCGTCGGTTATGGTTGAAAGTGAAGGTTAAAATGAAATATTTGTAAAAAAATAACGGCTTGAAATGATTTTATAAAAGGGCATGTGATGTTATCGTGGTCCTCAGGTGTTCATCTATACGGCGAGGTAAACTGTCAAATCCAGAATGCTCTAGAATGGTTATTTCTTCAATTATGCATCATCGTTAGTCCGCTATCGTCATTCTTAGTTGTGTAGGGTCGATGCAGCATGTTTCCTTCTTCAGTACGTCTCTATTAGTCCCCATCTCAATAGTCACCTTCAGTTAGATTTTGTTATCCTGGCTATAGCATCTCAGAAAATCACTCACGGAGTCCAGCGATCATTTCACTTGAAAGTAAAGCTTAGCAGTTGTTGTTACTTAAACTTACAACACGATGCCATATGCTGTAACATACATTTATTTGGACCACAGAAACAAACATGTAATGACAGAGATACCACAAAACAACAAAACACATACAAAACTGAGGCGGACGCAGGCGCATCGAATCGACAAAGTTTTCTCAAACGATTCGTCTTACTCGCAATACCGTTTACATAATTACGTTCATATTACTAAACGTTACCTAATGCCACGGAAAAGTAACAGATGGAGTGCGTACGCTTATTTTTCTGACTGTGTAGGATTGGTAAGCAAATATCTTCTTTTTCATGAAACTAAAGGAGCGAATGCTCATTCTGGATTGTTTGTTGTTATATCATTGTATTATTCACTCTCGTAGATTCCCTAGATTATTTTAGAGATTGTAAAAGACAGCCAATTAAAGAACGTTGATTTCAATGCATTTCAAATTTCAACTCATCATGAGCTTTGCAATATTTATGTTGCTTAAGAAGATTATATTTTCATGATTACCGTGCAATAATAAAACCCCAATCTATACCATGATTTGGTTATTCACACATATATGTAGGTAGCATCACACCTTTAACGTTTGAAGGGCAAGACAAAGTTTACCCTATTGTTAAAGATGGCGGTGATTGACGATGTAGTACAATGTGCTTTGCCTATGATCATTCCATTTACTCTCTACTCCATGTTAAACATTAACACTTGCAAATTCTCACGCTGCGGTGCGCGGGAGTGGATTTCTGTATATTTTGTAGACGTCGTAATGGGCCTAATGTCACTAAACTATGTACAAGTTAGTGAAAGTATATGTTTAGAATCATCTCGATTGACGTTTGAAATGATATTTACTTGACGTTAAGTAATTTTGAAGGAGATTTTATTTGTAATTTCTTAGCTTTTTTATATTTGATGGTAGGTGTTACATAGTACTTCATGATTTTGTTGTGGGTGGTGTTAAGTTGCGCAGATAACACTCGAGTTAAGTTTATTTGAAAGGATCATGTTTAAGAGAAAACAGCGCTAAGTTTAAGTGTTGGCATTGTAATCAAAATGTGCAACTTTTAATTGATATTACTCAATAATCTACTATTCTAACTTATAGTTAGTATACCTATCTAAAAATCCTCACTATTGTCTTTCCATCTTCTCTATGCCGCATGTCGTCATCATCTGCCTAGCCTTTTCCCAACCTTGTTGGTGTCGGCTTCCAGTCTAACCGGATGCAGCTGAATACCAGAATTTTACATGGAGCTCCCAAAAAATCCGATGCTTTTTAAAATATCATAATTGGACCTTAAAACCTTGGACCTCATACTTAGCAATCGTACTTACAACCGCTAGACAAACGAGACAGTCGCTCATACAGCATGATGTCTGTTTACACAGGGGGTTTGTGAAAGTGATCTGTGCTGTCTTACGACCCGCTGGCCTAAGACCTTAGCGTTTGTTCACGTGCCTAGAGAAACCTAGCTACGTTGACATGTGATACCTTCCTGCCTTCATGTGAAATCTTCATAATCATCATCAGAAACTAGAGAAAATGGTACCTACATCTAGTTGCTCATTAATTCCTTAATCCTTGTCCTATGAAGATACAGAGAAGTTATTACTTGTGCTATTCATATTATTGTTAATTGTTATTTTTTTTAATTAGTTAGATAAGTTAAAAAGTTAAGTTATGTTAAGTTTAAATACCTTTTTACATTCGGTACCAATAATACAATATATATATGATTATTTAATCAATTTATTAATTTTATTCAAATCGCCTGAAACACAAGATTACCCAGTTCAGGCTCACAGCTTATAGGTGAACTTGACATAGATTTAAGAAAAACTGTAAACGTTTACCTTATATATTTTTGAATAAATTTATTATTATATTATTCATCTTTAAACAAATTTGTTACTTTTTGTAATATTAATTTAAAAAATATATATAAAAACATTTAAAAATATTAAAAATTTATAGCCCACCGGTATCGGGAACAGCGTCTTATTATTGTTATGAATCACCAATTTATAGCACCAATGGCATAGATTGAAGGGCCATACAAACAATTTAACAGTAAATACTTCCTACGGAAATAAAGCCCGTTAACCTTTTACTAATCAGATCATTATCAACCACACACATGAACTAAGTCTCAGAATTATGCCCCGAAGCAAAAAAAACTAAACAAGAATTAAAAATAAAACATGATTCCGATTAATGAGTGTCGCATATAATTAAATGGCTTAAGTCAAGTGTTAAATGGTTCTAACCACGGTGGTCTTGACCTGTATCGAGAATTGTGAATAAATAATTTGTTTCTTTGTAACAGCTATGAAGTTTGGTTCTTATAGTTACGAGCAAATTAGTACAGGAAAACTGTTTACTAATTATTTCAGAGGAAACAACATTTGCGTCAATCACTCTTTCCTTGAGTATCTTGGCTGATTCGCTGTGATAATCTACAGCCATCAGTGTTGTTTGATGGATCACTACGGAGGTCTGCAGACAATAACAGTTATTATCCAAATTATGTGATCGAGTGTATTCGGCTAAGCACATGTGTACTCGTAGTTCAGTATTCCGGATAATTGTACTTTTTGGAAGCTCCAATAATTTAAAGTTATAAGACAAAAGAAATGATCTTTAATTTAGCCGTGTCTTAACGACTACACAACCATCTATTTAAACAAATCATAACCCCTATCATTTCATCAGAATTGCCAAAGAAACTAACACAAACGGACCGCTTTAAAACAAAAAACGCCGACATTTTTTCCATCGAAATCGATCCCACCATAGCCTCCCAAAAAAAAAAAAAACCAAACTAACAGATAGACAAAAGGAGTACCTATTAATGACGTCATAAGCTCTTATTTGGTTTATCACCGACCACAATCAGCGCGGTGATAAAAGGAAGTGTCGGCACAAACGTATTGATTACCGTTGACTGTCGATGGTCGCAGGAAGTATTGACGCATGTCAGAGTGTGGTCACGCCCAACAGGGCTGTCCGTGAAGTTTGATTGATTAGATGGTTACGCAGGAAGCTGGGAAAGTAGTCGAGAGATCTCGTCAGGAGCTAGTCAATTGTAGCTAAGCGTATCAATACTGTGAGATTCGAAAGATATGATTGAATTCGCTCATAGATGATAGAAATGATAACGGTTTATAAACAATCAACATCATAATACAATAATTATGATGCTTTAGTCTATTTCAACCTAGTGCTTATCTGTGTATTATTTTCCACACAGGAAAAAAACATGGTAGTTCTATCGTTACAATGGAAAATGCTATATTCAGATCTAACTGCGCAATCATTATTAGAATATCCTCACCATGAAGGTCTATATAAATACTTCGTGTCGACATTTCTAAATCATTACAAAATGGTTGACATATAGTGTCATCGATCGCCATAACTTTCCTTTTAATCAGAATTCATCAAACGAACACTGAAACCCTAAGTAATCCTAATAAGTCAATTATAAATTCGTTTCCCACTTTCACCAACCCTAGGTTACATAAAGGCGTGTTCAGAGGAGCGATTTAAAAACGCATTACGTTTGGACGCGCGATGCGTGTAGTACACAGACCACGGAGTCGCCTGGGCAGCCGTGGCTAGAGGCGGCACTATCTAGACTTTTCATACAAACGTGTCAACGGGTTCTATTCGTGCTATTAATGGTGTTCAGAAACTGATGGCTTTGAATGCAGTCTGTAAATGACCCATCCCAAAGCCGGTTGATAACCGCAGCGGCAAACTTGCCTTACCACAATGACAGTGAAACGACTGATTTCTACGTAACTCTTTAAAAAAGTTACATTCTTTTGTGTTACTTTCGTTGACTATTGTGGCGTCTGTTGCTGTTTTCATAGAGTAAACTAGAAGCAAGTCTGTCATCACGACTTGACAGTCAGACATGACAGTTCTGCACTGAACGCATTTTTAGAGCCATGAGATTTATCAGTACTGCCGTCTCTAGACGATGTGGGGCTACCCGTGGTCTATGGTATGGTACAAGTATAATAGAAATGTGGCACGCCCTTGCATTGTCTTGCTTTCTATGCTGTTGCTATTAGTCATAGGTAAGTGACAGGGCTCACTACTGAATGCTACTTTAAAATGGAATACGTTTTAGTAACTGATAAACTAACAGGCATTGAAGTAAAACCGTAAATAATGAGAGATTCATGTTTGCGACTGTTCTTGTAAAACAATGAAAGAATCCCGAGGGAGCATTGCACCGGGGTAACGAAAGGCCAACAAATAATGATGGAAACGCTAATGATCGACCGAACCCAAAGTCAAAAATGTACTAGATTGACATAAGCTACCGAAAAGCTAATGTCAATATGTATTGCCTTTTGTAAATCGAAACGGTTGGAAAGCGATCGCCATTTGTTTTGGCTCTCAAGTACATGTTATTCTTTTTCGAAAATAGAATTAAATTTTGAGATAACGTATAGAACGCATTTGTTTGTGTATTTAATAATTATACAACGTACTTCAGACTCTGATTAAGGATAAAGTGAGCTATTTTTAGCAATTATTGATAAAAGGACATGATGATTAATCTTCATTATCTAAAATTATCAACGTCTTGACAGCAATTTATTTTTACGCAGCACAATTTAATTTTTTGTTTTGTTGATACATCGGTACAGTAATTTGATTGGTCCTTTCTGCCTCAATAACAACTACTTAGACAATCATGTTTCAGTAACGTAGGCACGATAGTTCATAGAATCATAATCTATGTTTTAGAAGCTACATCCTGTTTGTGACGATCTTATAGTCATAATATTGAGAATTTGAAATAGATGATCATCATCTGCCTAGCCTTTTCCCAACGTAGTTGGGGTCGGCTTCCAGTTTTACCGAATGCAGCTGAATACCAGTATTTTAGATGGAGCGACTGCCTATCTGACCTCCACAACCCAGTTAGTACCGGGAAATACGATACCCCTTGGTAAGACTGGTTGTCAGACTTTTTGGGCCTCTGACTACCTAACGACTGTCAAAGATCTACAAATGACAGCCGGAACCAACGGCTTAACGTGCTTTCCGAGGCACGGAGGAAACTCGGTATGTAATGGGTGGTCACCCATCCATAGACCAACCTAGGCAAGCACGGCTTAACCTAACGATTGACCCGAGCGGCTGTTATTATGTAGCCACGAGCTCCTCAAATAGATGATATTACAAAATAATCTATGACAGAATTTAAATAGGTATGTGTTCGATGATATGTCAAGAAAGGAGGTGTCTGATACGATGACGAGTGAAAGAGAGGTATGGAAGAGGAAGACATAAATGATGATGTGTTCGAACTGCTAACTCATTTTGTTGATCTTAGTTTCTTGGCTCGCCCTCTCATGGGACTTAAACCGCACACTTCTGCCAAAACTTGAGCAATCATAGGCGCGATATTATGTTAGTTTCTTACCACCTCCTCTTTTCTAAAACTTCTGCTGTTAGCAATAAGATTTCTAACTTACAACGATTAAAACAAACAGTTGAAACGGTTGCCAAAACGATACCAAACATAACACTTATCCTTCACCCAAAACTCAAGTGACACATCGACGAAAGGTTTTAATAAAAGACGACAAACAATACATAAAACTTCACTTGTCTGTACGTACAATACAGAACATAAAAGTTCCCTATAAAAACAGCTATTATCTTCTATCAAGGAAGCTGAATCGGCCCATTCATTGGGTGCCAAAAGCGACGCGAGTGCGTGCGCGCAGGTTTGCGTGCTACATAAATTAGTGGTGGCATTGTTATTGGGGACTAATGTTATGTTGTGACTTTGCTTGTTAAGGTGCTGGGTCGGGTTTATGGGTTATTTATTGGTATCCTGTGGATTAGCCACTGTGAGGCCTAGGTTGATTTAAGAGACTATCGTTAGCGTTTTAGGGACTCCTTTCAAAAGTTCAAGATAAGTTTCCTCCATGATATTTTTCATTTGAGGTAGTCAGTCATCGTCATTGTCATGGTCTGCCCTTATCGCAATTAATTTGGGGTCGGCTCAGCATTTGTCTTCTTCTTCCAGACTTGTCTTTTATTCGTCATATCAGCAGTCAGCAGCTCAGTCAGGCAGCTCCTTTCTAGCTGTATCATCTTTCACACAGCCCATCCCTCATTTCTTACGGGATAGTCGGTAATCTCTACTCATATATTCTTCAAAGATGTTCATTGTAAACTAGTTTTCTCCGTTATTTTAAGTTACTGCTCTTTCCAACTAGTTTTAGTTTTACGTAGAGGTTGGATTCGTCTTCTTTCTGCACTTTGCACAGTATTAAACTTAATTGCGTCTCGTCGCATATACCCATTGGATAAGTAAGAATCCCTCCGTTTAATTACCGAGAAAAACTATTCTAGCATATTCTTTCAAAGTCCTGAAGCTAGAACCAGTGGCTTGCCTGGGGTCCAACAATACGGCAAACCCATAAGGCAAGCAGACCGTTCAGAAACCTTTACATCATGAAGAGTAGTAGTTTATAAGCGCAAGTCTATCTTTTATGCTTATATGAAAGTACCGCCATTAGCTAGAACCGTAGTACCTTCATCTTCCGCTCATAGATTCCCGATTTTCGAAACCTCAAAGAGACAGACAGAAACACCTGACTTTCATTACACAATAACTGAAGTACATATGTACTACATATGTTTTATGTATGTTATTGCGTCTGTTAGTCTGTCAACGTTTGGGCTGCTGTTAATTGTGTGCTAATCACATTTGTTTTACGTATCATTGCGGGGGAGGTGACGGAGGCCGGCTTGTATCAATGAATTATATTAGCGTTAGCAAAAATGAAAGTTATTTGCACCAAGGCTTGGTGTGAATTCTTGCCAATATCTTTCTTTCATGTACCTATGAGAAGCTGCAAAAAACGGTCCTCTAAAAAGAGTTATCTGATGAATTCTAAAGTGGTATTTTCTTCTGAACAAAAAATCGAAGATTTATACTGACTAGTTAAATCTGATATTGATGAACTTTCTTATTTCAATTTTTTCCACACTACGGTGAATGACAAGATGCGGTAGTAACTCGTGCGGATGGTGACAACTAATTTTGAAAAGAAATCGAATCACGTAGTCGCGACCTGCATCCAGCACGGGATTCGCCTTTAGTGTGCTTAGGACTTAAGGCAGTGGTCCGACCGCCGCGCCGCCGCGCCGCCGGCGAGAAAACGATTAACTATCGGCGATTTTCTCTCTCAAGAAACGCACAATAAATGTACATTCCGTATAAACGAAAGAGATGCATATATTAGAAGTTGCTCTCTGACTGTTCACACTGCGGCGCGATGACTCGCTTTACTAGTTTTGTCGCTGAGCGACGAGCTTTCAAAAAAAACTCGCTCAGGGATACTCGTTCAGCGATGCTCGCCCGCTTGATCATTTCTTTACAGTGTGGCATTGAAGCACAGGACTGAGCGACCGCGGGCGAGTGGCGCGAGTAATCGCTTGTCGCACTTGCACACTCGCTTATAGCCCGGCGACAAGACTATCGAAACTACACACTCGCTTCCCGCTGATCGCCAACTCGTTTATAGTTTCTAGTTCTACTCGTTTCTCGTTCATCGTCGGCGGTCGGTTACCTATGGTACCCTTTTTGATCACGCTTGCAATAGTTTAGAAATTTGCCTGTCATCTCAGATCAAAGACAAAGTTCAAATATGTCTGCAATAGTTGTTATTTTCCCAGTACAACCTCTCGATTCTATGAAGTAGCTCTATTACTAACTATTTACAAATTATTTTTCAAGTGTTTGCTAACTTTTACAACCATTTAAGTACCTAACGTAACGTAAATCGCTAAGTTACTCAAAAGGGTACTTGAAACTAAGTGATACTCACAACTATAATACTCGTACATTTGTGCTTACTCAACGAAACAGTAAGTTTGCTCAAGTTAACTATGTTTGATGTAACTCACTGAGCTAACAGGACGCAAAGCATAATATAATAACGCTTTGTGGCAAGTTATATTATTATGTGTTGTAGTGAATAAGCAGAAATGTAGTACCTACATGTAGTACCCGGTCGATATGGTACCTAGTGGGTGTAAAAGTACCCCTGACGAAACCGGAAGGCAGTGTTGTTCTCATCGTTTTTGCGATCAACTTTTTGTTCTAGACCATACCTGGGAACCTGGAACTTTGACGCCCAATGTCTCCGTAACTAGAAGGGTAACTACCTTCTAGTTACGGAGACATTGGGCGTAAATACCTACCGTGTCCAGATGACGAAATAATAAGTGATACTAATTATGAGTTTCACCAACTGGACACACGTGTGTTCAGTCTCTCGTGTCCAGTTGGTGAATAACCCATCAAAATCAGTCCCGAAACTCCTTTGATTTTTTTTTTCGATTTTTATCATAGTTTCGGATTTGGCCACGCTCACTTGTAGAATTCTCCCTGTTTATGGGTTGGGGTTCACGAAATTTTTTATATTGATTTACTAGTAAGTTGTTCCAATGCTAAATATAGCCTGCTCCCTCTCTACGACAGAAATCTCAGGGGGACATTTGCAATTACGGCCTTGTTTGGCCACTGATTTGATGATTGCAGTTCATCGCTGCAATAGGCCATCTTCCGGATTATACCAACTATCCGTCTTACGTCAGTTATGAATTGGGGAGGTGTGTTCTTGACCTTACGATGTTATGAGTTACTATTTTAAATTATTGTAGGATATCAAAACGCAAGATAGGCATGGCGACCGAAAAGGTTAACCAGCCTGGCTACTTTACAGGGGCCATGATTCGGTTTTTTCATGCTGATTGTTTCATCATAATCATCATGTTGTCTTTCTTGATTCTTAAAGGTTCATTACACATTTCAACGTTGTTATACCCTGAGTTGTTGGGACTGGGAATCAGTTCTGTAATTCTGTTGGATAAGTAACGAAAAACGTAGATTGAGCGTATTTTGTTTAAATAGTTATTTTGATTTGGGAGAGACAGTCAAATCTCTGGCTAGATAATAACGGCCGCTCGGATCTATCTTCAGGTTAAGTCGCGCTTTCCTAAGCTAGTCTGTGGACGGGTACTCCAGGGTCTCTATGGGTATTCGGCTGCATCCGGTTAGGCTGCTGACCCCAACATAATAGAGGGAAAAGGCAGATGAGAGACCGTAAAGCCTCTATGTTCCACAACTACTTTAAAAACACTAACCCATTCTAAAAGCTATTTATACCCAAAAAATTCAAACTCAAATACAAAACAGCTTATTAATTACCTTCTCAACCTTGACACTCCGTACAGTGGCGATATCTATGTCATAACTAAGAGCTCATCAGATCTATGTAAATGAGATGCTGCACAAAGACGCCGCCTACGAGAGAAATCAGTGAGTGACCTACTGGTTCACTGAGATAAGTTTTACGCGATTCGGAGTAGCATGTAAAGGGCGTTAAGTATGTAGGTGCAAATGAATTTGCATACAGATGATTTAAAGTCTGATAGATTTTGGATTTAATGATTTAAAGTCTGATAGATTTTGGATTTGCACAACGTACGGGTGGATCTTCAAAGCAATGCTTGTCGACGTCAATCTGTAGAAGGGTGATTATCCATTACATCTCGAAGCCCCTCCGTACCTGGTAAAAGCTCGTTTGATCTCTGGCTGTCGTTAGTCCGAAAGTCTGACAACCAGGGTTGGATTAGCCAATAACTCTGATGTGAAGCTATGATAGGCAGACGATACAAGTAAAACAATCGGGTAATGCAATGGACTTACTTAACGTACATCACAAAGTGAATCATCATTAGTAATTATTCAACTGTCTTTATAACTCAACTCTAATGATCCTACACTTAATCTTAATTTACAACCTTATCTAGCACCTACTTACCTTATATTAGAAAGTATAGATATAAGCCAGTACCTACAAAAAGAAAAGTAGGTTCCAATGTTTCCATACCACCCATAGGAGCCACTTTATCTTCCTCTATTACCCCATATAAATTCCTCACCTACATCGTCCTCATTACGAGACGGTATGTCCCCATCACATCATGGGATTCCTCCCGTATTACGCCATGGGAGGTCGGTGAACTGTCCCCTTAGTTTTATAGCGTTATCTAATAAGGTGCCGTGCAAGGGACATTGTTAGGACGTGATGTGAATGATACTTTTATGTTTTGAATAGGTACACTATGACAGAATGATCCACATAAACTAATAATGATGGTAGAGGTCTTTCTCAACGCTTTACTGATTTGAATTTAAATTGTTTGAATGTCCCGTGCCCGTTTTTGAATTGGGACCGAATTACAGACTACAGTTAATGCTAGGTTCTAAAAATTGTCATCCTTGAAACACGGAAAATCTTAATTGTTTGAAACTCTCTAGGTACTGCACCTTTAAAAGCATATTGGGAACAAAAAGTGAGTTTATAAAGTGTTTTGCGATTTGCTTTTTGATTTTTATCTCTCACAAACTTTTGTTTTACTGTTGTTTTGCCGTCTCTTCCGCTATTCTTTTCTGATGCGGGATCCAAGACATCTGTTAAATTGTTTCTAGTGGCCGCAACTGTTTATCCTGGCTTTCAAGAGTTGTGGTTTGGAAATAGTGTGGCGGGATTATTTCACATACTTTTAACCAAAATGCACACTTTTCAGTCATTATTTGTTTACAACGTTTTCACTTCAAATTCAAATTTAAAAATTCAAATTCATTTATTGGGTGTGATTTTTGGTACATTTTTACATGAGATCTTACTCACTTCGCTCACTACCGTATTACACAATACTTACACTCGTCACAACTTTACAAAAGATAACGTTATAAACAGCCGTAATGTCTTTATAATTCTATTTGTTTTGTGAATCACGTTACTACCACACGTGCTGCTAAGAGCCTCCTTGAACGGTGACAATAAGATTTGGTCATAGTAATTGAAATCTTAACTGTCTGCACTTAGTAACACTTATGCTACTTAAGTGCATCGATATGCGTAGCGCAGTGGTTTCAAATTGAGGGACTTACCCAGGATTTAGTCTCTGGTACTAAATTGGTAGTTTTTAGGTCAGAAGCATATTCATAAATAGTTTGATAGTATTCTAGCAGACCAGAAGTCAACTCAAATTTTAGGAAATTACATTTGCTTATACCATGTTGCATATTGTTCTCTCTATTTTTGGCCTACACGAATCGATTAATAGGCTCATAAAACCAAAATTGTAATCCCACAGTAATTCTTTTAAAGAACAGTCAATAATTATGCTAGTCAAAACACTAACTCTTCAACAAATAATACTGCCAAAATAACCTCAAAGATTAAGGAAATAATTCGGCAATTTCTAATACTTTCTGGTGGTCTCAGAATTGAACGAATTCATAATTTAACAGTGTGTGTTTCAATGCACCATTCTTGAAGTTCATACATTTCACAAGTATCTGTTTTAAATTTCTACAGCGCCAACTCCCAAATTACTTCAAAACTCATTATTTAACTTCAAACACGATAATTTTGAGCGTATTTGCACACGATATGCAAAATTTAAAGTGATGCAGCCTTCAAGACGACCGACGGAGGTCAGACTGGTGTTCCGTGTTCTAACCTCAAATTGTGTTAAATATATTTGATATATTTGACAAATAAATACTCGGTGTATGTAGTTTTAGTATAGATATTGGGCTTCCGGTGGTTTTATAGCAAATATTATTTATTAGATTTAACCCCCGGTTTATAGACAAACGTGCCTTTTGCACTTTTGACTTGACCCTCAAATATTATAGCATATTTGAGAGAAGTTAAATAGTGCACAGATATTTTTTTTAGATATTTAAACCAGTTTAAAAAAAAAAAAAATGACATGTTCTTTGATTGGCGATTCTTTACGCGCCTTAGAGACCTAACAGTATTATTAAAGTTAGATTCTTACTTTGCATAGATCTCAAGAAAAAAGTCTATGCCAGAAAAATACATTGTAAAGGTTTCGTTTATACTTATTTTGGGTCGGAACATTGAAAAATGGCCATCACTACCCGACTATAACAATCACGTGCATTAATAGATAGTTTACTGCAATATTATCAACTCACGCGACCGTATCTCTTAGGTAATACTGTTTAATTACTTATACTCCTGAGCGAGACATTATGATGGCGCCATGACACATGTCATGTTGTAATTATCGGTTAATAACATGTAAGTGATGACTAGGTTTGTTAAGATTTGTGGAATAAATAATATAAAGATAAGGAAGTGAACAAAGACAAACATACTACATATTGCTTTGTACAGGAAATAGGAATATGAAGAACAGGGTGTGAAAAAGGAAGATCCGCCTACCAGTTGGGTCTTGTGTCTGGTGGGCTATACTTCCCGAGTCCCGACAGTTGTCAAAAACAAATTAACTGAGAGGTTGCTAAATTAGTCTTTTGATCCTTGGAAAATGAAAGAGGAAAGCATAATTGTGGCGGTCTCAAAAATAACTTGGGACGAGAGACAGACTCAAGATGAAGTGTACATTCCTTATAATATTGAAACACATTCTTACTGCCTATAAAATTTAACCTGTAAAAACTATAAACAGTTCTCATTTGACTATTAGAGACAAGTCCTTGAAAACGTAGCCCCGCCCCCATTGCAAACACCATTTATTACCAAAACAGCAACCATGCGTGACCATCTGTACCGCAGCCTGATTAATGAGCGTCATGCCATTGGAATAAGATTACTAAAACCATCCCTGCCCCAAAAGGACATACTTCAAAAATAGACGCGAAGCATTAATCATTGAAACAAGTGCGTATGACCACCGATCGCCAAGGAAATAGGCACAGAAGATTCACTCATTTCGCCTTGGTGTAAATGTTGAGTACCCACTCACACTCTAATAGAAGAGAAAACTCGATTAAACTATGGTTTTTATTTTTATTGTAGATCAATAAAAATTAACATACTAAGACGTACTAATTGCTTACAAAGGAATGCAAATCTGTAATTGAGGATCGATTTGGATGTTGGAGAACCTTTATATTGTAATGATTCCGGTTCAGCCTCTTGAGTATTTCATGGACGCACTACTAACTGGGTGCGCGTCTGAATGAAAATTAAGTACCGAGACATTAGTTTTGAACTTCACCATGCAAGTTAATTAATTCCGTCCCTCATTCCGCGTTGGATTCACTTGCAGTTCCACACAATACGTTCCATTTGTGAGGACAACAGCAACAAGCCTTCTGAGTAATTCCAACAGTGGCTTCAACAACTAAACACATGTTAGCAAGTAGGTCAGAACCTTGCCTCAGGGTCGCGGAGACAATCGCTCACAGTGATGTGTGGCGCTATGGAGACGAGGATGGCACTGCGGAATGTACAATGTACATGCTCAGGAAATAAAGGAAATAATAAATAAACATGTATGTATTGTCGATTAAAAGGGTCCGTGGCTTAGGCCGCCAGTGGTCGGTGCCCCTGAAATAGTCATCAATGTTGATGTACGACTGTTAAATGTTTTTACCTGTTCAGGTGTCGATTTTCGGAGCAAAAGGATATCAAGTATTTTTAGGAAATTACCTAAGCTTAAGGGGTAGACTGTGTGGAGAATTAAGGCGACTTGAAAAAGAGTTCAGATCGCCTTAATTAGCCACGGCCGATAAATCGAATATCTAAGTAGAATAGTAAATATACGTTCGACAAAAGCCGCTGATGAAAACAGATATATGAACCGATTGTTGATACCGTCGCTTCGAACAAGTCTGTAGCACCCGATGGTCGTTTACCCAGATACGTAGAAAAGGATGATGTTGTTCAACAAGTTTAGATTAATGTATCAGGTTGCAGCTATTTAAAGAAATCACAGAAATTTAGATAAGTCACGTCATGAGCAAGTAACCATTGGAAAGTGTTCCTATGTGTACGTATACTACGGGGCTTGTTCAAACCATACGATTTATCGTGAAGGCTATAGCTGCGATTTTCAGCCATAGTTTGTCTATGTACTGAAGAATAGAATTTTCTACGACCTTGTAAGGTGTAGTTAAGATAATAAAAGAAGCTGTTTTGTAGGTTAAGTTAGAGTAAGCTGCCTATTGAATTAGATACTACGTAACTACTTCATCAGTTTTGGGTTAAGCACTTTCGTGTTGGCAATCTTGATATGGACTAAAATGTTTCTTTATACCATATAATTCCAATATATTTATGGAATTGATGATATTTCCAAAAAGAGTAAATAACGTTGATTTCAGAATCATCATTCATTATCATTTCAGCCCGGTGGTACCCACTGTTGGGTACCCCCTGTTGGGCCTCCCCTATTTTCTGCCATTCTTCTCTATTCTCGGCGTTCCTTATCCATTCAGAATGGTTAATTAGTACTTAGGATAAGTTATTTCTCCAAAAACACACAAATCCGCAAACGCAGAATGTTGGACACAGTTACCGTTACAAAAGCAGCCATTGACATCTATTGTCATATAATTTACATAAAATGCCAATTTCCAGCACGTTTTTATTGTTGATTTCAAGATAAAGAACGCTAATTTGCATAAAATTGCAATTGCGTAAATAAATAAATAAATGTTTCCGAGATCATTGTTTAGATATTCATAATATTTTGAGTGCATTTACTGCCGCATTCATTCTATTATGATTTCATTATTTATAAGTAGTTGAGACTAATTCAAACTGTAACCTCTTATTGTAAAATTTACATTTATGGCTAAACCCGGATTTTGTAGGCAAAAAGTATTCTAAACTTATGTGTAACATAAAATATACTAGATCATTACTCTACCTAGCTACGGTGTAATGTTGACACAGTTTTATTTAAATTCAAAATAAATAAAAATCGTATAGTGCGAGTAGAACCTACTTGAACATAACTTTTTCTAAGATAGTGTAATTGAGAATGAATTATCAGCTATTGATAAAGCTTGTGGGCCACTGAAAGCTATTCTTGACAGTAGTGCCGATACCTGACAGTCAGACGACTAAGACATTGGTTCCTGCTCGCAACTTCACCCGTGTGGAATTCATCTTGATCACAATATTATTTCAGCTTACTGTACTTTAACATTTTTTTTCTTGTGGTCCCAAAATACCACTCAAAAATATTTAGGGGAAATCCGCGGTTCTGGTCCCAAAAGCCCCCACGGCAATAGTAGCTTTTTTTCAGTTAAAGATTTTTTCGAAATTCAATGAGTAGTTTTGGATATCACCCCCAACATTCTATGTAACAAACTGTACGTCCTTATAATACATCATAATCATTATATTAGTATAGCTGTAGAAGAAACCAGGTATCTAGTGTTGTTTTATCGGTAACTTGACCTATCCCAATTTATTTAAATAATAAAAAATGTAACGATGATAGAACAGCGGTGGCCCAGTGGTGGCGGCCCCGACTTACGAACAGTAAGTCATGGGTTCAAACCCAGACAGGCGCATTACTTTGTGTAATTTATTTCATCACCACTGCTCTCAAAACAGTGAAGGAAAACATCGTTAGGAAACCGGCATGTCCTAGAACCAAAAAAATTGAAGACATGAGACATCTACCAATCCGCACTGGGCTCGCGTGGTGGATTCTAGCCCATTCTCTCTCATAGAGAGGAGGCCGGTGTCCCAGCAGTGGGAACATTATAAGCTGATGATGATGATGATGTAAGGATGATATGGCAAGAAAGGAAGTGTCTGATAGTTGACGAATAATAGAAAAGTAGGAAAGAACATGCTGCAAAAATGACATCTTTTTATTTCTCCTTCGCTGCGTTTACAACATGGATTTAACACAAAGCTACTACTTAAAATTCCAAACACAGTTGTAAAATTTATTTGATATCAAAGTACAAGTATCTTTATAGATCAATTTACGTTGCTAATCAATTTATAGTATGATAAATAAATAATTTATGAAATATTGTCTCACTTGTTGCTATTGACTGCTTTCCAGAAGTCAATGAAATTGTTAATAGTTTTAGCAATGATAATATTTATAAAAGAAGCATCCGGTCATTCATCAATTTAAAATGAATATGAATGCTGAAAATGATTACTGGTGATTCATAATGACAGGTATTCTTCATCTGGTCGTAAAATTCACTGCTGATTAAAGTCCTCCCAATGATAGCTATCGTCAGAACGAAGCTGAAGGGGGAATTTGGGACTGTGGTCCTGGTCCTAAAA
Source organism: Xestia xanthographa (assembly GCA_905147715.2). Lineage (NCBI taxonomy): Eukaryota > Metazoa > Arthropoda > Insecta > Lepidoptera > Noctuidae > Xestia > Xestia xanthographa. The sequence continues at coordinate 25,706,453 of LR990665.1, forward strand.
GCCTCCCGACCCAAAACATTGTATATTTACTAGCGACCCATACCATACTTGAAAAAAAAATACCTAGTTTATTTTGCTCATATTCTGTCATGTCATTTTATCGCTAAGAGTCTGTAATATTATAGCTAGCAGTACACCACTATCCTTATCACTATGTATGCAATCACGATCCCTAACTACAGTGTCGCCCACCGCCGCGGTGCCTTTGAATTCGCCGCCCTGCGCAGGAGTCGAGATATAAGCCACTTATCGGTTATGTTCGTGCGAGTATGTAGTGTACTTAGACTGGTTCCTGAAATTATGTTGTTTGTTGTTGACTCAAAGATTTTGATTTTGTACCTTATTTTATTTATATACGTAAAATTATAGATAAGACACGTAAGTACGTAAAACGTACCTAGTTAAATTTCATGCAATAAAATGATTATTATCTGTGAGTTCAATTTTCGAGTCCTATTTGGTTCAGACGTTTGACATCCATTTTAGTAGGAAGTAGTTCAATTGACACACTCGCATCACAAACCACTGAATACGTTTGACGAATGAAATTTAAATACTGATTTTGTCTGTAGCCCTGTCATGTTCATACGATTCACAGAAACAGAACGAAGTTTTAGACACGTTTTGCGTTAACGCATAGTAGGTAATTTATGTGCTACAAGCGGCCCTTAATCGATCACGATTGCGCTCAATTTTGCATCAAATTTAGAAAATATTTTTTTTTCTCATGACATCAATGAAAGTTAATCTCATCTAAGCACAGATGCACATTGCACATAACTTCCCACCAACGAGTTTCCGGTGCGATCACACATACATCACTACCGGTGACCACAAGAGAGTTACTACTGCTCTTCTGGTTACATACCAGCTTTGAAATCGCCGACGATATTTTAAACTACCATTACGTAAGATTTAGTTACTTTACTTTATAAAGAATTTTAATTATTAATTAAGGCGACTATAGGAGCTAAACGCGTTTATAATGCCTGAAAGTATAGTAGTGTAGTATTCACTGCAATAAACAAAACCAGAAAAATATTTGATATTCTTAAGGGTGTATGATAGTGTTTTGAAAACATAATACAATTAATTTTACTCGATAAAAAAACGAACTTATCTCTAAAAAATCTTTTACCGATTAAAAACCATACTAAAATACTTGCGATCATTCTGATTTGTTGGTAAATAATTCTACAAGCTACATATTAGCATCATTAAGTGTTTTATTTTTTTAGTCCAATCAATACATTTTTTTGTAAATCGATCGAAACCACTCATTTCGCACTATTCGGCCCGCAGTGACTGACGTAACAACCGCTTTGTAGTGCAAGCTGATTAGAACTTTATTCTAACAGTATTTAACCACAAATACCACAGTACCACAAATATAGTTGCTCCATATATATATTGTTATTTAGCTCCTGAAGTCCCTTTAAGTTAAAATAAAGAAAGACATTAATTGCTGGGCATAGAAAATTATCCTAAACTACAATACTCGTAACAACACGATAAGCGGTTACTGATCCAAAAAAATAATAAAAAAAAATAAATAAATAAAATAAAATAAAATCTTTTTATTTCAGACATTAGTCCATAACGTTTTAACAAAATTTACATTACAAATTAATTACATCAGAAATTTTTACAAATACACAAAATATTAAAATTTAAAATTTATTAAAATTTAATTTATATAATCAATTTACATAATCACCAAATCATTTTCTTTTTGTTTTATCATTATATGATTAAATATCGACCAGATACGTCTGCGGAGCGTCGGTCAATGATTTATTTAACCTTGTTTATACGTCATAAAACCAAAAAATCGAAGACATGTGACATCTGTCAACCCACATCCCACTCCCTCTGACGGAGAGGAGGCCTGTGTCCAGCTGTGGGAAGGATTTCAACTGATTATATATGTAGGCATTACGTAAGAAATAATCACAAGGAAAAGACTATCGATTACATATCCACTTAATAAATACATAAAATTACACTGTACTCTATTAAATTCCTGATCCATATGGAGCAAAAAATGTTGCCAACTTCCAATGTTATTCAACACTGTGATATCTGTCTACCCTATATGGTAATACAGGCTTGAATATAAATATTCCTGTCAATATACAAGATTCCTTTAAGGTACTCGGATTATGATTAAGTGATTCGAGATTTTTTTAGAATTCCGTAATCAAATTGGTTAACCACTTCGGTGTCTGACAGCTGACCGGTTTTCTCTGAAAAAAAAAACGATATAATTTAGATTAAGCCGCGCTTGCCTAGATTGGTCCCTGGATGGGGTGACCGCCCAATAAATTCCAAGTTTCCTCCGTGCCTCGGAAATCACAAGTCGTAGGCCTCGGATGTCTTTTGTAGATCTTTGACAGTCTTTACTGGTAGTCAGTGGCCCGAAAGTTTGACAACCACTCAACCAGTCCCCTTGTTTGCTTTAGGACAGATCCGCCTAAGGACAGATTTGCTAAACGGCAGAAGTACAGTGAAGTCCATCATCTATATCGAGTAGTTCATTGTTCTTATTAATAAAACAATAAACACGTAACAAAAATGAAGGGGTATATTACCCAGTGCTGACTGGGTTGTGGAGGTCAGATAGGCAATCGCTCCATGTAAATTACTGATATTCAGCTGCATCCGGTTAGACTGGAAGCCGACCCTAACATAGTTAGGAAAAGGCTAGGCAGGTGATGACCCAACTGTCCAGGATTTGGAACTGTCCCCAATACATTGCTTTAGTTTATTATACTCATATCTTTTATGGTCCGCCGATATTCCTATCTACTTCTTTAATACTATTTGCATACACATAGGTATTCATATAGTAAAAACACTTCAATCTAAAATGTCAATAACTAGTTTATAGAACCTATTAACACCATTATGCTGTTAATATGATCTATTATCACCATTTAAAGTGACACATGTGTAATAACAATGTTTTCTTGTTGCAGATTTCCTCATGTTATCCTGTATAAGATAATTATTGTAAGTGCTTTGGAACACATGCGTCCAATAGGTATATAAATAATACGTAAAAGAACAGATGGCTTGTACTAACATAGATTTAAATAAATATATACTTTTTTATAAGTGTTTTGGTCTGGGTCTAGAACTTAGCAAGTCAAAGACGGTTTAAAATTCAGGTTTTTCAGCGTCAGAAGCCAAAAGTCGCCATTATTTCGGATTATTTCTAGTTGTCTGGTTTTGGAAACTTTGATATTTTATTCAGAATAAACTAATTTTGAATTTACTTCTTAATAGAAACAGATTTTTAAATTAAAATATCATCATCTGCCTAGCCTTTTCCCAACTATGTTGAGGTCGGCTTCCAGTTTTACCGGATGCAGCTGAATACCAGTATTTTACATGGAGCGACTGCCTATCTGACCTCCACAACCCAGTTAGTACCGGGTAATACGATACCCCATGGTAAGACTGGTTGTCAGAGTTTTTGGGCCTCTGACTACCTAACGACTGGCAAAGATCTACAAATGACAGCCGGGACCAACGGCTTAACGTGCTTTCCGAGGCACGGAGGAAACTCGGTATGTAATGGGTGGTCACCCATCCACGGACCAACCTAGGCAAGCACAGCTTAACCTAACGATCGCCCCGAGCGGCTGTTATTATTTAGCCACGAGCTCCTCTTTCCTCTTCCTCTTTTAAATTAAAATATATTGATATTAAAATTAATTTCTTGTTTTTGTTAAGAATCATCCGAAATAAGGTGTTATAACTTTATAAGTAGCAAAAAGTTCTAATTGCACGCACATCAAATCCTTACAAAAACTAACTAGCGCCTTTTGAAATAAACCTCTACTTAATATTTCGGTGCTTTTACGAGCACACGCCTTAAGCGACACTATTTAATTTCATTACCAAAACAAAACATTTACGACGATATTAGCACAATATATGGCGTTATAAAAACCGGTAATTAATCTCTGAGATACGCCATTATGTGCCTTTTGTTTCAATCTAGATCGGGCCTAGGAAGCGCGCGCGCATGCTCCCAATATGGCGCATAAAGTGCTGTTTGTGTAAACCTTGGTGTTGCGCGCAAAAACGTCGCTTTGCCTTTTGTGGGCAATGTGTAATAGATTTTTATTTTGTTGTTTATAAGGTTGCTTGTTTATGGTTCCTGCCTTCCTGGTGCCCAGAGTAGGTAGGTATAAGTACGCTTTTTAATAAGTGTCTCTAAACTAATTAATAAGAACAGTTAAAACAGTAGTTGGATACAAAACTTTTCCCTAAACAATACTTACATAATATTTCCGTAAAATATATAGGTAGTCTATTTGGGATTAGGACTTTGATATATAATTTAAAGTAATAATAAAAATACCACAAGTGCGCGTTGTCCACATTTTCCCCAAAGCCTTATTTGAGAACTAGAAGTCATGGGGTTGACGCCTTTATCTAGTACAGACAGCTGATTAAAATCAGTAATTAAAATCAGCTTAAATAATAAGCCATAGCTACTTTCCTCTAATTACACTTTTTTCACAATTATTTTCCTTGCAAGGAAAATAACTTAAAATACTTCCACAACTGTTTTGTATCAAGAACAACGAGAAAATGACTCATTAACTTTGTGACGACGTAAATATTTTTGCATATGGCGACAAGACATAAGGCAGTGTCACATTATTTTTAAAAGTAAACAGTAATGTATTTTTATAAGTTCAACCGCAAAATATTCCAGATAATTGACCTTATGTTGTGACATTTATTTCTTGGAGTCCTACAAGACAACTCAATCTTGTTTTTTTCCTTTGCTAATAATTACACAATTGATTTACTTCATTCAATAAGGTTCTTGAAATATTATAATAATGCTACAAACGCACCTCTTGGCTAAAAAACTTTGACTTTAATGAACTACCAAAAATATAAAATTACATAACATCACGCCTTTAATACCCTTAGGGTTAGGCACAGTGCTGACTCACCAGAACAAACTACCACTTAAAAAGTTCCAAATTAATTGCCACTAAGGTATATTAAAATAAGGTGTTTTAGTTGTAGACAGGGAATTAGAAATAGAGCTAACTAAACTGATTGAAATCAGTCTGTTTGCAAGCTTAACAAGCGAAACGTGGAGACCGTACGATTCAAATCAAAAGTCTAATACAAGACCAAAGAAACAGATTCTGTCGCATCGACTCCTAAATTGTAACACCATCCATAGACATCTAAACGAGCAAGTTCAACTGATTGACCGCTACTCCAAACAAAGCACTCATACAAATCATAAGCCGGAAGCACCCAACACCTATTTACCAATAAAAGCCGACTAATCGCCGCCATGACACATGGTAATCGATAGAATCGTCTGGATGTCCGGTGAGTTGGTCACGGCGCGGCTCATCGATGGATGGCCGTTAATGGACGATGTTGGCCCTAGATGGACATAAAGGGTTATTGTTTGAAGTGACAGTTGATTTAGGGGTGGCGAGAAAAGGAAACAGGTAAAGAGAAAGAAAGTTAACATTGGGACATAAACTATAATCAACTGCAACTTTTACTTTCGAGCTCATTAAACTTCTTGATGCAATTCAACGAAAAGGTAGAGTAAAACGCGAGTTCTAAACGTTTCTTACGGTAAGAATAGTGCCTTGAAAACCCAATAGGGGTATTTTTTTTAATTAGCCGGTACTGTCTCACTGCTGGGCAAAGGCCTCCCCTAATTCCTTTCTCGTACCTCCTCGGGCCATCCCTCGCGGTACAAAGAGATGGCGAGACGATTTGGTTCAAAATTAACCACTTCAAAATCTTCCCATATTACTGAAAATTACTTATAAGTGTTTTATCTCTATTCCTATCCATGCCATTATTTCAATAAAAGTTGACCTAACTTCTGCATTAACTCTCTAAAGAAATCCTGGCTAACTAGCACCCCTGCCACAAAACAGGAAGCGTCTAGTTGTGCGGTGAGACAACGCTTGCCAACCGGACACATCAACGACCTACACCACTGCGTTAATATGCACTGTGATGGCTTTATTACTTCAAATCATTTGAGGATGCCGAGTGACTTGCGTTGGTTTATTGTTTTAACTTTATTAGGTTTATCGAGGTATGTTTATTCAGAAACGATAATCGGGGCAATAAAGTATTAGTTATAGTAACTGGTGGATGTCTAGGTAGGTACTAAACGGTTGATCAACCTGCATTTGTGGAATTGCGTCTTGGGTTCGCTAGATTTTGGAACATCCAGCAACCATTTTTCTCTTTAGGACATCGATGCAAAAACAATTACCATAAAAAACATAACACTCCTTATTTTGAGCAGTCGTGTAAAAAGAAATTGCAACTGCGGTGCAATTGGAATTGCGGTGATTCTACAACCACGAATTTTGGAATATTTTCTTGGGTTGAATTCTACGACTGGGTTCTGGAAGCATAATATGCTGAATCATGGTAGCCAATTAATCCGTCGATGACCCGACACACTGTAGGGAGAACATCTTACATACAAGCGACTACATACTTCAAAAGTGCTCAAAAGTTGAGTCATCCGTTGGATAAGCACGAAGATGGTGCTCAAAAATGTTTAAAGGACATATAAAAAGAACATAAAGAAGCCAATATAAAAATATAATTGAAGACAAAACCACAACACCAATAAATCATAAAACCTGCACGCTGTGTCAAGTTCCATATCATAATTAATATGATTAAGGTGGACAGCATTGTGGAGCCCCCGGCTAACATGTCAACAAGATAATCCGTTGAATACACGATCTGGTCATACCCAAGGTCTATGTCCTCTCATACGTTACCAAGGGACTGGTTCTAGACGTATGTTGGTGGACATGTCCTTGAATTAAGTTGTCAGGAGTGTGTATAGTATTATGCTATACTTACGCTTCATTTTCACCATTCATAATACTATTTATCATGCTTTTATTTATTTATATATCTACACTCAGCAAATCGATTTAAATACGATTCTTTAACTTGGAAATAGCTGAAATAAAATATTATTATAATTTTCATGTTGATATTTACGTCAAGCGTCAAATTGTCAAACTGTCAGTTAGTTTTTTAATTCTCTTTCTGCTCAGTCTATGGTCTAGCTCTATGATTTCTCTTTTTGGTTTGTATAATTTAAATTATTTTTATCAATATGTGTTTAGCCATTATATTTTGTAGATTATTACGATTGTTTACTAAATAACTTAATATTAAATTATATTATAAAATTATTTACGCACTCATGGATATGTCCTGGCCGACTACACTTGTCAGTTGAGATGATGGCGACACTAAGAAAGATTTAAAAAGAAGAAGACTACTTTGGGAGAAACGAGCTGACGGACGGCTGAAAGGTCTACTCTGGAATCTGATTTGAGGGGTATCAGAGAGCAGCTTGGTTTTGGCGGTGAGATTCTTAAACTGCCCAGGGGATCCAACGAAAGTTTCTCCTGGGACTTCTACTCCCGATGTTCGGAGGCTAACTACGTGCCTGTCCGTCTACTGGTCTCGCAGGGCTGTCCTACGTCTGGCCCTGAGTTCTGCACTGTCTTGCTGCTGAGCTGTCCTAGTGAACTCTGAGATCTGCGCTGCCGCCGTTTCTACTGCTTCAGAGCACAGCTTCAAGGTTACTCCGGTATCGACCTGCTACCCTGACGCCTGTTCCCGTTCTTACAGTGTGGTAAACTCATTATTGTCCATCTAAGTGCATAAACTTTAAAACTGAGTGCGTGCTAGGTAGTTTTTTATAACTAGCTGTATTTTTTATCTTTCCTAAATTAAAATTGTATTTGAACAAGTCTGCTTATCCTTTTATTTTAATAGGATCAAGTAGATTTGTTACAAATTGGCGCCCCCCGTAAAATCAACTCGAACCCACTCATTTATTTTCAAAATACTAAAAAAAACTAGCACTAGTATTTCTTTTTGGACTTCTTATTTGGCCTAGTCTTATGAATACTAACTTATTTTTCTTCTTCAGCTCTCCTCTATTCGACTCAATTCTTCTACAACAGTACTAAACATCATCTAGGTATTCTTCACCCCTACACACTTATCGTTATCGAAAGATAATTGGCACCCTTTCGGCCTCATAGGAGTGTTAATACAAATACTTCACAATCCTCCTAAACACTTATTATATTTATTTATACATATTTCATCTGGGAATCATACCAAAACAAGTTTAGTTACGTGGGCTCTCAAAATATTTATATCGACTTGTTATTTGTCATCGGTTGCTAGGTAACAAACGGGCCATGGAGTATTATGGGCATGGAGTACCAGTCTTTGAGTGGTGGCAAAACTAGGTACTAAATTTTATCAAACTTTGCGGTGGCAATCATATGTACTAAACTTTATGCTTTAGTTCCGAATTTTACCACCAACACAAATAAGTTCTCCTTGGTTTACGATTTTTAATTTCTTTAGGCTCTGTGTCTTACTTTTGAATTTTTAAACACTTTTGGACCGTGTCCAACACTCAGATCCTCTTGACGTTTTACTCGGAGCTTACCGGCTACTGTATTGCGGGAGCTGCCCTGACGTTTACTCGGAGCTTATCTACTGCTGCCCTTGACGTTTTACTCGGAGCTTACCGATTACTGTATTACGGGAGCTGCCCTGACGTCTACTCAGAGTTTACTGACTGCGGTGTTGCGGTTCAGACCTAACCCCTCTTTCCCTCCTTCCCTCTTGAACTATTAACACTCTATGAGTACTTCAAGTAGGCTAGTTTAGATTCCTGTTTGAGAACTCAGATCCTATAAGTCTAAACTCCTCGTTTATACACTTTTACCCTCTTTTGCTATCCTTATACTAGTATTTTGCTATTTTCATATACTTACTCATGACTCATCTCTTTCTTCTTTCCTTCTTCTATAATAGAGTTATTTTCAGTGTATTAAAACTCTATTTATTTTTTAATTCATTCATCGGTTCTTAAGCCATTATAAGATTATTTTTAATCTTCCTATAGATCTATTCTTTTCTTTTCTACAGGTTAATATGACTAACTTGTTTCTTTCTATCAACTCTAAAAAGTTTATTGGAGCGGATGACAACTCCATAAAAATAAGCCCATGTTAACTATCGACTCTAAAAGTTGATTGGAGCGGATGACAACTCCATAAAAATAAGCCCTTGTTAACTATCGACTCTAAAAGTTGATTGGAGCGGCTGACAACTCCATAAAAATAAGCCCTTGTTAACTATCAACTCTAAAAGTTGATTGGAGCGGATGACAACTCCATAAAAATAAGCCCTTGTTAACTATCAACTCTAAAAGTTGATTGGAGCGGATGACAACTCCATAAAAATAAGCCCTTGTTAACTATCGACTCTAAAAGTTGATTGGAGCGGATGACAACTCCATAAAAATAAGCCCTTGTTAACTATTGACTCTAAAAGTCAACTATATATCAACTAAAATTGATTAGGAGCGGATGACAACTCCGTTAAAAATAAGCCTTTGTTAAAATCTTTCTATTTTTCATCTCATTAGTGGTTTTAGACGCGAGCGGATTACAACTCCTAAAATAAGCCTTAAAGTTATTGATTTATCAGGTTGAGTAGTGATCATTGAATGTGAATCCTACCTGACCTAACTTCGTAAGATGTCGGTGTGTTTGATTGAGTTATGACAGTTTTGTGAATGCTGTAATACTTTAACCTTAGCAAAATTTTTGTTCTAGGCCAAAAATTTTCTCGGGGTCGTTGGGGAAATATAGTATTATGCTATACTTACGCTTCATTTTCACCATTCATAATACTATTTATCATGCTTTTATTTATTTATATATCTACACTCAGCAAATCGATTTAAATACGATTCTTTAACTTGGAAATAGCTGAAATAAAATATTATTATAATTTTCATGTTGATATTTACGTCAAGCGTCAAATTGTCAAACTGTCAGTTAGTTTTTTAATTCTCTTTCTGCTCAGTCTATGGTCTAGCTCTATGATTTCTCTTTTTGGTTTGTATAATTTAAATTATTTTTATCAATATGTGTTTAGCCATTATATTTTGTAGATTATTACGATTGTTTACTAAATAACTTAATATTAAATTATATTATAAAATTATTTACGCACTCATGGATATGTCCTGGCCGACTACACTTGTCAGTTGAGATGATGGCGACACTAAGAAAGATTTAAAAAGAAGAAGACTACTTTGGGAGAAACGAGCTGACGGACGGCTGAAAGGTCTACTCTGGAATCTGATTTGAGGGGTATCAGAGAGCAGCTTGGTTTTGGCGGTGAGATTCTTAAACTGCCCAGGGGATCCAACGAAAGTTTCTCCTGGGACTTCTACTCCCGATGTTCGGAGGCTAACTACGTGCCTGTCCGTCTACTGGTCTCGCAGGGCTGTCCTACGTCTGGCCCTGAGTTCTGCACTGTCTTGCTGCTGAGCTGTCCTAGTGAACTCTGAGATCTGCGCTGCCGCCGTTTCTACTGCTTCAGAGCACAGCTTCAAGGTTACTCCGGTATCGACCTGCTACCCTGACGCCTGTTCCCGTTCTTACAGTGTGGTAAACTCATTATTGTCCATCTAAGTGCATAAACTTTAAAACTGAGTGCGTGCTAGGTAGTTTTTTATAACTAGCTGTATTTTTTATCTTTCCTAAATTAAAATTGTATTTGAACAAGTCTGCTTATCCTTTTATTTTAATAGGATCAAGTAGATTTGTTACATGTGGTGGACCTGTCAGAAGAATTATGGTGTTTAATGTCTTAGCTTTATCTAAGATCAGATACTGTTTATTGTTTTCAAGATTTTTCTCAATTGTATGTTGATACTTGTTACGTGGATATTTCAAAAAGAACTTTTCAATATCGATAAGGTCTTTTATAAGATAAGGGCAATCGTTTACAAAGCAATTCGTATTTTCACATCTAATTTCAATGCGCTTGACACAGCTTTTTGGTAACTTAAGTATATCAATTCAATACATTTTAGTCTTTTTAGGGTTCCGTACCCAAAGGGTAAAAACGGAACCCTATTACTAAGACTTCGCTGTCTGTCCGTCTGTCCGTCTGTCCGTCTGCCCGTCTGTCTGTCACCAGGCTGTATCTCATGAACCGTGACAGCAAGACAGTTGAAATTTTCACAGATGATGTATTTCTGTTGCCGCTATAACAACAAATACTAAAAACAGAATAAAATTAATATTTAAGGGGGGCTCCCATACAACAAACGTGATTTTTTAATAATAATTGGTACGGAACCCTTCGTGCGCGAGTCCGACTCGCACTTGGCCGGTTTTTTTATCTCCGTTGTCAATGATGAAATCCTATTCATTTCAATGCTTTATGGATCAGCTTTAGTTGGGTTAAAAAGATTTCATATCTTTAAAGTATTGTATTTTTTGGTTTGCAGGCTAAAATCGAATTAAATTAACCTAACCATCTGGCTGAGAGTATTAGTCATACAAAAGCTTCGTTGCGGTAGAATGCTCACGCTTTATCTAAGACAAACAAAAAAAGTCTTAGTAGAAACCATCCAGTTTGCTTAGCCTCTTTTGGCACCTAAAATCTAAATCATCCAAACATTGACCATGTCAATACTTCTAGCTCCTCAAACACTTTAATCATAAAAGAATGACTATCACAAATATTGTACCAGTCCCCTGATCAATCGCTAACTGGTCGTCGTGCGCGCGCGCCGGCGGCAGAGCTGTCAATATTATAATCCGTTGCATAATACACCGGTCCGTTTCAAGGTCTAGTCTACTGGCAGTGGGTGAAGCAATTGTGTTGGTATTTGTATTAGAAGTATTTGTTTAATAGGTTATATGCTTGATAAGGAGAGCCTATAGGTCGCCTCTTTGTCGAAAACTATTGGACTAGCTTTATCATTGTTAAATTCATCCTCAGCATGTACGCAGCCTTACTTCTTTCACCAGCAACTCTCTTATCGCTGTAAAATTTGGTGTATTTTCCCTCTCTTTTTAACGCTTATTTTAAATAGATGGACTCTCTTCTAGATCTTCTTTCTTCTAAATATCGTCATCATCGTTCTCCTGCTCTTACGCGCGTCGGCGCAGCATGTCTTCTTCTTCCATACTTCTCTATTTCGTCATCTCAGTAGTCACTGCCTTTCTCGCCATATCTTCCTTCACACAGTCCATTCATCGATTCTTTGGTCTTCCAAACCAACATCTATGTACCAATTACCCATGTTTGCAAAGAAATAAATGATTTGATTTGATTCCTATACTCTTCTGAACAACCACCATCAAAAACAATAAACACTTATCTCGTTCAATATCTTCGTCCCCAGAGGCTGTTCTTATAATATTCGTTGCATAACGCCAACAGTTTGAAGGTCACTGTCCAAGCCCCTCCCCTACTATAATCTAATATTATACCTCATACCATCCGTCATTTAAAATCCTTATCTTTCAAAATAAACTGCCATCAGAAACAATAAACAAATGATCTGAGTATAGATCTTTACCCGGAGGCTACTGTTAATATAATATCCGTTGCATAACGTACCGCGTCGATTTGAAGGTCACTGTCGGATGCGCACACGCAGCTTGTAACATTAATGGACGTTTTTGTTTAGATTGTCAAGCTATTTATTGCTATAATCATTATTAAATTGCTATTAATTGTTTGCTGTCGAGATTTTTGTTTGGTAAAATGATTTTGTTGAGTTTGATGAAAAGACAGAATAATTATTTTCAACTCATCATGTTAGCAAAATATTAAGAACAGCGTGTTTTGTTTAAACTTGCAAAATAAAAAATTAATACAAGATTCTTACTGCTCATCATCTTAACATATTGATGTTAAGATGATGAGCAGTAAGAATACTCATTGGAGTACATGATACATTTTTGCGGTTGCAAGATCAATTAATGATTTAAGTAAATACATAAATATTAGGTTAAACAGCTAGTAGTTCCGTCTAGTAGGAGCTCCTGGTTCAAGCCGCAGTGCCCAATCAAACGAAACTTTTGAGTTTAAAATCTAAGTTAGGACAAAAAGTTCTTAGTCATTCATTGTTAGTAGTAAAAACCCGTAGATAAACCACTTCCCTACCATTAATACCTGTAGATAAAGGTATTACTTAGAATCCAAAATGACTAACTTAAAAGGTTTTTGTACCTAAGTAAAGTTAAGTACCAGTCTGTTACTTTGTATTTTTAACATGACTGGTTTTGAACAGTAACTAAAAGTAAAAACGCTAATAATAATACGGAAAGAGGCACAGTTCCGGATTTGAAACATTGGTCATAGACTCTTTAGGTCGTTGTTTCTATCCGGCTCGAAGGACCAAAAAAATATTTTTGACGGGCGTATTTGCCGTAACAACGAAATCGTCTGAATATTCATCTGGTTCTTTCTCTGTTCTTATATCTAGACTACTTCCAACATTAACGACATCTGGTCTTAAATACTCCACATCCTCAATACAACCATTACTCACATAAAAACAATCCAGCCAGTCTATTTATAACTTCATTCAGAGTCCTCAGTTGAACCCATCTGGCCTACTCTTTTTATAAGCTCTGAATCAGTCCTCCTCAGGATAAGTCGCTTCCTTTCAACTCATTCACAAAGTCTTAACTGACAGTAACTCAATATTTTAAACCTTCAATTTCAATGTAAACAGATCTCTGGGATCAATCGTCTACGCTTCACTACGTTCAAAAACAAAATACTTGAGGATATAAAAACTAATCTCTTCATCATCGTTTATGCATATTTTGATACTGAAGTTTTGTTTGTTTGTCCAAAATGAACCAATTTAACTTCAAACAAAAAATCATCATAATTCAGAAAAAACAGTATGGGAAATACGTGCCAGAATTGTGAAGAAAGTTTTTAGTCTCAGTTAATAACTGAAATACTTATTCATATATTCTTAAAAAAAAGATATATATTTAACATAAGACACCCTTTGTTAATTCAAATTGTTCTAACATTCCGCAACCAAAAATAACCTAAAAGAAATATAATGTCTGAGGATCAAACACTCGTATCAAAATTATCCATGCCAAGCCAGGACGCGCAACTAGTGCTCAATTAACCCAAAACAAAGCCACACCGTCTGCTCGAACCCGGATCATTGACCGAACCATTATTTACCCGATATCTTCACAAGTGGAATATTATGTGGGTAGTCCGACATTGATACTACCGTCAAAAACAACAGTTAAGAGTAACTGAGGCAGTTTGTGATACTGATATTGTTACTAACTGGCTTTTCCTGTGGCTAACGATCTGTGCTGTAGATTTTAATACGATTGTAGTCTGGGTAATGTTGATTCGGAAGAGCTACCATAATATAGTAATGATTGTCTGACATGCTGATTCTTCTTGATCTATTATTTTCTCTTCCTAGCTTAAGTGGACTTCCTAGTTTCGTATGCTTTACTTGAGTTCATTAGAATCCAATCATTCGTTGTTCACAGATGATCGTATCCTGTATTCTAAACTAATAATGGTTGCTACTGGTTTTTTTAAACTGGATAGCTATGGCACAAAATCGCCAAAAGTGGAGATATTTAGAAGAGACCGTTTCATTGCGGACAGCCGTCTACGCTCAGCATTGGGTGGCCAAGGGTTGAAGAAGAGAGAGAGAAAGAGTATGGTTGTTAATTAGTACGTTGTCAATAGTTAAATCGCTCCATTTCGCGTACACCATAAACTTTCTTTATTTCCCTCGATACTTCAACAAAATCATCCACAAATCAAAACAAAAACCATAAACTTAGAACTAGAAGAACCGTTACATAACTCAAAATCCATTGTTCCCGAGGATTCAATCCGCCATATTGGATGTGAGCAATGGCGTCGCGCATGCGCCGTGGGTGAAAGTGACCCGCGGCTTTGACCTTTGGTAATGCAGTGTAAAGGGCTTGCTTGTGCAATACTGATCTATATTCAAGGTTTATACTCTTACTTGATGGGAAATGGATTTATTTTTGACGTATTTGGGCCTTTTGAAAGGTTTTGTTTACTGCGACAGCAATTGGTGAAAGGTTAATTGAGATATTTTCGAGATATTGTAATTGGAGTGGGTGTTTTTCGTAGCAATAAGGTTAAACAGTACTTACATTTTTTTTTTTAAATTTATGAGGCTAAGTAGGCGAGTATAAAATGTGGAGGCTTTCGCACTCTTCCTCTCACACATTTTCACAACAGTATTGGTTTTACATCATCACCTACTCCGGCTTCAAGTCTATCCGGATGCAGCTGAATACCAGTATTTTACAACGAGCGACTGCCTATCTGACCTCTACAAGTCAATTGCTGAGTAGCTCGCTAGCAACAGTTGTGGTTCTCTTTTTACCCGACTGTGCCAGAAGGAGGGTTATGTTTTTCGAGAATATGTATGTATGTATGTAGGTATGTATATATAAGTAGTAGTAGTAGTAAGTATGTATAAGTCTCTATCAGGATAGTGGACTGCTTTCTGTTAGAAAGTTATACATCATATATACCGTTCTTAAAAAACATAAAAATCTACCATATGATCAAACTGCAATAACACGAAGACGGAAAGATCTCATAGTACAGGTTCCTCAAACTAAAACAAAATTTGCTGCCATTCAATACAACAAACTATCATGCCAACTTTATAATAGAATAAATAAAAAGATATATGTTCACAATAAACAATTACACGAATGCAAAAAAATTCTAACGAATTGGATAAAGACATTAAATTACACAGATACTGAGGCACTATTGCAAAACACAAAATGAAACACCCATCCCCCACACACACTCACACACACAACACACACAAACACACACACACACACAATGTTTATATCTAAGGTACTAAATAAATTGTATATTGCTGTGAAAGAGCGGAGTCTCCTAACACAGGCATTACTTGCTTAAAAGGAGGCACCAATCACCAACTAATGTAAAAGTTTTTGGTAAAGAAATAAAGATTTTGTATTTTTGTATTTTGTATTTTTGTATATATGTATAATTGTTTAGCACGCTCTGTGGCCTGAACGGCTCGATGGATTTTAGCTTGAAAGGTGTCGTTAGATACGTATTTACTGTGAGAGTGACACTGGGTACATCAAATAAAAATAAAAAAACAAAATGGTGGATTTCTGGCGCCAAATACAAATGTTTGGCACGCTCTGCAGCCTGAACGGCTTGATAAAGGGCTAATCATGAGGATTTTAAAATGGTATATCTAAGTAACTAAAAAGTGTAAAATAAAAAACAAATAAAAAAAACCCGACTGCGTATAAACTAACCAATAGTTTTAAATAAAAACTGAAAAGAATAAAATAAGCTCAGGAGACAGGACATATTGACTGCAACAGTCGGGACCCATTAAATAATCTAGACTAAAATCCAATATGGGTCCCGACTGTTGCAGTCAATATGTCCTGTCTCCTGAGCTTGTTTTATTCTTTTCAGTTTTTATTTAAAACTATTAGTTAGTTTTTACTAGAGATGCAACGGATATCCGGTAACTATTCGGTATCCGGCCCAAATTTTACTATCCGGCCGGATAGTAACTCATTATCCGGCGGATACCGGATATTCATAAACTTGCTAAAAAATCCTTTAAAACGGACATGAAATAAGACCACAGCTAGCAATTATGAAAAGTTCTATTAAAAGCTATATGTATATACTCTAACGTCTCTAACTCATCGCACCGCACTAAAACAAGTATTTTTTAACAAGTTAAAAATTAATATTTATAATCAACAAGTGGCTCGATCACTCCCGATGAGATCCGAAACCGCCCGAAATGATCTAATCGCGTTGCCCGCAGCTGTACGACGCTGAACATGTCACTACTTGCCTCAGAGAACTACTTACTTACTCTCCGCCGGAGCTCCAGCGGCCGGATATCCGGCCATCCGGCCTCGCAGTTCGCCGAATATCCGTTATTCGGTATCCGGCCAAACAACTCTCCGTTGCATCTCTAGTTTTTACGCAGTCGAGTTTTTTCTTTTTAATTTTCCCATTATTTTCAAGATACTATGGAAATTCTGACTTTGAATGTTGCATCTTCAACATTTATGACAGAATCTGGCGTTTATGGAAATTCCCACAGAAAATTGTATTAACATCTTACGAAATTAGATTACAGTCTCAAAGCTCTCATTAGCTCAGTTACTCGGTAAACATATAATTAATACAATTACAGAGCTGTAAACATCGGAGTAAAACAAACCTGTATTTTTTACCTTCCAGTATGTAAATGTTTTTGTGGTACTTTTTTGAGAAGCTAATTTGGTTAGCATTTTACGCCTCTAATTGGTTTGTTTTATTACTTTTTACGTTGATCGTTATTTCATTTTGACTGATGTTTTTATTTATTACTCAATTATAGACGAACAGTAATTTTAGCGCCTTCAACTTATAGATTGTCATATTTCATAAATACAATGCTTTTTCGTGCAGGTACCCTACTGAAATCATATCAAATCAAATCATATCATAATTTATTTGTTAACATAGGTAAAAAAAGTGCATATCTTATGTTAGATGAACAGAGCGCTTGTTATGCCAGGAGGCGTACAAATATGGTGTGCAAATCTAGCTGAGGATTACAATTATTACTAAAATATTTGAAAAATAAAGACGATATATTTTCTGAATAAATAAATCATATTATTCATAAGTACAATACATAATTAAAGTTGACCGACATAAATTAAAATGCTCTTAAGTGCCTTTAACAACAAATATCAACTTTTTCATTAGAAACTGACTCGACAACAGAATAATACAATTGATATCATCAGGTATGATTGATCGATCAAAAAATCAGAATAACCTGAAAACAGATAGACTGAAACTTTAGATTTACAAGAAATGTTAGATTTGAAGCTGTCTAGGTATTATTACTAGAAAATGCATATCTTGATACAAACAAAGTCTACCAAAGAGTTGTAAAACTTACATCCCAAGCTTCTTCAAAAATTTCCACTCCAAAACTAAGAGTCTCTAGTAGATTCTTAGTTTTGGAGTATAAAATTTTGAAGAAGCTTGGGATGTAAGTTATACAACTATACAATACAACAATAGGTATCTTCCATTCATCAGACTATCGTGCACAGGCCTACATACTCATGTCAATGCTAGTCGCCATAAGGGCAGAACCTGACCAGACCATACCTGGCAAGGCCGGTCAGATCGGAGGTCGAGCAGAAATATTCCGAGAGTTTTAGGCTCGGCCATATATCCGTAAATATCTGAAATAATGCCTGATAATGCTTGGTGATTCAGTGGAGCTATTTTTGGATGTTAACTGGCAAGATTTTTATTTACGTTTTCTAGTAAAAAGTTGGATGGTTAGGCTGCAATCGGATGTGAGAATCTTATTGATAATTTAGTCATTCTCGTTTAGAAAAGTGCTTTAAAGAGACTTTATATCTGGTGTCCTCCGATTATTTTCCCTATGTTCTTTGAGAGGTGGAGCAGTTTTATGATTGCGGTTCATTAAAACCAAGAGCTTTTAATTTTTTTCTCCGGTCAACACTGCATTTCGCTGCTACTTTGCCTATGAAAAGACACAATAAACTGAAAATATTTTCATTACATAACACGGGTTTTTTGTCATTCATTATTGACACAAAATACCTTCATTGTTAACCGTTCATCGGGCGGTCTTAACGCTTTTGAATATGACTTGCAATTATCGACTCCCACTATCCTTGACTTGACCATCAGTCTAACTGGTGTACCGTCCTTATATTAAAAAAAACTACTTAATTACAGTACTCCAAAACGCATTAGGTAAACTTCCAAAAAAACCTAAAAGGACGTCGTATAGCAACGTCAGATTAACATCAAAAGTCCAAAAAGGCTTAACTTTAAGACAGGAACATCGTTAGGAACATAATCTTATTTTAAAATCGCCTTGAGGATTTCTTGAAACTTTTATTAATACGTTGAATTCTTCCATGGAATGTTTCTTACTAAGAATCAGAGAAATATACAATACACTTTGCTTGATGATCAGTATGTAACTGAATATGTTACCTAGTTATATAGTAGTATATTATTGTATTAGTCATTGCTAAGAACTTCCAGAGGTCGACAAATCTAGTTGTTGGTCGTTTATTGTGTATTCGTGACGAGTTTTATAACTTTTGTTTATTATTTGATGCCTAACCGTAGTTCATCGTTATAACATATATAATATATCTATCAATCTAATAGTCTTTGTTCAATCCATAAAATTATTGGATCTATACTATCTCTGCCATAAGCACTGAAGAATTTTGATAAAATTTAGCACACAGGTCAACAATTATGACCTGGATTGGTTATACAATACTTTTTACTACAGTAGTACCTACATAAGTTACCGTGGGACAATTTTTGACCTTCATATGAGCGAAGTTGCAGGAAACATTTAGTCTAGCCTTTTAGTAGAGGACCAAACACACATTATGTTTTAACGCGCTGCCGCCTGGTCCAATAAAATTATATTGTTTGTAATTTTAGACACCTGTTGTTGCTTTTAAAGGGACTTAATGTGCTGGACTACGATGATTTTTACGCTTTAAGAGGTTAAGATTTAAACCAGAAACAGTCAATAATACAAAATTAATTACGTATTAGCCAATCGTATTCAAATCAACCGAAAAACAATCAATTATACTAATCCTTTATTTTTTCTCCAAAAAGCCACAAAAACTTAATCGAAGTTAAAGCTAGGTTCGCAAACGATTCAATGGCTGGTTTCAATGTGGGTGGTTGTCAAGGTCAACCATCATGGTTGATGGTTAATTTATAACCATGATGGCGGTTGTTAATGCTATTAGAATAATAGTGAAGATCGTAATGAGATGGTGGGTGTTCGCGTGCTCGGCAGATCTTTTGATGAGGATTACATTACTTCTGTTGTGCATACCGAGTGTGATTATGTGGTGTTATCTAATGTTTGAGAATAATTAAATAGGTAATGATTAACAGGCAACAGCGTGTCATTGTTCCATTGTAAAGCAAAGTTTTCTTTTAATTTGATTGAAACTCGAAGCATTTATTCAAAATAGGCGCTTTTAAATTGACAAGGAGTTGGTCAGAATGTTGAAGCTAGTCGGCCGTTCAAAATCATAGATATATATGGAGAAGAACGGACAAGAAAGTACACAGTCTTCAATCAAGTTATTTATACGAAATCCTGATGGTGTGTAGTGGTATGGAATTACGGCGATGGCCTGATTAAAAGGGGTAAAAAAGAGATCTACTTTTCACAAATCTTAGTTTTGACGATTGTTAAGATCAATTCAATTACACCTTACCAAAACTATTCGCAAAAACCAAAAGTCAAAAACATGTCAACTTTTTTGTCTCTCACTGAATCGATTATTGACAATTAATCGATTACTATCGTTGCCAGACGGTTGAGGCTCGCGTTATCAATCAACGTTACAGCAATGAGCCGTCGGCAAGGTTGGCGCGTGGGACGTGTGAGACGAGGGTTAGGTCGAGTTAGTGTTTAGAGGATTTAAGTTGTTGAGTGAATCAAGTGTGGAAGTGAGGATTAAAGGCGACACTGGATCGGATTGCAGACTCGCTGTGGACCCCAGACATTGCCAGATCACGTCAGTCTTTTATTTGTCAAAATCCGATAACCGGAGTCCTGTTCGTTGTCCAGCCCTCGCTAAGTTGACCGCACCTGTCAGGTATTTTCAAATACAAGGCCAGTGTGGAGCCCCTCTTCAGGATTTAAACAACGCCAACGAAAGAGCTGTGCAGATGGCTCAAAGTCCGGGGCCTGGAGTACGATCCGGTTGATTTGACCGCACCTTTAGATGTTTTAAATGGTTGAAAGAATCGGATGTGGAAGTGAGGATTAATAAAGTTCGTGGACATTCGGATTAAGAGAGTTTCCGCCTCTGTACTCTGTGCTTAAAGTGTTAAATAAATAATTAAGAGGTTTAGTGTAATGGATTAAATTCATCAAGCATGGCGTGGATTTCGATTTGAAGGTGATGATTTCATAATGCTTTATTGATTTAACGATAAAATCTCAACAGATGCTCGAGGTTCAAAATAACTAGGGAAACAGAAAAGGCTTCGTAAAAATACATAATGTGCTATTTTTCAAGCTTTATCAAATTTTTGTTTCCCAATAATCGACAGAGACGATTCTCTAAAGTTAAGCCTACCTTTAAATTTTGCAAGCAATTTGAGGCTTGCCAGCTTTAATAATGAACTTACTGTCAATTCCTTAGTCTATGGTGGACATATGGATTAAGAAATGCTAGACCCTTAAGTTTTGGTATTTCACATTCGGACACACCTTTGTTAAACCGAACCACAACATTGCACTTAGGTACACTTAACTTTTACGAGAATTACAAAATGTTTGATGAGGCCAAATGTCAGATGTGTGACAATCTGATGTTGCCGGGATAATAAATAATTCTGTGGAAGGATTGGGTAAGCTTTGACTGTGTGTGGTCTTTTGTAACTGAAATGAATTACACAGTTCTTTTAAAGTACAGTTTGTGAAAAAGTTACAGATGGTCTGTAACTTTATATTTACGAGTTTATTATGAATCCTGCATTCAGCACTAGATGTGAACATTTGCCATGGCCGAAGCCTACGATAGACACAATTGAAACGATAACTATAATGATCATGTCTCATATCACATACCTAACTATTAAGTTTTGTCCCACATGGGAGCTTTTGTGCCGTCTGCTGAGCTTTCTAAGTTTTTCTTGGACATCACAGACATCAGTAAAGGAAAAACATTGTGAGGAAACCTGGACTTATATAATTAATATAAGTCTGATATTGCCAATCCGTCTTGAGCAAGCGTGGTGGCTGCTGAGAAGAGGCCTTTGCCCAGCAGTGGGACATTGGCATTATTGGCTACTGGCATTATTATTTATATTACACATGGAGCCTATTTTTTGCCATACGTTCATAGTCACCTGCTTACTAATTACGTTGAATAAAACATTATAATAAACACCTTGAGACCTCATCCGTAAAAAATACGATCAAGATCTTTTGATTCTCACTTTGTAAACCCATCAGGCAATTTGACTTGATCAATAATATCTTAGATCGACATCTGTAGATCTACGTCAAAGGCAATAAACTTAATATATTAGATCAAGATTGATCTATGAGCTTTTAAGTTTTTGCTTTCTGACGTATAAATATATTATGTGTTAATTCCCCAGATTGAAAACTTTTTGTAGGTTATGTGAGGCTTAGCTGTTTGCTGCGGTCAGTTTGTTGTTTCTTTTATAAATCAGTCGTCTGAAGGTTCTTTCTGATAGGTATGGAGCTCATCATCTTCCTGCCCTTCATTCTAAGTCCCTTCAGGTTGACTTAACATGTTTTTTTTCTTGTGCTCTTCACTGTCAAATGCCTTTCTCTAGTCCAAAACAATTACACGGTAGAGAAAAAGCTTGATTACGCACAAAACGTTTTAGTTATAACACAATGGTTCTAATTTAGAATCGTTTCGTCAGAACCGGAAAAGGGAGCGTCCCACCGGAAATAACACGGAAATAAAACCGCCACCAGCTGTGATAAGACCTCCACAATAATCACTCCATAACTAATGTTACCTGACACTTACATCATACAACCTTATCATAGACTTATCGTTATCAGTGATCGATCTCCACGTTCCAAGAGCTGTGGATCGACATGATCTGAACTTGTCAACGCCTTGCATGACAATTGAAAGCTGCGTTAGTCATGCAAGGCACGCCTTGGTCAAGGTTCTGCGAAATGACGATTATAGGTTTTTTATTGGGTACTTATATGCTTCCTTTATTATTGGGAATAGCTTTATAGACGTGTGGTAAAGGATGTCAAATATTTTCTAGTTATTGGTAAGGTCCTGGTAAGAATTTGTAATTTCCTCTTCTTGGTTTGTCACTTAATTAAGTACAAATACTTACGTTTGAGTATTCAAAATGTCTACCTACCTGCAAAAGTTGAATAATTACTGTTTACCTGTTCCTCCAAAGATTCACAGACGGATTTGTTTCAGATCCCTTATCTAAAGTATGAAACCACTTTTTGACACTGATAAATCTTACTACTTACCAACCAATAACAGTTGGTAAGGTTACACTCAGGAATCTGGCGAGGCAATAATATTTACAATTCACTTTTGATTTATCCTCAAACTTCATTCTGGAATGCAATACACAAATAGTTGGAACAAGTACATTTATTGCACCTTACAGTAACGACTTAGCTTGATGTATTGGTAAACAGGCGACTAGGTAAACTTGTAACCCTTTGTGAGAGAAGGGACAGGCAGACAGATCATTCTTCATGTTGAAGCACACGGTATGCGTGGGTAGGCAGACAGCATGCCTGCGTGGCGAGGAACTGTGTTGGGGGACAGGGAGTAAGTGGCAGCGATATAGTGTTAGGACACATTGAATGATGGACCCAACATTTTGACATAATTGTGTGTTTCATAAAAATTGAACGCTCTTATTGACTTTTGGGAATTACATGTTTTTGGCATTAAGGTGTAGTAGCCAGATTTTAGGATTCTAATATTAGTCTTAATAAGTTAATATCAGATAGCAGAACGTTAAATTCGGTCTTATGATTTTAGTTCTAAGCTAAGGTTTGGTCAAATATATAAATTCAATGCGAGATTCTCTTCTTCTTCTCTTTTTCTTGCTTCATGAGAAATTCTGGTAGTCAATTGCTTCCCAATAGTCTGGAATTCAACCCTAATGTAGTTGAAAAAAGGGCTTAGCAGATATGCGTGAGTCAACCGTTCAATCTTAAGACGATGCGACATCTTGCAAATCAAACTTTTCTCATAAGCTTGTAACTTAAACCGCTCACCAATCAGTCTCCGAGCATAACTTAAAACGCCGTTAAGTTACAACCTCTCAACCAAACCCAGATAAAGTGCCACCGAGCAAATTCCACGAATACCGCCACATTTTGTAACAACACCGGGATAATCTGTTTAATTCCTGCAGTTTGCTCATAGTACTCCATTTGAATAGAAATGCTTGACTGCTGGAATGTGGTTATTTGAATTGTTGGAAACAGATCCGGTAATCTGGGTCTTCATCTAGCTATTTCAGTGGCTGAAATATTGTACCTTCATAATAAATTGTAAATCAAATAAACCTCTATTTGAAGTAGCTCTAGAAACTACGCTTTGTAGTACTGACTTTATGGAAGCGGTTACTAGTTTAATCGTCTAAGCAAAAAAACGCCATATCTACACTAATATTATGAAGAGGCAAAGTTTGCAAGATTCGGTTCAAAAATTATTTCATTGATGGGAAGATAAATTGTCCCCGAGTATTATAGGATTATGTATCTTTGACGTGAATGAATTTGCGGTCGGAAGCTACTTTAGCATAAAATTAATTCATCTCCAATGACAAACAATCCCCAAAAACCAAAATCTGCTTGAGCTCACACAATCGCTCATGTTAACAATTAATCATTGTTAAACCATCAGACCACTACCACATGCCAAGGTCAAACCTACGACACTTCATTCCAAACTCCCCCGAGGCGACAAGACCACCATTAAAAGTAACCAGTAGCGTTACAAACCATAGATAGTGATCAGTGAACTTTGGTGCGCGGGCGCAGACGTGGTCGCGCAACGCGACGCTGGATCATCGGCTGTCCCCTTTTGGTCCACCTTGGCATAGTAATGGGGGAGCTACTATGTGTTTAAGATAGGGTTGTCGAACTCGAAAGCTTCTCGAAATTGCTACAAGACTTGACATGTAGTTTAAGTGTAGATCAAGTTAAAACTGCATAGATTCGGAAGTGTCTAAGTAAGAAATGAGTCAGTCAAGTCAAGGATTAATGTCAAGAGGTTGCCAGAGAGACTCAAATGAAACTGTCACAAAACATAGAGAAAAAAAGGGAGAAGCCTTGTGCTTGGCTAATTAATCAGTTGTAGACGATTATGCTAAAATATTGGATTATTTTAAACAGCAGAAAACTGTATGGTAGTAAGTCAAGAAGGTACAACTTCTAACGCAATTAAAAAAAGAACACTTGATGACCAAGAGTCGTAGAGCAGTAGTAATTCCTAATTGATACACCACGCCTCCATTCGCGTGAAACGTGTGAAGTTATATCAATCGAAATGTTCTTGCCTCTATAAAATATATTGTTGCTGATGTAACATCAGTTTTATGATGTGAAGCTATTCGATATCGCATAACGTTGCGGGATTACAGCTTAGCGGTAATCGGAGGAGATTGCCCGCTTGATTGTGGTTGCTAATGTGGTTGTTGAGTGTGAGGTCGTAAGATTTTATTCCTAGTGTCGTATGGCAAGGTGGATTTTGATTAGCTTTCATTGATATATCTGTTACTTCGTGAGGATCTGTAGCTACCGCATTCGAGCTGTGCTTAATACGCTGCAATGCCGTCTAAATGCGCAGTAGTTTTGGGATTATGACTTAGTTTGGGGGAGTCTTTGTGCTTTCAATCATGTCCCACTCTCAAACCAGTTATAAGCTACAATAAATAAACACAGTAACTTATTTAAACCAATGCATTACCGAGTCTATCGTCCTTAGCTATAAGTTATGTAATACACAATTAACATAAACATTGTAAACAAACGAAGTAAACAATGTAATGGTTACAAGGAGATGATGGTAGGGCCTGCTGTCAATGTTATGATCAGACATAGAGGCCCTTCTAGAAAATTATTTTTTAACCATGGTATTTTTTAACTAACACATCACATCGGATCCCTTAAACAATGGACTGCCCCAACTGGCAGAAAACGACATTGAGGCGGATGCAGAAAGAGATGGCGGGAGCTGGACACATTTTAAAAATAATGGACTTCAATAGCATTAAATGGCAAATAGTGGAAAAAGGGAAGAGAGACCTTTGCCCTACAGTGGGAAAACATGGGCTTAAAAAAAAACAAATTATATAATTTCTTTAATAATTTACTTTACCAATCAGCTTGAAGACATATCCCAAAATTCCTACTTAAGCTGACACAAGATAATTATCATGTTATTATCTTCCCCATATGCTCATTTATCAGATGCACTGCATATTATAAAGTCCGTATCAACACTAGATACGAGCCAAGCCACGTGCGTCCCTATCGTATTACATTCGACACCACGTGAAGTAATAACGTTTCCAGTTAAAAGAACATAATTATTCATAAATAGAGATAGAGACAACATGATGATCAATATTCTCATGCTTGTTAATTGTGATGGTCTGATTAGTTTACGTTCGAATATTTAGAACATAATTATGATATTTTAGGACTTAGCATTACAGAAATACACTGACACACATTACATACATACACACACACACGTTTTATGTTACATTGCAGTAAAGCGAGTAAAACTCTAACTACGTGCTAAAAACTAAAGTTGACTAAATTTAAGAAAATGGTGAGGTATATTTCTGTTACGTTTATCGCGTAGTATCTTAAAACTTATGCAAGAAAAACTATCTCTTCAATAACTGTTTAAACAATAAACAATATCGTTAAAACAACCAGACAGCTTGTTTCGTAAGTTAATAAACATAATATATTATCGGACAATATCGGCGAAGTGCGAGCCGGTTCTAAATACCAAGTTACCAATGAATGGTAGATGGTATCTGGTATTTGACAAATGGTGATCAAAGCAGGTGGTCTACTGGTTGTCAATCGTAATAATTGGCTGAGCAATATGTTTGTTTTGCTATTAGAGGATGATTAATCTTGTGTCAAACGTTAATCCATAAGAAATAAATGTAGAAAACGCGAAACTTAAACCCGATAAATGTGTGCTTATTCTAGAGGTAATAGTGACTGATTATAAAAGGGGAATACGTAAAGAGTCACTCTACAATTATGGGTAATTGCTGATTTTAGAATATTCTATAGCATTCGAGAATATGTGTTGGGTGCTCATGCTATACAAATAAGCAAGGCTAAGAAGTAGAGAAAAACCTTCAATATTTTATGATAACTATCTTGTTCATACGTAATGATGTTAAATAGATTTTATTTTTAGTCAATCTTTCTCAAATCACGTTTGGGATTCCTCAAGGGAGTATCTTTGGTCCTGCACTCTGCATTATTTTGTAAAAAAGCTAATATAAATATTATTAGCTCAATAACGGCAGTCAGATAGCAATGTTTAATACTTCCTTAGTTGGTTCCATAAAACCAATGTTCTTCATCTACTCTAGTAGAAAGTCAATTAACGCTCATGATTATGAAGTCTAAACTTTATGAAACAAACTTAATAAAATGTAATGGTTATAGTGTTAAATTGTTAAATTAACATACTAATATTGTTAACTGTTCCATCTTTTGATGTGACTTTATATTTCTACTTAGAACGTTTATTGGATTGTTGGGTAGCTTAAGTATCCACTGTATCCAGGTTACTTCCATATCTTTCTATTCTTTTCTTAAAACTAGCCTAATAACGACGCTCACTAAAAACATTTCGCAAATTTCTGCGAATATCTTAAAAGAAACAAAATTACTTCCTAGAAACACGATTAAGTAACGAACATTCGGTTTTAATAATAAAATCATTCCAACTGTTGATTTAGGCAAAACGACCGTTTTATTGAAAATAAAGAATCAACTTTGTGACAAAAATTAACATAAAATTAATCAGTATTCTCAACATTTACTCGTAAATTACATGTCAAAAGTATTTGAGGACGTTTATAGCTTCGTACTAATAAATTATCGACTTTTAGAAGAATATAAATATGTATCCATGCACAAAACGTAGGTATGACTGTCACAGAATAGGAAAATAAAGAAGTCTCATTTTGTAAAATAAAAAAAATAAAAAAATAATGTCATCTAAAAATATTTGCTATTAAATATTTTAAAGTGGTACATTGTATCTTTAAATTAAAATGGTTCTATAAAGTTTAAAAAACAGCTAACTTCGCTAGTAATGTTTATGACAACACTTACAAATGCAAAGTGCATTCACAATTTACACTACGCACGACTAGATCTAGCGTTGCACTATAATTTTGATACCGTTAGTATTTAACACGGCATAAAAGGAATATCAATTTGGTCTTCCACACCTTCAACCATTATGTGGCACATAATGCAGGTCAGACAGTTTTAGGGCTCACGTTCCGCTAACCACCGTAAGGTTTGCGGGACCAAATGCGTAGCACAGGATAGGCTTCTTTATGCGGAAAACGGCCACTGTGCCACCTACTGGGCTAATTTAATTCAGCAATAAAATAAGAAGAAGCCAACCAACATACTTAAAAAAGGCTAGGCAGATGATGGTGATCTAACATACAAGGAGTAAGTCTCCAGATGGCTTAGAATATTACTTCAGAAAAGTGTCGAATTTTGTTTTATTTCATTTCAGGAGGTCGTGGCAAAATAATAACAGCCGGTCGGGTCGATCTTTAGGTTAAGCCGTGCTTGCCTAGGTTGGTCTTTGGCAGTCGTTACAGGTAGTCAGTGGCCCAAAAAGTCTGACAACCAGTCTTACCAAGGGGTACCATATTACCCAGTAGGTACTAACTGGGTTATGGAGGTCAGATAGGCAGTCGCTCCATGTAAAATACTGGTATTAACACCTGCGAGTAGTTGGGAAAAGGCTAGGCAAATTATTCTTAAAAATTATGTGGAACTTCTCTTTTTTTTACTCTGTGGTGGATGTCAATGTATGTTTACGTAACACCTATCGGTTAATGACTGATGTAAACTGGTTTCAAACAAAAAAAAAATGGAGGAAACCTGATCTGATTTTATTTTCTACTATTATTGTTTTACATTTAAATGCTAATTTAGATACGTATTTTAAAGTTTGGTAAATGGAATAAAGAGCATTGTAGAACAAAAAGACCAAATAAAAGTTGTGTCCTTCTTGATCCTTGGTAATTCTTAAAGATGTTTTGCCCGTTTGCGTACATCACAATTATCTCTGGTAAATCAACGATTTTATAAAAACAAAAGATTGTCATAATTTTATCGCTACTCCTAACACAGATCACGCTTGAGTCCCAACTGTGACAATAGGCATGACGACAGTATCAAACAATTGCAAATCTATTTAGTCCGTCAGTTAGAGTATTGTAAAATAATGGACACATATTTTTCGTTTTTGTAAATCAATGAATATTGACAAAGATAAAACGCATCAAAACTAAGGAGTGGGAGCTCGTGATGTCAGAACTAGCTAAAATTATACCTAGGCGTGACATATTGAGAATTTTACATAGACTGCCAGGGTGATTATTGTTGTGAGCTAACGTATT
Source organism: Xestia xanthographa (assembly GCA_905147715.2). Taxonomy (NCBI): domain Eukaryota; kingdom Metazoa; phylum Arthropoda; class Insecta; order Lepidoptera; family Noctuidae; genus Xestia; species Xestia xanthographa. The sequence goes on from LR990665.1 coordinate 25,735,685, forward strand.
CCTGATGTAATCTCCGTAGACCATCCCTCAAGGTTGCAACAATGTACTTATGCTGCAAATACTACTAACTAGACGATTGGTAATCAAAGATATGCTGTCATCAATATTCATGAAACACAGGTGGAATCATGAGCATCTGTTAGTATTTCTTATTATGTGAATAATGATTAGTCTTTTGCGACACCTAGGCAGACTCATTGAAGTCTTGAATAGGTCAGACGCAAAGAGTATGGCTTTAAGCTTTGCATTACAAATGTAGCATGCACATTAGCCATCTGTTGTCAAGCTCAAGGAGTTACTTCTAACGTGTATAGCAGTCCTTTCAGATTTAATTTTAAATCTGTGTTATATTCTGGTTCTTCCTGGTGGATTGCTGGTTGCTGCTTGGGTTGCTTTCAGCGGTTAAATAAATGTGAAAGGAAAGTAAACTACGGTCACGTGCCCGTAATTTTAAAAAGCTGAAGATCCTCTAAGCTAAAATACAGCTTAACTAAGCAAAAATAATTTTGAATTTTATAATTTTATTTTATCCTTAAATAGAAAAGGGCGTTGATTTTAATAAAGGTCATCAGCTATCTCCTAGCCTATAAAGTATTGCTGCTTAGCCTAGGCACCAATAATCTTATCAAAATGATTTATATCACAAATTAATAGAACTTAGCCAACGTTCAGGCCGCCGGCTAGTAAATAAGTAATTTACATACATTTCTTAGTAAATAACCAGAGACGTTGCAACAGTATACAGTGCTCTTTGAATATAGTTTGCATATGTATGCGCCTGGCCACGACTTGCACGCTAAAGAGCCGCGCGACTGCCGAGAAAATATAATGGTGGGAACAAGAAGCGAGGCTAGATGAGCGCTCCTCTATACACTCAAGCACTCGCCCTACCTCGGAGTGTCTCGGCAAGAGTGCAAGGCACCTTAACATCTGCAGGTGTTATGTTATGTTTTCTTCGCAGTCGCTGATCCTCGAATGGTTTGGCGGAGGAGTAAACTATAGCACACCCACATTCCGTCAGCTATTATAGGTATGTTAAATTTTCGTCTAAAAGAGGCGTAGCTGTTGCCATCAACCGGTCACGAATCTAATCCAACAAAAAAAATTGCTTGGAGCATGCCTCAAGTTAAAGCGACAGAACTCGCGACGCGACGATATGCCACGTAAACAAGTAACACACGCGCGTGTAACTCTACACAAGACTCATCGCAAGTGGCATCGGCTGAAGTCGTGTACGAGGCGTAAGAATTAGTTTGCATATGTGAGTGCTTCGATTGATTACGATGCTTATCTCCTTCTGATGAAACTATCAATTACTTGCATGAATTAACTTATCGGTAATGGGTTAACGCTTAATTCATGGTTAGGTTGGTTGATGAAGAAATTAAGTTGGCCACACACGGTTTGGCAAATCCAAAGGATTGGACTGTTGGAAACTATGTAGTAAAGATTTCATTAATATAATCATATTTTGATGAAAATCTCGGAAAGTACGTTAAGCCGTTGGTCCCGGTTGACATTTTTAGACCTTTGAAAGTCGTTACAGGTCGTCTGTGGCCCGAAAAGTCTGACAGTCTTACCAAGGGTTATCCTATTACCCAGTGCTAACTGGGTTGTGGAGGTTAGATAGGCAGTAATATACTGGTATTCAGCTGCGTCCGGTTAGAAGCCGACCCCAAAATAGTTGGGAAAGGCTAGGTAGAGGATAATGATCTTAGATAAATCACGAATTAAGCTTAGATACATGAATGGAAAAAATAATGGATACGGAAGAAGGAAACCAACTAAATATTGTACACTATCAAACAACGATTATTGACAAACAAATAAATTTAAAAAAAAAACCTGTTGATTTACAACCACAAAAACCGATGATTGGTGTTCACCACCCGTGGCTTAAACAGATTAAGTTTTTTTTCTTAAAATTATATTATTAAACGCAATAATATCGATACTATTAAGTTATTAGATTATTGACACTGGCTACATCTGCGTTTTAAAACGTGTTTCTTTAATTGCTATTTATGGTTCTACTGGCTGCATTAATTATTATTTATTGAGAGAGGATAATTATTATTTATTTCCCTACACGTAAATGCCATTGATGCCATGGGCCATATTGTGACAAGCTATGATAATCTATTTCCCCAAAGAAAAAAACTAAGTTACTTAGGAACCCATGCGTCTTTGAATGCCTAGCCTTTACCCAAGTATTCCAGTTAAACTGTATACAGCCACTACAAGGTGTAAAGGGACAAAGTCGTCAACCAAGCATTCTGTACATCAAACTAAGGAAAAAGTTGGAACTTTGACCCTCAATATCTCCGTAAATAGAAAGTTTCCAGTTATGGTCTAGAACTCTAGAACAAAAAAATAAAACAATGACAGGGAGAACAAGTGCCTTTAAGCTTCGGATCGTTAAAGGAACTTGTACACCCTTTATAGTATCTGCCATGATATCTGCACTTTGAGTGACTGCCTATCTGACCTCTAAAACCTGAGTAACTCGTTACACCTTAACAACACGCAGGGGAAAATAAAAGCGTATAATAAAACAAAGAAAACCCCAACAACCCAGGTGCTAATTTGAATAGTTTAATTAAAATAAAATATCATAACGAAGTAATTAAATTTATTGACATTTGTCCAATTTACATACTTATCTTACCTACCTACTCGGTTCATCTCGTTTGATCGTTAACTTGTTCCTTTAATTTCTATTTATGTATATACCAATTTACATTAATTACCGTGGAATCGAGATGAGTAGGTATTTTTTTGTTCAAAAATCACGTGAACTTGGTATTACATAATATATTGTACATACCTACTTACTTAAATAAATTTTAAATCTGATAATTTTAATGTGTTTTCAACAGATTAAATAAAAACCTGATTCGTTTTTTATTTTTAATAATTCTGACTTTACTCTAAAAGAAGTCACACAGACTAAAAAATCTTCTATGCCAGTCTCCATCAAAAGTACTATTAGTCTAAGATCCCTTGAAGAACGACCTTCACCGAGCTGGTTATTGGATGAAAAGTGTTTTATTTCAAATTAAATATGTCAAAAAATATACTGCAAATGGGTTGTCTAAAAAATTTCAGTCCAGAATATGATTAATTATCAATTTATTTTTTAAATATATTTTTTACTTTTCTCTGGTTTGCTTAATAGACAAATTTCATACCAATTGAAAGTATGAAGCCTATAGAATATATACAAACGTTAGGTTGACCGGTTAACCTAACGTTTGCATATTCTATAGGCTATAGAATATGCAAAAGTTATGCAGCCTATAGAATGTGCAAATGTTAGGTTAACCTAACGTTTGCATATTTTACAGGTTTCATACTTTCGATTGGTATGGAATTGGTCTATTAGCCAAACCAGTGAAATGTTAAAAAAAAAAAAAAAAAATTCTGGACTGAAATTTTTTAGACAACCCGTTTGCAATATATTTTTTGACATATTTAATTTGAAATAAAACACTTTTCATCCAATAAGCAGCTCGGTGAAGGTCGTTCTTAAAGGGATCTTATACTATGTAGAAATACTAAACGATTCCACAGGTGTCAACAGGACCACCATTCAAAGTAGAAGCCGACTCTCAGAAAAGGCTAGTAAACAACGATAACAATGCCTCTCATTATCTAACTACACATAATCCAAGTATTGGCAAAACGTCAATGTATTCCTGACGAGACTACTAAGTTCCTACCATAAAAGCACCGACCATCGCAAACAGAATACAAAGCATTTACCTGTAACATTATATTTTCCATTCACTATCATTCGGATTATTCCTTAACTCCTCAGCAGCATATAAACTTGTCAACATCATTAACCAAGTGCATTTGAGGAAACGTCATGATTGTGACAATACCCTTGCTAATTACCAACTTCATAATTAAGTTTCAAGTGACTGTTCTTACTTTTTGAGTTGCCTAGTAAATGGCATTTAAAAGTGTTTGAAATGTGTATTACACCTGTATCAAAACGAGCTGTTCCAAATAATTCATGTCCTGGTGAAAAGGGCAGCCATGTAGCAACGTTGATAGCGAAGCTAACTGAACATGGTGTGCCTAAAGAACTAAGGTATTGGCGCCCATATGGGCTTGTTTATTAAGCGAAACATATAACGAATTTATTGGCGAAACCATGAAAATTATTGTTCGGGCCGAGATGTTCTTTCGGAAAGTCTATGTAACTTTTTTGGCATAACGAAAGCGAGCGATGATATACCGAGCGTTTGTGTAATACGGTGCAGTAGATCCGCAGAATAAGAACTGAGTCGTGCAAGTTTACCATCATCATCATCCACTGGCTTTACCTCGCAAGTCCGCCTTAATCGGATGTAGTCGAGTGTCTAGTATTTCACTGCCAAAAAATGTTGTGTTCGAACGATTTGTTTCTAATCCAGTGTTGTCCTTCACAGTGAGGCGATGGAGAGCCGAGTCGGCCTGGACTACATCGTAGAACATGCGGAGTACACGGGCAAGCTCGCCGCCGCGCTCACATCACCAGCCGCGCCTGTTAAGAAGCAGGTAAGATGTAAACGCCTGCTAGATTCTACCAGCCTGGTACAAGATACGGTCTGAAATTGGCAAAGGTGTCTGAAAACTTGTGTAATAATCGAGTGTTATGGTAAATGTCGTAAGCATTTTTTTAAGTAGGAATATGAATGGCTATAAGAATATTAGTAGTGAAGCCTTTATTTACCTTGCATTGGGAGACAAGTGACTTATGATAGTAAGAATAGTTAAAGACCAAATAAGAGATGGCTGGACTGTGTAAAAAATTATATGGCCGGAGAGGGGGTGACTATCAGTACTCATCTCACCTTATTTTATGACTCTTGATCTCAGGATGACGAGTAATAAACGAAGATATACTGCGTCGATCCCAAATAAATCGGGATAGGGGGAGGAAGATGACGATGGTGGAGATATGGAGGTTGAAAATAAATGACAATTCAAAACAGGTCAGGACCACCAAGTATGAGGCAGAGAACTGGCCTATATAGCCCCTAAATATCTCCTCCAAATACTGAAGTATGGCGCACTAGATAAGAAGCACATAAACATAGTGAAAGGAAAAGGTGCTATATGATGAGAACATTAGAAGCAAACTGTTTTCAATTTTGTAAGCATGATATTTGAAATTTATGGCATGTTAAAATTATGTACCAATTTAAGAAATTTCTAAAAGGTCGCTCCAATATGGAGTAAGAAGGCACCTTTCTCAAATAGCCTAAAACATCTTGTATGTTTCTTAATCTAAGTATTTAACAGTTGTTATTTTCTCTAGGTGTTCGAGCTGTTATCAGCATTGTGCGTCTACAATGCTGACGGCTATGCAAGAGCTGCTGACACCCTAGAAAGATACAAGGTAAGTCTTAAAACCAGAACCACCATCTACTTAAAACCTTTTCTGGGTTGGCATTCTGGAGACATTGCCAACATTTTGACTTCATTAGTCCTTAGTCCCATTATAGAAAGAGTTTGGTTATGTGGAGCGTTGTCTATATCACTCATACCAATGTGATATTCTCATCCTATAACTCGACGTCCTCCATCAACACTAGCTCCTACGATTAATAGTCCATGATTATACGTGCCATTGTATATATAGTGTTGTTACGAGTTCAAAATCATCTACTGTGAAGTTGTAATGATATAATTAGGATGCTGATGGTCAACTCAGCTCCTCAAAAGACATAAAATAACATGTTTTTCTATCAAAACTGCTTATAAATTCCGTGCAAACAATGAATCACTGGAGGTAAACACCGGTGATGAGAAGCCAATGGCCATATTAAGTAAAAGATCTGTATCTTCGACTATATTTATGCAGATTTCCATGTTGACACGTGGTTGTGTGTGACAAATGCATATACTTTGCATTGATATTAATCGAGGTCCGGGATCCCTACATCTAGTAGCGTAGACCCTGATAAATTGTTAAACGTGCAATGAATTTGTTGTTGAGTTAATGTGCATCTGGTCTTCAATGAAGCATTTTAGCTTGGTGGACAATCCTCGCAACGATCATCATTGGTCTAGTCTTTTCCACACTTTGCTGGGGTCTGTTTCCAATCTAATAAAATTTAGCTGAGCAGAAGACACAGCCCAGCAGATTTTCTGCTTTTAACTCGTCTTGTATCATTTCTAATGAACCTGCAATAAGTTCTTCTTCGCTATTATTATCACTCTATTCATAATTTATGTGGGTATCTATTAAATTGGATTTATTAAATTGGAATTGGAGGCGCATGCTAAAGATTCCCTGGACCGCTCATCGGACTAACGTGTCAATACTCAAAGAACTCAATATTAAACAAAGACTGTCGTCGCTAGTGCAATTACGAATCCTCAGATTCTTTGGACACGTTACCCGCAACAATGATTCCATGGAGCGTTTGGTAATTCAGAGTAGAGTCGAAGGCACGAGACCACGTGGTCGATCACCAACCCGATGGACAGACTCCATTAAATCTGTCACCAAGATCCCTCTGGCAGAATGTGCTCGCCATGCGGCCAATAGAGACCGGTGGAAAAGGATCGCAAAGGCAGCGACGTTGTGGGCGATCCCTCATGACCACGACCACGCTGTCAAGAGTGAACGACTAAGAAGAATCTATTAAATGTGCATATAAAGCGAACTCTTAATCGTGTCCTCTTCTTCCAGTCCCTGAAAGGCGAGCGCTACCGCCTGGGCGTGGTGGTGGAAGAGCTAAAGAATGCGACCACCACGGACTACAAGACGGCTCTGGTGGCGTTCATCAACTGTCTCATCATCTCCGCGCCGAGGCTGCCCGACAGGATCCGAGTCAGGAACGAGTTTATTGGTAAGCATATTCATATGTCTGTTGTTTTTTCTGACAACCGATCAGCCGGTACTAGAACTGTAGCAACAGTAGGTTTTGCAACGGAGAGTTTCTTCTCCCCCACTCTGTTGTGAAACTGATTGCTTTCAATTTAAGCTAAATATCCAGTTTGTGTATTAGTTTTTTTTTTCCTGCAGCTAATTATCCAGATTTTTCCCAATATTGAAACGTAGTACCTTCATAATTCTGACCTACAGAGACTTCAAAATATGTTGTTTTGAACTTAGAACTTCTAAACCATGTATTTCAAGTTTTTTGATGACACTTTATTTCTATTTTCAGGACTGGGACTACTGAAAACATTAAACAACTTAAGGTAAGAAGCTTTTTTAAAACATTACTTTACGAACAAAGGACCATCTTCATACCATTTTCTCAAGTCTAAAACCATTTCATTTAAAGGTTGACTGGTAGAGAATGCCTTGTGGCATTAAGTCCGCCTATGTACCACTCTTGTACATGAAGTTTAAATAAATAAATAAATAAATTTCGTTGTTAAAAAAAATACCGTGTACCTTATGGCAGGTGGACAGATCACGTACACAAGATAGGCCCTTTTAAGAAAATCACCGTTAGGTAATACTTAACCTTCCCATAAGAAGGACACTCACAAGATTATGAGGAACAAATAAGGATCTACAATATATAATCATATTTACATATTTGTCTCACGGGCAGTGTGCAAAACGCATAAATCTACCACATTATACCGATACCCAACTAGAAATTATAATTCTACCTTATAGAGAAACATGGGCATAAGATAATGTTGTTTTAAAAATAATTAAGTGACTGCCTCTTTGGTGAGTAATTGTGGCCCATGGGTTATTTCCCCAACTTATTTAAGTGCGGGTAGTGGGTTCGAACCCAGGCAAGCACTATACTTTGTGTTTTGTGTATTTTATCACCGCTACTCTCAAAACGGTGAATGAAAATAACAGGCATGTCTTAGACCCATAAATTCGAACATAGGTACATCAGTTCTAACACCGTCCGATCCACCAATCCACTCTGGGCCCTCTTGTGATGGATGGACCCTCTTACAGAGAGGTGGCCTGTGTCCCAGCAGTGGGAATATTATAGAATGATAATGTCTTTCTAAATAAATCAGGCACTCAGTCAACAATTTTTTTAATGTATCAGCCAATTACATCGACACGGGGTTTTTATCCGTGCCGGTTGATCAAGCACGGTAATTTGAGTGATCTGATACAAAAAACATTTGATACATTTATGTTTTTTGTCGATCGTTATTAAGTAATATGGTAATTTATGTGTGTATTGTGAAGTTTTTGGATTAAGCAATCTGGTTAATTTGATAGACGAGAGGTAAAAACGGTAGCTAATAGGAGTTTTTTTGGCGTTTTGATTAACACCTTTTAGAGTGTAACATAACATCACGCCTATATACCCTGAAGGGTGAGGCAGTAACCTAAATAACCACACCCACAATTGGCCAGTTACCTATTCCATGTAATAAGGGACGAGCCTACTGCCATCAACCTGATAAATTCCTAATAGAAAAACAAACTTTTTGGAGCAGTAATTTCAATATTGGGACTAATCTCACCAAAGGTTCTTCATCGTAACCACTAACTGGGTAACTAATTGAACTATCATTTAGGTGCATCTGGTTAGGCTGGAAGCCGACTCTAACAAAGTGGGGAAAAGTTTAGGCACAGGACGATAGGCAATAAGTAAGCAGCTAGATTTAACATAACAATGCCTAGGTACTGCCGCCATTGTCTCGCAAGATCGGGATCGAATTTGTAAAAAAAATCCAGATAACTATGAGTGTTTCGTTGAAATACTGTTAGAATAAATTTCTAATCAGCTTGCACTTCAAAGCGGTTGTTACGTTAGTCACTGCGGCCGAATACTGCGAAATTAGTGTTTTTTTGCGATTTACAAAAAATCTATTGAATGGACTAAAAAAATAAAACACATAAGACCTGCTTTATAGTTAGTTCAGTTAGTATGTAAAGTTTCATGATCCAATTTGAAGTAAATTTTGAATACCAGCGGTTTATTGTTCGATTTTGAGGTAACTTTGGATTTTTTTCTATCGAGAAGAGTTTATGGAATCGTGTTTTTGTCACACATAGTACCTAGCATTAATCCTCAACTTTACCATATATTTATTTCAAAATTAATGCTGCAGTATTTTAGGCGTAACGGAGGATTACGCTAAGCCATTTGAAGCATGTTAGGCCCTTAATTTCAAGTCTCTTGCAGTTCATAAAATTATAGCCAATTTCGTTCTGAATTGCCTATGGTTGAACAACTTGGCAACAGGGCAATAAACTCGTAAACAACATCACTTTTTTAGCGAAATAAAGTACTCACCTAATCTTCCGATTAAATTATGATACATTAAAAATTTATTACACTCATAGATACTTAATTTAATTAATGCAAAAACACCTAAGTAGTGTCCTTATCGACCATTAAATTAATCACTGACATTATTAGTTATGTAAAAACTCTACCTAATCGCGGTGTGCTGATTTGTAAACACAAAAGGCACTGTGTCAATAAGTAATGATGATTACTTTGTACAAGTTTACCAACCTAATGATGAAGAGTAGATCATGAACAATTTATGTAGAAAAAGTCTGAAAGACGTAGGATCTGGATAGTCCTTAAATTGTTGATAATAATTTTGCAAGGTAATTCAATGATTACAGTATCATTACATTACATCACATTATGCAACACAAGGAATTAGGTATCAGCAAAACTGTTCACAATATTATGGAAGTTTATACAATAAAAACAATACGAAAATTAGTAAATTCCAGCCACTCGTAATACATTACACAGGTACATTCAAGTTATCAAAACTATATGTCTTCGAATAAAATATGAAAAGCCATTTATTTCTAAGCAAGTAAGTACTTACACGTAGGTACTTTATTTATCTAGGCACCTTTGTAGTTTCATAAAATCGATCAATCAATAATAATCCATCTTGCATCACCAGAATACAATACTTTAACCCAAAGAAATAACCCGATACTACTGCAACCCTTCAAAAAATTATCACTCGACAAACCACAGTGTTCTCATTTGAAAAACGAACGTAACTGACATTTGCGTGGGCGCCATCTTTTGGTCGTACCGCTCCAAATATGGCGACGTATCCGCCGTGAATAATGCCAGTCTTTAAAATATTAGCCTCAACGGATAATGTGACTAAACCCCTTGTAACCGGTTCGTGATTGTATTTAGCTGATTCAGTTTGCTTAGTTATATTTATTTTATACAATTATTGTGTGTCATATTTGCTGGAAATAGATGGTAGATATCTCTACCTACAGCTAAATAAGGTATTGAAGAAAATAAAGCGACTGTTTCATACCAAGCCCGTGAAATAACGAACTGAAACGATTACGAGAAACGTAAATAATCAAATAAAATTACCACTGATCCAAGTGTACGTATATGGTGTCCACAAGTAGTTAAATCTTTCCCCATTTTTAATCCCAAATCTGCCTACAAATACTTCAGCAGCATTTCCAGTACTGCTGTTCCTAATAATTATGGGCCCCAAGCGTGTTACGTGTACTACCGTAATATTTGCCGTTTGACCATAACTCACCCTGAAGTGGTGCTTGTATGCTCTCAAGCCATATTGCCCGAAGGCATAGTTTCTATTACTTTCCCTCAAATCCATATTTTTGTATTCCTTCCGTGTGAAATACTATTGAAGCTAACTTATGTGTGGGCTACTGATTATTGAATTACGTCATAATTCCAAAACACTACTCGAAACTTTTATGTTGATAGAAAGTTTGTAAACAAGATTAAAACAAATGGTAGCTTTGAGCAGCGCAAGTAGTTACAATGTTTTACATTAGAGTATGTTTCACCATTCAAAAACCTCTTTTTGTTGTTTAAGAGGACAGCTTTGGTAAATATTGAGGTATATATTATTAGCTCACAGCTGTAACTATCGTCATTGTTTACTTAAGACGGAAATTTCGAATTCACAAATTCCCAAAACTTCCCAAGTTCGATCTCAGGTCATGTAGGTATGACCACAGTTCGTATATCTATCCTCGTCGTTCGTATATAATCTTAACTACCTCCCTCAACATCTAAAACTTTCCATCCTCCTTCCAGACATGAAGCAGCCAGCCACCCGGACCTGAGCGTTCAACTGGACGTGTTCGAAGAGCAGCGGGAGAGTGATGAGGCTCAGGGTCCAGGAGGCATAAACCTCAACTCGCATCTCGATGTGTTCTATGCGATACTTAAACAGGTGAGGATTTTAAATGGATAGTGGAACTTTGAGAAGATTTTATGGTGGTATGCCACATGAGGTTGTGGAGAGGAGGTGTGCGCCGCTCCTCCGCACAGTCAGGCGATGTACGTGTGTTATTTGTTATGCAACGATTTTCGTACAAGCTAATGCGACGTGATATTCGAGCGGTGTCCCTAAATAATCGATTTTATTGTCCTCATTGTATTAACACAAGATCAGGATACCTAATCCTGCTCTTTTGCTATTCCACAAAAGGAACTTGCAGAGAGATTCTACCTTAACTTGCAAATATATTATTATAGGCAAGTGTGCAGTGTCAAAAAACTCCTCTGAATTCATTGACACAAAAATTCAACATTTCTTCTCCTAATTCTAATCCTAATTACAGGTGGCAGAAACTCCTCAAGAGATCCCATTCCTGAGCATCCTGCAGCACCTACTGAGGATAGACCCTAAGGAGCCCGTCAGTGATATCGTTTGGGACACGGCGGAGACCCTGGTGCATCGAGCTACGCTGTTGGAGACCAGGGAAGATGCTGCCAAGCTGCTTAGAGCTCCTAGTGTGCAGGTATATATTGTTTATTGTTAATCATTGCTTCATATTTGAAAACTATCAATCCAGCTATAATAGCTAGTAATATATTTGAATGGCTTTGTAATATATTTGAATGTCTTTGAGCTATAACATGTATGTAGTTGTCAATGGTTATGTCCAAAGAGTATACCTATAGTACTTAAACTTCAATCAACTTATCGGTGCAGGCGGGAAAAAGCAAAAGGAAAAGTCATTTTTTCGAATCCTTTATTTTAAATACCTTAAAAACCTTAAATTTGAATTCATATACTCTTTTTCCTGTACTTAAACAGCCATTTACGTCATGTCCTCGATACAATTCAGGTCTTGTCCTCTCATTAATTAAAAAAAACTATGTTTCTATCTTCTCTTCCAGGCTAAAGTTGGCTGCACATGTCAGCACCGCGATATGTCTGGAAATGGCAGGAAGCAGAGTCTCCAGCGAGCGCTATCTCCGCCGCCGCCACCCCCGCCGCCTGTCATGATGCCTGCAGGTGAGCTTGACTGAAAATCTACTTATTTAACTTGACTACTTATTTACGTTTCATTTAAAATCTGCAATCAGGTTACTCTAGACCCACAAAAGAATGTGTGTATTTTCCTGCTCCAGGGGACTAACTCTTGATAAAGCATGGTAATAAATCCAGGAGCAGTTGATAATCATTGACTACTAATGACTGCCTCAATAGTAGTTAACGATGAAGAACCAATAATGTCCTATGATAGAGTACCTTCCAATGTAGGACATCCAAAGTTTCTCTGAATAATCTCTTACCAGAATACGGTTCCAGGCACCATATTTAACAAAAGTATTATTTATGTTCCAGCTATACCACCACCCCCCGCCCCGATGCTACCCCCGCCGCCCCCGTGCGGCCCCCCTCCCCCTCCCGTCCCGCCCCCTCCGTCCGCCTGCCCGCCCTCCCCCCCTGCGCCCGCGCTGGACATCAAGCTGCCGCAGCAGGAGACACCCATACCGAAGACTAAGATGAAAACCATCAATTGGAATAAAATTCCTAACAACAAAGTAAGTACTTCTGAGGTTTTCGGTATTTCTTCTAAGAGCAATCGGTTACGAAATCACCATATTACCTCCAATCAGTTTTTAGCTTTTAATTGCACCGATCTGTCTTTTTTAACCAATAGTGTTGAGTCCTACTGGTTTTTCAAGGCTTAGTTAATTTTCTAGACGTTAGTTCGCGTCGTCATTATTATTCAGCCGAAGAACGTCCAACGTTGCGTCTTTTGCATTAAACTGATTCTAACTACTTTCACAAAAAGATTGATGCAGACCATGTTTTGCTAGCTTAATCAAATAACATTGTCCTTTCTTTATATCTCCAGGTCATCGGTCAAAACAACATCTGGTCACTAGTAGCATCGAGTCACAAACACTCCCCGAAAGCCGATCTCGACTGGACGGAGATCGAAGGACTTTTTTGTCAGCAGGTTAGTTAATATTTACTACCATGAAAAAACGTAGAACAAAAGTAAGGTCAAGAAGGGAAGTGAAGTGTTGATGATTCCTCTGGAATGATGATCAACTTTTCTTATGATGTTGTTGTCAAAGAAACCAATATAATATAGATTGCCAATTCACGGTTATCATTTCAGACTTTATTGAGTTGCACTATTTTCTTGACCAGCAATGGTCATGAAAATAGTGCAATAAGCTTCCTACCATCATCACTTTTTATCTAAAATCGCTCTTCTTCTTTTTAAAATTTTTTTAGGAGTCTGATAATGGCGGCCCTTGACTCCCCGTCAACATTTTCCTTGTTTTAAAACACTTTAAAAAAACTGTGTATTTTTATTTCCAGATTCAACCAACAGGATCAGCAGGTTCTTCACCTAGGTTAGGTCGTAGCCCCATCTGTGACAGCTCAGGAGAGAGGAAGCCGAGGAAGGAGTCTTCTGAAATCACCCTCTTGGATGGCAAGAGGAGTCTCAACGTTAACATATTCTTGAAGCAGTTCAGAAGGTAAGTTCCATTTGTTACCTTCTCGTAAAAAAAACCCATATTAGAATAGAACATACAAAATTTGGGCAGCCTGATTAATAGTCTGCGGAAATAGGAGGTACTGCTGTCAACTGAGAAACATTTATCGATATTTACTACCTACATGCAATTAAAATTATTACATTTTTTTTTTAAACGCACTTATAAAAACCAGGTTGGTCGGCGATTAGATCGTCATTCACAAATAACTTAGAAAATCAGCAATTATTACATACCATGACGTATGTATATATATAGGTAGTTTTTTTTTCTGCTTACCCACATTTTCATAATTCTAAATTTCATTTACAGTTCCAATGAGGACATCATCCAGCTGATCCGCGAAGGTGCTCACGACGACATCGGCACAGAGAAGTTGCGCGGTCTACTCAAGATTCTACCTGAAGTAGACGAGTCCGAGATGCTGAAGGCTTTTACCGGTGACGTCACGAAGCTGGGGACAGCTGAGAAGTTCCTGCTGCAGCTTATACAGCTTCCTAAGTGAGTGGTCTTTTTGGTCTACTGAGTAGACCGTGATTTTTTAATTATCATATTTATTTAGTTTGCCTCTTTTCCTGGTGGACTCGTCCAATAATTACTATGTTATGCTTTCAGTTACAAACTGCGCATTGAATGCATGCTGCTGAAAGAGGAATGGGCATCAACATCAGGATACTTGGAGAGTGCCATCAACGCTATCCTTGTTGCTGGAGACGACCTGATGTCTTCAAGTGCTTTACAGGTAATAACTTCTCAATACTATTGGAATGTAGACTAGTTATAATAATATGTTTAGTGTAATACGAGTAATCCTATCCATGTCTGTTTGACACTCGTTGCGATTTGTCCATAGCCGAAAGTCTGACAGTCTTAACAACGGGTACTGTGTTACCCAGTCAGAGGTCAGGTCGGAAGTGGCTCCATGTAAAATATTGATATTCAGTTAAGTTAAGATTGGAAGCAGAGCCTAACACAGTCGTTGAGACAAAGCTAGGCAAATGATAATCTAATTCATAGGACTAGCTTTGTTCATGGACGAGAAACTAATTTAAACCTGATTGATAACTGCGAACTCGATGTCTTTCCAGGAGGTGCTATACATAGCTTTGATCGCCGGTAACTTCTTGAACGCTGGAGGTTACGCCGGAGGGGCGGCAGGAGTGAAGCTGTCTTCTTTGCAGAAACTACCCGACATCAGGGCTAACAAGCCTGGGATGACGCTCATGCACTATGTCGCTATGGTAAGGGAAACAAATAACTATGGGACAGAATGTGAAAAACCGTTAGTAATGATGCATCTTGAGAAAACCAATAACTGTGCTGAGCTCATTGATTGATGAATGAAATTCTCTTTCAGTTTATTTTAACGGCTATCAGATAGCAGAAGGTGTTTTGAACACCACTGACGCTATCTTTGGAAAATAACAGTTGTAACTTAAATCAATGTCTGACCCCCCAATATGAGCAAGAACAACGTTATTACCATCCTTAAAGAACGGAAATTCGCATAATTATAATTAACTCTTAATTTTGCGTTTGTTCCTACAGCAAGCTGAACGCAAGAACAAAGAACTAATCAGTTTCGCTGACGATACACGCGTGCTAGAGGAAGCAGCTAAGGCCAGCGTGGACCAGGTTCACAACGAGATCAAGACGCTAGCCAACAGGATACAGGGGCTGAAGAAGGAGATACAGATGCCCATTACGCAGCAGGACATTAAGGAGCAGATGGGAGATTTCTTGCAGGTACGAAAAATGTTAGATGATGTAGATAGTTTAAACTAAAATCATCTCCATAGGGTATTAAAGTTATTACTTTGCTAGTCACACCTTATAAATCCATCGTACATATGAATTGCCATAACGCTATAAGAAGAGGATCTTTAGACAGGTCTTCTGCTAATTTGTAAAGATATATCTGGACACTTCAGACCGGTGTAGTCTAAACGATATTTAACTGGAAACGATGTTGATTTTTTCTAATTCCAGTTATTTTGTCATTGCAGGTAGCAGAACAAGAAGTCTCAGCTCTCAACAAAGACATGGAAGAGGTGGAAAGCATTCGGAAACAGCTTGCGGAGTTCTTCTGCGAAGACCCTGTGTCTTTCAAGTTAGAGGAGTGCTTTAAGGTAAGCTTTCTTCTACTACACTATTGTTAAAGTCCTGATAGTGGGGTGAATGATTTTCAGTTAGTTTTCTTTAAATTGGTAACTTGATGCCATCAGTCGCCAAGATATCCTTTCGTGATCTAGAATTTTAAACTTTAATGTTTTAGTTAAAAAGATCTCCTTTCCTTTACATTTCAGATGTTCGTATGGTTCTGCAGTAAGTTCAGGTCGGCCGTCAGTGACAATGAACGGCGGAGAGCTAATGAAGAACAAGCTGCTGCCAGAAGACGGGCCAGAGACATGGCAGCAGCCAGGGTTAAGACCGGTAAGTTGAATATTATTATAATCACTCGTACGTAGACCAAGCCCATCAGATAACACAGAAGATTTTGTTTGGTATAAACAGCCTATGGTATTCTCTTAGCTGGAGAAAGGCCTTCATTCTGTGATAGAGCGTGGGCTATAAAATTAACACGAGTTCACATTGCGGCTTTTCCGAGCGAATGATGGAAGGAAATATCGGAGAACGTTCCTTAAGCTGTGCATCGGGGCATATAGATATTAATTCCGTACTCATGTCATCTTCTTTGTCGATAAACTCCAAAAGACTTGAATGTGGTAGTCTACATCTGACATAGTCTTGCAAAAACTCACACTACACTCCTGTCCATGCAGGTACCAGCAGCGTATCCAGTACACCTGTATCAGAGTGCGAGTCTCTCATGGAGTCACTACTGCTTGACATCAGGAACGGGCTGGGCAGGAGATCGCTTAGGAAGCCGCATGATCCATCTCCGTCACCTGGTTAGTAGCGTGATTCGATAAGGTTGTTACCTACTCGAATCACTTATTCAGCCGTTCCCATTCCGAGCAAATCTTGTGCCTACACGATCCTATTTTTTTTAAATAGATATCTAATGTATTCTGTTTTATTTCCAGATGTAACTCCAACAGGCAGCCTTCGTCGCAGAAGTAGGGCAAGTCCTGGTGATGATGAGGAAGGTCTGCTGGAGTTCCTCCGACACTCGTCACCGGCCGCCAACGACTTGAGGGAGAGAAGTGCTTGGGGCAGTTTGGGTAAGATAGCGTTGTTTCTTGACTTAGTAGGTTATGCTAAACTACTTGCAGACTTGATAGGCCTTTCAAACTACTTTTGGTATGAGGAATTTGTCGTGTGAAAAGTTGTGAGTGTGAATCTGGATGACGATACCAGTAGGAGAAGAATTGGGAAAACAGTTGGAGAATGGTTCTCCTGACACGAGCCCGCCAGTTAAAACGTAACTTTTCGAATTATTTTTCTATATACTTACCAGTTAGTTGGTAGCTAGTAGGACAAGAGTAATAACAGCATGTTCTCCCCACAGACCGCTCGTGGTCCCGGCGCGGCGCGACGCGTGCGCGCCTGGAGCTGCCGGAGAGCGGCCGCGAGCGCGCGCCCTCCCCGCGCGCGCCGCCCGCCCCCGCCTCGCCTGACACCGTGCCCGCCAAGCCCAAGTAACTACACTGAACTTTACCTATCTTAATAACCTTGAGGCCTTCTCAACTTTGATCAGACTTCAGGATACCCTTTGTCTGGAGTCTGGGTTGTGCTTGTGCCCCGTTGGTGGCAATAGGCTCGCTCGATTAATGTAATAATGATGTGATTCTCTGCAGGGAGTGGCGACAGAAGATCGAGTCGTGGCTGCGCGCGAGCAGCCAGGAGGACGCGCGGCCGCGCCGGCCCGCGCACCGCCTCCACTCAGACAAACGCTCCTTGGAAAACGACTCCGGTACGTACCGCAAACCTTTATTGGAAAAATATCTCGCGTTAACAGTTTCTCAACATTGGAGGGCCTAGTGCCTAGACAATCCGACTATTTATAAACGGAAGTCAAAAATGTACCCATTGTTTTGACATTAGGAACCGAAAAACTTATATTAATCTCATCGAAAATCAACCAAAACGCTTTGAAATTGATTGCCACTGGTTTGAGCCCTCTGAGATCTCTCTAAGAGAATGTGAGAATTATTTAAACGTCACTAATCTTACCACAGTTGCATTCGTAGTCTAAGGACCTAGTGTTGTATGACAGTTTAGTGGCAATTAATAATGACTTGGTTGGTATTACAGAGAGCGAGCGTAGCGCCACCCTCGAGCCCCTGCCTGAGGGCCGCGCGGAATGGAGGCCTGCCGTCTTGCCTGACAGCGATGTCGTCAAGGCGCTCGAGACTGTCGAAGGTAACAGATCAATATCTGTTTTTGAAATATTTAATACGAAGAGCGAAAAATGGACAATAGCATCTCCAAGACCAGCCAATGTGTACTTAATCAATGTTTTACTCTTTCCAGATGTACAACCACAAAAGAAGGACACGAGAGTCCCTTGGAGAAAAACAGAGGAGAACGAGGAAATGAGAAGACTCAGGAGACAACGATCACGGCAGCAGATAGAATCCCCACAACCACTCATATCCATCACCGAAGAACAGAGGAAACTGCCGGATATAAAGGTCACCAGTGACCGTGATCTAAAAGTTGTCAGGCCAGAGAGAATGGCAAAGTCCGACAAAGTAGAAATTGACTCCGATAACATTGAAACCCCACCAGCTCAGAGGAAGTTCACCTCGTCCTTCAACCCCCCACCAGAGAGAGAACCTTGCAGGAAGTTCCAACCGTCCATACCAACCCGTACCAACCTCAGTGACAAAGGTACTGCCGAAATGAAGGATCTTTGCCAAGAAATCTTAGGAGATGGCCAGTTCGACAGATTTTCTGCTGCCAGAAGGACAAGAAGGTATAAGAGGAATACAGATTCCAACAGTTCCCCTGAAGAAGAGAAGAAACCTGAGCCAGCACCTGAATTAGTAGCTGAAACTCAAGTCATCAGACCTTCAAAACTAGATGTCCAAGCGTCATACAAAGTGGAGACGCCGCAAGAAATGGCGAAACCGATCGAAGTCAGTAAGGATGAGAAGGAAACCAGGCTGAAGAGGTGGCAGGATAGACTAAAGAACCAAAGCACAGACAAACCGACCAAAGATACAAAGCCATACCTTCGGATGAGGCGACAGACTTCTATAAACCAAGAGGACGTGCAGAAAGCGATACGGGAATTGAAGTCTCCTGCTGACACCCCTACCGGAGTCTGGTCAAGGGATGGGTATAGAAAATCTCTTAACACCCGGACAGAGAAAGCACCAGAAAAGGTTCCAGAAAGAACAACCTCACCAAGGATGTCGAAAGTCAAAAGTGAGCACGAATTGAACGACGAAGGGTTTGAAGAAACCCAGAGTCTTAATTCAGAAAGTGCATCCCAGGGTGCTTCCTCAGGCTGTAATGTTGAATGCGAGTCACCTGTGCCGAAAATCTCCAAGTCCCCGGTCCCCAAAGTGGGACAACCAAAGAAGATTCCTACCAAAGAGACGAGGACCCCGCCTCGGACGCCCATAGACCCCAAACGCGTGATCCCAAAACGGGCTAGTTCTTTAAGAGTGGAGAGGTCTGCTTCTAGAGCATCGCTGAGGAGTTCCAGGAGTTCTTTGAATAGTTCTACATCTGTATCGACTGTGAAAAGAGTCCCACCGGCGCCTGTGAAGCCAGCGCCAAAGCCAGTGCCGAAGCCTATCTCCAGAATGCCGGCATCGAGGTCATCTTCCAGTGGCAGCTCAGTGGGAACCTCAAGGCCACCGTTGAAGAGTGTCAACAGCCGGACGACGACGTCAGGCTTCATGAGGCCTACTGCAGCCTCAAAAAGCAAGGTCGGCCTCACCGCGCAACAAGTCTTGAGAGCAAGCGTCAAGTAAAGTGCTAATTTCAAACTGTAGAAGAACTGTCAGAACAAAGCGTCTTTGACAGTTCGTCTATGCGTTCTGGTGCTAATTCTAATCAGTGTTGAAAGACAAAAAGTCAGGACCAAAACGTTACCGCGGGAAAAACGTAAACCAGTGAAAAAGCGAAAAAAAATCGTTGTAATTTTATTATGTTATATTTTAACCTTTATATTTACTTTTCACCGCGGTAATTTATTTATAGGTAAGTGAGAATCCAGTGCCTTGTTTTCCAACCAGACTTGTTAGTATTAATTTAAATAAAATACAAAAAATATTAATCTTTAAATAAACAGGTAATTATTGGAAACTTCAGATGACATTAGGCGCTAGAATCTCAACTGAAACAAAATCTGAAGTTTTCAATGACTGATTATTTTAAAATAAGTTTTATTATTAGATCTGTTTACAAAGAAAGTTGTCATATACGTAATAAACCCGTACGTAATTTTTATTATTATAACTATATGTTTTATTTAATTTAATAAAAATATAAATTCAATTAATGTGCCACGAGATAGTACGGGTATTTTATTTAAATTACCATTTTTAATTAAATAAATTAAAGGGCAACACCGAGATATATACAATTTTTGGAAATTCGCAATTCAAACAGATGGGTTAGTCGAGTTTACGTAAACTGTGAAATGTTATTATCTACGATAAAAGCACATTTTTTATTTTTTATAAAGTTTTCGCTATCCTTAGCCAACTTACTCAGTCGTAGTAAGTGAAAAAGTGATAGTTTAGTTCGGCAGCGCGCTTTATTCGAAAGAAAAACATTCTACAGTTTTCGGAAAAATAAAAAAATATTTTAGGTTTACGGGAAATTGAAAATTACCACAAATTGTACCGGAAGTATCCCAGTTATCGAAGTCATTAATTTTTTTATTGAATTATTTACTAATATAAAATATTTTATGAAACTAGATCAGATAAGTATTATAGACATTTTTTAATTCAAAGCAGACAAAAAATGATCTGATTTTTATCATAATATCCAATAGATCTTGATCAAAGGGACACAGTGTCACAAAGTAGAAGATAAATAATTTTAAGGCTTTAACCCAATATTTTATTGTACGTGTTTATTAACTAAACGATATACAATAAATTGACATACCCACGAAATACAAACTGTTTTTCTATACTTTTCTTCTATGATAATGACGTTTTCTTAAACATAGATTTTACTTACATCTTATAATCACAAAAGAATTAATCGAAAACGCATGCAAAAAAATAATTTACAAATACAATGAAAGGAATTCCTCCAACAATAATTTATTTGAGTAACATACATAATCCTTGCAGTCTTATAAAACCCCGATTACAGTCCATCTCTTTCCTCAGCCCTGCTAACATTCTTCGTATTAATCCTTCCGTATTCTTCTTTTTTGCCACCTTCATTTTCCCCTTCTACCTCCATATTCTTCCTCTCTCTATCTCCGATATTCTTCTACATCACAGGATCCCATTATCCACCAGCTCTTTTACCAACTCCGTCATCTTCTTGCTGCAAGCCGCACTGTTAGTCTGCACTGGCTGAACCCGAGACGTTGACGATGACCCGCTATCCAGATTCTGTAAAAATGATTACATTTAGCGCTAGGATTATGAAGAAAGACTTAGGTGCTATCGGGAAGTGGATCATGAGACTTAATATTAGATCAAATTATGCAAACAGAGATCTGGAGAAAATTAGGAAGAGTGGTGGTGGATGGATTACCTTAACATAATTCCAGGAGTTGTTCATTTGAAAGCTTCAGGGATATAACAAACTGAAAACATTTTGTTTTCCCTCACTTAGGCACCGTTATTAGAAAGATTTAATTGATGCCTCGATCGTCATTATATATTCAGTTTGAAAGTTGTGATGAAAATGTGACATTAAGAGTGGTCTTTGCCTTTACCTTGAGATGTAGATAATTACAGATGTTGAGTTACCTCTTAAAAAGTCAGTTACCAACCTCATGTTGATACAAATCGGGTGCCTCATCGCTTTCGCACGTCATGATAGGGTACATGTCTACCGCTATGCCGAGTCCAAACTTGCCCGCGCGTTTGAATTCTTCTTGTAATCTGTTGAAAATGAAACTAAAGGTGATTACGTGGTCTTTATTCAGACTAATCCTACATTGCTAACGTTCCCAATCCACCCTTTTTGTGGTGAACGCCCAGACGACCAATTATCGTGCGAATCGTCATCAGTCCATGAACAGGGTTTCAAACCAATTATAACACCGATCTAGAGGTTCTATCTTTTTGGGGCTTGAGGTTCCTAGAATGGGTATGAGTCGAAGGGGTATTGGAATAGTTCGTAGTACGTGATTTGAGACTTTGAGAGCAGTTTAAAAATCAGAGTTTACTTCTTATACTTCACATAGATTAACTCCACTTACAATTCAAACAACGAATCCCTGTTCAAGCTGGTATTGAACACAGAGTCCTCATCGCCCATCTGCACCAGCCTCCGATGCAGTTCATCCGTGTAGTACTCCAGCAGCGAGGACAGGTGCTCGGCCCTCTGCTGCCGGTCAAGGCACAAGTACATCACGTACGCCAGGTCAAGGGCTGGGGATGCGTAGCGAACCACTTGGAAATCTACGATGTACATCTGGAAAAGTAAGTGTTTTGGGTCTTTCCAATAATGGTAACAAGAAAAGCTAGAAAAAAAAATATGGAAACCCCAATAATACCCTTAGTTTGGACTAAGGGTATTATTGGGGTTTTTTTTATTTTTTTTTCAGTAGTACGATTGATGGTAATCGATTGATGGTGATCGAGGAGCTCGTGGCTAAATAATAACAGCCGCTCGGGTCGATCGTTAGGTTAAGCCGTGCTTGCCTAGGTTGGTCTGTGGATGGGTGACCACCCATTACATACCGAGTTTCCTCCGTGCCTCGGAAAGCACGTTAAGCCGTTGGTCCCGACTGTCATTTGTAGATCTTTGACAGTCGTTAGGTAGTCAGAGGCCCAAAAAAAAGTCTGACAACCAGTCTTACCAAGGGGTATCGTATTACCCGGTACTAACTGGGTTGTGGAGGTCAGATAGGCAGTCGCTCCATATAAAATACTGGTATTCAGCTGCATCCGGTAAAACTGGAAGCCGACCCCAACTAAGTTGGGAAAAGGCTAGGCAGATGAGTCCGATTGATGGTAATAGGCTCACCTCCTATTACATTTGACCATGGATTTGACTATTATTAAACATAATAGCGAAATGCGGGAATCTTTTAAACAATAATAATGATAGGAGACTCCTATCATGAATACAATACAGCGAGTTCAATGATAATAGTTAAATGACGGTCTTCAACTTACATCAGCAATATCCCCATCTACATACTTAAACAAGAAGTTATTAGTCCAGCAGTCGCCATGTCCAATCACTGCCAGCGGTTCCTTAGGAGCAACCAGATCCACCATGGTGTGGAAAAAGGTGTCTTCGCTGCAAAAACTCTTGAACTTCTCCAGATAGATCTCCTTGTCTTCTGTGTCAGCTAACTCCTGTTCCACCATGGCTATGGCGTTGGCTGTGGCTTCTATGTAGTAGTTCTTGTAGTAATCGACGTTTTCTTCCACATAGAAAACTACAATGTAAATAAAAAACTGAAATCTTCGATAATTTAGTTATTAAACTACTCAAATGCTGATCCTGATTCTATGGTCGTAAGTATTGAAAAAATGTTCTGTTGCGGAAAATAAATTAATGGCATTATTCGTTCTACACAGCTCTAGCTCTTCCTAAGCACTAGTGCTAGGGTACTAGTACCCTGATAAGTACTAAAAGCCACAAGTCAGCCCAAATAAACCAGTATCAGCTTGAACTCTTATTAAATTTAAACTCGAATCCGTACTTCGCTAGGCTAGTACTACCAAGGCCAAAGTGTTAAAACTCGCGTGCCGCCTACTGTACTGGTACCACTTGATACTAAATTGGACCAATAGAATTAGCAAATTAGATACAATCTTACCTTCAGAAATCCCATCCTGAATATTCAATAGCTCATAAAACTCCTCAGGGTTATGGCACTTCATGGCCAGTGACAGCGCATGGAACTGCGACAAATGCTTCAAAACGAAGTAGCATTGCTCCACCGTCAAACCCTGGCGCCTCTCGGGCATGACATACCCTTCCCTCTTCAGATCCTTCAACACCACGCAGTCATTCTGGGCCAAGTAACATTTGGGGATTGACTTGAACGGATTGTGGACATTCCATTGCTTCTGGAAATTCAGTAAAGCTGGCCAGATCTTGTTATAGAACGCGACTTCGTTGCAGAACAGCTCGTCGCTTTTGAAGGCTTCCCTTCGCAGGATGCTTTCGGGAAGGCATTTGTAGATGATGGAGCTCTCCCATGGTTCGTCAGTGTGGCTCGAGCCGTCGGGTTCCTCGTGTCTTTGGATACCTTTTAATGTGATTCGGTATACCATGGAGGTGTAGTTGTCGCCTCGTTTGGAGCCTGGTGCGCCCTAAAGACAAAATTTTGTTTTGATTTACTAATGTTTCAAAGCTTTGTCGCGTCAGGTTTTTTTATTGATTCAATACTTGGATCCTTGAGTTGTGTTAAAAATTGAACTTTTATGGTAGCCTAAATATGCGTTACATTGTACCGACAGCAAGCAGTTGGCTCTAGCAAGTAGAAGGATTTTGTTCGTGCACTACACCTACCTCAAAGTGCTGTATACTGACGTCAGGATACTCATCTTTGAGCAGACTCTGCAGGAAATCAAGGGTGATCTCCGACATGACACAGCGATCAGTCAGCAGGACCTCCTAGCTCGATAGAATACTGAATTCAACTGAAGAGCTGCCCCTATCATTATCTAGTTGTGGGCCTAGGATGGCCGTCATTGCAGGTAAGTTCGGGACTAAAATAACTGTTAAACGAAAAAAGTTGTTGAGGGGTCAACTCTCCGGTCTGTTCACTATGACCTCGTGCTCAGCAGTCACGATTGCGACCACTAGACCAACTAGGAAGAGGGTACTGAATATATACTTAATTATGTTTTGAATGAATGGAAAGAAGGAATTGACCTAAGCTTACCCCTCAGACCAAGTAAAAAATCAAGACAGCGCTGCGAACAATAAAGTTAGTCGAGCGCAAATTACGTCTTCGCTATGTTTATAGACGCTCACAGACCTCACACGCACACATTTACCTACATCAAACTACAATAATAAACTACGCCTCAATAAATGCATAATGCTTACGAAACCGGCCTCACGTCTCTGTTCGCAGAGTTCCGTTTTAACTGTTTTTTTTTGGTCTGAGTGTACACGACAAGACGTAATTTGACGGCCTCACTTTGCTGTTTGCAAAGTTCCGTCTTTACCTTTTTATTTGGTCTGAGGCTTACCCAAGCGGCATACATGCAATAAAATAATACTTTCCCGTGCGGACGTTCTTAACGTTCTACACAAAAAGCTTAAACCGTTCATGCATCATGGTCACTCTAGTGGTGTGGGGCGCATTATTGAATTGTTACAGCGGTTGGGGTCGCCGTGATTGGATAATATCACCGGTTGTTTCAGTAGTTAACGTACACTCAGCTGTCTATCATCTGCTCTTCCCTCTTGCGCAAGATTGTCCCCACACGGCGAACCTATTATGTAGATCAGATTGAAACGTGCCAGTTAGTTAGTAGTTTTCCATTGTTTTTTTTTTGTGTTAGATCTGCATAAATGTTACTGGAAGAAGCCTGTTATTCCCCTACCTACATACCTAACGAATGGTGTAAGCAACAGTTCGCTGGTGCCCATTTTCAAAAACCAAGGTGATAAAGCCAATGTCACGTAAAGTTTGGGAGAAAATAATTGCAAGGTGACTGAGACAAGACAGCGAAATTTTACAAAACTATAAAGTTGATTTTATGTGCAGTCGGGGAACAACGGATGCCATTAGCACTATCCACCCTGTGCGAGAAAAGCAGAGGTGCACATAGAGACTTGTACACATGGTGTTCGTCGACCCTAATTGTATAAGTAGGTACACACAAAATACGACCGGGTAGGTACCCGTGAGGCTGGCCGAATATTTAGAATTAACAATATAAATTATTAGGGTTAAAATCTTACACTCCACAAAGACGACCCACTGACCAGTCAGTAGATTTATAGTAGTAAATACAAAGTAAATAGTCATAATCCCGAGTGGAACTTAAGCGTAGGTAACGTTTCTGAACTGCAAAGTTGACACAAAGTTGGTTGACATTTTGACAATGACATTCGGCATTCCCGCCGGAACTTGCGTTCAAATTGTTTATATTTTATTCAGTTTTGCATTGGACATGAAAAACTTGCTTCAAATATTCGATAAAAATTCAGTACACAGATATTTTTACTCAAAAACACAAATAAAATTAATTAAAAAGAAAAATACTTCAAAAACATATTTTAACACGAGAATCTGTTCAATAAAGTAAACTTTGAGTAAACAATGAAAAAAGGATATCTGCTTTGAACGCAAACGTCAATGTCAAATTGAAATTTGATTTTTCTGCGTTAGATAAAAATTGGTGCCGCAATATTCTCCAGGAATAGAACAATTATCGGTTCTCTATCTATATAAATTGGATGTAACTTACCTATAATTTGCTGATTAAACAGTGCTGCTAACCTATCGTTCAACATGCCTGTGGATCAAATTCAATACTCTGAAAGGTATACTGATGACGTCTATGAGTACAGGTGAGCTCGCTTCGTCTTTCTTACAAGTTTTCTTTATAATTATGTTTCAAGATTCTCTGTCTGGAACTCATAAATGCACCTTACGTGTTTTCAATGTACTTTATGCGTGTAATTGCTTCCTTAAAAGACAAGTGTTTAGTTGCACAATATGGTTGCACTTTCCGTCAGTAATTTTGCGTCATTCTAACAGATTACGAGGTATGTATGCGTGTAAAATTGATTCGTGATTCACAATCACACACTCTTCTTTTCACTCATTGTTTTAAAAGAGTGGCTATGACACATCAGCAGCTGAAAAGATGTTGGTTATGTATCAGCTGATCACAGCTGTTTCAATAAGTACTGGTCCGTCGGCACATTTCATTTGGCTCAGAGCAATTTAAAATTGAATTACAGTGTACACAAGAACACTATGTCTATGCTCTATCTTGTTTTCATACTAGGGATGATGACTGACTTAAAAAATATATGATTCTGTTTATTAGTCAGTCAGTTAGATTAACGAAAAATATTGGACACGTGTTTTTTGTTTTTTTAAAATACTTACTAATATAAAACGTGAAAAAAATGTACTCAACTGTGATGTCACACAAGTTTTTGATGCACTGTATTGTCTTAATTTTTCGTTTACGTGAAAAAAGAAAAAAATATGTGTCCAATATTTTTTGGAAATCTATCTGATGGACTAATTAGATTTTTTTGTCATCTACCCTTTTATATCATAATACACTTATGATTCCAGACATGTCATCCTGCCACCAGACATCGCCCGTCTGGTACCCAAGTCCCACCTCATGACGGAGACCGAATGGCGCAATCTCGGAGTCCAGCAGAGCCCTGGCTGGCTGCACTTCATGGTGCACAACCCTGAACCACATGTTTTGCTATTCAGGCGACCACGGTCCGACAGCCAGGCCCCCGTGAATGGTCTCGATAGTAATACGAACTCAGCAGTCAAAGTGTAAGGTCGGTGCAGCTAGGCAATTTAATAATTAACATATTTGGAGATAGAATGTTGAGGTTTTAACATAAAATATGAATGGTAGTAACAGAAATATTGCTCAAGTATCAAATTGTCATTAATTTATACAAACAAAAAAATGTTCTAACTGCTCCCTGTGACTAATTCCACCAAACATTAGAAATTATACATGGCGGGTAGCCTTATTCCAATTAAAATCAGTCAAACATTAGACGGGCAAACTCTAGCTTCTATCTTATCTCAAAGTCACATAAAAGCAAATTCACCTTCAAAATGGCTTTTCATAAAAGAAAGAAAAAATATTTGTGGCCTGACCTAATGGTTACTTTAAATACATTGGTTGCACATGCACACCTTGTCCTGATGTTAAAGAAAAGGCATTGCTCAAATGAAATACTCAAATAAACACAAAGGTGGTTTCCTCCTTTCAAGATTAAAACCCTATGTTCTATTACCAGCTATGTATCCTATAAACAAACTATATGTTATGATAATTAAACAAATTAATGTAGTTAGCCTATGATAACATAATTGTTTTTACTATGAAAGACTAATATAAAGAATATTTAGTATTATGACCAAAATATATGTCCAAAACAATAATTTGCTATTTGTAAGAACTGTGTGAAATAAGGACAAAGATAGTCTTGTGATAGACGAACAGATAATTTTTATTGTGGTCCCGTTGGCACCTTTAAAGGTATTATTGCAAAGGCAACCATAACTGGTAGCCGTACCAACAAAACTAGTTCTGGATGTAATCAGTAAAAACGGGAACCGGTGGTTATTCTGCCATCTGAGGAAGCACTTTCCATAGAGTTACATCTTTGCTTTCCTGCTGCGGTTTACTGTTGACGTTGCCTTCGGGATTATAATTATCTTTAATTATTAATATACATAATTGTAACAGATAACCTAGAAAGATAAAAATGTTTATCAAACTCTTGATACTATTACTCTTTATCTATTGGATAATTAGCACACTGCAAAAACTATGTGTAGTATAATTTATTATACTTTTGTTAGATAGCATGACGCAGAGATAATTATTTTATTTAGTTTTTCTTCTTACCCACCAAAAGTGAATATTTGGTGATTTTTATCTGCATATTACATGTTATGCAAATATTTAAAATGAAATACAATTTTATTAAAAGGTTGTTCCTATTCCTGACTGAAAATGTATTTATGTAAAGTTGTATGATTATCTACACTAAGAGGAAATATTTGTATTGTTGTGTGTATGTTTGTAATGAATAAACTCAAAAACTACTATGCTGCTTTCAAAAATTCTTTCACCATTAGAAAGCTACATTCACCATGAGTAACATAAGTTATATTTTATCCCCGTGCTCCCACGGGAACGGTAAACCGCGTGATGACTGCTAGTATAAATAAAAATGATCGTGCCTTTAAGCTGTTTGCTTGAAATAAAATATAATGATTGTTTGGTAATGAGGGATTTGGCTCATAAATTTCTTGTAAGAATAAATTTAAAAAAAAATCCTCTGATGATTTCAGCAACAATTGTCTAGAAAAATAATCAAGGTACGAATTTATTGTCAATTGATTGAATAGACTTAGGAAGCCTATCCTCTTTTATATTCGAATATTTGATGACTGCTACAATTTTAAGGCTGATGCACAATTGGACATCTCATACCAGAAATGCTCCCACATCACTTTTGTACATTTTGTATGAACCATTTTTTGTACGGAAATGCGTTGCGTCGCGGCTGTAATGTGCTTAGCTTTATTATGTCCTCTACATTGGGCATGTTATTATTTCAATAATAATAATTCCTATTACCTACCACAGATGCCTTTGTCAGTTTAATGTTTAAAAGATATAATAATGTTTATGTATGTTAAACAATGTAGAAAATTAATAATGGCTATGTATATGCATATTATTCATACTGTAATTGTGCAAATTTCAATGACTTATAATTTAAGTTAATTTAAGAAGTTTAATTTAATTATAATGTTTGTTAACTAAATAAAGGTTTATACGGGAAAAATGTCGTAGTAATTTTAACTTATCAATTCCTTTGTTTCTATTTACGAATTACTGGTATTCACTACCTAGCGAGGCTAAAATACATTTATGGTGTAAGCTCCGTAGCAGTCCACAGCTAAGCTACGCACGTACTATCGAGGACACTCCCGCCTGATCACCACTAAGCTAATTTTTGCTTGCACTCGCAACATAGAAACGCTTTGTAGCCCCGCCCCATTGACTTTGTATAGAAATGAATGAAAAGATACTGAATCGGCCGAGCGCACGCCAAACGAGAGTTGTTATTTTGCGCGCCAAAGTTGACGCTTTCCTAATAGGCCCAAACGTTTAGGGAGCGTGGCTAAGCGCCTCCGCATGATTTAAGCGAAAAAAAATTAAACTGGTCAGGCGGAAAAGACCACGATAGTACATATTATACTTATATCGTTTCGTTTTGTATGATTGTAGCCGGGATCATCTACTGTGACCCTTGGCCACGCTACGCTCGGATGCGTGACTGACAAACTAACGAACCGTAGAAGTGGATGGTCGGCTTTTAGGGTCACGAATATGAGCACAAAATAAAGGACGCAGTTCGTTACGTCGATGTGAAAGGATACGTACGACGTGGCATACCTACTTGTGTACGTAACACCAGCAGGAAAGTGTCTCCTAGAGTTATATGAGTGGAACGTTTAATTAGTGCCTTATCTGCTGTAAATGTGGCCCCCACATAAAACATGTGTGCCCCCTGTCGTTTTGGAAAAAAACGGAAGAAACGATTCCTGCTGGGGTACCTAACGTTTTTCCAGCAGGAAAATTGTAAAGCAAGGATCGGAGAGAGAAACATTGTACATGGCCTTGTAGCCTATATTAGTGCCACAATGTGCCCCCAAAAATAAAATGTGTGCTCCTTCAGGTTGTCGAGATATTGCATTTCCTGCTGGAGTAACGTTTTGCAGAATCGTATATATCTGTGACCCTGTAGAATAAACATACACGAGTGCCCCAAGTAGATTTAATAAAATATTTATAATTTCCAAGCTATAGGTTTTAAGAATACTCGAAAAAACATCGAAACACCTAAATGAGACAAGGATAAGCTCGCTGAAAACTATATTCGATCCGTCTTGACACTAATAATAACCATACATAGTTTCAAAACTGTTCATGCATGCTTTTTGAATAATCTTGCTAGAAGTCAAAAAGATGGTGTCATCACTTTGACGGCAAAATACAAGGAACCAGCTCAATCCCAGATGTGTAGGCGTAAACGAGTGAGGAGAGGCGTAACTAGTGCCTTTAGTCAAAAATATATGGTGAAAATATTCAGCTTGGAAGGTTTCGCATTCATTAAATATAAACAAAAACCGGCCAAGTGCGAGTCGGACTCGCGCACGAAGGGTTCCGTACCATTATCTATACA
Organism: Xestia xanthographa; assembly: GCA_905147715.2. Lineage (NCBI taxonomy): Eukaryota > Metazoa > Arthropoda > Insecta > Lepidoptera > Noctuidae > Xestia > Xestia xanthographa. Next base: position 25,766,431 of record LR990665.1, read on the forward strand.
TTAGACAAAACGGCAAAAAAATCACGTTTGTTGTATGGGAGCCCCCCTTAAATATTAATTTTATTCTGGTTTTAGTATTTGTTGTTATAGCGGCAACAGAAATACATCATCTGTGAAAATTTCAACTGTCTAGCTGTCACGGTTCATGAGATACAGCCTGGTGACAGACAGACGGACAGACAGCGAAGTCTTAGTAATAGGGTTCTGTTTTTACCCTTTGGGTACGGAACCCTAAAAAACCGGCCAAGTGCGAGTCGGACTCGCGCACGAAGGGTTCCGTACCATTATCTATGCATTAGACAAAACGGCAAAAAAATCACGTAATTGTTTGTTGTATGGGAGCCCCCCTTAAATATTAATTTTATTCTGTTTTTAGTATTTGTTGTTATAGCGGCAACAGAAATACATCATCTGTGAAAATTTCAACTGTCTAGCTGTCACGGTTCATGAGATACAGCCTGGTGACAGACAGACGGACAGACAGCGAAGTCTTAGTAATAGGGTTCCGTTTTACCCTTTGGGTACGGAACCCTAAAAACAAAACGTAAACAACGACTGGTTATCCGACCCAATTCGAATGACTACTAAAAAGCGACGGATTACCTATAATGGACGTATTATACCTAAGCTGTACCACAGTATAAATATGGACAGTACAGAAACTACCAACAAACGCTCGAAACCGCACACTCACACAAACATTTACAGCTGATAAGGCACTAATTTTATTAACCGTCCACTCATATAACTCTAGGAGACACTTTCCTGCTGGGGTAACGTACACGGCATACTTTGTGCTCTTTTTGTCAGGATAAACCATCGAACGCCGTCGTGACCGCTACCCGGGTACAGCAGAGTCTACATGGAACCCTCCATCCTCCTCCTCCAATCTATACATATAATAAGTCTGTAGAAAAATCGTTTTTGTACATCAAAAATATTTTGAATATACGAAATCAATATAGATAACTTTTATACATCAAAATTGTGCGTATCTTGAGCTATTATTTAGTTTTTGTTTCATTGTAATCGGTTAATGCTATCAAAAGATATATGAATTTAAAGTGTTCAAGATGAACTAATCATCGAATGTAAGATGCAACGACATCTATTGCACTAAAATGGTACTAATGCCTAAAAATGTGCTCACCCGAGAACTTTTAAATCGACTTACCGGCTTTAAAAACAGTTATTATAGCATAGCATATTAGGTACTCTAGATTAGTCTACATGACGCTGGTTTGAAAATTTACATAGCATTAATTTCCGTGCATTATATATATTTTAGCAGTTTAACATCTTGGTCGATAGATGGCGTTATTCATTTCACTTAATTTTCTGAATCGCAGTGTTAAGATTTTCCGTAAAACAATGACCCCTCGCGCGTATCAGATGTGGGTTTTAACCGACGAAACAACAGGAGGAAGTTCTCAATTCGACCCGAATATTTTTTATGTATGACCACGAGAGAAGTCCGATAAGCATGATCCTTTTTTGTTTTGAAAAGCGTAGGTAATAGGTATATCTCAAAGTTGGTCTCATTCAAAATTGAAAAATCGTGTTTGGGCTTATTTCCTGCACCTTAGATGAGAACTTTAAACCTAGCAAGAGTATGACTGACATCGAAGGTCTAACGGTGGAGACAGAAGGCAGTTGCAAGAGTTTACCGCAGCTATATTGAGAACTATAGACCTAGCTGGAGTATCACTGTCATCGGCAATCTAACGATGGAGACAGAAAGCAGTTGCAAGAGTTCCGCAATAGTTTACAGCAGCTTTATCGTATCCCGGCTTATTTCATGCACCTTGATGAGAAATTTTGGACCTAACTGTCATCGAGTGTCTAAGGATGAAGACGTAAGGCTGTCGAGGCAAGCCCTTATTTGGAAAAACACAAGTAGATTATTTTAGCGATTAATGCAAATGTTTAGGAGAAATTAAATTGTTACACACTTGAATCTATACTCGTATATACTAATATAATAATGCTCAAGAGTTTGTTTGTTTGGTTGGTTGAACGCACTAATTTCAGGAACTACTGGTTCGAATTAAAAAAAAACCTTTTAGTGCTAGATAGTCCATTTATCGAGGAAAGCTATAGGTTATCTAACATCACGCTACAACTAATAGGAGCGAAGCATCAATGATAAATATTGCAAAAACAGGGAAAATGTATTTATTTTGAGAGCAATAATTTAGCAGCATTTATTTAAAGTTACGCAATAATCATGTATGATGGAATTGTACCTCTTATAAAGTTAAAAAATATCCGCGATAGCATAATGTCTATCTTTTGGGATTGAGTCATACTCTCTCTAACCCTCTCTCTCTCTCATGTGACGCAGACGAAGTTGCGCGGGTCAGCTAGTGTTTAAATAGGTATGTGCGTTCATAACCCTAAAATTAGCAACTCTATTTGTGGTGGTTCAAACTTCGTTTGGAATACAATTAGAATAAAGTTCGATTCAGCTTGCACTACAAAGTGGTTGTTACGTCAGTAACTGCGGCCGAATAGTGCGAAATGAGTAGTTTTTTGCGATTTACAAAAAATCTATTGATTGGACTAAAAAAATAAAACACATAAGACCTGCTATATGTATATAGTTAGTTCAGTTAGTATGCAAAGTTTCATGATCTGATTTGAACTACTTTTTGAATACCAGCGGTTTATTATTCGATTTGGAGGTAACTTTGGATTTTTTTTCTATCGAGACAAGTTTATGGAATCCTTAATCTCCCTGTCGCACCATGCCGCAACACTTAGTTACGTCATCGCATGCGTCATCGGACACCGATAACGAAAACACTTATCGTTCGAGTTCCAAGAGCCCTTATCTCGAACCGTAAACATTGTCGTCTTTGTTATGAATCAGACTGCGTTTTATAATATAAACAACACTTGTGAAACCACTTCAGTATTATAAACAAAGGATATGAGATAGATGACATATGAGAATTTGCCTCGCTAAGACCTGTGGGCATATTTTATTTAATTTTGGTAAAACTACTGATTCAATTTACACGAAACTTTAGAACCAATGTAACAAATACACAAGTAACCTAATACATAATTCATATAAGAGTCTTACTGATACATTCTAATCAGATTTCAACTAGATTGTAACTAAAAATTCTTATACGGCGAACTGTCATTTTATTGTCATTGACCTCGATTTGAAAACACTTGAAATCTATATAAATATGAATATGTATGCTTATTCTTATATTAAATAATGAATTATGATTATTACTTACCTTGTTTTTGCTGTTTCCAAGACCATATTTCATTTTAGAACAGTCAAATTCACATTTTCAATTGTTTACTCCACATTGACAAAAAAAACGGTCGACGAAAATTTTGTTGGCTCACAAAATAATTTTGGTTCATTGTTCTACCTAAGTATCTTGCTACAAAGTAGCATTATACATTAATAAGGTAATAAACATTCACTTCACAACGTTTTCAAGCACATAACTAAACAAAAACATAATAAATCACTCGCGTGGCACTAAATGTTTACCTAAACTGACGTTTCAACGACTAACGCGCTTCTATATTTTTTTTTTTAAAGTTGCCCGTTATAAGTTACTAGTGTTTGGCATCGTTCGAATCGACTACTGTCAGGCACCAGAGGTAAAAATTGCCTAACGATTTCGAACCATAGGTTAAGTAAAAATAAGGTTTGAAGTTGTTCGTACGAGGTGGCATGAATTCATGCCAGCGGGGCTCAACGGTATGTTCATTATCTGGAACGAATCACGGCACTCCGGTACCGAGAGGTCCTCAAATTTATCATATACTAGCGGACGTCACGCGGTTTCACCCGCGTAGTTCCCGTTCCCGTGGGAGTACGGTGATCAAATATAGCCTATACGGATTCGGAAGAATCCCTCTAAGTAATGGTAAAAGAAATTTTGAAATCGGTCCAGTAGTTTTTGAGCCTATTCAATACAAACATACAAAAATACAAAGGTTTCCTCTTTATAATATTAGTATAGATTTATTTCAAAATTAATGCTGCATGTTAGGCGTAACGGAGGATCATGCTAAGCCATTTTGAGGGATATATATAGCCCTTATTAGTGATGGGATTCGGATCCACCAACTGTTTAGTTTACTCACCATTTTATGCATTGGACTTTTTTCACCATGGTCTTGATTATGATATTATTTGGTGTTTGGTCGATTTTGTTGTTTAATTAAGGGTCAGATCGGGTATGAGTCAGGTACTTATAAAAGAAACAAATGAATACTATGTTGAATGTTTATTTGTGTTTAACTTCTAAAAACATTGTAAACACAGTAAAATATACAAATAAATGCGAAGTAGTACATTTCGTAAGGTTGCCAATATTAAAAATGAAAATTAAATTTCGTAAACAGAAAACTACCGTACTACACAATAAACAAAAAATAATATTATTAACAATATATTAGTGTAAATTTTTATTTTCGTTAAAATAATAATAAAGATTGTGCTTTTTCTTATATACTATATTAGCGAAATTAATAAGAATTTAAGTAACAGTCGCGAGTGCGTTAAAATTTCGAAATGTTGCCAGCATAAAAAAGTGCCACGACTTCGAAATTTCAGCGCACCGTTGCGACGGAAAAAAAATAAAAATAAACCATGATATGGTTAGATCCGAAGTTCTTAATTTTAAAGTTAGCTTCAACAGGATTATTTAACGATCGTATAAAAGTCTCTCCAATATATCCTTATCTAAAAAAGGTAGGCAGCTTCTTACTAGTCGACACACGGTACATATCGAGATACATCGGCACGCGACATAAAAATCGTCGCATCCCAAATTAGCCTAATCGAAAAAGTGTCATCTTGCCTTTTGTAATAGTGAAAAAGTTTTGGATACATGTTTTTAGTTCCTAAGAAGAGTTCCTATAGTCCGACAGTACTATCTAGCGCGCACCGCGATTATTGTACACAATTTAATCAATCGCACGAACTTTCGTCAAGGTGAAGTTTGTAAGTTCATCCGTTCGTTGCGATTGTTTAGTCGCAGGACTCAATAGTCGCGGTTCGCCTAGATCTAACAGTGAAGGAAAGGAAACAGCCACTAGTCTGCATAGAAGCACTTCGATTATTATTTTTCATCATCTAACGATACATTTTTGATAACTCGATAAATGTTTAACTTACACAAACATGCATATAAATAACATGCTCGATATCATTTTGGCTACATCTAAATACTACTCGCAAAATTGTTAACGAATCCATTTTAACTACGGCCATACTAGACATATGGCATACATTTTTGAAAATCGGAGAGGTCAATCTATATAACAATACAATTCCACTAAAACTTAGGCCCTTTCAGTGGTTGCGCGGTAAAAACGTGGAGGTTTGCATCCATTGTGTTGCATTATTTATCAAAATATGTCACAGTTGAGGTTTTAAAGCTAGGTAATTGTGATCCTATTAAAGCTTTCAGCTTTTAACGTTCGGTGTGACCACATTTCAAAATTCCTACTATTGTAGTAGATCGTTAAAATCTGTTTGGTCTTTGTATAATTGTAGAAAAAGATGGATATGGTTTCAGTAGAATATTTTCACTCGTTGATATGGTAAAAATGTGGTCAAACCAATCGAGCTGTCTTGTAAATAATATAGACCACCGATTAGTCGGTGACCATGTCGCCTCAGTTTCGTTTCACGTGATATAATACATATGCCTGTATTGTACACAGCAAAATGATATGGAAGTATACAAGAAGTGATATGATATATAATGGAGATTGTACTAACAAGATATGTACTTAAACGATTAAAATATCAAGTATCCACAAATTTGGTACATTTTTTTTGTTAAATATATATGTATAAATGCTCGTTACAGTGTCTTTTTCGTTGGATCGTCTCGTTCTAGCAACACTGTCGGGGTTACGGAGGGGAAAAACAAAAATAGTAGAAATTCTGTCAGGGTTGCCTAACAAGAATAAAAAAAAGCTACGGTAGAAAAGAAAGCGACTCAATCACGATACGTACTGCAACAATGGCATGCCCTTATTAATACAATAAGCGTTGCATACGACTATCGTCTCGAAAACGACGCTACAGGGAACTAAATCTAGATAAAATCATCGTTAGTTCTATATAGCCGGTTCCTTCCAGGCTTCTACTTTTTAGTATCTTTCCCCGCGAAGCCTCGATTAGAAAATGAGTGGAATGTTAGAGCTTATGTATAATAAGGTAGAAACAGCATGTGCAGGGTATTGTTAGTGATGAGTCGAAAATTAGTATAGAAATATTACTGTACAATTTTTATAATACTTCGATGTTTAGCAAGGATAGAAATTTAAAGCATTCTCTTTGGTATAGCTCGACAGTGTTGCTAGTTCGAAGGTATCATAGAGAAGGTAGCGGTTGCCGGTTGGCTCCGCTGGGTGGCAGCACCATACGCGCGCGTGACGTCACTTGAGGGCTACTCTTTGGTGGGGGGTTTCCCGTTGGTGTACTGCGGAGGAGAGTTCGATGTTTGGTTTTGTGTTTCCTCCGCCATTACTGACACTAGTTCTTCGACGGCGCGGCCTAGGTCATCTGGAATTAGATAAAGTCAATTAGAATCGTGATAATTACACGAGGAAAGTTAATGATTTAGTTACTGATTGTTTTTCGTTATGGTGATATTTGGTGACTGCTTGGTTAAACTACTAGTTGTGTGAATTTACAATCTTTATTGTACATTTTTTAGGAGGTCAGATAAGAGCCACTACATGTAAAATACTGATATTTAGCTGCATCCGGTTAGACTGGAAGCTGACCCCAACAAAGTTGAGAAAAGGCTAGGCAGATGTAGATTGTATATTATGATTTCATGTTGGGATGTTTGCCATTGTATCAACAACTTAATGTATTCTTAGCAAAATTTTATTTATATTTTTGAATTCAACATGTAGCATAATTAAAACAGTTTTATTACCTCAAGGTATACGTCCTGTTAGGTTCGCAAATAACAGAAAAAATACATCGTGAGTATTATAATATTATTGCTAGAACGACAATAAGAAATGTTTCATGCGTCACTCAAAACCATGCAAAAACCTGCAAACGACGACGAACGAAAAACAAAACAACGAATTAAAATAACAAAACAACTGAAAACCAACATTAAGAAAAATATCTGTTAATTGAAGACAAAGTCCTAAAAACTAGCAATAAAGCGCCTTCGGTGCAAGAAGATATAATCTATTTTGCATTGCTAAGTTATGGCTGCACGAAATCCACGTCTATGTGAAAAACTAGCAATACAATCAATCAATAGCTGCTACAATATAAACGAATCTGATGGCTACAGTGCTACAAAAGCTGACCTCTATTCAAATCCTTGTTTCCAATTGACGTAATTTTCACATAAACAAATTTAAAAGTAAAAAAAAATTAAAATTCAGAAAGAATATGAATATTTTCAAAATATAGGGAAATAAAGTGACGAAAACTACTCTTTGTGTGAAAGAATTCCGAAATCACATGAATTGGAAACTCTGGACAGCGCAGGATTAGTTAAACGCCGCGGGCAGTCGTCTGACCTGCGCAGTGCATGAGCGAGTGCACGGCGTGCGGCGGCGGCGGCGGCCGCTCCAGCGCCTCGCCCGCCCAGCGCGTGCCGCCGTCTTCGTACACACCACACACGTTAGGACATTCACATGGTACCCTACTAAACGTCTTCCTCATCACCGTATCTTTCGAAAATGGTACTCTGTCGCTAAATTCAGCTTACCTCTGCTGACCACTGAAGTATCTTCTAAAGAGGATGGGGGTCAGAATTGTTCCTTGAAGAACACCTAGTCCTATTATTATATTTTTAGTCCAGGAGAATCTCGTCGCAGAATCGACCTAGTCCTTGTCATATTTACAAGATTATTTTGGACATGGATTCTTCTATATTATGGACCATTTTTATATTAATATGGATACTATAATGTCAAATCTGTCAAAGGGCTCAATCAGTCTATTCTAAGGAAAAATTATGTGGATACTTACTAGTTTGCGACTCATGGTATAGTCCATTATGCATTTTCGCCGGCGAATCAGTAGCGAGCTGCGAAGCGGTCACAGAGCGAGTCTGGAGCGTTCCAGTGCGGGCTGGTGGAGAGCCTTGGGCAGGCTGGAATTAGAAAAGTAAACATTTTAGAACGATATTAGGTTATGTGCGATTGGAACTTCAGGTGATGAATTGTATCAAATCAGCCCGTAATCACCCACTGCTTGCGCTGCAAGCCTTTCTTTTGCTTTATTGTATTCAGGATGCTCTTTGTCCCTCGTCTCATGTAATCACTTTTACAGTACTAATAAAGAAAGGGAAAAATTATTTCAGAAGTCTTTGTAAGTTGTTGCTTTCTTTCAATATTTTGTTAGTTATTACGACGACTACCTTTAAAATTAACCTTAACTCGTAAATTATGAAGTCACGGCGGTAACTAAAAAGATGATTGAGTAGTGGTATGATTCTTACCTCATCGAGCAGTCTCCTCAATCTCTGCAGCTGCGCCTCGAGCTGTCGGTTGTGTTCCTCGAGGATCTGCATGCGAGCCTCCAGGCGACCCTTGTGCTGTCGCAGCAGACGGGCTTCGGCCATCATGTCCTGAAAACCAGTGGTTTTGTTCAAATATTTGTTTAGTTTTGATTTTAAGAACCACTGTGCTCTTGTGACTGCTTGGTTTTGTTCTAGTATTAAATAAGCTTCAGCTCGGCTGGTTTGTATTTCTGACATAAAGTTTTAGCCACAAAAAAGGAGGGTTGATTGTGAGTGCAATCGATATTATTGATATAATAGGTATGTACTAAAATGATTGCCGTTATTGACATGGTTTTGGTGCTATAAGCATAATTTCTGCTTGTTTGTGTGGGTTAAAATAATGTCTTCTGATTTAGCTTTATCTTAGTATCTACTTTATGTTGCTAGCTAATGTTTTCTTGGGGTCATTTACTAACACAAAACTTTACTGTACAAGCTGAAGTTTTCTTCTAATTGAAGACTTCATTTAAAACTCAAGAGGCACAGTCGGTTTCGCAATTTTCAATTTCTTCTTCAGTTTCGGCAATACCTTGAAACGTCACGATTGTTACTTTTATCTTTGAATTCTGTAAAGCATTTTATATATGTAAGGTCCTTCAAATAAAACCTAAAGTTCAATATTTACCTGGTCAACAGGGGCATTCCTGTTATCGTTCACTCCGTGCTGCTCCTCAGGAGTAGATCCTGGGGTCTGCTTCGCCTTCAGACGTTCGTATTCAGCTTGCAGGCTGGCATTCTCTTCTTCCAGCTCTCTGTAATATGAAATGTTTAATCGTTATTGAAAAAAAAACTTTGTTCTTCGGGTAACTCAAATTAGCTGCTGGTATTAGTTATTATATTAGTTATTAGAGTCAGCGGTTTGTCATTGTAGTCAGGTTGGTTAGTCGCTGATGTTCTTGAAAAAGTGTTGGTGGATATTCCGGATATTGTTTTCAATAGAATAATGTGGATATTTTGTCGTACCTGATCATAGCCTCCAGTTCATGTCTCTGCTCACGATGTATGATGGACACAACCTGCACAGGAGAGCGCGGAGCGTCGTCTGCTTCCCCGCCGCCGTTAAGTGACGCGCAGTATTGGGCAATCAGTTGATGTTCTTCGTCACTGTGGAGGAGATGAGAACGGAACTCATTGTAAGTAGCAGTTGCATCCTCCGGATGGAAATATTCAGGAAAATATAATTTTCATTACTCATACTCTGAAAGTAGGTCTGAAGTTGCCTGAGGAGCGGGTTGAAAGTAATACTTTTCAGCCCTAGGGAGAATCGTTTTCAACTGACAGCTGTCAAATTATTAAAAAAAAAATGGTTCACTTTTCTATTGAACCATGTTCCAACTTTCTATACAGCCACGATGTAAAATTGAAATAACATAAAGTTATGTATTAATTAAAGAATATATATATTTTAAATATCTTTATTATAATTAAGTTTGAACTATTTCTTTAAAATAACATAGATTTGGGAAAAAATCGAAATATTTACCATTTTTCGATGATGAAAATGAAAAATAGGTATTGGCTGAATAGCTGGCCGGCCACAGAAAAAAAAGCAAAATAGGTGGGAAAGCGGCAATAGGGTAGATGACACCATAAAACAATAATTCCAAGACACCTTTCTCTAAAAAAACACTTTATTTTGGGCCTGAAAACCCGATTTATTTTCAATTAATTGCCAAATTCGATTTTTAGTTTGGTATCAATTAAATAGTCGAGTCATTGAGTTGAATAAACAGTGACGTCACAGTAGGCTATTGCCATACAAAGTCTATTAGAGAACCGCGTTTTGACAGCTCTTAAAAAGTATCCAAGTACCCCATTCCAATTCCGATCTTCATTAGTTTTTTTGAGTTGTATGTTTTTTTTTTACTTTCCTTGTATTCGTAATGAAAAGCACAGTGTTTACCTCGGGTTAAAGACTTATTTAGTCCCTCGAACTATTAGCGCCCTCGCTTCGCTCGGGCACCAAACCCCGTCTCGGGACTAAATAAGTTACTTTCAACCCTAGGGTAACAATGTACTATAAAAGCCCAGAAAAAAAATACAAACCTGTCCGGAGTATCTCCTGGCTTAGCCCCCAGCTCGACCTGAGCCAATCTGGTAGCATACAGCTCCAGGCGCGAGTGCATGTCGTCTCCTCCCAGGGCTGAGCCTGAAGCGCTGCCGTGTTGTGGTGACGGGGCTGGAGACTCCAAAGCATCACCTGGAAATAGATAAAAATGGTCGTCACCTTGATTCTTTTGGAAGAAAGTTTTATAGTTTGTGGATGAGTCTAAGAAGGTAATGAAGATAGCTAAATACTAAATATACTGTCAAGCCAACCAATAACAGAAATAGATCTATGTAAATAAACCAGGACCTATAATCGACCCTTGTACGATTATGGCACACCGTCCTTTCAGTCCATCAGAATCACAGGGATCTTTTTTATAAAAGGTTTTTACCTTGAAGTGAGACAATAATTATTTATCTAATAGATATGATAATGATACCTTCGAGCACAGTCTGCACGGGCAGGTAGCCCACTCGGGGGTGTTTCTTGAAGTAGCGCGCGGACTTGAACTTGTTGCGCAACGCGCGGGTGAAGTCGCGCACGTCCTCGCCTGATGTTGTCTGTAAATAACAATTTCGTTTTAATTGAATGCCTTTCAAATTACCTTATTAGAATGGGGAAGAATACTGACAAATTGGTTCAGTGTAGGTTTGTTACTTTCATTTACCTGTGATCGTTTAGCCATGAAATATTATAGACATTGAAGAAGATTAATAAAATACGCAACAGTGATGAGTTGTAACTTACAGCAGTGCAGTACTCTTGCATGGGATGCGTCAACTTGTGGTTCTTAGCTTTACGGCCGTTGAAGAAGCACTTCTGGCACATGTCAAAATTAAAGCATTTCAGGCAGCGGTATCTGAAAGTGAAAAAGCACTTAAGGCTTAAGGCGCGTTTGTTTTTAAATGTAATTGTTCAATTTTTAATTTTTTAAATGTATTTTTATATATTTTTTTAAATGTATCTAGGTAAAAGTCAAAGTCAAAATCGTTTATTGCTAATCTATAATGTACAATTGCAGGTAGTAAATAAAGACATAGCAATTATGGTCCCTGTCGGGTACTTAATTTTATAATGTAATATTGTAATGTAATTTTTCCATTATCTAATGTAACAGATTTGTTCAAGTCGGTTGACTAACAAATATACTGGCCAAATACCTATGTCTGAAATAAGAAGACTATTTATTTTAAAATCGCAAATAGCGTTAAACAGTTTCGAAGCTTCTTGGGCAATCATCCCTTCCAACATTCCGAATCTCTAATCGCTCACCTGAACCCAATAATCGGATACTCCTTGCAGATGTTACACTTGGCCTGGTGCTTGGCGTTCTCTGCAGCCGCCAGGCGGTGCAGCACCGGCAGCCACACCATGGACTGCGGCTCCTTCTGCAGCCACTGCAGGAAGTGGAACGCTTCGATGAACTGCAGCTGCCCGTCTGCGTCGCGCTCCAGGGTCTTGTCCTTGTTTACTGGTTCTTCTTTCTCCTTTTCTTTTTCTGGAAGGTTCACTGGAAAGGAAGGAGAATGTTAGTTTTCTTGTTATGAGTTGGTTTTATTTCAGTCATCCGAACGTTTCTCATTATGGCATTTTTTTATAGCTTGCTGCTATGGCTTCTTGCTGGATGGTTTTATTAGCTCGATTGTTACATTAACTTGTCGTGGAGTTGAGCGAAAAATCCTACGTCATTATGTGCTTAAGTTGGTAACTGGCCTGGTATAAGATCAAGTGTTGTTATTACAGGTAAAAATAATAGGTAGAAATACAAAATCCGAAGTTTGCGACACCTAAATAACATTGCAGTGTTGTTATTTCATCTCTCGCTCAAAATCTACTAAAGCGCTTTTATATACTTCATGTGGAACTAGCTATTTTTCATGTTTTAAGGACTTTAAGCGAGCAATATTAGGTACAATCAGATCTTTGCAGTTAGGGACTTGCGTGGAGCTCGCTGTCTAAGGTTTCTTACATCATAAATGCAACATGGAGTAATGATACCATTACAAAGACACTTACCAACTTTCCTGTCAAGAGTGCCTCCCTTGTTGCCTTCTTTGGTAGCAGCCGAAGCCTGTTCGAAGCAGCTCCTCACTGAAGGCTCGATGTTTGATCCTCCGAAGGCAGCTACTTCACCCAGTTGTCGCGGTACCTGAACAGGAGGAGATTATTTTATAAACTACTATTAAAACTTCAAAAAAAGGTTATTTTTACAAAAGTAATCCTCAATTGTTGTTTCTCGAATGTTAAGACTTGAATTGTGTTACTGTTCTAGTTATTTGAAAAAGTATGGTTATTGGTAGTAATAGAGAAATGATGTTACCTGTATGCAGTCATGCAGCAGTAGTCCGAGTTTCCTTTGGTCAGCTCTACACGATGGGTCTGCGATCAGTCGGAATAGATACCTGGAAATAAAAACTTCATTGTAAAGGGGTTTCCACAGATAGTAAGAGTTGTTCATAGCTCCTCATCAAGGAATCAAATTATGGTATTACAGGGTCCATTTCTTGGAGGTCCTCGCTTGTTTTTAGAAGGGCAGAACTTTTTGGTATTTTAAGTATTATAATAGGTTTCTTGGTTGTTCTTCTTTAGAGTTGCAAATTGTCTTTGTAATTTTCTCACTTTCTGACTTTTGTCACCTTTGACAAAATTGGTTTCTTCTGGGCTAATATAGACTTCATAATTATAATCTATCTATCACATCGTATCATTAGGTAAGTTAGTGGTACGCAACACGATTGTAACAAAAGAAGTAAGTTCCTCACCTATACTTCTCCTCGAGATGCCCCTTGCACAGCAGCACCAGGCCCACCTTGAAGCTCAGCACCCGGATCTGTCCGGTGCGCTGACTGTCGTACACGTTCAGCAACCAGTTGATGGACAGGTCCAGGCACAGCGGCACGTTCACTAGGCTTGGGTTCTCCGCTGCTATTACCTGGTGGGGGCAGAAAAGTGTTAGTTCTAGGATCTTATGAAGCAAGATCATTTTAGATGAGCTCAAAATGCACAAGATTGTGAAGGTTTATTAAATGATGAATGTTGTTTATTTTGCAAGTAGGTTTTTACAAACACTTTTGCACGTCATTTTTTTAAACTAGATGGGGCCGGTGTTTCGTACCTAACTACTCTGAGAAGAAACAGCCGAAACAAACTCAGAAGAAGAACTCATTATGATTAGAAGATTTCAATTTTATTTTTATTCTCTCATCGATTGTCTACACCCATTTGTATAATCTGGTTGATGTGATTTGTCTTTCATTTCTCTGAAATGTCTCTCAGTCACTCTGCCTATTTAGAATTCCTTACTTGTGGATGCAAAAATGCTCTATATAAAGTACTATTATTCAGCTGCATCTGGTTAGCCTCGAAGCGGACTCCAACATGGTTAGACAAAGGCAAGCAGATGATGACGAGATGTGGAAGCTAAAAAAAAGTCTGGCTGACAAAACTTGCTCTATCTAACTGAAGATCCTTCTCGCTTTAGATGCATACTCTAAAAAGGTTCGTAGTTATGTTGAGTACTTAAACTTGGGAACATACCTCATACAACGAAGTAAGAACAGTGATCATGTCCGGTATGTCGATGAGCCGGTCGTTCTGCGCGCGCAGCCCGTGAGAGTCGAACGCTTCCAGCGCGGCCGGTAGCTGCAGCATATGCACTGGAACACAAATTCATGTGGTTATCTTAGGAACATCAGTTTTCAACGGTCCTGAACAGGCCCAGGTGATCACAGGTCTATTTTTAACAGGTCTTGTCAATCCATCATTTAAGGGCAATTGTAATACACATGTAAACAGGTATTTTCGCGAATTTTTACCTTTAATATTAGCCCGACGTTTCGACCGGATTGCACCAGCCGTGGTCGCGGGAAGACTGAAGTATTGGAGGTACCGCCACAGCAAAGCGAAGGTGTATAAACACCTTCGCTTTGCTGTGGCGGTACCTCACACGCGGTAAGCGGCGGGCGGTGTCGCGGTGATCATGAAGATCAAGTGAGGGTAGTTGAATAATCAACTACCCTCACTTGATCTTCATAAATGTTTATTAGGGCCAGTTCACACTACACTAACAGTGTCCGCATACTGAGATGATTTCACTTGAGCAATAGCAATAAGGGCAATTGTTTAATTATTGTGTCTGTTTCGTGGTGGATGAAAGTGTCCAAATTATAATAGGTTCTTGAAATATACGGCCATCAGCCCAAAAGTATAGAGTTCGTGTCAACGGATGGGTAACGTCCATTGCAAAGGACTTTTTAACCAGCGAAGTTAAAACAAACAGATGTTTCCAAAACAGAGTGTTGTGTAGAAACTTTAGACAATAGTGGTTTCCATTAGACAAAAAAACTTTCATAAGCATCAAGGGTCTACTTACTACATAGCGCCTTCTGCACCGTCCTCAGTTTGAGCGCGGTCCTGTACGCGGAGAAGCGCACTTCGTTGAGGTCGGCTAAGGAGTTCATCAGGTCGATCATCTTCGGGTGGTCCCAGTGGGTCGTCTCCAGTTCATGGCTGAGGAGGGAAACAGAATATAAAAAAAGGTCAATTTATATCGCAAGCTGTTAACTTGCCAGTTTTCTTAGGAAGAATCGAATACTTACACATTTCATCAAATAAGATTCTTAAGATGAGTTCTGCGCACAAATATTTTCGCTATTTCATTCAAAAACTATTTTTTTATTAAGGAATCTAGATACGCTGGTGTTGATCCTCATCGACAGGCAGCAGTATATGTAGGGACCAACGGCTGGCCATAGTCCTCCCCAATACTCACATTCAGACATTCGGACATTTTCAATACCAGTACCGCTAAATTGAAGAAAACTTTATCCAATAGCTTCTTCGAGCGAATTTAGTAATTGTTTTGTTTGCTGTTATATACTCTGTTTATAGTCTTATCTTTTTTATGTCATTTTATTTAAATTCTTACTACATGTGAAAACTTGTAATTGGCCATATTTTGTTTACACTATTACTCACTGTCTGTTTAGCTGTAAGTTTTCCTAAAAATGAAATAAATAAATAAATAAATAGAGCCCCTTCATTTTCCCCTTTCATAAATAAAACTTATGCCGTAAGTCTCAAAATTCGCGTTTTGGACGTGGAATTGAGGACACCAGCCCGATATACCTACAATGCAATATAATAAAAAAAACTGCTTACTTGATATAATATGGTACATTAGCAGGAGTGACGGCCCTCTCCCAGGGAGGCTCCACAGAGCCGGCCAGGAAGCCCTGCGCAGCGCCCGCGCCGCCGTCTCTCGCGACACCGGCTAACTGACGCACGCGCTCCTCGCCTCCGGAGACCAGACCTGATACCCTGGAAGGCAAGGATGATTATGAGTACAGTTCAGTTTGTGGGGTGAAGATCGTTATTCCTCTCTGCGTTCCACTGGCAGAGTATTAGTTTAAAACGTACTCACACTTGATGCCTGCCTACCCACAATAGATAACTTCGCATGAATACCCATATAAGCCCGGAAGAATGTAGGTTGTCGTTCACTTCGAGTGAATATAAACTACATCGGTGTTTAATTGACTTTCAATCATCGTCGCGCTGTTTAACATTCCACACATAGTAATATTTACGCTTGTAGGTACTGTTAGTAGTTGTATGTGACTGATTGTCTTCGTGACTTATCTTACTTTTCGACAGGCGTTACTCACGTTTAGAGATTTATAACTATTTGTATTATTATTGAGATTGTTTCTTATTATGACTTTAAAGAAATTAACGATCATAATCATCTCGGGAGACTTCAACTTGAATTGATTTTTTATTGTTTATAAATTTAGTTTCCGGTATCGTTAGTATAACTCAATGGTCAATTGGATCTACCTTCTTGCTAGATGCTGTGATTGAACAAAATACTAAAAACGAATCGAACTTTTTAAGTCCATGCTGCCGGGAGAAAAACACCCTTAAAGTTTTGAAGTTGGGATCTGCCCGGTTGATGGCAATAGGGTCGTATCATGGACCTGAAATACTACTTTGGGGATTATTTTGTTTCAGTTTCGTTGAGTATTTTGGTCTTCTTTCATGCTAAGTTTTGATGACCACATGAAAGTATCTTGTTAGTTGGCTCTTGGTTTTAAAAAAAATACCTTGTATTCAAATCATCAAGTCTCGCCAACAAATGGTCAGGTAGCTGGATCTTGTCCCTCGCCAGCTGCTGTGCCTGCGCGTGCAGCTCGTCCGCCAGTCTCCTGAGCGGGGGCAACTGGGCGCGCGCGCGGGACACCGCATCGAGCTGCGCGCGCGCGTCTCGTGCGTCCCCGGGCCCGCGCCATGACGAGCGCGCGGCTTCGGCGGCTTGCACGCGCCCGGCGAGCTCGTCGAGAGAAGTTGTGAAGGTTCGGACACGCTGAAAGGAGAAAAAAGAAATGTTATTTAGAGATAACAGCAGTGTTTTTGCCCAATCCTGCTCATGACCACTATCTCCCACGGATCAGGTGGTCAATGCAAAGTGCGTGCCCTGAGATGCATGTTCGCTCTAGCTTAGAAGGAAGACGAATTTTAGCAGGAAGATGGCAATCGAAGATAACAGAGGAAGTCACTTTAAGATGACTGAGATGGTTTGGTTTATATAGGTCAGTTTCAGGCTGTGTAATTTGTCACAGTCTTCGACACCTGCCGTTCTTATTCTAGTTAGAGGGTAAAATTGAGAGATCATACGTTTTTTTGTCGTGACGAAAATCATTACTAAAAATTCGAAAATCATCACCTAATTCACATACAGTTGCATCTTAAACTTGAAACCGGCGCAGCCATAACAAACTGCAAAAGCGTTGTAAGTGTTGTAACAAAATACTTTTTTCACAATCATCTCAACAAAGCCAGCATCTTTATCTTCACACCAGCTCAGGACCGGTCGCCGGCAGTGACCTTGCTACAGCCTTGCAACTAGTGTCAGGTTACTTCACCGACGACCACAACTTCCTAACGAAACCTTACCTAGTGGTATGTTTGCTCGGTGAAAATGGCCGTGGCTAAGTCTTTTTTCTATGTAATAATGTGATATTCCTGAATTTGAATTGAATGTGATATAAAAGTGATATGGGCTAGGTATGTGGCCAGCAGTTCGAATAATTATATTTGATTGACAATATTTGATTCAAAGGGCAGGTATGTGTATGTCCCCAGCCGTACCCGATCGGGTACGGTGCATTGTTATTTTAATTGTGTAAGTAATTGACTTGTTAAAAAAAATCTAGTATAATACTCAATTGCAGGAATCGAAGAGCTACGTATTTTTCACAATTTTTTTTTTATAGAATCGGCCAAACGTTACGAACCCAGAAACTACCATTATAAATTCATAACGAAAGTATTTGTTAGTTCGTCTGGACCCACGTCCGCATTTTGCCAGTAGACTATTGAGATTGCAGCCCGCCTAGCATGAACGCCGTAGACACGAAAGAGACTCGACAAATCTTTTGTCCATCTGTCATTTTGTCGATTCAATGACAGATGAACAAAAGATTTGTCGATTCTCTTTCGTGTCTACGGCGTTCATGCTAAGCGGGCAGAGAGGTATGACGTCTCGCTTTAATTATCTACACTAATATTTTATAATATTAGTGTAAAAATACAAATCTTTCCTCTTTAAAGAGGAAAAAGATTTGTATTTTTGTGTGTGTGTATGTTTGTAATCAATAAACTTTAAAACTACTGTGCCGATTTCAAAAATCTTTCATCATTAGAAAGCCACGACTTTACTGAGTAACATAGGCTATATTTTATCCCCGTAATCCCACGCGAACGGGAACTACACGGGTGAAACCGCGTGACGTCCGCTAGTAATTAATATTCTTAGGACCAGTAACTTGATCCCAAAGATCAGAATTTTCAAACAAAAACAAAGACACGTGCACTTAAGACATAAATTAAGTAATTAAAAACAAAACAAAGATACTGGTGTCTCTTGCTACTTAACTGACAGACAAACAGACAATTGAGCTGATGGAATGATTGTGCGCAAGATGTTTGTAAAATGAACGTTTGATTAGAAACTGTGTTCAGGAGATCGATTGGTTTCAAATGAAACTGCAGCCATTGCATAATAAGCTTGTAATGTTTCAGAGCTGGTTCACAGACCTCTTCTTTAAAAGAGGGAGGGGCTATATATCCCTCAAATGGCTTCGCATGATCCTCCGTTACGCCTAAAATACTGCAGCATTTATTTTGAAATAAATATATGGTAAAGTTGAGGATTAATCTCTATGAGGGTCTTATGTGTGACGAAAACACGATTTATGGAATCGAACTTTTCTCGATAGAAAAAATCCAAAGTTATCTCCAAATCGAACAATAAACCGCTGGTATCCAAAAAGTATGTATTACTAACTTGCATAGGTACTAACTGAACTAACTATAAAGCAGGTCTTATGTGTTTTATTTTTTAGTCCAATCAATAGATTTTTTGTAAATCGCAAAAAATCACTAATTTCGCACTATTTGGCCGCAGTGACTGACTTTATAACCGCATTGTAGTGCAAGCTGATTAGAACTTTATTCTAACAGTTTTTCAAACGAAGTTTGAACCACCACAAATAGAGTTGCTAATTTTAGGGTTAGAAGGTGCCTTAATGCACCAACGTGGGCACAGTGTGGTGGTTGTCACAGTCATGTCTTCGAATTTTTGTTACCGACTAGGTTTTCACACGATGTTTTCCTCACCATTTTGAGAGCAGTGGTGATGATATAATTACACAAAGAAATGCGCCTGCCGAGGTTCAAACCCACGACTTATAACATGACTTATGCATGTTCTAAGTCGTGGGTTTGAACCCCGACTTCGGGGCCGTTACTGTTGAGCCACTACTGCTTCCCATTAGACCATCACCGCTTAACCTTAAACTGTAGTTCGGTAAACTACGATATTTACTCGCATTCATTTTATAGAAATATTGAATTCAGAGGTTTTTAATTTATTAGTAACCGTTTTTAGCGCCGGCATTGGATATCAAAAGCAATGAACCTTAAGCAATATTTTCTATACTATTGAAACTAATCTTGCTAATGTATTAGCCGTTTCATATTCGTCCATTATCCAAAACATTTCAGTAAACATTCCCTTTCAGCAAAAAACACAATACCTACCTTAATATCATAAATTCTTATCAAAAACTACCGACCATCAAATACAGAGGAAAAAAAAAGGAAAAAATGTAACAACTCAACTACATAGTTCCCTTGTTCATCGTGTGCATTTTACGAGATTTCCCCCGGATAACCGGGTACCCGGTTAGGTACAGTCGTATCGGACGTTATACCCGGGTCGAGATGGCAAGGCGCGATAATCGCCCGCATTTAACCGACTTCGCGGAAAGGGTAAGGGTGTATTGTGTTATTATCTTCACGGTAAGTTTGAAAGGGTAGACGGTGGGTCCAGACAGATAAGTTCCTAGGTTAGACTTTACGTGGAAAATGTTTCTGATGCCAAAGTTGAAAAAGGTCGTACAGGAAGTTAAGTAAAAGCATAATTTGATTGACCAAGATTTTATTCCGAGAAATATACCGTTTTGAGGTCAATTTAAAATTAGAGAGCTCCGAGTTAAAACTTAGGTGTCATAAATTAAAATAACGCAATAGCAGTATCAGAAACGGTGCCTTGCTCTTAATGACAGCATTAATTAAATGACTCACTAGCTAATTAGAGAGCACCAAAACAAACTGGACTTAAGCCATTTTTGGAGCGAACCTTGAAAGTCTTGAAACCTCTAACTTCTTTGTACTTAAAAGTACAGAATACCTATTATTAGGAGTCCTACTCCTAATAAGAAAGCCAGTCCTCCACAATTCTGACCACGGCCCCATTGGGACTACTACAGATTGTAAGGCTGATAAGACATGAGGTATGGTTTGTTTTATGTCACTGCTCTTATCTCGGGAACTTCGCAAAAACGCCGGAATTGAAGCACCGCGTAAATTTTTATGAGAGTGGTGTGTACTGTCTTCATTTGTTTTTTTTTTCTTTGTTTAAATTCAAAAGTAGAAGACGAATATTCTTCGTTGAAAGTATTTGCAAGTTTCTTGAATTCTTGATTTGTTTAAATTAGTCCAGCTATAGTCCAAGGTTTAAATAAAATTGACAAGTTGAAAAAATGGTACAAAATTATCATGAAATTGATGCATGCATAAAACACGAAACCAAAGACATTTGAGAGGCTTGAAGACATTAAAGGAAGCTATGGTCTATGGTGTGAAGTCTAAGGTCCAGCAATGGACTATGATAGATAGGCTGAAATGAGTTATATTGAAGAAAGTCTATGTCTTAGTATTCTCGTATCTCGTTTCAATATTTCTGTATGAATCGTTTACGGCAAATTTTCATGATCTCAAATTACAATAGCAACTCTAAATCTCTAATCACAGTGGTTCATTTCTATTTTAATAACCGCTCCATATACGAGGTTCACAATAAATCTAACATGACCATAATAAACTATTCACAATCAACTCTTGCGCACGTGTCAGCTAACCCGAGACACAGTATAAAGATATCCAGTAAACCAATTAAGCATTTTTTTTGTGAAATGGTACCCGGGTTTTTGTTTTGCGTACTAACTTAACTCGTGGCTACAGCAGGGCTTGCTGAGGTCGGTTTGAGGATGGGTGACCTTCCATTACATCTGAGTTTCTTTCGTGGCTCAGTGGAAAGCATGTCAACCCGTTGGTCCCAGCGGTCATTTGTAGATATTTGACAGTCGTTACAGTCAGTGGCCCGAAAGAGTGACAAAGTCTTACCAAGAGGTATCGTATTACCTAGTATCAGGTCAGGAGGTTAGGCAGTCGCTTCATGTAATATACTGGTATTCAGCTGCATCCCGTGTGACTGAAAGCCGACCCCAACATAGTTGGAAAAAGTCTAGGCAGATGATGTGTGTGTGCCGATTCCGATCATTTGGTCCTAGTTGAAATACTGAATGTTGACTGTGTATCGTATCGGGATAGTTGCAATTGCAACACTATACTATGGGCGCGCCTCGATGTAGGGTAATGCGTTCCACAATCATTTATTATATTATGGAACTTTCGTTATTTTGTTGTGACAAATGGTCTTAATTTTGTGATAAGAATCTCTATCCCTTACATTTCCAAAGCCTTCTCAATCAAAATGTTTTGCATTTGATACGATAGATTAACATCTTCAGTGTGTTTTCAGGTTTTGCAAAATGTCTCTGCACCAGTTTGGTAGTCATCGTTAAACATCGCACCGCATCGCATTCGCTTCATTATTCTAGCTAAATATGCAAAAAAAAGGAAGCTCTTTTTTAATTAGGTACTTATCTTATTGTAGAATAGGGCCTCTGTATGCAAACTAAGTTTTTTTTGCGCTCAATAAATTATATCACGAAGTTAAACATGCAGATTTCATAATTTTAGAGCTGTTTATTTATTAAGCACAACATTTTATTCTGTGCTAGGCACGAGTATTTCGCATAAATCATATTATGTCAGGAAAATCGACTGAGTAATACGTAATTTATTATCTTTTCTAGTATTTGCTTTAAACCTGGGTGTATTGGCCAGTGGTGTCGATTCTGTTGTGGACAAACTAAACTTAATTTAGGCTATTGCTATCTTTTTCTCTTTAATAAAACGAGAAAGAGACGGTCGTAATTTAGACCTGTCAAATTTAGTTGGAACTAATATTTCTATACAAATGAAGGGTGCACGTAAAAACATGTCGACTAAACGTGAAGCACAAGGCATAAACTAGTTTGACATCTCTAACTTAGTTCATGGCTATTGCCGTCCTTTTCA
Source organism: Xestia xanthographa (assembly GCA_905147715.2). Classification (NCBI taxonomy): domain Eukaryota; kingdom Metazoa; phylum Arthropoda; class Insecta; order Lepidoptera; family Noctuidae; genus Xestia; species Xestia xanthographa. The sequence continues at coordinate 25,788,787 of LR990665.1, forward strand.
CGCACTGCCTTTTAGTAAAATATAGCAATAGCCTAAATTAAGTTTAGTTTGTGCACAACATAATCGACACCAATGTTTAATTTACAGGTCAGATACACCCAATAAAACGGTTTTCCGGATTGACTGTCAGTCGGTTTTCAAGAATATGATTGTGTGGTTTTCATCAGGTATTATACTTTTGCTTGTGCACGAGTCAGACAAAAATTATTATAGTATTTAAGAAATCTTCACGCTCTTAATATTTCAATAACAAACAGAAAACCCAACTTAAAAGAAATCCACCTAAAAACGTGCATTCCTACAAATTACCAGACTAAAAAAACTTTCAAAACCAGAGACAGTTAAAGTGCGTTCAAAACTTTAAACCGGAAGTTTCGGAGATGTAAACAAACAAACAGTTAAATAGAGCAGCAAGGTCACCGCACAGTGAGTGATTCATGATGGCGCCCGCCCTGCGCGTGCGCAGTGTTCGGTGCTCGTTATCAGATGCAATGGGCCAATGAACTGAGTGAAGTTTTGATATGTGAATGTGAGTGATTTGTGGAGTGTATGGTTGGTGGCCATTTAGTTAATGGTGGTGTAATTTAGTCATAGTTTTAATTAATGGTTGGTTGGTGATATATAAAGGGTGTAAAACACCTCTTAACGAAAACAAAAGGCACTTATTTTCCTCGTCATTGTGATCATTTTTTTGTTCTACACCATACCTGGGAACCTTCTAGTTACGGAGATATTGGGAGTGAAAGTTCCAACTTTTTGACAAGTTTTTTTTTTAATACAAGTTTTTAATGTAATATTTTTACACCTCCATGACCCCCGTACTATTAATCCATCCATCAGCACAATGTTTTGAGTGCGTTACATTGAGTTCTACCACAAAACATGATTTTTCACCCCAAAAAAAAAAAATCGTTTCCCAGCAATAATTTTTGCGTAAAGTTACTTAGTTTAATGTACAGACGAGATGTGTTGATGTTCGTGATGAGGTTTTTTACACCCTGTATAGTTAAATTTTGTTAAGAATGTTTTCAGAAGAGAAAAAGTAGGTAGGTAATAGATTTTTAGTAATTTCTTTAGGTGTAGGTTAGGTACCAGCAACGAGTAGCTGAAATCCATTTCGCAGGCTCGAAGATTGCCTTTAGACGAAGTAGCTTTGAAAGATCCTGACAATTTAAAACATAAAATGGTATCAAAAATCAAAGTCAATGAAAACTTCAAAGTTCCCAAACACACAAGTTTTCAACTTTGTTTCTAAGCCGTAAACAAAACAAGCCTTTCTTTTATTTACTTTTACAACTAACCCACATATGGAAACATAACTCAGAAACACAACTTACTAATCTGTAGCCCAATGAGCGGTAGCCCCCGTGCAAGTTGTGTACTATTGTGTACTGTGTGTTGTGTACTATGTGTTGTGTAGTGTACAGATGTACTGCAGTGCAGTGATTGAGGTTATTGCTTCCCGATAACGCTTATCTGCTTGTTACTGCTTCCGTGTTGAAGCTAGGTGGCTTAGATTTGTTATAATTACTTACATACGTCTTGAGTATTGATGTAGGTTAGGCTACTTTAATAGGTATGACATAGTTCAGCAAAGGCCGTTTGATCTCAGGGAAAATAATTACCAATCCTCTGTAAAAGGGACTATCTTATGTTTGTAGCGGCCCAATAACCTACGCAAATTAACAGAAAAAAAAGGTAATAGGTGATAATAGATAGCGAAGATAATATTGAATAGGAAGAAATTAATAATATGATCCTGAATGAATATGCTATGAATAAGCCGTGTGGTATCCGGCAGAGTAGAATAGAACCAACCCATTAACCCATTACAATTACGGGTGTCGTATAAGGCGACTAATGTCTGAGGCAGAACACCTTGCGCCTCCGTAGACCAGAGAATGGGCAGCAGCGTTTTCTGTTAGTCTTTCATCACTGCGATCTCCAATCCGCCTGCCAAGCGTGGAGATTACGGCAAATTCCTCCCATCATGGGAGAGGCTTATGTCCAGCAGTGGACGTTATGGGCTGTTGTAGTGTAGTAATAATATGATCCATGTATCATCATAATGTATACGGGTATATGTGATACCATGTAAGGCCATAAAGCAAAATGACAGTTATTGCCAAGTTTGACACGTTACACAAATTAAAGACTTCTTCGGTATTCTATTCTTAAGAGCCTATACTACCTCAAATTAGCAACTCTATATTTGGTAGTTCAAACTTCGTTTGAAATACTGTTAGAATAAAGTTCTAATCAGCTTGCACTACAAAGTGTTTGTTACGTCAGTCACTGCGGGCCGAATAGTGCAAAACTAGTGGTTTTTTTGCGATTTACAAAAAATCTATTGATTGGATTAAAAAAATAAAAAAATATAAGACCTGCTTTATAGTTCAGTTAGTATAAAAAGTTTCATAATCTAATTTGAAGTATTTTATGATTGCCAGCGGTTTATTGTTCAGTTTGAGGTACCTTTGGGTTTTTTTTTCTATCGAGATTTTTTTATGGAATCGTGTTTTCGCCAAATATATGACTTAAAATGAATCCTCAACTTTACCATATATTTATTTCAAAATTAATGCTGCAGTATTTTAGGCGTAACGGAGGATCATGCTAAGCCATTTGAGGTAGTATAGGCCCTTAAGAAAAAAAGTCTTTAGTCTACATAAATTCTCTTACACACATACGAGCGAGTTACGGTTTGCGCGTACGCACCTGACCTTACCGTCACCGAAGGACATTCTCAACGTCCTTCACGCAGTAACTGTATACAAAGTGGGATCAGCACAAAAACAGGTCCAGTACACGTCTAGCCGTTATGTGAACAACTGGACACGTATGGAAAAGTGGATGAGACTAAAATTGTATGGTAATGGGAGATTAACCTGAATCGGTTGAGTGGTTTGTTGTGTAGTTTAGTGTTGAAGATCTGGTTGGTTGTAAGTAGATAGTAGTAAATGGTGGTGGTGTGATTTGTCTCGTGTAAGTGAAACAGATAAAGCTTTTGAAATTACAATAATGAAACAATCTGAGAAAGCTTGTTGATAATGATTTAAAGAAAACAACACTCTTTATATTTTTTCTAAGCACAGATTATAAAATTTTAGCCAACTATTAACTGTACTATCATCCTCCTGGTTTCAACCCATTTTTTTGGGATTGGGAGCAGCTTGTCTTATTCTTCCATACACTTTTAAAAGCCGCTATCTTAGTAAACATTTCTGATTTCCAAACAACCTTTCAATTATCCATTTTCATCTTTCATAAAACCTATCCATCATTTCTTTAGTCTTCCCGTAAGTACTCCAATAATACCAAACTAAAATCCCATGGGTATGGAATTACACTAACATGAATCGCAGCCAATACCAAGACAGATAAATAACTCTTCCAATACAATATTTCCTGTATCATTTCCTACGTCTAAGCCAATTTATATTTCCTGCAAATCGCACTAATCCGTACTTAAGTCAATGACTAAGTACAATATCCAGGAACAGACCGTAGTACCTAAAGTGTACCTATCTCTAGGTGGTACTGTTAATAAGAGAAACATATCACGACAGGGAATCGAACCCGCGCCAACTGGTTGACTCACTAATTGGCATACGGCCAGTTTTCACTACCACTAGTGATGGCCTATTAGTGCCGAAGTGCCAGTTAGTGTTGTCACTTTGGTGTGAACGTAGTCATTATTATGATGACTATCGGGCTTTCGTTATACGTAGGTACTATATGTGCGAAACGTCTGAGTTCCAGCTACTGTTGTCCTTATACCAATTTCTTTGGGGTCGGCGCAGCGTGTCTTTCGTCTTCCATACTTCTGTATTAGGTACTCGTCATCTTAGCAGTCACCTCGTTTCTAGCCATTCACACATTAAGTCCATCGTTTCTTTAGTCTTCCTCTACTTTTATATCCACATCTATACTCAAAACTCTCCTCACGACATTTTTCTCATTCCTCCGCATCACATGCCCAGTTCCAGTACTGCGATGTTCCTACAATAAAATCTAGATATTTCGGATGTCGGACATTCAGATGTCCGTTTAAACGAACGTCCTTTGAGATATCCCAAATTCCCCACTACCCTCCTATGTTTTGCTTATTTTTATTTAAGTTTTTTTTGGAACATGACTACTAAGTTTAGGTAGGTACTCCAAAGATACTATGTTTCATTCATTATGATTGCCGAATGACACAATTATTTGTTTTCAGAAAGGCAAATCAATCAATCAAATTGGCTTACTACGTCCCATTCATAGACCTCCCAAGTTATCAATAATGATATCGTCTATGTAATCAAAGTGGCCAGCAATACAAATACTTAGAACTCTCGTTTACATTATAATTTAGGCCTTCCAAGACCCAATTCTTAAAATAGAGTCTTTCTAATTTGTTTATGACCTAAGTAAGATACGAATTAGTGATCATAGATTGTATGTCGGGATCTGATAGAAGGTGGCATCTAAATCCACTTTAGGCATACCTACATACATTTTGATCGCAACCCATAAATATTGTAACCTATTATTTTCCTGTAAAACTCACGATACATTCAAATAGGGAACAGCGAACTTTGCAAACTTAATTCCCTCAAAATTACCTACTACCATTTCGGTACCAAACACGATTGCGAATCGATTGGCTGGTACCATTTGTGTAGTGCCAATTACATCGTATATAGGCACATCACTAGTGAGTGGGTGTAGCGTGGGTCGCAGACATGCGGGACTTGTACCAGCTAGCTGTGCGGACCTATTGTTGGGGTAAGCAGGATTGGGAGGCTTGGTATAGATAGATTAGTACAAGCTAAGAAATCATTGGTAAAAGCTGCTTTAACTTGCTTCGTTGATGCTTATTTGTTCTTTCTCTGTAGGAAATCAGAGTTTTGTCTTTCAGGAGTTTTATTTTTACAGGCCGACATTGTTCGTTGCCTGACCTTATTGGAATGATTGGAATTCCTCCTAAGTTGGCTTTAAATTCAAATTTTTGGCATTTGATATCTTATTCAGAAGCAGTTGGTTTTGCTTGCAAGGCTATTTTCTCACCACATTTAAAGCCTAGGAGATTTTCATTTTTGGTTTGCCGCTGTTGAGCAAAATCTTAACACTATATTTTCAGACAACAATACCCACCAGACAGAACGCAATATAACCCGTCTTCAGATAATTCCACATCTTCCCCGGACCGGCCAAAGATCCCAGTTTCATTACACGAAGAAATCCGGGTATCGGCCGTTACCCGGTTTTATACCGGCGCCGGCAGCCGGCATCCGGTTTATGGCGTCAGAAACGGAGGGATTTCGCCGTATATCGGTATATTAGATAAATAATGGATCTGGATTGAGGGATTCTTTTGGTGGTGTGATCTGGTGGTGGGTAATTTTTATTGATTAATATTTTTGTTTTGGGGTTGTCATTGTTATTGGTTTGTCAGGGTTGGTAAAGCTAAAGGTAAAGGTTGGTTAGCTGGCTCAGAAATTTAAAGTTACGTGGAAAGGTTTGCCCAAAGAGCCTGTCCCATTCTTCGGCTTTTAAAGCAAAACTTCCTCCACAAAATTCAAGGTCACAGGTTCGATGTCTACGCCTGCTAAATGCAGACAAACAGGTTTGGTTCCCAGATTTGCATCCCTTTCACACATAAGATCGCACAAATCTACCTTTTTTAGGGTTCCGTACCCAAAGGGGAAAAACGGAACCCTATTACTAAGACTTCGCTGTCTGTCCGTCTGTCCGTCTATCCGTCTGTTCGTCTGTCTGTCACCAGGCTGTATCTCATGAACCATGACAGCTAGACAGTTGAAATTTTCACAGATGATGTATTTCTGTTGCCGCTATTAACAACAAATACTAAATATAGTCAATGGTACGGAACCCTTCGTGTGCGAGTCCGACTCGCACTTTGCCGGTTTTTACATAAAACGCCTTGATGAAGTCCTAAGACTATTAACGAAAGCCGACGATTTGAGGTCAAAATATAAAAAAGGCCAATAAAATATCATCAGAACAAAGGTGACTTACAGTCACCAGTATTCACCACATGTTGTGAATGGAAGGCACTGGCTACCGGCACCCAATAGAAAACATACCTTACCCCAGAACTCGTAAAGTCTAAATTTATATGACACGTTAATAATAGGAATCCTTAGAGGGCACAATTTTCTTAGGAAGTCTGGGCTAAAAATAGACTTAAGTTACCTCGTCTTATTGCAAAAGTAGGCCTTGTTTCCTGGAGGATGAAGTTATTTTTTGAATGCAAAGGTGTGTGGGACAAGTAGTAAAAATTATTTATGTATGAGTAACAAAAGATTTTTCGTTGTTTTTGTTACGTAAAGAACTTTGTTCGGATGATTGCATTATAGACTGTTTTTATACACGTGTGAATACAGTACCTAGTTAATGGGTAGGTAAGCTTTCTTCCAAAGGGTGTTAGGTAATATAATTTGTGTTTTACGTTTACATTCATGAGCATAAGCTCATGAATGTAAACGTAAAACACAAATTATAACGGAACGTCCATTGCTAGAAAAGGGTACTTATTCGGATTTTATTAAACAAAAACACCTACGGTTAACTAAACCCTTATTAAAAATATGTCCTTCGAGATATCCCATATGTATGGGCATACAGCCAAGACTTACTTATCAAAACATTATCTCTTCCATTTACAATTATGGTTTTATACCCCATAAACATAATTATTACAAAATTTAACAGGACACTGTCTGTACAGACAATTGTAAAATAACGACGGCAAAACACGATTTATTTTTTAAAAGGATCGTAAATGGCAACACTGGAGATTGAAATCAGTTATGCAGTGTGGTAACACTGAAGTTATGATGTAACTTGTGTATAGTTTGGGGAGAGAAATTCGTGTCAAGGATTTTTCAGAATCACAAAAGGTACCTATTTTAAATGTTTTTTTTTAATAGCTGGAACAGAGGCCTGCTCTTTGATAGGGTGGACCATAATCCATCACGCGGGCTCAATGCGAGTTGGTGGATGGCACAGGACTTCCAATTTTTGGTTCAGGACATGCCAATTTCCTTCTCCGTTTGAAAGTAGTAAACTTGATGAAATGTCGAATTTCAAGCTTAGTCTTGTGCTTCCAAAATTACAACAAGTCTAATTTTGTTTTAGTAACCTACTCTCAAACAATCGTACTTCTCTCTCAGACGTTAACGACTTGACAAGAACCATCTGACGCACTCCATGCTGTACAGTCAACTACTCAAGTGATAACAATTCGACAATACACAGTAAGTACCTTTCGACGACCTGATTGGCGCAGCGGTAGTGAGGCTGCCTTACGTTCTTAGGGTCCCGGGTTCGAATCCCGGTCGGAGCAAATGTTTGTGTGATGAGCACGGACATTTGTTTCCGAGTCATGGATGTTTGTATGTATATTAAGTATGTATTTACAAAACAAAAAGTATCTATGTAGTATATCAACTATCTGGTGTCCACGACACAAGCGTTGCTTAGTGTGGCACTAGATGGCGCTGTGTGTAATGTCCAGCAATATTTATTTATTTATTTAAAAAAAAAAAAAAAAAAAAAAAGTTTTCGTAGCGTTAGTTTAGGCAACACTTGCTGACTGTACCACAAGGTATTATTTTACGTAGTTTATTATATACAAGTACCTACTAACTATTTATTGTTAGCCAGTGTTTTGTTTTAGCGTTCATATGTTTCTATTCGCACTTTAGGATTTATGATAGATATAACCATGGAGTTTCTTGCCGGTTCTTCTCCATAGAAACGAGCAACCCGAACCGCGCACCTTTTTCGACGTTTTATAAGTGCCTCATCATCAGCCTATTAAGGCGGTACCCCGAGCAAAATTAGCAACTCTATTTGTGGTGGTTCAAACTTCGTTTGAAATACTGTTAAAAGTTCTAATCAGCTTGCGCTACAAAATGGTTGTTACGTCAGTCACTGCAGGCCGAATTGTGCGAAATGAGTGGTTTTTATTCTTTATAAAATCAAATATACGTCTTTTGGAAAAAATAAAACGACAATTATGTTCATTATTAAATTGCCTATCCATTAGTATAAGTAGCAAATCAAAATAATGTTTACTTTACGAGGAGTAGCATTTTATAAATCATTATTTCTCATTTCTGTGGTTTCGTTGTGAGGGTATTTATTAAACATTAAGCAACTTAAAAAAAAATATGAAACGACAATTTTGGAGTCAAGAATATGGAGTAATTTAATGTATTTTTTATTTGTTGGTATTTCTTTTGGATAAAGAGGAGTAGGCTCCAAAAAAGTGCTCGCTCAAGGTCATTTTCTCGGGGAGCCGCCTTAATGTTCCCACTGCTGGGACACAGGCCTCCTCTCTATGAGAGGGAATGGGCTATGATCCACCACGCGGGCCCAGTGCGGGTTGGTAGATGTCACATGTCTTTGAATTCTTCGGTTCTAGGACATTCCGGTTTCCTCACGATGTTTTCCGTCACCGTTTTATGTGCCGTTTTATGTCCGTTTTATGTGTATATTTTGATTGAAACTGCTTTAAAAGCTTGATTGATTAGTTGGTATTGTTATTTTGGTTAACCTTTTACGTATTTCACTATATTTTTAAACGCTATATTATGGTTATATTATTATTATGGTTTCATAGAATGATCAATGATTTTCTTTAAAAAAAACCTGTGATGAAATGATGACTTGCTTTTTTACAAAGCTTTTGACTGTGAGTGTCCTTTTATTCTTTTCGAGCTTAATACAAACCAAGCAGGCTAGTGTTTTTGTTTTTACAAATCATGTATGTGTCTATTATGTATTTTTTTGTGTAGATGTAAAATTTGACATAAAATCTTTAAAGGCCAACTTATCGAAATGATAAATTAAGATGATTTTTTTACTTGATTTACATAAAACGCAAGAAAAGTCGCAGGTAACAGCTAGTACAATACAAAGTCGATACACAACACAGTTTGAGACTGGTCCCGACCGTCGATTGCATACTCCGATTACTGTCACCCCCACAGGCTGGGACGGTTGCACTGTTGCTAACGACGACGGGCTAAATTAACTACGGTTTGTTGTGTAGGTGCACAATAACGATGGTGAGGTAAACTTGGTGATATTGGAGATCTATTTCGGAATATATAGAAGGTTGCCTTGTTATTACATTAATATTGATAGAACACACATACACATACACATACACATACACACATACACACACACACACACACATAACACACACACACACACATACATTTACATTTGACATATTGCCTAGGATTTGACATTATCTTGAACGCATTTTATTATGCCAATTTGCTCATAGTTATAGTAAAGTGCAATACGTAAGGGTCACGGTCAAATGTCAGTGCATATTATAAATACTAATTACATAAATTAAGATACCAGGTGCTGCATATCGACAAGGTTTTTTACATTATAAATAAACTAGCGGACGTCACACGGTTTCACCCGCGTAGTTCCCGTTCCCGTGGGAGTACGGAGATAAAATATAGCCTATGTTACTCGCTGATAATCCATTGATGAAAGATTTTTTTAAATCGGTCCAGTAGTTTTTAAGTTTTTCGTTACATACAATAATACAAATCTTTCCTCTTTATAATATTAGTATAAAGGGTGTTGAACACCTCTTAACGAAACCGAAAGGCACTTGTTTTCCCCGTCATTGCGATATTTTTTTTTTGTTCTACACCATACCTGGGAACCTTCTAGTTACGGAGATATTGGGGGTCAAAGTTCCAACTTTTTCACAAGTCTTTTTTAAGTACAAGTTTTTAATGTAAGATTTATACTTTAAACACCGCTACGACCCCCGTACTATTCAATCCATCCATCAGCACAATGATTTGAGTGCGTTACATTGAGTTTTACCACAAAACATGATTTTTGACTATGAATATTACTATTTAATGAATGAATATAAAAACCAAAATGGTCTTAAATCTCCTCATCAAAATAGCTTGTTACTTGCCAGCCCGATAAAATAGCCTATAGCTTTTCACAAAATGCATCATAATTTTCGCACCTAAACCGCAGTTTCAACAAAAGTGCAACCGCTCCCTCGCCGGTTAATCTTGAAACCTGTAAGAGTCAGTCATCCCTGGCTGCTTATCTGCCATCTACTGATAAGTCTGCACTGTCTCACTGCAGACTACAGACTTGCAGAGTTATTTCTGTATTATCAGAGCATTGTACATATTCAAATAGTTTGCGAGCTTTTATGCAAGGTGTCGGTCTGTGTTCACTATAGCTACTTTGACCCACTTTATATACGTTACAGCATAAAAGGGAATATGCACGTAATTTTTTCTTCACATAAATCAATAAAATACAGTACTATCAACCCAAGAAAAGTATTAAAAGTTAAGTTCAACTACTGTTTGTCGCTTAAAAATAATATTAAACTCCTGCAATTTTCTACGACACTTCAAACGTCCGTAGCTGTCGCGGCCATGATGTGACGTCATTAACGACAATCTGCCTTGTTTACATTTAATTTTTGCCCCTATTAGAATAATTTTAACAATTGTATGTACTCTAGTCAAGTAAAAATTGCAATAACAATATTATAATAAAATGTTAGTGAAACTTTAAGCACTTTTTAAATAAAAGTGTTTTTTGACATATAGAGTTATAGACTTTGACGTCACTACCGGCGTTATCGAGGACGACGCGTTTTGAGAGTGCGTTCCGTTTCACCAAAAACATGCTACATAAAACAGTAAATTGTAAAATAAGTGGTGTATTAGCAACTTAAACAAGTGTACCACAATGTTTTCATGGGCCAATACAAGGTATTTTTAATAAATAAAAAGAATTTCGTATTTCATGCATATTTGCGATTAGCCAATAGCGTTTCCACTGCTGGGACACAGACACAAAAGGAATGGGCTAGAATCAACTACGCAAGCCTAGTGCAGGTTGATGAGTTGCCACATGGATGTCTTTGATTTTTTTTTTAAACTTTATCGTTTTGAGAACAATGCACACCAATTTTTAGGGTTCCGTACCCAAAGGGTAAAAACGGAACCATATTACTAAGACTTCGCTGTCTGTCCGTCTGTCCGTCTGTCTGTCACCAGGCTGTATCTCATGAACCGTGACAGCTAGACAGTTGAAATTTTCACAGATGATGTATTTCTGTTGCCGCTATAACAACAAATACTAAAAACAGAATAAAATTAATATTTAAGGGGGGCTCCCATACAACAAACGTGATTTTTTATAATAATTGGTACGGAACCCTTTGTGCGCGAGTCCGACTCGCACTTGGCCGGTTTTTATACATACTCCTTGCTAAATTTATCATGATGTTGTGCTATTTAATACATATTTAATGCATAAATTCCTGCATAAGTATGTATGTTCATATCTGACCTTTGCTGATCTTATACCTCGTTAGACGACGAAATAGTTGAGATTTCACAAATATTACCTGTAACAAGAAAAACAGAATTATAAATTAATGGAACATTTTAGCATTAACATAAGATGGCCAGAGTCTTCAACGATATCGTAAGATAAATCGCAGGAATAAGTCGATAAATTTAATACCATGTGGGCCAACACTTCATAGTGATGTACACCGATATTATTATTATCATTATTCATATACCGACAGCAAAAACGTTAAAGCAATACAATGGTATTTTCGCAAGCTTTATTCACAGGACTGTCAGCCAAAAATGCGACTGTCATTTACATTTCCCGTGAGGATATAAATACAATATTATGACAAAGCTTTTTATTACCATTTTGTATGGTAATTCGTTTACCATTGACCAATATGTTAAATAAAGTCACAGTAACCAAGTACTATACAGTATTTCAACTAAGGACCGGGATTACACGAATTCCTAGCATGCTTCAGGTAACAGATTTCTCGCGTGAGTAAGTCATGTGTGTAGTGCATCATTACAAAGAGTTTAGTTGTCAGTCGCATTTTATAGCACAAAAATGGCTCAGAAGGTTTACTGGTGAGCTTCATACTGTGACAAAGTCATAGACATATGTATTCGGAACACGTTCAGTACTATGAGAACGAGAATCGGATTTACTAAGTTACCAGGTATTTAGTCGGTGATGAATTTGATGTACCTACCAGGCATAATAATAAAATGAACATTTTATGAAGAGTTGTCAACAATGGTATTTTAACCGATTTCGAAAAAAAGGAGGATTTTATAATGTCAAACATCTTTCATTGTCAAACTTTTTATGATAAATATTACAGGAATTAATTGCATCATCATTCATCATCATCATTTCAGCCGAAAGACGTCCACTGCTAGACATGGGCCTCCCCCAAAGGGGGGTTTTTGCCATAATCACCACGCTTGGCAGGCGGGTTGGCGCAGTGCGGTTGTTACAAAAGCACAGAGAACGCTGCTGCCCATTCTCTGGTAAGTCCCTTAGTCGCCTCTTACGACACCCACGAGAAGATATGGGATGGTGCTATTCTTTACGTCCGACACCATACAGAACTAATTAATCGCATCATTAGTACTAAAACCTTTCATTTACTGTCTACACTACCTATTTTTGTATAGCATTAAAAACTAGCTAAAGTCCAAAAATGGAAGTAACAGTTAATAAACAACAGTTCCAAAAAGAGCCTAATTAATTAATCACCACCACTAATTAACAGGTTTTAAGTAACATAATATCCACCTTTTCAATCACAGAAGTCTAATATTTCTCCTCGACCCTCAAATCGATTTTTCACACCTGTCATCTCAAAAAAGCTTAAAAAATAAGATGGCTATTTGTCACATGTCAGTGTCGTCGCACGCGCAGGAAACGTCAAATTTGAATTTCGAATGTGAGAACAATGCGGTGCGGTCGTCGCGTGCGCGTGACTCAACGCGGGAATGTTTTGACATTTCACTTATTTTTGTAACGTCAAGATGTGATGTCATCGGCATTTTGTAGGATGGTTATGATTTTATGAGTTATAGAGGGCAATGAATCCTGCGATAGTCAAATATTAAAGCTTCCTCACTTCTACAATTTTTTCTACGCCTGATATAATAGGGTCTATTATGATCTCATTTTTTTTGTAACCACGTATGTACTTGACTGATTATTTCTTCTTCTTGAGGGTTAAAACATTTCATGTCATTTGTTTATGTAAAATACGGCTAAGAGGTGGGAGAAAAAATGTATGTGACAAACGGGATTTTGCCATTTAGTGCTCGTTGTATCTCAGTTTAACTTTTTGTCTGTGACCTATTTCACATAAAATGATCTATTTCATTTATAGCTTTGATACATGTTTTATTAAATAAATAAAAGACCGACGATGACCAGGTGTCTCTGGTGCATAAATCCCCTGATATTGGCGTAAAAGCAAACAATGCATAATGCACATCACATATTTACTTGTTTGTTTTTAAACGTTTCCACACATTCAATGATACGAGCCTTGCGAAACACTTCAGAGTAAAAATAAATTTGATTATTTCTTCACACTCGGTGGGGTGCCTACAATCTTTATTGGTTTCGAATGTGAAGGATTGTGAGAGACTATTGTGAAGGTTTACCACGCATATTATGATTGTCATGAATACTGCTGTTATTGGAGCTATTGGACAATAAAGCACTATTTAAATACCACTTTCTTTGTGAAATTTCCAAGTGCTTTGGTTACTTTAGTACAGTCAATACACACCATTACCTACCTGGTAAAGATGAATGAATGATAGGAATTTAGTAGTAACCTAGCTAGTTTAGGAGTAAAGCAGACATCTCTGATTAGAAATCCTTAATGAAATTCTGTTCAATGCAAGTTTTTCTGTTATGCCTTTTATAAACACAGTTGTATGCTCAATGTCCTTTCAAACGCAAATTCATTTAGATACTAACTGATTTCTTACATAAGGAATAAAAACCTTCAATACCTATTAGAAGCGGTGCATCGTTCACAATCATTAATATCAATAACAATACCATACATTGTGTGTAAGTTGTAAATATATCAGTTTAATTAATAAAGTGTGACTGCGGTCAGCTGCTCTTTCAAACTAACTGTTGCTTTAAAGCGATAATAGCGCTTAATTGTCTGTTAGTGCATGCTTTTCTTGTACTTTCGTCTTTGTGAATTGATACAAGAAGCTTTCGGATTTTTACAAATCTTTGGAAAAAACATGGCTACAGTTATTTTATTAAAAACTAGCGGACGTCCCGCGGTTTCACCCGCGTAGTTCCCGTTCCCGTGGGAGTACGGAAATATAATATAGCCTATGTAACTCGTGGATAATGTAGCTTTCGAATGGTGAAAGATTTTTTTAAATCGGTCCAGTAGTTTTTGAGCCTATTCATTACAAACAAACAAACAAAGTCTTCCTCTTTATAATATTATATATATTATATAGTATAGATAAACTTCGCTTATTTACTTCGAATCGTACGATAGAACAATTGGAGGGCAAAAACTTCCCTTATTGCAACGAAATAAAGATGCTATTTATGTTTCACTGATATACGGTTGATTGTCGTATATTATCAAAGTTTACTTAGTTCTTGCAATAAATAAGGTGCACACGTTTCTGTAGCCTCTTCCTTTCCAAGTCGGCATTTCGTTCCAAGTTACAAAACACCAACAACCCACTGCCCTTTCGAGATCGACACGCGAAGCTGCCATTAAAAAAATAAAATCCCGGATCGTGCATCAGAGGAAACATCGCGTGCGGCAAGCCTTTTGTATCACACTGAGATTTTAACCAATCACAGTGTGAGATTGTGACCTGAGGAGTCTGCCACCATTTATTAAGGAAGATGCGCTTCATACGTTTTTTGAAATTGCCAGGTTAGTGTCAGGATGTATGTCGATTATTATATGTTTCGCGACCGTAACAAATATGGCTTTATAGAGTGATAATCATTAAAATGATCAATACAACGACATAACTTCATAATTATAAGCTTCTTCTCCATAGAGATCTACGCTAGGAAATGGGCAACTACAGTACTTTCTCAAGTTATTACGCCTTGTGACTGGGACTGTAGCTTTGATTTTCTTTTTTGTATTTTCGACATTCAATGCCGTAATGGTCTAATTGAAATAAATGTTTTGAGTTTGAATCCCATCGAATGACTTTTTTTAATGAAATAGTCATTCAATGGAATATATTAGCATAAATGCGTTTTTTTTTGGCTGTCTCTACTCTGTACATAGTTGACTATAGGGATGTTCTTTTTAATTTAATAATGCACTTATAAAAAGCTCAAACTCAAGGCATTTATTTCAATTAGACCATTACGGCATTGAATGTCAAAAATACAAAAAAGCAAACTACAGTCACAGTCACAAGGCATAGTAACTTGAGAAAGTACTGTAGTTGCCCATTCCCTGTCGTAGATCTCTATGGAGAAAAACGGAGGTTTATAATCCAGTTTGTAAACTGCTGACTAGTCTCCTATGATGTTTTAATTCTAGGCTTAAGTAATTACTTAATGAATATGAATAATACTTAATGAACCCCCGTAAGAGGTCTTATTTTTTAATTTAAAAGCTCTGTTTAATTAACACTGCTGGGCATTACCGAATCTCGTGACAAGTTTTGCAACACACAATTAAGATATTATGCCAGCTACATGATCAGCACTTTTACATCGATAATATCTTACTTCACCTTGTTATAAGACCAAGTTAATTAACTTAACTTTTAGCACAATGTCTTTATTACAAAACAAAAATATAATTATCAATATCTGTCGACTCTTCGTTGGATATGTTACGATTGACCATTTTGGTTGTTACATGAATTCTTGAAATAAATTTATTTGCATAGCTTTCTTAGTATTGAAAGCGAAAACAATTACGATTTTTTCATTAGGAGATTATTTTATTTGTTCGCAAAACGGTAGACGCCTTATATACCTATAGTTGCTTTTCTTTTTAGGTTCCTGCAAAAATGAAAGTTCTACACATGACCGGTAGGTATAATTTATTAAACTTATACATAAATCTACGATTTTAATAAGTATAAAGCTGTATTTTTGGAGAACCTATTAATTAAATTAAAAGATCTTTTAAATCATGTTCATTGACATGATTTAAAAGCCACAAAGATAAAACTTTCGTTCGTTCTCCATAATTCATTATCAGAAAACCAGC
The DNA here is from genome assembly GCA_905147715.2 of Xestia xanthographa. NCBI lineage: Eukaryota > Metazoa > Arthropoda > Insecta > Lepidoptera > Noctuidae > Xestia > Xestia xanthographa. Next base: position 25,804,910 of record LR990665.1, read on the forward strand.
TTAGGATTAAAACAAAGCCCTTATTAACGCCGTCACAAGTCTAGATTATCAAAGAGTTACTAAATCTAGACTTGTTGAGGGACTCATTAATTTATAACAGTAATGGTAGGTATTAAATGTCTAATAACTAACCGGCTTTTACTAACGAATTCGTCCTCGCCGTTATCGAAAAAAAGTCCTAATAGTACCTAGTATTTGGACTGTTTTTGTACCTACACACAAATAACATAATAATGTACATACTACTAGTCTTTATTACCTATATGTCTAGGGATTGCATTTCAAATGTCCTTTCTTTGGTATTGCTCGTCGATTTGTTGAGCTAAGTTGGTTTGAGCCAGAGGAATACAGGTGAGCTAATTGGACGCTACAATGGGCAAGTCTACTCCAGTCTGTGTTTTTGTTTAATTAACAGACCGTTTCAGACTTTAATTCAAAAGCTTGTAACTTCATGAAACATCACACATGAAAATGAGGAATGAAATTACTTTCAACTTAATCTGGGGAAATGTGAGTGTACTTATTAGGTACACGTCTGCTCAACCCTTCGGGGATTACAGGCGTGATGTTACGTTATTTTATGTTACGTGAATTGACTTTACAGTTACTGAACTTTATAAGGACATGCCTTTTCGTTATCAACATTATAAAATTATTACCACAGCTAGAAATAGCCACTCCATTTTTCTGATAAACCAATATGTAACTGTAACATTAACCAAATATTTAAAAACACCCACTCAACAGGAAACTTATGTACTATTTAACATAACTAACATGTACATATTGAAATCAAACAGTACAACAGTAGACACTTGAACACTGTATCGATAATATTTAGACAAGGAATCGAACCCCGAACTAAGCTCCGCAAACATCAAGTTAAGATAAAACTAAACAAATAAACTGTTGCTACTGAACAAGCATCACACACAGAAGTATCACTATGTCAACGAAGAGATAAGAAAAAATAAGAGAAACGTAAATCTAAATCATGTTTAAATATGTTCACCCTACAAGTTCACTAAAACTATATTATGCATACTTACTAACTGTTGACCGCGTCTTCGTCTGCATGTATTTTCTTATTTCAGCATATTTAATACAAATATCCATATGACTAATGTCTGAGGCAGAACACCTTGCGCCTCCGTAGACCAGAGAATGGGCAGCAGCGTTTTCTGTTAGTCTTTCATCACTGCGGTCTCCAATCCGCCTGCCAAGCGTGGAGATTACGGCAAATTCTTCCCATCATGGGAGAGGCTTATGTCCAGCAGTGGATGTTATGGGCTGTTGTAGTAGTAGTAGTAGTAGTATCCATAATTAAAATTAAATCAGGGCTTACCATTATTTTAAATTCAATAGCGATAGATCAGTTCAGTGGTTTAGACGTAAAAAGGCTATAGACAGACACAGAGTTAACTTCGCATTTAAAATTTGTATCTACGTAAATGTTTGAAATGCCACCAAGCATGCAGTCAGATTGATAGATTTATTACGTAGACCCTATCTGTCGGAGAGATAACAAACACGCACGACTTGAGATTGCAACAGCTTTTATGCAGCTGGAGAACAATCTATGATTTGCATTCAAAATTAATTCTGTGTTTCGATTGTTGTTCAGATACTATCACTACTATCCTATCATGGGTACAGTACAAAATCTTAAATCTTCTAACCTATCTATCTTCTTCTTCTACTAATCTTTTTTCTTTCTTTCTTTCTTAAATCAGCTCTGATTCATCTGTTATGCCTCGATTAACAGTGACAGCTTCAAGCTTGGCGCTTCATTCCTCACATCAACTTACAAATTAGGGATCAAGTCATGTTCAAACGTAGTCAAGCATAACGAATGTATGCACATGAGTAAGCCCAAAACACGTCCCCTAGAAAATTCCTCCTCTTCTCTTTGAGTGACGTAAAATTAATCAAGGAATTTGTATTTTATTTAATACGAGAGATACGCAAGCATATAAAATACACCGGTATTCAGCTGATTTCAGCTGTATCCGGTAATACTTGAAGCCGACACCAACCTACCAACCGACAAGAGTCCATGCCTCATAGTGTCTTGTGATGAGCAGGACTTCTGGCTTTCTTTATGGTGGCTAAACCCACAGACATATTTCGTTATGTATGCATAATTTTGGTGTGAATGACCCAGTACACTTGCGGAACGAATTCGCGAGGTAACACCCGACTCACATGGATGACCACGTTGCCACCATATAAGGGTGACCACATTGCTACCACATATTTGTGGTCCACAGTACACAGTAGCGGGTGTGTCGATCATCAGTAAATTAGTGGTGGAGTATAGGCGTTTTAGTACATGCCGAAGTGACAGGCGTTAACCACAAAAGAGAAGATATAGAACAAATACTACTATAGATCCTTTCTCATCCTTTGTTTGAAAAAACAACATTTATTACTTCCAAATGATTGTATCGTCACTAAATGAAAAGAAGCTTTGCTAAAGATACGTAAGAAGATTAAAATAAAGGACAGATACTAGAAAAAATAATTAGTAAATAAGCCGATCAGAAAATTCTGTCAATAAAGTGAAATAAAATCTTGAATGAAGCATAGGTCTAAATTAAAAAAAAAAACTGATGATTTCCCTCAGGACCAATTCACGTAATTGACAGATTGACAGACTGCAGTAGATATACATTATTAAGATATTCTTTTTGAAAATTATACAAGACCTTTGTGTTCTTCTATCTTAATGTAATGTCCTGTTAAGTATTTCGTGTGTACATATGTAAATAAGAACATAAATCAACTAAACTAACAAACAACACTGCATGCATGCATATAAAATTAATTCCCTCTATCAAAATTAGAATTGAATAAAGCGAATTGATGAATACATTACTAATTATGAGCGCGGCACATGTTGTGGCTGTCAATAACAAGATTATAGCTGGGTAATGTGGTCACATAGAAGTGGTAATGCGGTCACATAGAACAGATATGAATCATAATAGTTGAACTCATGGGAGTTTCCAATTAAGATGTATCATCACATTTAAATCGTTATAAATTGTGGTCAGTGTTGTGGCATTGTTTAGAAATATTAAATAAATATAATGTTTGAGAATTATTGCAATTGCAGTGTTGATAAGAATGGAATGCTATTTTTTATGATAAAATAATAATGAGAGGTTTTCCTTTTGAGGTTTTAAAAAAAAACTTAGTTTCCAAGAACTCTATAGATGGCGTTGAACTTACTATGCCAAAGCCAAAACGCTTGAAAAAAAAACATTGTGTCACGTCACATACTCTCGTTTACTGGCACTATCATTTGCTTAACCTTCCGAATATAACCAACATTTCTCGCGCTTTGTTAAAATCAGTTTTTTAGGTTCCGTTCCTTGCATTATCATACTTACTCCTAGCGCCATCTATCCAGCGACTAGGGAAGAGCTAAAAAGAAAATCCCTCATTACAGAATAAAACAAGGCATTATCCATTCCTACTATTAGTTTATCTCAAATAAAAATAGACACAACAAAATTATCCTGACCACAAAAATTCGCCGGTAAAATAAAAGCTACACTTACAATAATCCATAAAAGCTATAACAATAACTTTAGCAATAAACCTAACGGTTCACAATTTCAAATAGCTGTAAGAAAAAATAGTGACCACAAAAATGTGGTCATCTCGAATCTAAGACAAAATTGTGATCAAACCGAGCCGAACAACCCAATTATCAACAGGTTTCACATAAATCTTGCGGAGATTTTCTGCGAGATATTAATCCTCTTTTGGACCAAAAAGAAAAAGGACTACACTTAATACTTAACGGTTTCGTATAAATAATGTGGTGACTTTCAAATTTATCGCCTCATACGATGTTATACTGATTTATGTTGCAGACGGATTGGGATAAATTAGCGACACTCTGATTGAAAAAAACATGTGTTAATTCTTAATTCAACCTTGGCTTAAGATTTACGAATGGATTTTTCGTGTGGTCTAAGCAAATTGTGGTCATGTTTTTAATTATAAGTCTATGTTAATTTATTTCTATTCTGAAGCATTATCCAAAGGCAACTAATGTGTTTAAATGAGTTCCTTTTAACTATGCCAAATATAAACATTATTCTTTCTTTCTATTTGATTTGTATTTGTAAACATTGTGTCAGTCAATTTAAAATTCTTCAAAAGTTTGTTTATTCTTATCTACGTTATCCTCACCGTTTCCTCTTCCTCCAGTGCCCTGATGAGCTCATAGTACAGCATCTCCGCCTCCTGAGAGATCTGTACCTTCTCCTCGCATCCCTTGTAAGGGATCTCACACGACAGATCCGTTTGCAGGTGCATCTTCATTATTTATCTCACCAACACTTATAGAAAACACTTCACTATCAATAAATATTTGTTTATTATTTTAAAGTGGTCACTTGTGGTTCATTGTGGTCACTCACTGTTTCTTTGGTGGGTTTAGTTTGTTATTTCCTAATAGGTTTTTTCTCTGGTAAATTAAATTGATACAAATAAATCAGGTTTTTTTGGTGAATGTGTTACTATAAAAAGCTCTAGACAAATCAAGTTTAAATTCAATGTCATCTTCTAATGGTTTCGACCCCAGACGATATATTGCATTGATACTTAGTCACCTAATACATATTAATGATCACAGGTCAAGGACCTATGTTAATTATGATCCAGATGCGAAAAATTTAAAAACAAAAATTTTGATAGCTTTTAAACCAGATGCGTCAACTTTGGCCTTTTCGTCTGACATGCATTACAGTGCAATGCTCTCCGAAAATTGGCAATAACTACATAAGACCATCATCAATCAAATCCAGGAGCATTTACAGTAATAATTAATTCTGTCTCGTCTCCATCCTGTGCTTAAAGGACTTCAGACTTCAGGACAGTTCATAAATATCATAATTCGTCATGCTTCAGTGGGACGTCGCCGGATCCACTTGGGGGCTATTCTTAGCCCTCAGTTGGCTTTTACTGATCCTTAGATTAAAGAGGAATGTGGTAATCCTTAAGGATTTGTTGAAGATATGGTGATGAGTATTTGGATGAGGGTGTCACCTGTTGATGATAATGTTTGAGAAGAGATTATAGGAAGTGGTGATGGAATCGAATTTGTTCTAGTTTTGGGACCGGTTTGTTTGGATAAGTGACAAGATTTTAGGAGCTTTTCGATATACTGGTAATAAAAAGCTGTGATAAATCGAATTCTAGTGGCTGAACGTGATAATATAAATTAATAATGCTACAAGAGTAGGTGGGTAATTATTTTTTGGAGCAAATCAATGTATAATGCAGTAAACTGACCTCTGTGTTGGGACCTATAACGACGCCGCGCGCCGCGGAAATTTTGGGGCAACGTAATTTAAAATACTGTCTGGTCAGTAACGCGGAGAAGAAGATTGGCCAAATTAATGTATGTGATTTTAAAAGACATGAAGATAAATCTTCTCAAATTAGCAGAGTTTAAAGCTTAGCTCGCTCCATAAGGTAACAAACTTAAACATACACAGACGGAGTAGGTACTAAGCCGTGAGCTAAGACACTCCTGTCCTTTTTGCATAGCTCGTTTCAACTCGAGACGGTACTGATTTAGACTTAAGGAATGCCGACATATGTATACGTATACACAAAATACATGTTGGAAGGTAAACTTCAGATCCTTTGAAGTATCTGGTAAAAGCATTGCAAGGCAATAAATACGTTAGGCGTGATTTAAACGATAATAAAGGATTAGGCTAACGTTATGGTCGAGGAGCCGTGTTTTATATTGCTGTTACGTGTGTATGTGGGTGTAGAGGATAGATTAACGACTTGTTAATGGGTATTTGCAAAGCCCGGCTTGTCTTTGATTACTTCAAGTATTTTCAACAATAATGCTTTTCTGCTGCATTCATCAATTTATCCATGATCTAGTGCTTTAGATGTTAATGTCATAAGATTTCATTCAATAGCTGAAGAGGTAAAATAACCAAAATGAGTTTGACAACGAGTAACAACATGGGATATCGTGGTAACTGGGATGTGGAGATCTGAATAGACTGGACGCCGAATCCAACATAGCTGACAGAAGGCTAGGCACATGATGAGCATGATAAACAAAACGACATTATACAATAAGAAAAATCTTCACATGAATCAATATAACGAGAACCAATTGAAGCATTTAAAACCATTGATAAAGCCGCTGTTGAATCAGAAATCGATTGGTTGCCTCAGTCCTCTATCGAATCAATGCGTGATGAACGTTTGGCAGTTTTCCAATACTTGTCCAAGTGACAGTTAACTTCGTTACGTATTGACGTTTTAAGCCAGTAACTTTGTTATGGCCTGTGTTCCTACACTTGACAGGGAATCGAACGCCGAAATGTAGTTTTTGCGGGTATTTTGTCCATAATAGAGGGCAAATCTCATACTAATAAAAATTGCTGAACCTAAATGAATTGTATCTGTCTACCTTTCGAGGTATCTATTACTAGCCGGGACAAAGCGAACAGCAACCAATTCTACTTGCAATATCCAATTAGTTGGTGTCGGTAAAGGTGTCACAAACATGGCAATTATGCCCCTTTTGTTTGTGTGTGTCCTTTTTTTTTTTCGGATGGGAAGTCATCAAATGACTCGAGCAGTCTTAAGTCCTCCCAGCCCTAGGTTATCACTTCGATCTCCAATCAGAGATAAATTTATTACAGAAGAGATAAAACATTATGCAAGGAGCAGATAAGAGTCATACGTTGCCTATCGTGTTTCTGAGTATCTCTTGTGCTTATCTTTAGGCAAGGGTCATAATTATCATGATATTCTGGTGGGTATTTTTAAGTTGTTAAGATTTTTAGATTCTAGATACTGTTATAATTTAATCAAAGGATGATTGAAAATTATCGAGAGTCTTTGGATCCAGCGCTAATGTTGGTTTTTGTGGTGGATGGTGCAGGCTAACAGTAAGTTTAATAAGTTTTAAATATACAGAGAATCCTTTCGAAATAGTTTCTCTAAATTATGGTGAAAACATGAAAACCCATTGTGAAGGTAGAAGAAGTAACTTCTCTGAAAAATAGAAAAGAAAGTGACAATAATTTATACTATTTAAGGATACAGAAGTTCAGTGATCAGTAGGAGATCACTTCCCTTGTAGAACAAGACACAAAAAGTTATAATGTGCATAGATAAAACACCTTTGAATGACCGATTAATGATTTAAATAGTTAAATATTATGAGAGCCTTGGGAGCTAGATTGTACAGAACAATGGATTTGTTTTCATACGAGATGAATCCAGTTAGTTTTATTCCTAACACAGAAACTGATAAACACATCATGCCATAAACTATAGATTATATTGATTTTAAAGGAGCTTGATTAATTCTGTACTAATATTAATAATTATAATGTTTGGATGTGGAATGTAATCTCTGAAACTACTCATCCGTTCTCAAAATGTCTTTCTCGAATGTGTTTAAAAATATAATTATGTGGGCAAGGTTGCTGGCAGGAGTTATATGATAGAAGTGTATTTAATATCAAGACATCTGTTATAACAACTTCTCAGTTCCTATTTTATACTAAGCACCTTCGCCTATCATAATTTGAAACCTATTCTTAGACCACATCCAAGAATATCTACCGACACAATTGAGCTACACAATGTCGAGAAATTAGCTAGCATGTCGCTGAATGGTTTCTAGACACGTTTCCAGGTAGGCCTGCTATTTCCAGATCATGCACTTGACTAAACAATATCGGGGCTGGTCGCCTTCCGTTCTAACTTAATCCACGATTTACGGAACTTAGTAGAACTTATTAAGTTCTTGCGAGAACTTTGTCAAAGGCGGGATTTAGGTAGGTACTTTGAGCTTTTGGTAATGTGTTAGGATTTGAGCTGTGATGCGACTAAAGAAACATGTTTTGCTGTAGGAGCGGAAAGTATGCTTTATAAAGACATAACTTCAAGCCTGTTCTACCCTAAGGGTTAGACTGAGGTGATTTGCGACATATTGCGACAGTTATATTTGAGGCCCAAGCAATACACTTCGTAGATGTGTAATTGAAGATAGGAAGCCTCTCATGGTGTGCTAAGAACATCATCATGTTGTTAGAGCTGGCTTTCAGTCGAACCGAATTTATCTGAATACCAGTATTTTTGATGAACTGTTTGCTTTCTAAAGCGAACTTTCAGATACTGTATTTGAAAATAACTGTAACGAAAACACAAGATCTGATCAAATCAATACTATCTCCACATAAAACGTAAACATGAAACTGGCCAAAGAACACAGCCAGACCACCCATCCAGCAGAAATTGCTCGAGTTAAGTATAAACACAGTTCAAGCCGTATATCAGACAAATGATAGTTTAAAAGACAACAATTGAACACAAGTAGTTGCAGGTCGTTAGCCCATCGGCTGTAAAGACTACATTCCTACCAGTTAACCCTAACTTGTGTGGGATAGAAAGAAGTAGATAGATATCGACTGAGTGCTTGTTGGACGACAAATATGGGACTATGGTAAAACAAATCATTTTAACCGGAGTAACCATGGAGTTTCTTGCCGGTTCTTCTCCATAGGAAACGACCATCCCGAATCGTCTACCTTTGTCGGCGTATGTGAAATAAAATATTCTGATTTTGTATTTTTTTTTAGCTGAGTAATTTAAACCATGACCTTTGCATTTCTTCTACGTTACTAGGAGGTGGTCTTCGGATTATTCGAGCAGAAATGAAGCTATGATGCAACTTTTGTATCCTGAATTATTTTACAAAAACTATTGTAACTTTGACAAATGAGATAGGGAAGCTCAGAGGTCAGAAAAGTAATTCATAAGGTAACCGGAAAAAAGCTACTTAATGTATAACCATTCTGAGATTCATATCATTTAAAGTTAAAGGATTCAAAACGGGCTGTGAGACCCTAACAAACATGAAAAAAAATGGGTTTAGGACATCCCATTCCACTGAAGAACACTAAAATTCCCGGTGTCGCTCCGAAACGATCAAAACCTATTTTCTGAATACAGAAACATCTCTAGCACGCCAAAAGGTGATTCTTTTCATTCAAGATGCAAGTTATCCTCACAAAATCTCCTTTTAAAAGATACAGGCGAGCCTCTTAACGACTTTTTTATTGAGGTCGACGATCTCTTGCCAGTAAAAAAAAAGATACCGTACAATTAAGGGCATGGAGGGTAGCAATTTTAGAATTATTTTTGCTCTGGCAACAATTTTTAAATGTGGAATGTTAAATATTAATATTCATTATTATGCTTCGTTCGTGACCTGGTAAAGAATATTCTGTGGGGGTTTATGTAAAAATTTAGGGTCGTGTAACTCTAAAATGATCCGTAATAGATGAATTAATTATAGGTGTTTTTAAATGGCTTAATATTTGAACAACAAGTTATCATGGCGCTATTTTTAATACTGGTATTTTTATTATAGTTATGTGGACGAGGCAAAACAAGTAAGGATCGTTCCAGGTGGCGTTCTGTGGTTTCTGCTTACCCCCATGGGACAAAGGCGTGAGTTACCTATGTATAAGGTTAAGCTAATTCCCGCTTTCACTAACACTACGATACTTAAATGTGATGCCTACTAAAACGCACTGTTGGATTTGACGCTGAGCCAAGCGTTGTAAACAAAAAATAGGCGCTTAGTGTCAGTGAAATCAGGCATATGAAACGCTATTCCTAGTCCAGCAAAAGGGCTAAACAATAATAGGCATACATTTAACCGAAATCCCTAATCTTTCTTCCACACTTCAATGATCCCTAAAAAATAACGATCTCCATTTTAACTCGAAATAACACTTTTTCGGTCAGAGTCTGTTAAACAGGACGAATTCCGGATAAATGGCGCAGAAAGTGAATTTCTCTCGAAATAGTGAAAATCGCATTTAGTATTGGATTGTACGCGCCCTGAATATAGATGGCGCTAAAGTAGCGTATTTCGTATGCGGGCTGGCAACCCTGATTAAATTAAATGTCAAACATCCTTGTCATAAAACAATAAGGCCATAAAATTAATTTGTGGGCTTTTAGGAGTTTTATTTTCATTTTTTATGGCTTTCTAGATCGTTATGGCTTCTTTCGTGTTTTGGCGAAATTAAAAACTGCTGTTTTTCTCTAGTTTCTGAAGACTTGGTTGCTGAGAATGAAGGCCAAGGTTCATTTCCTTGTTAGAGACGGGCCAAGAGAAAAAATCAACTATCCACATAACCAAACTGCTGATTTATTTGTGTACGAAAAGTGTGTAGTAATTCCCATAGAAAAATCATAGCACTGCATGTAACGTAGTCATAATTACACTAGTTAATGCCCGTTTCCGCTGACACCAAGTGACACCTATGATGTGTGCCTGACGAAATCGCACCGTTAGATTTTGATCACTCTGCTTAGCGCAAAGAGTTGCAATAATTTTAGGCATTCATGTAAATGTAAGTGTGTTTAAATGAAAACGGGTGAAAGGATCGCTCTATTTCCACCATTGTTCTGAATTGTGTTTGTTTTAAAATGTATGTATGTAAGTGTTCTATTATGTATAAACGGAAGTAAGTAACTAACTCATGACTCAGGTAGTATATTGTTTTGCTATTCGTAATTTTTGCCAACATCATGAGTTTTCATAGGTCAGTGTCCTACGCTAGTAAAAAAACAGATGATCACATGTTGTTTCGTGCGTGTGGTGTGTACGGATTTGGAATTCTGATGATATTTGGATTTTCTAGGAAGCTTTTATTGAATAAAGTCTTTGGCGACCACCACGGAGGATAGCCAGCTCTCAACCATAGCCCTTTGTAAATAAGGATGTGGCGGAACTGGCTTAAATAATAAAAGGGACCTACGCCATAGATCCTTGAGGACAGAGGATCCAGCATGCTACATTACAAGTACTATGTATAAAACTACCCCTATCATTAGAACTTCCGCAGTACTGACAAAATGGTATGTCACTAAAATCTGGAAAACGGGGTGCACCGAGATTTTGCTCGTATGAATGTAATACCTTGTTCAGGGCCACAAAAATTTAGATATAAGTACACCTTAATTTCGTGAATTATGTTACTGTAATTATCTTGTAAATTAAACTCATTAATAGCAAGCAGGGCCCCGAGCAAGTACCTATTACAATCATAGATAGGACAATACAATGCATGCTGCCGGCCAAAATCAAATCGGTATTGTCAAATCGTGATAATTAGCAGCACCTGAGTATTTTACACCGCTTGCCACGAGTGCGGCTGTTAGATAACCATTAATTACTTTGAATATCGTGTGAATGTATCGTTTCGATGAGGAGATGTTGGTAGTTGCGATAATATGTGTATCTGGTTCTGATATTGATTAGAAATAGACCGAATAAAATAATGACTTTGATTTACAAATTGGGCAATCTAAAGATACTTTGGTCCTTAGATTCTTAAGAGCAGCAGATTCGAGAGCAATTAAGGTTCAATACTAGGGTAGAATAGTTAATCTTCTTAGGTCACAGGCTCCTCAAAATCATTTCGCATGATTGGATTCACAAATAACCTGTGGCTTTATTAGGCCCAAACAAAAAGGTCGCCGGGACGGACTGAATGTAGAGGGTGCAGGACAGGGTGTTGAGGTGTAGTGCAGCTTGGAAGAAGCTATAAGTGTACATGGAATACCAATCCATACGATTCTGGCCCAGTTCAATATTAATCCACCTTATTCTATCTGGACCTACCAGCCACGCGCAAAATTGCGTACTCATTACTTCCATTACTTGCAAAAAATATCCAGCAATTTCAAGACATGCGTGTGCCAGATAGACATTCATTAAAAATAATAACAAGACTAATAGTGAGCACGTTTTGTACCTGATAATATTAATAACATAATATGTACATGCAGTATCTATGATTGGTTTATCGTATGTGTATCCAGAAATGGGTGTAGTAATAGATGTCTATGAGTTGTTGCTTGTTTCCATTTAAGTTTATGATGGAATTATGGAAGGTTGCTTAAAGATATACACACTATACATGCAATATTAAATATCCTAGTTGGAGAAGAAATGGTATTGTAGACATTTGAAGTATTAACAGAAATGAATGGTTTTCTAAACCAGTGTTTATGAAATCAGTGCCTAATTGGATGGATAGATACCTACATTAGTAGCCCAGTAGGAGGAAAGCTACTTAGTCATGCGAAAGTCTAAGAAGTCATATTTTTACAATAAACATATTCTATTAATCTATTCTAGAACTCATCTTGATTTTTCTTCACACACACACACACACACACACACACACACACACTCACACACACACACACACCCCTCCCCAAACACATTAACCCATAATTTTTTACTCCTTTTTTTTACTCCTTTTTATGTTTGTAAACACTTTTAGTGCATGCCAAATCTTTTAATGTGTCATTTTTTTGTGTCTATCGTTTTTTAATTCTCTGTTAGTTGAGAGGTCTGGCTTTTGTGATACAGGAACTCCTAGTACAAGAGTCAGGGCTACACTGATGTAATGAGCAATCATTTGTCAATAAAGATTTATTATTATTATTATTAATTTATTTTTGCAACTTATTTTTAACGATGAATGGACTGTTTGAAGATGATATAGCTAGAAAGGAGTTGACTGTTGAGATGCCGAGTATGGAAGAAGACATGCTGCAACAACAACAACAACAACAACAACAGCCCATAACGTCCACTGCTGGACATAAGCCTCTCCCATGATGCGAGGAATTTGCCGTAATCTCCACGCTTGGCAGGCGGATTGGAGATCGCAGTGATGAAAGACTAACAGAAAACCGCACAAAAGCACCCATGCTGCGCCGATACCAAATAAACTGGGATAACGGCAGGAGAATGTTGATGAAGATGATCCTGATTTTTCCTGTCAATATGTAATTTCAGAATTATGTTGCCAATAGTCCTGAATCTTTCAATAAATTCACAGACAACAGATCTAAAGTCATAGTTCACTAAACAACTTACGACCACACTGATCCTTTATCAAATAACCTTAAAGTTAACAGCTCCACTACCATATTAAAGGCGGGCGCAAGAAATATAACATGCTCTCCTTGCATAAGGTTGCATAAATACAGCTATATACCACTATATGTATGTCTGTATGGGTAGAAGATGACGTCACCTTCCAACCGGCCAGGGAAACCAGTCCCGTTACAGAGAACCCTGAACATCAACATGATGTTATGAGGATAGTAGAGAAATGTAAATCGTTTTATGACAAACACGAATTTAGATTATGATAAAGATGAGTTTGCACTAGCAATGGAGTTTAAGAGTTCTTTGATAGCGTAGATATTGTTTGGCTCAGAATTTAGGAATATTAAACCTTATAGCTTTTGAAGTCCTTTATGTAATACTAGTTCTAAGATGGTTGGGATTTAAGCTGTTAGATTTGTTGGTAATCCTTAAAGAATTTTCCCATCTTTTCCAACGAAGACCTAATGCAGGCTTCGGGTTTAGGAGGAGACAGAGACACGGGGAGTATCTGGGGAGTAACTAGTCAAAAACTGGGGGATACTGATAAGGACTTGAAAAGATAAAGCAGGAGAATTAACACTTGGTTGGATTTTTCTGGTAGTGTGGAAAAGGGTTTGGTATTTTCTACAATTTCGTTTCTGAGGTATGTTAATAGGGCATTCCACTGCAAGAGTACCCTGATTTGATTGATGAATTCCTATTTTTCATGAATTTGAATTCAAATAGTGTGTCAGCTGAGAATTCTCATTGTGTAAACAAAACTTTCACTGTGACTAACGTTAATGAAATGCAATGTCTTGTATTGTCGCCCCAGTTATTTTAAATAGTGCAAAAAGAGCATCTTTAATTATATAAACACATTTATTTGTTTGCAAACAGCTTTAAAATTGCTGAGCCAGTTGCGAAACAACTCAACCACGACCAGCCAATCCTCACTAATTAGGTGAAGGTTCATTGTATAAGGGCATTAATTACGAACTCAAAACCAATTCAAGCGAAACCGTCGAATGCACTTAGTTCAGAAACACGAGTATGACAAGTCACTTGAAACCCATCAGAAGAAAACAAAACACGGTAAAAATCCTATTAGAAATTAAACACAACACTACTCACTGTCACAAGAAATATAAACAAAAACAACAGTAAAAAACACTGAAGAAAAAATATTGCACACAAAAAAAACTTTTTTGAATATCGAACGGTTTACGGCGCAGCGCGCGCGTGCGCCTTGCAAGCCGGCGCCATGACACTGCCTTGCGTGTGCGCAAGCCAGCGTACAATTTACATATTTATTATTATGCTAGGTCCTGCGGCAAAGCTACCGCGCTCTGATTGGAGGGAATGAGGGATAATGAGCGTGCAATTTATTTTGTTGTGAGAAAGCTTTCAAGGAGTGTTAAAGCTTTTGAAGTTTATGATCTGGGAGCAACTTCCGACACTGAGAAACATGGATGATAGTTTGTTTATGCCATTTCTTCTAATACCCTAACGTTTCTATAGTATCCTAAAGAAAGTTCTTTTTTGTTCGAGTGGCTTGTAACTTCTAAAGTGTTACCTACAACTTATGATAATTTCAGGTAGACAAAATTAGAATCAAGGTTTTGTGAAATGGAAAGCCACATCTTTCGATAAAATCAGGATTGCTCAAGGAATGTGGAGGTCATAGTAGGTATTCGCTTGGTTAAAACCGCAAAGGTTTTTTATACGGTCTTTTTATTTTGTGGTTAAACCAAAGAATCTCTATAACATGTGGAAAGGAACTGGTCAGGAATTTGATAGCTGGAGCAACAAGAGATTCAGGATACCGAGCCGGAGACTGTTGCATGGTTAAATGAGAAAACTATTGAGATTAGGTACACGTTTTCAAAAATGTCAACTATAAATTTAACATAAGTGCGTTAACAGCAGTCAATGGGATGAAGCCACTGACATTGCCATGTATTTACTCTTGTCACCAGCTCCAATTATGGAACTATGCTTCTAAAGTCAAGATCTAAAAATGTTGCTTAGAACGTATTTTGGCTAAGTGTTCACTTCCCCTGACAGTGTTAAACTACAAGAACAAGAAGACAAGACGGGAACAAGTGTACCTACCAGAGCACAGTCTATAAAGTTTACAGATTTTGGCCTAAGACTTGTCAAATCAAAGGCTGCTGACAAGTCTCTCAGCATTATCAGAATAAAGTACTGAAACGCAATCAAGACGGTACTCAAGCTACTGTACGCTTATAACTTTCATCACCAACCCGGAACTGAACACATTACCCGCGGGAGGCATTGTGAGCTATTTAGCAACATCCTGCCCACACCTCGGGTCACTGACCGAACTTGCGCAATTCATTTATTGTTCATCAAAGAACTTTTCATGCACTGAAAAAGTTATTGAATGTGTTCTAATTAAAAAACGTCGACCGTGACTAGGAAAGTTTTAACAGTATTGTCTTTCCTACTCCCTTTAATCTATATAAAGTAACTCTTTCGCTATTAGCGAAAATACCATTGTGTCTATGTAAAATTCCAACAATAATATTTGTGGTTCATATAATTTACATATAGAATATTCTTCTGTCTCAAGATCTGAGTAGGTATGGTTAGTTATAAGAAACAGAGGAGGACCAAAGATGACACATGGATAGAAAAAGAAGTTTATACTGAAATGACGGCCGATAAAGGTACAGAAGAAAAAGAGCGCCGAAAACAAATAATTGGGACAAGAGCCATTGAAATAGTTATAGCAGATACAGGTATAGTTATAGTAACGACGGTGGCCTTGTTAGCAGAAGGATAGATGCTAATAAAAACCGTGGTAAGCTGTAAAACATATCTCTCACATTTACAATAAGCGATCATAAAAGAATACTATATTCCTGAACTCTGCCATAAATGGACGCGAATAGAATTTCAGCCAAACGAAGTTTCTCTAGAAAACTATGTATTCCAAGACATTCAACTTAATAGTCAGCTCCCAGTCTACATTATTACGTACGTCTCCAAATAGTTTGTTGCAGAAAACACTAAAATTAAATTAAGCTACTCGTTTTATGAAACCATCTCAGTTGGCTCCGAAGTTGTTTTTGGCACCGAGTTGAAACTTGTGGTTGGTTCTTAGAATGGCGCTTTAGGATCGGATTCTCGATTCGGTCAGGCGGAAAATATTGCCTTTCCGCGTATATATGGCTATTTATACTAATGCCCTTTATAATAATAGGAGTCTCAAGTGCATTTGTGTATTTAACTGTAAGATTAGTAGTAACAGAGCTTGCTGCGATCAAGTTCTTCTAACGAAATACTGCCGGTTTTTCAATTCTAAGTAGAGTCTTATACTCTTGAAATGTCTCCTGTCCCATAAAAAGAAACTATATTGCTATGGTTTTAAGGTCTAGTGTACAATTAAAGTTACTATCACATATTTTAACTTGTGTTGGTCCACAAGCGCAATTAAACGACACAGGTACATTGTAGTCGTAATAGACAAAGGTTAGGAACCCACCTAACTGCAGGTAGGTTATTGGCCACATATTTTACTCACGTTGTTCAGAAAGCTATCTCCAATTGTGAGATAGAACGGGTGCGTGCCCAATGAGCTGACGGCCAAAATAGCCACTATGTGAAGTCGATCACTTGTTCAAATAAATTCTCATGTGACCATTTCAATGTAACTAAATGCTTCAACTCTTTAAACACTTGATCGACCAACACTGATAGCAATTAGCAGATTACTTTAGTCAACACACTGTATAAACAGGGAAAGTGAACTGTCTGTGACTTGATAGGAGTTATCATAGTCCTGTGTGTCTTCGGTGATAAGCTGCGATTAACGTGGAATAATGAGGGTATTTTGTGATGTTGCACCAACTACAAAGTCTCCTATCTACTTTTATACTTAATTGGGAACTAATTTTATAAAACACTATAGCATTGTGCAAGCCACTTCGTCTGCAGTGGGAATGTCGAAAAACTTTTTTTTAATCATAAAGGAAACCTTTGTGATCAAATTCAGTTTTTCAAGATCCAAGGATTTGGCTGGGTGAGTCAGTCAGAGAATATGTATCTTTTTGTTTGGAGTGTCTAAAGGCAAGTCAGAATATATAAATAAAAAAAAACCAGACATAGAAATACTTTGATTTTTTATACTTCGCTTCCCTTTTTGATTAGTTTAAGAATCCTTCTAAAAAATACGGAGCTGTCAATCATGCATCTTGATGGATGGAAATGTTTTATCAGGTTAACGATGTATAATGAATCGATTACATAATAATGATTGGCTGACTGCCCATTGGTCCTCCGCAGTCGAGCACACCCAGCCCCTATCAATTATATCATTACTTCATTGTTAAGTAACTGGATAACTGTTTAATTTACTGTTAATTACGGCGGACTTACGTCTCATGTGTCAACTATAAATCTATTTGTGTAATGCAGTCAGTCAATACGAGTTAATTTGTGATGAGTAAGAGGGGTGCTATAAGATTGAAGTCTTTGTTTTTGTAAGTTTGTGCCGAGACCTGTATTTGTCAATCATCATAGTTGCATCGTAGTGGATGGGCCGCTTGTTATGAGATCGTTGGAAATAATGGTTAAATCAGGGAGGCAATTGAGTTATATCCTTTACAATTGCAATGCCTTTCATTTTAACAATTCAACAATATATTCATTGCGACGAATGTTTCAAATATTTGGAAAATTCTTCGGGTTGTGATTGAAAGCATGTTACGCTATTGGGGTGTTGGGCAATTCTAAGTTATTGATAATTATTACAGAAATGCAATATTACTGTTTCTTTAAATAAATATTATAAATTCATATTTAGTCATTTTGTCAGTGTCAAAACTCTGTTTTCTGTCTTTGCAAATCAGAAACCTACGAGCCACTATGCGTACAAAAGTATGTTATGTCCTATTTAATTTTAACATTTTCATTAACCATAGCCATACCATATGCCATTGCTGTCAATACATGCAAAGAACACAAACAGCTAACTATCTTAAAAAGAAATGGGTCACACAAGTACCAAGCAATCTGGACGCCGGAATAGAACCAGCGACTGCACAGAAAGCGGATACGTTGCTTTGATATTTGGGCTGTCTGTGCAGCGCGGTTCCTATATCCGGAAAGGGTCTACCCTTTATAGCAGAACTTTTTATGTCATAATATTACTTTCAATAACAGTAGATGGCATAAACTTCATTTCGCAGAAAATCGTGTGGCAGACACTCATTTATCATACATTCAAAACTCATAATTTTGTAAGTCAGAATCATCTTTAGGCATAAATTTCATATGCATAAGAATTAAAAGTAGAACTATCTTATGGCAGAAAGTTCACAGTCAGAATCATCTTTTGGCATAAATTTCATATCGATAGTCATTAAAAGGCAGAACTATCATATTACAGAAAGTTTACAGTCAGAATCATCTTTTGGCACACATTTCATTATGAAAAATAATGGAAATGTGATATGTGATAGATCAGATGAGGCATCTGATCTATCACATAACAAAAAAATCATGGTTTTAATAATTTTGTATTTCTTACCATAATAATAAAATTAATAGTACATTTTTTTTTTGCCACAAACATACGATGATAATGTTAATTGCTGCATATTTCTGATCAGGCAAGCATACATCATGCATGCAGCAAGCATGCAGTATGCAAACATGCAAACGTGCAAATAACCATGCAGTATGCAAACATGCAAACCAGCATACACCATGCGTGCAACCAGCATGCAGCATGCAAGCAAGCATGCAGCATGCAAGCAAGCATGCAACATGCAGCAGGCATGGTTTCTGTCACGGCTCCGGCGCTGCAGGGTTCCGGCGGTCCCACGCGAGCTTATCGTCGCAGATGTGTTTTACGCTCACCACCGCAGCTTCGGCTTGCTGGCCGGCGAAGCCGGCCAGCCTCAGCTACGGCGGCGAGCGTCAAAACCACCTGCTCCTCAGCTCACGGGCCGCCTCACCCTTCCGCGCCTTCGCGGATTTAAATTACACTCTAGGGGTAGGGCAGACAAGACTACGTGGAGTCGGTTTTGGAGCGATTCGTTTCTGTCACTAACTTTTTTAGCGTAACATATTGTCTTTGTAGGACAATATTTTTATTCTAATTTAAGGTTAAAATTGCTATTTTATAGAAATGGCAATAATTCCAAATGGAATTCTGCCATCTTCATAGTATGCCAAGTGAAATTGTACCAAATAATAGTCGCTCTAAATAATCATTATTCTAAACGAAATTATGCGGAATTTGAACATTGCCAAAGATAATTATGCCAAATAATATTCTGCCATCTTATAAGTATGCCATTGTAAATTCGGACATACAAACATTCGGCCAAACAATAACAATGTTAAAAAAAAATTATGCCTTAAAAATATTCGTTTAAAGAAGATTATGCCAAGTGTGTTATGCCAAATAAATTTCGGAGCATCAAGATTCTGCCAGATAGAAGGAACCCATCCGGAAAAGAATCGTAACGTTCGGTTTTCTAGTTAAACTAGGTACGTTATCATAACGACTAGAGTATGGAAAAAGACAAGCTGACATTCTGCCCCGAACTCAAATAACAATAGAGCAAGCAATGGATAATGCTTTGGGCGAAGAACCGAAAAGGGTCATAGGCCAAGCTTGGCAAAGCTACAGAGAAACAACAGTAGCGGTTGATATTATTAAGAAGTGATTAACATAATAGCCAGACGTGTACTTAAGCTTAGTACACCCGTATTTCACTGGTAATGTTTATGTGCACATTTGCCTAAGCCTTCAGGGAAACAGATACAGATATATACCAGGTAGCATGATCTTTTCGAAACTGATCCCAAGAATAGTCTTAGAGTCGTAGAGAGGGAAGCAGCATTTAGATTTACAACTTCTGCAGTTATTTTTTTCACACCACAAGAAAAAAGCCTAAACTAACTAACTAAACAATACCTTTTATTAGTTACCAAACAACGCATCAAGTCTTCAACATAACATAGCTTAATAAACAGTATGGAATCAGATCCGAGTACGGTTTGAGTGAGAAAAATTAAATATATTCCACAGTAACGAGAGAAGCCGGTAGTTCAGTATTTAATTACGAATTTATGAACAGCGGGCGAAATGCAAACCTGAGTGAGGAGCGGACACACTGAGAGGCGGAGGCGGAAGCGAGTCATAATTTATAATTCTCCTCAGTGCAGTAGTTATTGCAATTATTGCAGAAATAAGTAAGAAAGTAGATGTTAATGTCTTCTTTTTATGAGTTGTTTGGTCTTCTGAAGAATAACATCTAGCCTTTTTTATTTGGTTTTCATTTTTACTGTTTTCAATCTAGCTCATAGAGGATTCTCATTCATAGAGGTTAGCATTCCTTTGTCACAGCAAGTTGTACGCGTTTTGATAAACGCTGAATCAGTTTTAATTTTATTAAATTAATTGAAATAATCTACCATTCGGAATGCAAAGTCGGGTTCAGACGGCTTTATTAATTCTAAAAGATCGTGCCGTAGATAAACTCGCCTTTTTCCCATACGTATGTAGAAACTACATGACGCCACTTGCCCACGTAGTACGACCACCGTAAAAACGGGTTTCTTCGAAGAAAGAATCGACAAAATGACAGATTTATTTTTTTCATCATTTGTCGATTCTTCGTCGACAAAACCCGTTTCCACGGCAGTCATTCTACGCGGGGTGGTATGATCCTCACATACTTCTTCTGCTTCGTCCACGTTCGATCAACCACATACCTACAGACATACCGGTCACAAGTACTACGTATGTACCCTTTCTGAATAACACAACCAATAAGGTCAACTCAGTGTATGTTCTTCTAGGGCGTCTCCAATGCGTTTCCACTCACATCTTTCTTTTGTAAACATAATATAGGGGTTCATTCACAAAAACTGATTACAGTTAACTAAATCAACGACTGTTTGACCATACTTTTTTAAAGTTTAAACGTCTCTGTATCTTTAACCAGCGTTTAAGAATTAGCGTGCCTCTAAACCGCTATCGCTTATGCCCGCACCCGCACCCGAACCATTGCAGCATCTCTCAGTTTCGGTTAATTAAGACAGTGTTTTGAGTGGCACTTAGAGCGGACTAAATAAATAACGGCAGAGCGCTAGAGTTCGGACTCGATGAATAGAAGGTAATGTAAAACATTGTACGAGATATGTTTTAAAGGAAATAAGTTTGTAAAGGTGTATTTTGGTAAATTAATAAGCTGGGCAATATAAAGCATGTTCTATGCAGAAGTTTCCTCATCTATGGCTACCTTTGGATAGGTAGTGATGGCCAAATTTATCATCATCAGCGTAACCTTTTCCCAACTAGGTTTAGGTCGGCTTCCAGTCTTACCGGATGCAGTTAAATACAAGTGGACAAGCCGTAGATATAGTAAGACTAAGTAACGTTTATAGATCTCGACCTCAGCCCTGGGCCCGGCAGTCTCGACAGAGATAACGGCAAAAACGCTAACTTTCGATTGCTAATTACTAACGAATAAATTCGGTTGCAATAACGATGCTTGCGGGAAATGCAAGTATCTACATCCAAGATGCGTTTCTCGCAAGCATCGTTATTGCAACAACCGAATTCTTTCGTGAGTTATTAGCGATCGAAAATTAGCGATTTTGTCGCTATCTATGTCAAGACTGCCGGGCCCTGCTGGCAACCTAGTTGTTTTGCTAATCCTTTACCAAGGCTTGAACATCTGTTGACACGACTAAAAGGAGCATCTTGGATCACAAGTCTTGAGTAATCCCTCCAATAATTGGTAGGCAAGTGGGTGCAAGCCAATCAGCCCAGTGATCAATCTGCATAACAAATTCACCTTTATCGTCCAAATTCAATAATTAACCAGCTGAATAATTAAGAGTTGGCACAGAATTAAGTGAAAATGGCGTGAATATCATCTCGATTCAATTAATGTATTAATTATATTGGCGATCAGTTTTAATTAGAGGTGTGTGCTTGTAGTAATTAATTGTGGCGGCGATAGTGCGGGGGCAGACGGGAGAGTAGCTGGAGGATAGTTACCGTAGTTTGTTTGTTGAAGGTTTTATCGTTTAGTTTGCTTACAAGGGCCTCGTTATTGTTTTAAAGAGACGCCTTGTGTTCTTACATAAAATTCGTTCTTTATGAGGCCTAAAACTAGTAAAACTTCATATTAGTCGAGTGCAATTAGTTATTAAGGTGGAACAAGTTTATAGTGGACGGATTTTCATGGGCCATTTTTTTTATCTTAGAGAAGTTGAGAAGAAAGTTATTGTTGTAAAAGTTGTAAGTCTGTAACTATCCGTTTTATTTATCTGAGGACAATCTTAAAAAAAGAGAAAATATGAGATGAACTATGAAATTCCCGATATTTTCCTGTAAATTCAAAACTTCATTTTTGTCCAGTCACTATATCCTAGCCACTAACGCCGTTTAAACCCAACATAAAACGTAATCACTGGCACAAGCACTCGCTTCAGCAAATAATTTTCACCGCGCGAGCTCTGATTGAATGTTAGCCAGTAACATACACGTATCAGAGGCATATTAGTTAGTAGCTGCCATGGAGCATGGAGCAGTGTGATACTAATAATTGTAATTACGAATAGAATTTCGTATCTATTAGGTTAGGCTGGGGAAGATCAAATGTGTGATGTGAGTGGTCAAAAGATAAAGTGGCAAGAAAGGTATTTAGGTGCAAGTATGGGGTGATAGTGGACCGATGACCTGGTGAAGGTTGCAGGAATCCGCTGGATGCGAGTCGCAAGGGACCGGTCCATGTGCGACACTTGGGGGAGGCCTATGTCCAGCAGTGGACGTCTTTCAGCTGAAATGATGTTGGTGATGATAGGGAGGATTATGTCCAGGTAGTGGGTGGTAGTGAAAACTGAGAGGAATCTTCGTTCGTCTTTTATCTACTAGTTGTCTATCGTGTTTGATATTGGAAGACCTATTGACGGTCTGACGGACTGAGCAAGATGTATCCTATTGACCAGATTAGTCAGTAGATCCATCTACTGACTTACATACATACATACATATTTATTGTGAATAAGTCAGGTCGGTCAGTCAGACTACATGTGGTATTAATTGTATTCTGATCACGGAAACCACTAGATTTTCCATATTCAGATTTAGATCTTTCTCTGAAACCATTGCAGCTCGTTTTAATAGACACGCAAGCGATGTTTATTTGTCTGTGCAACAGACAAATTAATGCAACGGATATGGAAATAGGAGCTGTGTTGCAATCGCGACGTTATTTGACGTTAACTACTGCGTTCCGGTCGCGGGTTTGGGTCTCACATCGGTCGTACCGGAGGCGCTGACGTGTGCACATGTCCAATGTTGCACGTCACCGTCAAGTTTTAAATGAAATAGTAGGTATGTGAAAAGTACAACTGAAATCTAAGGTAAATTCCCCAATTGAAATTTTAGCCGGCAAAACTCTATCTAGAACGAGGTCTGTTCTTGATTATAGTGTGGCCGATATATGACAAGTTTTTGGATTAAAAGGGTTCAAAAGTCAATCATGTGGATAGCAGTGTGGGTGGCATTACAGAACCCACAGTGTAGCTAGTTCATGTAAATACTGAGTTGTGGATTGTGGGTGGATGAGAATTTGAGAAAGGGTGGGATTCAAACTGGCATGAAATTCTCACGCTTGTAAATCTGACACCTTCATCTTAGCATTTCATGGCCAAACATTACCCTCCAAAGACTACTACAGTCGGGGTAATAACGTCCAACATTGGACGTGAACACCAAAGTACCATAAAATAAGTGTCATCCGGCGTTACGACAAATAGCACTTTATGACACTATTGTTCACTAAATAGTGTGTGACGAATCAGTTTGGAGCAATTAAGTTAAAAATAATGAGGAAACATGCACCCCGCACAGTGCGACGTACGGTTGTAAAGATAAGACAAACTGATGGAAACATGTAGACGAAATAGTTTAGTTATCTGTGACCTGATTTAGTGTGACACTTATGGTAAAATACTTTCAAAGGTCATGACTGCATACATAGATGCAGTGATATAGGAGGATTCTTATGCTGCTTAAATGATTATGGTTCGCTATTGGCGAATATTCGTGAAATTGTTTTGGGAAATGTATTGAAACAATAAAATGGCTGAGTAAGTTTCGAATAAGGACACGTGCTGTGCTTCAATCAGAAAGAGGCGTATTTCGTTTGAAAATGTAGATAGATGAAATCTTAACATAAAAACGGAGAATCCCAAATATTTGGCAAGAAGTAGAAGCTTAAGGTCCCAATCCCAAAGATTAGGATGAAGAGAGCTAGTGGTAATTACTATACCTACCAGTCGGCAGTCAAAAAATGTTTGCCAGAAACTAATCTGACTACAATTTTATTTAAATCAAAGTCATCCTAGATTTTCCCTATTGAGATTGATTGCAATTTGATTACATAACTTGGGATCTCAAATTTCAAGATTGTCAAATCAACAACCACTCGACCTTCACAGAAATTCAGCCTGCCTAAAACGATCATTTTCATCACGAGAATTTAGCAAATTAATCAGTATAAAATTACCCGGCGTCGCCTGGGGATGTTAATAATGTACCGGTTGCCATGGCAACGGCCGGCCCTTGAGAGCCACTGCGCCGCGGGTAATGTGTAGTCTGATGACATCGCACTGTGGTACAAACAAGGGGAGAGTGGACGAAATTACGTTGGGATATTTTTTGTTATTGTTGCGAAAAATGTTGATTTGGGGGGAATGATAGGAAAATAATGGTCATTTTTCCTGTAACTTCTGACTACTAAAGCTGTTATAATTGAGTTTGCGGGTATGACATCGCACTGTGGTACAAACAAGGAGGGAGTGGACGAAATTACGTTAGGATTATTTTTTTTGGAATGATATGAAAATAATAGGCATTTTTCCTGTAACTTCTGACTACTGAAGCTGTTATAATTGAGTGTAGGGGTAAGTTCTGCTGCATTGCTAGTCTGTTGTATTTGAAATATTTTTTACCCAATATTTACTAAAATAATATGTTACATCTTAGGAAAACCGTTAGGCTGAAATGGAACTAGGCTGGATACGTCTGCCTTATGCTCACTGAGCTGTGGGCCAAACTAGTCCGAAGGTATCAAGGCAGACCTCATAGAAGTTGTTGGAACTGGCTGGACAAAACCAATGACCAGTCCGCACTGACTCTGGATTGAAAGAACTGGAAGATATGGGAGGTTTTTTAAAACGTCACATGACTGGTCAAAAATTGAAAGGAATCAAAACGCACTATGTACACGTTTCCTACCTTCCAATAATTGAATACACAAGTAGCTACTATGATGATCCACTACCTAATACCACTAGTATTCAATTTTGCAACTATCCGTTAAGATAATTACCGCTGTATCCGTAATTTATAGCATGTTGATCAAATAACTTTGTGCTCGTGTCATCGGTCGTGTTCGGAGGGCCACATACGATGCCACTAGTAATTAGGACCGTCTGATGGCACACAGTGGCAGACTGTAAACTCTGCTGGACAAAAATACAGGGTGTTAAGGACATCGTTCCACAGAGTTTTATCCACGATTAGATCATTATTATAACATTGTCGGTTGGAAGACTCACTGAATATGAAGAATAATGAGTTTTTAAAATGGCTTATTTTCATTCTTATTGTTATTGTTCATTGAATTATAATACCATTTATTAAGAAAACTAGTGATAAAATATAAAGGTGTGTGAGATGTGTGTTTAATCATGTCACACATACAATATAAGCAATCATCTCATAACCTTGCAAGAAATGTAAATATTTACCTTTCAGCATTTCTTTTATTTCTCTTCAAAACAATTTACACTTAATAATTCTCAGAAGACTCATTTCACTCGCATCAATCACATTTTTCTTTGAAATATTCAGATGAATCCTTTTGTAATGTATTTGAGTTTTATTGACCTTATTTGAAAATAAATTCGTTCTGTAATGAGTTTGACTCTGAAGTGATCTTTTTAACCCATAAATTAACGAGTTTCGTGTGTCAGAATTTTCATGATTTTATGTTCTTTACAGGATAGAGGAGGAGGAGGAGGTTTTTTTAAAACACAAACTCAACCGGGAAGAAAACATTCTCAGGAAACGTTGCTAGAATCACACTACCCACAAAATCTCATATTCATTGTAATCTCAAACGCTATCAATTCATACTCGCACAAAAATGTGCAATTTGAACGTTGGCCGATGTCCAACCGATGGCGCTGACGGCCCACTGTGCGGCCATTAACATATTAATGCAAAACGTTATTAGGCGCGGTAACTGATGGCCAGCTTAGACGGCCATGTTGATGCCTGATAGTTCACGCCGCTTTGATTATTGGGTGGGCAGAGTTTCAGGTGGTTGGGTAATGATTAAATTGGGTGTAGTTTTCAAGTAAGGTTTGTAGGTAATATTTAAGTTTGATAGGTATGGAATGTTGCGTGGAGTCAGTGCATCGATTTAAACGCTTGTAAAAGTGCCTTTTTTGCACGTAGTTTTTAACATCAAATATTGATCAAGTGGCAAAAAAGGAAAAAAAAAATATCTGGATTTAGATTGAAGTCTGCATCGATGGGCTGTGAAGCTAGGTACAGCAAGTCGAACGTCAGTGTTAACAGAACCATTGTAAGCTGGTCTATTATTATTTTGAAAATCCGTACTTAGCAAAGCCCACTGCAGGCCTAAGTGTTACCAAAGCGATTGGTCGACTATACGACATTCTCCATCATTAACGACAATCCCTTAAAAGGCATAAAGTAGTTAAATCGATACAAGTAACATCAAAATAGTGTCTAAGTATCTTTTAAAGTGAATTAATGAACACTATCAATGTACAGTTCATTGCATGCCCGCAAGGCAATCTAAATATATAAAAGAAGAAACTGACTGACTGATTGACTGACTGACTGACTGACTGACTGACTGACTGACTCATCTATCAACGCACAGCCCAAACCGCTGGGTCTACAGATTCCAAATTTGGCAAGTAGGTTCCTTATGTGGTCTAGGGGTGCACTAAGAAAGGATTTTTCAAAATTCATCCCTTAAAGGGGTTAAACGGGGCTCCAAAGTTTGTATGGGAAAACAAGATTAGTTAGACTATTTTATTCGAAACTTCACAGGAGTGCTCCTATTGATAAATGAGTAGAAACGGGTTTCAGGTTTTTTCAGAATTCAACCCCTAAGAGGGGGATATGGGGTGGCAAAGTATAAAAATCAATGCACGGCCCAAACCGCTGAGTCTAGAGAATCCAAATTTGGCAAGTAGGTTCCTTATGTGGTCTAGGGGTGCACTAAGAAAGGATTTTTCAAAATTCACCCCCTAAGGGGATTAAACGGGAATCTAAAGTTTGTATGGGTAAAACAAGATTAGTTAGACTATTTTATTCGAAACTTCACAGGAGTGCTCCTATTGATAGATGAGTAGAAACGGGTTTCAGGTTTTTTCAGAATTCAACCCCTAAGAGGGGGAAATGGGGTGGTAAAGTATAAAAATCAATGCACAGCCCAAACCGCTGAGTCTAGAGATTCCAAATTTGGCAAGTAGGTTCCTTATGTGGTCTAGGGGTGCACTAAGAAAGGATTTTTCAAAATTCACCCCCTTAGGGGTTGGAACGGGATTCCAAAGATTACGTGGGGAAATAAGATTAGTTAGACTACTTTATTCGAAACTTAACAGGAGTACTCCTATCGATAAATGAGTTAACGTTTGTGTTTCAGTTTTTTTTCAGAATTCAACCCCTAAAGGGGGAAATGGGGTAACAAAGCCTGAAATTCAACATAGGGATTATTTTTATGGTGAATTGGGTCGGGTGTATTACAAAAACAACGATTTTAAGATTTAATGTGGCAGACCTGAAATACTACCATTCCCTGTTGGGGTGCGATGGGGTTGAAATGTCTAAAAATCAATATGGGTGTCGATACCGAGATTATCAGGGGTGCTGATTACGAAAATGGCATTTATTTTAAGATCCAGATGATAATGATTGTGATTACGATGATGGTGATTGTGATAATGATGACGATGATTGTGATGATGATGATTTTGATTACGATGATAATGATTGTGATTACGATGATGATGATTGTGATTATGATGATTGTGATTATGATGATTGTGATTATGATGATTGTGATAACGATAATAATGATTGTGATTACAATAATAATAAGTGTGATAACGATGATGGTGATAGTGATTGTGATTGTAATGGTGATTGTGACAGTGACGGTGATTGTGATAGTGTCGGTGATTGTGATGGTGATAGCGATGGTTGTGATAACGGAGATTGTGATTATGATGATTGTGATAAGATGATAATGATTGTGATTACGATGATAATGATTGTGATAACGATGATGGTGATTGTGATAGTGATTTTGATGGTGATTGTGATGGTGATTGTGAAAGTGGCAGTGATTGTGATGGTGATTGTGATGGTGATTGTGATTGTGATTGTGACAGTGATGGGGATTGTTATAATGATGTAGATTATTGTGATTACTATGATAACGATGATTGTGATTAAGATGATAATGATTGTGATTACGATGATAATGATTGTGATAACGATGATGGAGATTGTGATAGTGATTTTGATGGTGATTGTGATGGTGATGGTGATTGTGAAAGTGGCAGTGATTGTGATGGTGATAGCGATGGTGATTGTGATTGTGATTGTGACAGTGATGGTGATTGTTATAATGATGTAGATTATTGTGATTACTATGATAATGATTGTGATAACTAGGGTAGTGGTTGTGATGGTGATGGTGATTGTGATGGTGATGGTGATTGTGATTTTGATTGTGATAGTGTTGGTGATTGTGATAATGATGGTGATTGTGATAATGATTGTGGTTGAGATAGTGATGGCGATTGTGATCATGATGATTTAATAATGATTGTGATTACGATTATAATGAATGTGATGACGAGGATGGAGATTGTGATGATGATGATTGTGAATACGATGATAATGGTTGTGATAACGATGATGGTGATTGTGATAGTTATTTTGATGGTGATTGTGATGGTGATGGTGATTGTGATGGTGATCGTGATGGTGATTGTGATGGTGATTGTGATTGTGATAGTGATGGTGATTGTGATTGTTATGGTGATTGTAATGGTGATTGTGATGGTGATTGCGATGGTGATTGAGATAGTGATGGTGATGGTGAGTTTGATAATGACTGTGATTACGATGATAATTATTGTGATAACGATGATGGTGATTGTGATAGTTATTTTGATGGTGATTGTGATAGTGATGGTGATGGGGATTGTGATGGTGATTGTGATTGTGATAGTGATAGTGATGGTGATTGTGATAATGATGGCGGTTGTGATAGTGATGGTGATTGTGATAATAATAATTGAGATGATTATGAAATGTGGCACATAGATAGTTTATAACCTGGATTAACATGGAGGACAGTATTATCCCTTTAGTATGATCCAGTGGGACAGTTACCGAACTTCACGCGGGCGAAGCCGCGGGCAACAGCTAGTAAAGTATAAATCAAACTAACTGATCGCGCAACGGAAGACGTTTTATTATTTACCGACGATTTGCCGTTCGTCGTAAAAGTGATTACCGGTCTAAACTACGGTACTTACGTGTTTATAGTTATATCTTAATCCAAGTGTAGCTTACCTGTAAATAAGAGAAATATTGTATTAGTATTTGATAGGAAATACATTTATATACAATAAACACCGTAAAATTGTTTCACAGAGAAATACTTTAAGAGTGTTGTGTTACGGGTCTACTGGTTGCAAGCGCGACGTCCTGGGTTCGATTCTTAGGTCGGTTTTTACTGGGTTTTCCATAAGAAATTACTAAGAAGCAGTCATGTTATCTGGAGTTGCGCATGATGGCAATAGAGTCGCCTCCTATTACTAACATGGGACTGAAGCATAATTGGCGAAATGTCGGTGAACTATTAACTACACGTCTGCATAACCCGTCAGGGACTATAGGCGTTATGTTATATTAAGATAACCGATGTCCCTTCTACCTTATTCAGGGCGTAAACAACCTCATCACGAAGCCGTCAACCAAGCATTCGGGTCATCAAACTAAGTAACTTCACGCAAAAGTTATTGCTGTAATGCAAAAACTTTTTTTTTTGGGTGAAAAATCATGTTTTGTGGTAAAACTCAATGTAACGCACTCAAAAAAAAAACTTGTCAAAAAGTTGTAATTTTGACCCCCAATATCTCCAGGTATGGTGTAGAACAAAAAAATGATCGCAATGACGGGGAGAACAAGTGCCGTTCGGCTTCGTTTTTTAGACCCTTTATATGAGAAAACATATTTTATACTACACCTGCTTGGAAAGTACCTTGATACTTTATCAAATTTACGGTAGAAAGTACGTCATTGCATATCGAACAAATATGCGGGGAGAAAACGCATCTGAGCGGGAGAGAAAAGTGTATGAAAATCCATTTCTTACGTGGTTTTTCTTTATTAATTTTGGGTAAGACTATGCGCCGGTAACCTAAATATCATAAGCCAAAAAGTTTTTACAGTGAGTTTTTATCTCCAAGTTCGCAAAATGTCACTGGCCACTAGCTGTGTGTTGGATGTTGTCGGGCTGGCAGTGCGACCCTGCGGCGGCAGGATAAACAATTTGAAAAAAGAACATGTGAAAATTGCAGACGCCATTGGCGCCATTTCCAATTTGTGTGTTGTTTGAGGATTCAGTTTTCGTAGAATTTATTTTCCTCGTAGGTGTAGTATAAAGCACTATGTATCACTCGAGAGAAAGTGCGATTCCCGATCTCGGGTGTTTTAAAGCCCTCGCCTACGGCTCGGGCTTCAAACGACACCCTCGACGGTGATCGGTCACTTTCTCCTCTCGGTGAACAATGTACTATTTCTCGCATTATGACAAGTGTACTCATAGTCCTACATAGGAAGCGGGTTCCCTGTACTCTCTTACAAAATCATCAGCATCAACATCAAAACACCAGCCTTCCGTTAGTTTACGACGCATAAAATTATTCTCATACTGTCGCTTGCATTGTGTCGCATACAAAGTTCATAAGTGGCTGTAAGTCATAACTTCTAATAAGCAAGGATGTGAGCACACTGGCGCCCGCTAAAATTGTTACATATTTGGCGACGAGAACTTTAGGAGTGCGGTGTATTAACTAGCTTAACTGAATGTTTATTTACTTTATTAATATGTTTGTCTTTAGCCGTGTGGTATCCGGCAGAGTAGAATAGAACCAACCCATTACACTCACGGGTGTCGTATAAGGCGACTAATGTCTGAGGCAGAACACCTTGCGCCTTCGTAGACCAGAGAATGGGCAGCAGCGTTTTCTGTTAGTCTTTCATCACTGCGATCTCCAATCCGACTGCCAAGCGTGGAGATTACGGCAAATTTCTCGGGAGGAATTTGCCGTATGAAAATGATGGAATGATGGGTCATGGGAGAGGCTTATGTCCAGCAGTGGACGTTATGGGCTGTTGTTGTTGTTGTTGTCTTTAGAACGTCTCATTAGGTCTTTGTATATCTTGAAGTTCCCGGCATTAACTGCCTCATTAGTCCTGTGGCCACAAAGCGCTATTAGTGAGGCTGAGGTCTTCAGTTCGATTACCACGTCGGGCATAATGGGACCGATTTCTTAGTAGCTGCCTGTAGTTTGCAGTTACATAGATTATGTTGCCTGTATCTCAAATACAATTATGCTTAATTAACTATTCCGTTAACTTTAACCTCGTAGATTTAACTTTTTTTTTGGTATCATTGTTTATTTATTTGCTCTTTTTTCAGATTGATCTTTAGGTACTTCATCACCATGTTGCAGTCCATGATCTGCGCTGAAACACTAAGCCCTTTTGCTCTTTCTCAATTTGTGTCAAGTCTGGGCAATACTTTTGTCTCACCATCATCATCAGCCTATAATGTTCCCACTGCTGGGACACGGCCTCCTCTCTATGAGAGGGAATGGGCTATAATCCACCACGCGGGCCCAGTGCGGATTGGTAGATGTCACATGTTTTCGAATTTTTGGTTCTAGGACATGCCGGTTTCCTCACGATGTTTTCCTTCACCGTTTTGAGAGCAGTGGTGATGAAATAAATTACACAAAGTAATGCGCCTGTCTGGGTTCGAACGCACGACACTGTTCGTAAGTCGAGGCCACCACCACTGGGCCACCGCTGCACTTTTGTCTCAGTATTCAGTAATCAATGTCAGTGTTCAGTTCCGACCTTTTCATTCCACAGTTCAATCTCTCTTTTTATTTTTGCGCCATATACAGTTACAATTTTCTTTCTTTCTTTGCCCGTCAATATGTCCTCCCCCTAACTCTTGCCACGCACGCATGCGCCGGCGCCGTCGCTCTCGTATATCTGTCACTGAATCGGCGCGCGCGCACCGCAGCAGCCTTTATTGAACGCCCATTGAGAACCGACACACATTTACTGGAGGAATTCGCGAAATGTGTGTTGTGTGTGTAGGTATATTGTGTATGTTTGTGTGTATTGAATATAGGGCTAGTTATTTTTAGATCTTTTGTAAGTGGTTCTTAAAAAGTGTTGGCAGTGTTGCTGTTGAAATGATAAGTGATTAAAATAGAGTGAACATTATTACGCCTGTAACCCCTGAAGATTTAAGCACGTAGTGTAAACATTGGTTAAAAAGTTGGAAAGTTAGTCTTCGAAAGGTCTTAGGCAATATGACATAGGCAGAGAGAATGATAGAAAAGTAAAAAAAACGCATTAGTTCGACATAGACAAGTGAAAAGCTTAAGTCAGTGGGGAAGGAAACTGTGGAATTAGATTTTATTTTATTTTTATTTTATTTATTAGGTCTACCAACAATTGTTTACACAAATTTACAAACAAAGATAAACATGCGCTTAAACTCTACACAGTGTAACAATTACTTAAAGGTAAACACCACATGGACAAAAAGAAAACAATTTTAAGTAAGTAAGAATCGTAAGCTACATATTGTACAAGTAAACTAAGTAAAATATACAACTATGAATCAATAACTTATAGGCTAAGTATTAAAAGCATCATTTATTTGAAAAGAACACAGTCCAAAAACTTTTACAACTTTTACAACAAGTCTGATAAACAGTTCAAAAATTTAACTTTTTGCTTTTTGAGAGAATCAAATAGATGGCGCTAGCATAGCTGGTTCCCAACATCGTCATTGGTTGTTAATGTGGTAACAGGTAATGTCATTTTATATTTCAAAATAGCTTAACCTCATCGGTCTGATTGAGATCAGCTATGGTGGCGCCATCTTAGATTATCTTTGCCTGTGTCTTCCCATTCAGTTGGACGTCGTTGTAGAAAATATGAAACACTACTCAGTGAGTGCGTAACTCATCACATCACACTGAAATACTTCGGAATATCGAATCATAAGATCTCCGAAGAAACTTTCTAGACATTTTAATTGAAGATAATTATTACTAAAGTTCAAACATCTATAAGGATGACGTTTATACCTTTAAAGGGGTCACGCTCATAATTTTATATCTTTACCTATGTTTGCAATTTCAATCTTTTACTACATACGAAACTATAATCTCTGCCTGCGCTAAACGGCGTGATCGTTAAAATATTTTAGAGGCTTTTAAATCGCGTCAGTAGGGTAGCAAGTTTATTATGACTTTACATTGTAACCACATTGTGAGTTTAAAGACGTCTAAGACTATTTTTTATTGGGCTGTGTACCCTTCTCGTAAAAGACGCGAAGAATGCTGGATGGATTTGCTTAGGCCAGAAGCTATCAGGTAAGATTAGACATCAACTGAGGCAACAAGACAATCTGGCCTATTGTAGTCTTCTCCTAAACATAGGCCCTTCAGTCAGTGCACGCAGAGAGCAGCGGTGGCCCAGTGGTGGCGGCCCCGAGTTACGAGCAGGAAGTCATTGGTTTGAACCCAGGCAGGCACATTACTTTGTGTAATTTATTTCATCAACACTGCTCTCAAAACGGTGAAGGAAAACATTGTGAAGAAACCGGATGGAATTTTTGGTTCTAGGACATCTACCAACCAGGACTGGGCTCATGTGGTCGATTATAGCTCATTCCCTCTAATAGAAAGGAGGTCTGCATATATGGAAAAAGTTTAGAATTAAATAAAGCTTTTTTTCAGCTAAAACTTCTAGGTTTTCAGCAAGGTTTAAAAGGTTTAAAAGCTGTTAATTATTTGTATAGCAGTTATAGCTCACTGCTAAATTAATTACACTATTATAATACTCGATTCTTAATTATTACCGTGTGCCGTTATTAAGTATTTATTACACACGCTAGTTTAGTTTATAGCCACAGTAAACTTTTGATTTACGATATATTGATATAACTGTTTATGAAGTGTGAGCTTCGTACGGTTTTACTCCATATTACTGCTTTGTAACATGATAGTAATTTTATCAAAGTTAGTTGGAGATACATACATGACTATGCTCTTCAGTGTTCCTAATATACCTAAACTACCTAACCTAACTTGTTGTTTGTATAATTCAGGACGCTAATTATGTGCCAAATAGTCAACAGCTGTATAAAATGGTTTTCAATTTGCTTAATATTTAATTTCCCCAAAGGTTCATATCTATTTAGTTTGTGTTATAGTACTGATATAGCTGTAGTTCTATTGCATCATTAGGGGTATACTTAAATCTAGACATTCAACACTTAAAATTTTGAAGAAAGTGTCCATATCAGAGAGACGCAGAGAGCAGCTGTGGGCTGGCCCAGTGGTGGCGGCCGCCGGGCGGCCCCGAGTTACGAGCAGGAAGTCATTGGTTCGAACCCAGACAGGCACATTACTTTGTGTAATTTATTTCATCACCATTGCTCTCAAAACGGTGAAGAAAAACATCGTGAAGAAATAGGCATGTCCTAGAACCAAAAATTCGAAGATAATGTCTGTGAATTTTTGGTTCTAGGACATCTACCAACCCGTACTGGGCCCACCTGGTGGATTATAGCTCATTACCTCTCATAGGAAGGAGGCCTATGTCCCAGGAGTGAGAACATTAGCAGTGCACGCAGATGGCATTACGTAAAATTTTAGAATTAAGTAAAGCTTTTTTCAGTTAAAACTTCTAGGTTTTCAGGGCATAAAATAAAAACTGTTAATTATTTACTAATTACTTTATTTTAGTGATAGCTCACTGCTAAATGAATTACACTATTATAATACTCGATTCTTATTACTCTGAGTCTCCAAGTAAATGGAATAAGGTCTAGGAGGGTGAAGAAGAAGAAAGTGTCCATAGCACTAAGTTTTTCTGAGACTTTCCAAAACGATCTTTCAAACTAGAATCTAATTACCAAAAACAAATAACTCATTACCAAACTAAAGTAGCCTCTGAAGGAAAACAGATACAGTTTACAGCGAAGCATCGTACCTAAATAAAAACAATAAGTAAGTGAACAAAAAAAAAACAAATATTTTTGCCAAAAAACATTGCCCAGAAAGCGGAGACCGCAGAACAATTTATTTTAATAACATTTCAACGTTTACCCAATCCACGAAAAAGTGCTAAAGTCCTCTCCAACTTATTCCCGTCCTTATCACAACCGAATAAGGTTGAAATTGTGAAGGTGTGTAGTCAAAAAATAATTAATTTCATCCGCGTTATAAATGCAGTCGGTAAACCACAAATATTGGTTCAAATTCGTTTCTGTGTTTACATAAATTTAGAGATTTGTATTATTGTTTGTGTACGGAGCGAATGCAGTTAGTCTGTTGTTTGGCTATGAAAAATAATCCTGAACGAGAATAACTACCTATGAGTAGGTTAAATTATGATCTGTCCGTTTCTCAGGAGTTTATTTTATTCTTACCAATATACCCTAAACCCTAGATCTTCTAACGTGGAAAGGGCAGACGCCCGCGTTTTTAACATGACGCCTGTAACGCCCGAAGGGTTAGGCAGAGGTGTAAGTACCTAATAGTACACCCACATTTCGCCAGTTATGCTTAAGTCCCATGTAATAGGGTGCGAGCCTATTACCATCAACTGGGCGCAAATCCAGACTCCGTGGCTGATACTGAGAAATTCCTGATGGAAAAATCCAATGACACTTTGCCCGACTTAGGAGTTGAACCCAGGACCTCATGCTCATCAGATGCGCTTGCGACCACTAGACCAACGAGGCAGTCGCTGAATCCACCCTGATTAAAAATCCAACTTCAGGATATATACTCGTACCTACCTACCCCATAAAACAATTCAGTATATTCACAGCCGCGACTTCATCCGCGAAAATTGTGATAGCTCGGCTTATTTGCATGATATCAATATAATTTATAGCCTATGTTACTCGGTAAAGATGCAGATTTCTAATGGTGAAAGAATTTTTAAAATCAATTAAGGAGTTCTTGAGCTAAATCGTAACAAACAAACACACACTCAAATCTTTCCTCTATATAAAATATTAGTTTAAACAATTTAAAAATTAAAGCAAAAGAAGTACCGACGACGTACGGACTCATGCGATCTGTGGTGTATACCTACCCCCGTGGGAAAAAATACTGTATTCTAAAATGTCCAAACTTTTTAGATACAAAATCCTAATTTCCCAACCACTAGTGCTCTATAAAAGCCCGGTATCAGCAGACGTCCAGGCGTCCAAACAAATCCGTCAGCAACACAGTATGTCAATTAAGAGCAATTTTTACAAACTGTGTGTGTGTGTGTGTGTTTGTTCCAAAAAAATCCCTTGCGAAGGCACGCCTGGACTGCTCGCGTTTAGTTAGGCACGATGGTATAGGGTGGGTAGGGCTTGCTCAATTACTGGGATAGTCTTGTTTTTGTATGGAGCTAGATTTTGTATGACAAGGAGGAAGGTAGAAATGAAAGAGAGGGAGTGAGGAGTGACGAAGCTTTTACCAAGATTTGCGAGGAGACCCTGGGAACACCAAGATCCCCAGAAGACCGGGAAGTTTGATCTGCTTCTGGAGGGAGGTGGGCTGGTTGTAGTAACAGCCACCATGGCTCACGCATAATGGTCCACTCTAGGGACTAAGTGCGGAAACCTAAACCCCATAATAGAATAGAATAGAACAGTGATAAATGGAGGATATTGTGAAGGTTTTCTACGTCAAGAGGGATTTCCCACGAAACTCAAGGAATTAGCAATTGTGCCCGATTGATATCAATAGGCTCACCTATTATAACGTGCGAATGAAACAAAACTGGTGAAATATACTTAACTCTTTGGAAATGCTATTTCATCCAAAAAATACAATCAAAAAAATGCAAACTGGCTACGATAGCTATTGAAAACTCTATTGTAGTAGTTACAGTGATAAAACGCTAATACAACCATCTTTCATTATTGCATTGCCCCTAATATCCGACATTTGTTAGGCAAAATTCCAACAGTGCTCTTCGAATTTGGCACTGTTTCCGTGGCTATGTCAATACTTGTGCATAATTTATCACTGTAGCGTCACTGTGAGCTGTGACATCCGGAACTGTCTGAAGAATTCAACGATCTCTACTTGAAAGGGCGAAAACTCCGAGAAAGACTATTGACAGATTGACACTGACAGTGATATTCGCTTCCTTGATTCAAAAGTGAGTAGATACTGGTACATTTTTGGATATTGTATATTTTAAATTAAGATTAAATACACATTACGTTCCATTAGGATTTCTGTATCACGAATTTAATTTAATTTTGAATGGATATAAAGTAATGACCGATCAATGGTTCGGTTTCGGCCAAAAAATCAAGTTTTGCGGGAATTGTCCTGCGTTGTTCAGCTAACTTCGGGTTTGTTCTTTGCTCGTGATCGTCAACTGAGTTTGCCGCCTATTTTCGGTTTTAAATTTTTAAATAACATAAATAAATAATTATTGTCTTATGTTATGTGTGTTAAGTTTAATTAAATACTCACAAGCTTCGGTTTCGGCTGAAACTTGGACCTGGATAGATGGTTCGGTTTCGGTTTCGGCTAAAAATCCGGTTTTGATGGGACATCATTCTGTCTTATTATGTATCCTTCAACAAGTCCTCATTCCTGTCCTTGTCCACAATCTCAGCCCAATTCTCCGTCACCACCACTAGTAACGTCCCACGATATGTCCAACTAACGCCAGGCTTATGGCGACAGTAATCCGCTCCGCTGCGTGCATGCGAGGCGTGAGCTCGCATACATTAGAGTTAGTGCTGATCATGTAGGCAGAGGTCTAGCTGTATCATGTTTATTAATAATGGGACTTGTTTAGGAGGGTACTTTTTTAATGTGTGGAGGTATTTCTTTATAGAGTGTTAATTCAGGGTGGGTGTTGGTTCGGAAAAGTGACTTCAACTCAACTCTGCATTCGAAAAAAGTATTGTTGAAAATTGAATCTGAGCTCAAGACAGTTTTCTCTACGTCATTTCTGACTTCAATCTACACAGCTAATAAAACTTAGATTGATTTTACTCTCGATACAGTCGTCTATTTCAGAGTTTCTATTCAATCACAGAGCGTGAGGTAATCCAACCCTCTTAAAAACAACTTTAATCAACAGAAACGCTATCATTAAAAAAATCCAATCCCATTTCTCTAAAATAAAAATATAAAAAAAAAACTAGGTCATACCAGCACTGTGCTCAAACGACATTTTTATTCCCATGTATTGGCAAAGCACTTAAAAACTGCAAACACAATTTTTTTAAAATAAAAAGTTCACGTCATATCATACGGGTAGAAAATCGCGGTCATAGACTGTATCTGAACCACTAAAATATCGTGGTCGTACTGTATGTAGCTCGCAAATAGAATACGATTGTATTTCTAATGAACCCCATTCACGGACCGATATGTTGGGTGTAGAAGTATCGGTAACTCTGGGTTAGGCGCCGATATTGTGTTGGTAACTATAGAGTTATTGAAATGACAGTTTTCCTATTTTAGAATGAAAGGGTGGGAAAATAAACGGTGTGGTTTTAAATATAGAGTTTTTAATTGTCTATTTCGTGTAGGATTGCTATCTTTTTCTCTATAATAAAACGAGAAAGAGACGGACGTAATTTAGAGCTGTTAAATTTAATTTGAACTAATATTTCCATACAAATGAAGGGTACACGTAAAAACATGTCGACTAAAAACACGGTGAAGCGCAAGGCATAAACTAGTTCGACATCTCTAACTTAGTTCATAGCTATAGCCGTCCTTTTCTCACACTGCGTTTTAGTAAAAGATAGCATTAGCCTAAATTAAGTTTAGTTTGTGCACAACAGAATCGACACCATTATCACATACATTTTTTTGGTTAATATTTGAAAGCTATATGGCACCGGAATTTCCTAGCTGACTGATCTCTAGGAAGAAATGTGACGATGACTTTCAGTGACAATTAATAACCAGTGACTTCCTGCTTCAATATCTTTATAACAATAGCACACAACACGAGAAGATCGCTCCATTATTCTTTTATATAATATTTTCTATCGCCATATTGCATTGCTTCAGTGGCGTCCCATTCATCCGCGAATAGGGTGACCACTTCGAATTTTTTACGGATCCTGATAAAATGCCGGACATTTGTAAAAAAAAGGCAGGACTTTCGACTTTCTTGTTGAATTTTGTTATTAATAAACAATGCTTTAAGTCTAATCGTCGGAACAAAATACATGACCAGTCGAAATCCGGACGGAGCCCCACCAACAAGATGGACGTGTCCGGATGAATACAGAAGGATGGTAACTCTATCCGCGGATATGTCGGACGGTGCCAATTTTCAATTTAATATCGCGGGACGATGCTATTCTTTATAATGGCCTGCACTTAGATTAGCATATTGTGAGATGAATAGAATAAACTAGACGATTAAATAGAATATTACGGTTTTGACTGGTAGGAATGGTAGGACTCAGGGAGGGATGTGATGATGAAGAAAAGTATGGCTTTCCTTTGAAAAGAATACCGGGTTTTCCTCCTGAACATTTGTTTTATACACCTCTGTTTACCCAGGAAATGCAAGTGTAATGTAATGTCTGTCAATACGAAAGTTTATCGCAAGAGAAAATAAGATGACTATTGTTAGCATCTTGCTTGATATCCCCGAAGTCTTAGGCAGAGGAGAGGACTCTTCTTTTCTTTTGGAGGGGTCTTAGTCTTAGGTTGGGGGAGGTTCTAATGCCGGGTACATATTGGTGTAACAACACGAATTGGCCGTCCAGGGGGTCTAAAATGGCCGATTTAGCAGAATCATTTTGTGAATCACGTTAAAAATTTAAAATTGTTTAAATAGGACTTTATTGGTTTTGACATAAAGTCCATTTTAAGAATTTATTTTTTTTAACGTGATTCATGCTAAGATTCTGCGTAGGATCTGCTATAGCGGCCATTTTAGACCCGCAGACTTACGCAATGCAACATGAAATGTAACCCAACCACAAGGCAAATTTAAAAAATAAATAAAAGAAAAAGCATTTATTCGTGGTGACATCGTATTACAATAAATGTTACTTCTGCCAAACTGTAAAACAGTTTGTTGGCAGATGTAGCTCCCATATAAAACATTCTGCTTATAAGTTACTACTACTTTAGGTACTTTTCCAACAATAACCAGAACTAAACTAAACATTAACTAAAACTAAACGCTTTTTGTTTCAGCGTGTGTTATAAGAATAAGAATAAGAATTATTTTTTTGCTTAAAATATAGGTGTTACCAGATGTTAAAGTTGGTGGTTTAGGCACAAACCATATTTTGCCTTTTTAGGGCATGCAAATATAATTTTACATTATTGTATAATGCGTATCTACGTGAAATTTAACATGTACTTATTAAGTAAAGTAAAATAATTATTAAATAAAAAATAACACAAATATTGCACACGAAACTAATACCTATATCTTAAAATTAAATTTTGTGTTGCAGAAATTCTTGTAAACTGTAAAAACAATTTTCTGTCAACCATTTACGCAATTGATTTCTAAAATATTTAAAAGGGAGTTCTCTAATATTTCTTGGTAATTTATTAAATATAGAAATACACATATGAAACACATTGTTTTTAATCAATGTTGTATTGCAAAATGGTATTAAAATTTTTGTTGGATCTCTTGGTCTCTGCTTAGTGTAACTGTTACCTTTGAATTTAAAAAAAATCACTATGTTTCCTTACAAATACTGATACTTCAAACAAATACATGCCGGTCAACGTCAAAAGCTTAAGTCTTTTAAATAGAGGTCTACAAGATTCTAGTGGGCCGACACCGCAAATAGCTCGGACACATTTTTTTTGTACAATAAACGCCTTCTCATAGTCTGTTGAATTGCCCCACATTATTAGTCCGTATCTTAATATGGATTCAACGTATCCACTGTATGCTATGCGAGCAGTTTTCTCATCTGATACAATTCGAAGTTTCCTTAACGCATACACAAATCTATTAAGTTTACTGCATACGCCATATATGTGTGGCTTCCAATTACAAAATTTATCAAGAGTTATACCTAAAAATTTAATATTTTCTGTTTCTTCTATAATTTTATCATTTATTTTAACGTTGATACTAACAGAGGGTTTGCATTTGTATGTACTAAATTTAATGAATTTTGTTTTCGAAATATTAACACAAAGGTTATTAGATTCAAGCCAATTTATAACACACTGTACTGCTTCTCTTAATTGGTTTTCATGGGTTGAATTTTTAGTTTTATGTGGCACTATGACAGAAATATCATCGGCGAAAAGGACACTATCGTAGTTTAATGAATCTGGTATATATTTCATGTTACGTTTTACCAATGTCGTGTAACCAGTATAATACCTACATTTCGCAAGTTATGTATAAGGCCCATATAATAGCTTATTGCCATCAACAGGGAACAAATCCAGGCTTCGTGGCTGCTATTGAGAAATTCCTGAAGGAAAATCCAATAACACTTTGCCTGATCTGGGAATCGAACCCAGGACCATGAGGTCACTATTTTTACTTAATAAAATACTCAATCCATTTATTATATTCAACAAAGTGGTAACTTAAAATGTAATGATATTAAGGACCCTATCGGGCACAGCAAAATAATACGAGAGAGTAAGCTTCAGTAACATAACACATACTGTGAAAGACTTTCGTCATTAAAACAAAGTACCTAGGCTTTTCCTGCTTTATTACGGTATATATGCTAGAATATCACCATCTCATTTGCCTGTATACAAAGAGCAGGACAAAAAATATGACAATTTGTAACGGATTGAAGCGATCGCTGCAAACGAGAGGCGGCTCAGAATCTTTTATA
This sequence comes from Xestia xanthographa, assembly GCA_905147715.2. Lineage (NCBI taxonomy): Eukaryota > Metazoa > Arthropoda > Insecta > Lepidoptera > Noctuidae > Xestia > Xestia xanthographa. The sequence continues at coordinate 25,847,156 of LR990665.1, forward strand.
TGGGCATGGGATTGTATTAATTATTGATGTCGATATCGATATTTTTTATAGGTCCAGGTATAAGGAACTAATGGGATGCCAACTATTCCTAAAAGTATAAGTTAAGACATGATCATCTGCACAACGTTCTCCCAAGGTTGTTGTGGTAGGCTTGCAGTGCAACTGGATGCACTTAAAGTACTTACGGGGTAATTTCCGTGGTTTTCGTGTTTTTTTTCCAGTAGTGCGCGTAATAAAAGACTAAGAAAGTGAGTACACAGATTTGTCTGCTCATAATAAATAATGTGCGCCCCACCCGCATACCTCTTCAGTATTCCCGCGATCATGATGCTTGCAACAGCGTCGAAATATCGGGAGCTCATCAATAAAGAAAACCACGGATATTATCCCGTAAGTACTTTAAGTGTAGTGCAGTTGTATTTAACCCCTGATCTCCACAACCCAGAATAAACTGACACCTCTTGGTGAGAATTGTTGCCAGACTTCTGATTACCCGTAACAACTACCAAAGATCTACGAAACAGTACAATCTACGTTGTGTAAGTATTTATTTAACTATAAAAACTAAGTATTAAATAAACTAAAATAAATAAACTAACAACAAACTATAAAAGGGCATCGAAAAACTCCTCCTCAACGCTGTCAGCTGGTAATGTGCCCAAGAGACTGGCGGCGTTGCCACGTTGTATGGCAACACTTAGCCTCTGACCAAGGTAAAAGCCAGTTTTTAATTAAATAAGTAAATATTTACTCGAAATAAATGTTTTGTTTTATGACAAAAAACATAAGTCGGACGGATAGTAAACAACGTGGTCTTGTTCCAGTTTACTATAAAATGCTGGTTATATTATGTAACTCAAAAAAGAATTTTATATTTTTTTTTAGGATGTATCCATAAAGAATGCGGAATGCAACATGTAAACACATTTGATTACACAGTTTGTACATCCAATTCTAGTTTACACATATTCAACAACACCTCTCAAAATCACGTCCTCCCAATCTATCGACAACTCCCCACAGACAAGTCCCAACACTAGCACTCATCGCGAGTGGTCGCATAACGACGTCGATAACGAACCGCGGTGCATTGTTATCGACAAAATGCTAAGCAGCTCGATATACCCGGATTAGTGCTGTACCAACGACCAAGCTCTAGTCACGCGCTGATTTGAGCTCAGGGTGTAGGATTATCTGTTATTATCTTAGATTTAGATGAGGGTTTGTGCTCTTGTGAGATTATTGTTTTGTTTTGATTTTTTTGTGAGCAAATGTAAGATGTATGTATTGTGTTGATGAGTATGTGATTTGCAGAAGGTCAATGTTCGGAATTGGAATATTAAACAGTGAGTTGATCTTGATTGAAACATTATGATGGAATATAATTTGGGAGAGTCCTATTTTCATAATTGTGGTATATTATTTGAGAGACGACTATGTCCTGCAGAGGACTAAAGTGCAGATGAGGCCTAATTGGCATTGTAATTTTATTGACAAAACGGATACGTGGTCGTACTAAATGACCAGCGCATCTGGGGAATAAATTCGCTACCTTGCTAGGAAACTATGCTTGCATATATGAGCTTTTCTTGAATATTATTGTGCAGACGTACATATTGATATAAAACAGGTAACAATATTAAAATATTTTCAATATTACATTTCAAGGTTTTTCAATTTGAAAGTTTCTGAATGTAGGCTGCCCAAAAGTACACAATAATTATATTCTTTACTTATGTACTTTATGTGTATCATGTGTATGTATGTATGTTCATCAGTCCCGTCTGGAACTTACTGCCAATGGACGTCTGCTAATTAAAATAGTTTCAGTGATTTATCGCCACGAGCCGGCGTCGAACCCGGGACGTCGCTGATGAGCAAGAGAAAGATGTGGCTTTCAATGAACATTCCTGCTTGGATGGCAAACAAAGAGATGTACGAAAACAAAGCTAGTTCCTGGGTGTCGTCGATGTTGTAAAAAGTAAACATTAAACCGCTAAGGTGTAAGGCCAATTATTTTAATGTTACGAAACATCACGCCTGCTATTCCCGAAAGGTTAGGCACAGGAGTACCTAACAATACACCCACATTTTGACGGTGATGTTTTTTAAGTCCCAAGTAATAGATGGTGAGCCTATTGCCCTCAACCGCGCACGAGACTTAAACTTTATATGTCAACTATTTACTAGGCACGACCCTAAGCTACGAACTATTATAAAATCGCTTGAGAAATGCAAAAAAGTTCATAACATATACCTACAGGGTGTAAAAGACCTCATCACGAAGCCGTCAACCAAGCATTCTGTATATCAAACTAAGTAACTTTACGCAAAAATTATTGCTGGGAAACGGCTTTTTATTTTGGGGTGTAAAATCATGTTTTGTGGTAGAACTCAATGTAACGCACTCAAAACATTGTGCTGATGGGTGGATTGAAAAATTTTACATTAAAAACTTGTATTAAAAAAAAACTTGTCAAAAAGTTGGAACTTTGACCCCCAATATCTCCGTAACTAGAAGGACCCCAGGTATGGTGTAAAACAAAAAAATGATGGCTATTGCCTATACCTGACTGCCTATTAGACCTTCAGTATCCAGTATCTGGGTAATACGACAACCCTTAGTAAGACTGATTGTCAGACTTGCCGTTTCTGAATAGGTACTCGTAACGATCACTGTCAAAGATCTTCTTTTGACAGCCGGGACCAACAGCTTAACGTGCTTTCCGAGACATGGAAAAAACTCGGCATATTATGTTGGTCCACAGACCAACCTTGGCAAGCACGGCTTAACCTTGAAGGTCGACCCTTGCAGCTGTTATTATTTAGCCACGTCCGAATTTCACCTCTACTATCACTCAACTCAAAATACCACAATGGAGAACATTGCATACTTCCCTACATTAATTGAAACATGCAATGATAGAGTACATCGTAGAACAATACTCAGTAAGTACGCGCTCTACCGATCTGCGGGCTTTTGTGCGAGTGCGCCGACTGTGACGCCTGTGCCGTTGAACCGACTCTACAGGGCTCTAGCTAGAGCTCTACGTAGAGCTCTAGTGGAGGGCATTGTAGAGCTGCTGCTAATCTTTGCAGTTCATGCTGTATAATATTGTTTAGGGTGTTTTAGTTGTGATTAATTGTTATTTTGGAGATGGTGTTTTTGATGGAAGTGTGTGTGAGCTTGTACTTATTCATCCACAAACTCGATTTCTAGGTTTACTCATAATAACTGTGAACTGTTTATATACCTCAGAATGGAATGGAGGTGAGCTTTTAATTTCATAACTATCTTCCTATCTTTAGAATTTCAGGGTGATTGAAAATGAAAACTTTACTTTAAATGGATCCAATGTTTCGGGAATTCAATTAGGAGCTCAAAATATACAGTTCCGTGGTTAATTGATTGACCTCTGTGTAACGGGTCGCGGGATCTGAACTGTCTCTTAGTGTTGTGCAGGTCAGTTATGGCCAACCACAACAAAAAGTAAGTTAGTAAAACCGGTCCAGTGCGAATCCGACTCGAGCATTGAGGGTTCCGTACCATAGTAGTAGGGGAGCCCCCTTTATTTTTTTATTTGTTGTTATAGCGCGCGCGGCAACAGAAATACACATTCTGTGAAAATTTTAATTGTCTATTTATTACGGATCATGAGATACAGCCCACTGACAGACGGACAGCGGAAGCTTAGTAATATGGTCTCGGTGGTTACCTTTCGGGTACGGAAACCTAATTAGAGAATAATTATCAAAATTACAAGAAACACTTTCGAATCGACAAGATGACTAGCACTATTAAGATATTCAGCATCAACAGTTAAACACAACAGAGCAATCACCTGGAGGGAGTGGTGTACAACTGCGCACATAATCTACATTCCGATGGTATCGCATCATTGTGATGCTATCAGGTCATTGTGAAGGCATCCTGACACCATTGATGACAATTAAGTCGGAGACACATCTTGAGATGTGTTGGTATGCTGGATGCGACTGAGCGCGGTGTTTTTGATGGAGTAATCAAATTTTATTACGATACTTATGCAAAAAGAGATGAAATAAATATAATTATAAATTTTGAAAATGTATCTAACTTCTACTAATAATAATATTAGTAGAAGTTAGATACATTTTCAAAATTTTCCAGGGCTTCTTTCACCCGATGTTTTTTCCTATTCCAAATCCAAATAACCCTCAAGGAATATAAATCGTAATTGTAACCTATTGTAGTAGTGTCTTGAGAATAAATAAATGAATACCTAGTGATATTGTAGTGTCAATTTTTTATTACAAGTAGGTACCACAAGTGGAAATAATAAATAAATCTAGAATAGCCGCGTATTTTTCTGTTACCAGTTCTGTTTAGCCAGAACTGTCATTCTACTAACACGTTAATCTTTCGTACCACCAAGCCATGCCACATCCATTACACCCGACATCAGTGCACATGGTTAGCTACTTGATTGAGTCGCAACGATTCAGGGCGCGCCGTGCGCCGCGCTCCCTCGCCTGCATTACCGAGCAGCCGCGCTATTGTGCGCGCTTCCTGCTTTATTGCAGCTTCCTCTATAGCAGCTATTTAAGCTGCTTTGAGGTGTTGTGTGAGATGGTGATGGAAGGGTTATGGATTGAGATCAATCAATCAGGTTAAGTTGGCTTTGAGAAGTTGAAATCTGGCGTTGATTCTGTCAAGCTTTAGCAAGCAATTGGAATTGCGCAGAATCGGCCTGAACAAGATCCTGCAATGGTGCATGCCGCACGAAGTTTTCCGATCGGCAAGAGCAGAATGTAAGCCGAGTCTCGAGTAATCAATGAATCATTAAATGCTTCGAGTGAGCTTTATTGTTCAACAAAATAATTCCGAACTGAATGTGCCGATCCAAACTTAAGTTTAAACCTTTAAACTTAAGTTTGGATCGGCGCTCTTTGTATGAGGATTAATGATTTAAGTACGGTCTACTTAAGACTACTTAATAGGTCAATCGAAAAATATAAAGCTACCTAATCCATCTTTTCGACACAATTAATTAAGTATACCCTTTGAGACACCTACGAAAAGTTCTTTCGTCATTACCTTGTAAAAGTACCAATTAAATTAATAGTATCTCATTGAAATAAAATAAAGGAACAAATTAGAAACAAACCTGCGAACTAGAGTTAGAATTAAAAAATGTACCTACTTTAGATCGTTCTGCATCCAATAAGTTCTTTGACCTAACAAAAGTTCAAAAGGTACGTGATACAGCATTCATTATAGTTTCTATTAAATCCATAGTAAAATCAAAGTATTGTGCCTTTCATCTGGACAGGACATCCGGCTAAGCAGCTTTGAATGAGTTCAATAGAGCTTTGTGATGTTTGTTAGTGTATAGTACTGCCATCTACGATCCATGGTGTAAGTTCGATGAGCTTTCGATCGATTGAGTTGCGCGCTTGGTAATGTAGATGGCGTGCTTCAAAGATTTACCGTAGGCCAATAAAGTAAGCAGTTTTCAAAACCAGGTCATGATTTTAATTAATAAAACGAGTTTTTTTTTTCTAATCCAGTCGAAACTTTCAAGATTTTACCTGTCTTAGTCTTGTACACACTAGTAGCTATTCGCACCAATCGTACCTATGTTGAGTTTTATTTTTTGTTTGGTTTCAGTTTTTTTTCTTTCCATTCCCGTGACAAACATTCGATAAGGACAATCTGTATAAAAAGTCGGTTTACGGACGATAATTTTTAGTGATAACGTAATTTTTCATGATATTAGTGATTTTAACTTTAAATCAAAATTTCATCCCCCTATAGATTGAAATTCTAGCTTGTTAGCCTTCAACCATAGGCATTAGATAATAAATTTGGTGATTTTTACTTCGAAAATTAAGGACTTTCCATACACAACTTCATCCCCGTTTTTAACCCTTTGGGGGTGGAATTATCAACAACGCTGAGACATGTGTAAATTTATTTTCAATCGTCACCCTAACTACAAAATTTTAAGATCCTTACTTTAAAACTGACGGACTTTCTTATTATAGGGAACGTGCAGGAACTATAGGTGGCAGCACTAATCGACAAAAGAGACACTATGCGGACAGAAAAGGAAACTTATCACTTCTCATCGTGCTTTCAATTTACTTAGACAAAATTATCTCTTCAATTATATTATTTTTGAATAACCTAAAAGGCACAAAGTATGAGTTCCGGTCTATCAATAACGATCGTCAGCGTAAATATAAATGTTTAATAATATGAATTTTATATCTTTCGTTTACTTTCTGATGAAAATTGTGGTGCATAAAGACATGGTGGCTGGCATAACTAAGATAGCTTTCTTATTTTCAACTCATGTTATAATGGAAGGGAATCCTTTATCAGCGAGAATAGTAGTTATCTCCAGGCTCTAACAAATCAATTAGTTCACAATCATTTGATGAAGCAATCAATCAAATGCAGTCCGTAGCATTTAGATACAAAACTTAAAAAACCAAAGGAGTGCAGGCAACTAAAACATTATTGTGGGTATAACCATGTTTATATTCTGAGTACATGTGGAGTCTTTGATTAACTGTTGAGGGATATTCGGTGTGAACTTTAGTGCGGTCTAGTAGAACACGTGTATGGTGAAGTATACTTAAATGGTTCTGGTATGTTTGCATGGACGGTTGATTTTGAGGGCCTTTTCAATGCAGAGTGTAACAAAAACAAGTTGTTTTCGAATATTTTACTGCGTTTATCCATTTTTGCGTTTTTCACCAAAACATGGTATGATAGTAGTATTCTTTGGAAAGTAATAGAATTTTACGCTAATTGATTTATTTTCATTTTTGTGGATGTATTGGTACCTACATCCAGAAATGCAACAATGCATTATGATTAGTAAATAAATTTTCACTATAAAATTAATTCTGTTTACTTGTTAGAAAAGTCAATGTCAAGCATTAATAGAGCACAAGATTCGGATTGGCGACGCCAGTTGGCAGCACCGTCGTTGTGCACGTTCCCTATACGATCAAAAAATCCATATACCTTTAAATTCTTAATAAATAATCATAAAAAACACGTACCTGAACAGCATCATCCAAGCACCGTCCCCAGGCGTCGCTGCGGTCCACCAGGGTGTTCCACTTGTCAGCCAGCTTGGCCACCTCCCGTCGGATGGACCTGGCCAGCTCGCGCGCCTGCTCCTCCGCAGAGCGGTAGCCACGGGAGTCACCTTCGTTCTCGCGACTCGCTGTAACGAAAAGAATGGTTAGATGTTGGAAGAATTATTGGTTATTTATTTAATTGTACTTAGGGTTATCGTTAAGTCGTGTTTTAACCAAAACGATCGCCTGACTGTCAATTATTTCTTGCGTATTCACACGATCGAGCGTTTTGGTGCGTACGATGGGTAAAAAATGTTGATACCATTCAACAAAATAAAAATCGACTAATATTGATTGATTGCTTTATTTGTTTAATTTGTTCATGATACAATAATGAAAGTGACGTTTCATCGTCTGACATAATAAGAACAAGGCTACCCACCTACAGTTTCTCAATATTGAGAATAGGCAATCCACAAAAATTCTTTAAATGACAAGAGACCTCTTCCAAGAAATGTTTTCTACAAAAAATATTTAATTCAATCAACGCAACCTACAAACTCAAATATACGAGAAAACCCAACCCTTAATTGCCACATTTTTTTTTAAACACACGAAAAATAAACATGTCACAGTTTTCAGTGTTAAGTAGCAACTTGGCCTATCGTCGAGCGTTGAGCTCTCAATATTTGGAGCGTGAGCCCCCCCCCCCCCCCTCTCGCAGGCAAGTGCGAGAGGGTGCGGGGGAGGAGGGAATTTAATAATTACAACGTTACTTCCACGCCGACGTTCTTCTGCCTTCACTTTGGATATTGCACTGGCATAGTTTCCGGAGTTGCTTGAATTTCGGCGGGAGAGGAATTGTTGCTGCTTTTGATGATAGTGGTTTGGGGGTTATAAGGTTCTGTGGTATTGGGGTAGCATGTAAATTAAGCCAAGTATGCTGTGCCGGACGGGCGCTATCCGCTGATGGCGTGGATACGTGTACCTGGTGGTCTGCCTATACCCTATTATTACCGGGCGCACGCTTGTACTATACTTCGCCGCCAGACGGCGCTGAAGTCCTACAACTATTTAACTGTAGCTGATCATTCTTCGCTATCTCAGGCCTAGACCTAACGAGGGGGATAGAGGTTACTGAGAAAATAAGACACTTATTTAACTTTCATGACTGTTCAGGAAGCGATTTCAGGACTATTCGCGCACTACTTTTTCACTGTTTCTTCTATATACTTGCCGTACTGATGACTACGATTCTAAGAAAAGTTGAGTTTACTAAGGTACTCCAGAACTTTACTATAACGAGGACCCTGATTTCGATTCCTGTTTTGGAAAAATTTAATGAAAATTTTGATTATTAAAACTAACATCTTTTCCAACGATTACAATTTTGAGCTTATATCTAAGTACATTATATACAAGACATCGCTTCTACATAACGTTATTTATGTACAGACATAGAAATAACGAATATCTTTATAAAACTGGGGAAATTATTTCCATAAAACCAGACAACTTTTCCAAAAATGTCTGGAGGAAGGGTCTTCCAGGCTGAATTTCACGAAAACTGTTGCTGTGACTGTAAGTACCTATATAATTGCCATATACTAGACAAGCACATGGCCCATCTAAAACTGTTACTTATTTTTTCGTGTCTGTATTTTTCAGCCTGTAACGATCCTTTCTATGTTTTTGTCGAATATAGCTGCGCTAGACCGTCATACTCTCGTCTAAGTGGTTTAACTAAAGGCTAAGTTATAAAAAAAGACTATGTCCAGGCCTAGATCGCAACCTAGGCTACCTGGACTCCACTAAAACGTTAAATTAAACTATAAAACTCCACTTGCGAGTTTATATGTGTCTAGCGCGTCTGTAAATTACTGTCTATCTATTCTAAATCACTGAAGACACTTGTTATATACCACTATATTGCCCATACACTGACTCTACACTGTTTTTTAACTTTAAAGCAACACTATATGTGCTGGATTGGTGACGTTCGTCGCGAACATGTGCTTATGTTGAGAACGAGCACATATCTGCTGAAAGTTTTCTAAATTTGGTCAGATAGCATACTTTAATCTATTGCAAGAATTAATATTATTTTCAGATAAGTTTCCAAATTCAAAGATACCGCTAACTACAACCAAGCTGGGTTAGTTTAGAATTTTCAATATGTAGACTACAGAAAATCAAGAGTTAGACAAATGCATTGTAAATGAAGCGTAAATAACTGCAAAAGTAAACGATTATAGTCTAAACATACACACCTACATTAGTCATTGCCCCCCCCTAACCTATAACATTTCCCTACATTTCTGTAAGAAACACAACAAACAAACAGGGATATTTTTATAAAACCAGTAGATTTTCAAGTCCACTCGCTTTGTCACTAGCCCACGAATTCAAACGAGGCACTCGTCGTCCGCGGCGCTGTCGACCGAATATTTTTCAATTTTTTTCATCTTGTAACATTTTTCTCTGTAACGGTTCGGTAATTTAGTTAGTGTTCGTTTTGAACTTATTACTGCATAGTTCTGTCTAATAATGATTTTCGTATTATTTATTTTAGTAATTCTATCAATTCTGGACAATAGAAGATAGTTTCTAATAAACAGTATTTAACGTGGTCGGTTTTGAAGATTATAGCTGTTGGGATGAAACCCTTTTAATTATTTTGATAGTGTGTAAGGTACGGGGACACTTTGAACCCTAAGACCGATTGAATACTCATAAACAGTTTTGACAAAACTTTAAACGTCTTACTGAGACCAGGTTATTTTTTTTCCTACACACCATTTCACTGCACATATAAATCTACACTCCTCTACATTATGTCTATGTGTACCTAAATGAAAAGCCCCTTAATAAATTTTCAACCAGAGATAAACGAGAAAGAAAAATAGCTGTCATCTAAACAAGCGTTTCGGAATGCCACTCGATATTTTTACTAGAGTGGCAACACTGGCAACCGCGCCAATCGACTTACGAGTTTAGTCGAGTTTTTTCCTGTCACTAGTTTCGTGAATTTTGGACGAAGCGGCTTTTGCGTGCAATTTTTGTCAGGGGATTTGGGTGGAACCTAATCCTGAAATATTGAGTGCAATTCAGAAAGTTTCTGAATATTTAAAGTTTTCAGCTGGGAAAAGAGATACAGAATTTTTAGATTCGCCATGTTTGTAGACATGACTTTGTGAATATTGGATCGCATTTCAGTATAAAGTAAGCAGTTGAACCTAAAACCATATCTGTTATTTATTCTCAGGCTTTCAATAAGCCTTCTTGAACCTAAGGTTCTTTGACCTGATTAATGACGTTTCTGGGGTTCCAACCAAAATTAACTAACAGTATCCATCGATAAAGCAGATCAAAACACAATAAATTCACCCAAAACAGTAACAACAAATAAAACGATCTCGTATCTCTAATTCTCCGATAAAAATGACGCCATGTTCGAAGGGTCGCTGACGTATTTCAAATCGTCCCCCGCCATTGGTCCACTGAGTCGGTTCCATTTTCAAATTTACGACTCCAACCAATGGCCGTAACGGACGGTTACGTACGCCCCTATATTTTATCGATATAGCTTTGATTTCTTACTTGGAATTTATGGAATAGTTTCTATTTGAAAATGACTATTGAAAGATGGTCCTGGAAATTGTTCTTTCATTATTATCTGAAGTCTAGATTCCTGTCAAATGTGTGTGTGTGTGTTGATAAGATCTAGACTTTCTTTTTCTTCAAACAAAAAAAGATCTCATTGCTCTTCATCATTCCACTCAAAGACAAAAGCACTATCATCAAAATAATTAATCACGTCAAAACGCGACATAATTTGGCAACTACCCGCCATTTCGAAAGCGGCGTCTCAGTCGACAGGGGGACTGTCAGGCATCCAGACGTGTAATCCGCTCATCTTAGAGACTGGCAGCTGGCAGTATCACAGGACTAAGCCCCTACTTGTCGACTTGCCAATTATTATTGTGCTGGTTACTTGTAAACTGGCGTTTGGATTATGTATTTGAGTAGCAACTGAGGCGAGGCCTACTGGGTTATACAGGTAGGTAATTAGTATGGATTTGGCTAGAAAGGAGGTGAAAAAATTGTTATGAAAAATATTCATCTTGCATGTTACCGAAGATCTAGAATTCCAGCCAAATTATTATTAAACCTATCTAAAGTCAAGTCTAACATCTGGCCACCCACAAAAACAACCATTAGACACACCACAAAGACCAATAGTCATCAAAGCGCTCTTAACCCTCAAACGCTGACCGCTTAAAAACATAATCGCCAAGCGCAATCAATCAGAGCAGCTGCCAATTGATTGGCGCTAGCCGATTGCTATCACCTTGTGAATGCAAACTATATTGATTGAGCCGGTCCGCACGGAATTTGCAATTAGCGCGGCCGGTACGCTTCTAATTGCGTTCAGTCGTTCATTCATTCACTCGTTCACCGCTTTGTTGCTGCGCTTTTGTGATACAGGGCTAGGATTTGCGTTTCGTTCGACGGCTGTGTCTTTATTATTGGTTGGCTGTAGTAGTTTTTTATTTATTAACTGACATATCGATAGTTGAATTTCGAAATATATGTGAAGATTATTCAAAGTTTTCCCTGAATGGACTTTCGAATAAAATTTAATTTAGGGATTTGGAATCGTCGTTATGGTGACGCTTGGGAAAAGCCTAAGTCCAGCAACAGCAGAAGTATTTTCTTTAAATGCTGATGACGTTCATGATGATGATTTCGAATATTGGAAGTCTGAATTCAGTAGAATGTTGAATTTAGCTAAGGTATAAATATAATGATAGTTGACAGTTGTCAGTAACAGTACTAACAGTGGCAGTTGGATGGCATAGGCGGCCATTGATAGCCACAGGGCAAATTGCATTGAAAGCCATAGAGCAGATGGTGCAACTACATCAATTCAAGTCACGTCATTTGGCACAGCTCTAAACTAAATTCATACCATCCCGAGTGAACTAAGATCCCGTCTCAATAACAATACGGTGTCAGCATCAAGTATGCAAATATCAGGCAAGTCAGGCAACAATCAAGGTGTGAATGGCCACTGGTCCGGAACAATGCGCTTTGATGTACTGACAGACTGGGTGACTTGGAATGAAGTGGATGTGTTGGCAGAAGGTACAGTAATATCAGTGACGTAAGTCAGATTGAGATCCAACTTTAACTTCTGTTATTCAAATAATAACCGTCATTCTTTGACCGACATTTTCATGACTAATAATAAAATATGAAATGGCTTATAAAATGTCACTACCATTCCGCATTATCAGAAAAAAGGACATTAATTTTTTATCTCCAGTCCAGTCCAGTATTATGAAATATCTTTCTACTGTATTACTGATGATAATAGTTTCTAGGTACACATTTTACAAATGTCTTTTCCGACCACACGCCTCAAAAATTTCAAAGCCATACTAACTATATACATTCATACTTGCCCCAGTTTTCGCATTTTTAACGAATTGGTCTTTCTGCCCATGTTTTGTTTTATATTTGCGAATATTGATGTTTTGGCGGTACGACAGATGGAATTTGTATTTCGTATCCAGTGCTGTTCGGAATGAAAACCTTTTCCATGTTTTTCATTTCCATTCTAATAGTGGGTAGGTAGGGAAACGAGTTTTACGGTATGTTAAACGCGCCGTATGATAGATTTTAGTGACAAAGTGATTTTTGGAATTTTGTATTTGAAATCTTTCTACATTGTTAGGTATTTTTTAGGCTGAGATAACGAATAATAGAGAAGTATGGAATTAGATGATATGCTGCGCTGACCCCAAATAAATTGGGATAAGGGCGGGAGAATGATGTTGTTGGGTATTTTATTGGACAAATCAATCAATCTTAGCGTCGTATGAGCAAACACCAGGTTTCTAAGCGGATATTTTCAAATAAAAGGTATAGCCACTCAAAAACCGGGTGTTTATCAATATAATACGAAATCAATCAATCAAAATCAATCAAATCAAATCAAATCAATTGATCAATCTTTTCAATGTTTTTGAAAAGATTGATCAATTGATTTGATTAATCTTTTCAAAAACAAAATGTAAAACAGCGACATCTCTTAACGTAAATACGCACTAACTCCAAACATCTCCATAAACTAACAGATGTCGCCACTTACCCTCAGTGTCGCTAGTGTCGGACAGCGGAGGCTCATTCGCGATGTATTGTCTGCCACTCAGGAGATTGCTCTCGACGACCGGTCGTTTGTCTTCCAGCTGTCTTCTGAATGCGCGGTGGTCATCCTGGAAGGGGAATTTGAAGTTATAATCGTTGTATTTTGAATTTCATTGGTCATAGGCGAACTTGAGTCAACCACTACCTATAGGATAGGAAATTTGGATGTTCGATGTTTTGAAAATAATGAATAACCTTAATTATGCGATCTGGGCAGGCAGTCTCGACATAGATAGCGACAAAATCGCTAACTTTTGATCGCTAATAACTCATCAAAGAATTCGGTTGCAATAATGATGCTTGCGTGTAGAGCAAGTCTCTACATCCAAGATGCGTTCCTCGCAAGCATCATTATTGCAATCGATTATATTCGTTAGTAAGCAGCGATTGAAAGTTAGCGATTTTGTCCTTAACTCTGTCGAGACTGCGGCGCCCTGGGTCATATTATGATAAAGTCATGCTGCACAAATGACGAAAGCATTTGTAACGAGACAGTCCATTGTCGTTTTTTCCAAGGGAAATCCAGCGAAAGCTTCATATTCTTGGATGCCCTAGCTAGAGACTAGTTTTGAATCAAGAAAATATGTAGTCCTGTCGTAATAATTATAAAGGGTGTAAAAAGACTCTTAGCGAAGCCAAAACACTTGTTCTCCCCGTCATTGCGAACATTTTTTTGTCCTAATCTACACCATACCTGGGAACCTTGTAGTTACGTAGTTAGTTACAGTCAAAGTTCCAACTTTTTCACAAGTTTTTTTTGTAAATAGGTACCTACATGTTTTTAATGTAAGAACTTTAAACACCTCCACAACCCCAATACTATTCAATTCATTCACCAGCACAATGTTTTGAGTGCCTTACATTGAGTTTTACCGTAAAACGTGATTTTTCACCCCAAAAAAAAAAAGACATTTCCCAGCAATACATTTTGCGTAGGGTTACTTAGTTTGATGTACAGAATGCTTGGTTAACGCCCTTCGTGAAGAGTCTGTTTACCCCCTGTATAGTAGGTATATATATTTATATAAATTGTTCATCTTATACTACTCGGCATTTAACAAACTTGGCTACGAATTCCTCCAACATTGTTAGTTCAATAAAATATCTGCCTAAAGCCCATATTTCCCGAACATTAGCCACAGTATTCGATTAGGGCCGATTATCCGTACCCTTAAACGCTTGTTAACATTCCACACATAGCCGCCACTAAGCCCGCCATTTTGTTACTCCTCTGTATTCGGGCAATGTTACAGAAGGTCCACGTGTAATTAAGGACTAATTTCACCAATTAAAGTTACGCGATCAGCACACTTAACCTGCGTTTATGAGCTGTCAGTGTTAATATTTCATAAAACTGATGACATTGACAGTTTTAGAACACGGTTTAGGTGTGCTGGCCTATCTACCAACTACCTATGCTATAATATTTTTCTAGGTTGAATGAACAAACCCTGAAATCTAGTCTTAGAAAACAAATTTCCTCTTCATGTCATCGCAACAGATTACACAACACCTTATGTGGTAATCCTCAGGTGCCGTTAAAGCAGATGCCCAATGTGGCATACGTCCTCTGTTCTGTTCATCAGGGCTTCTGCATCAACCTGTCCTACCCCTTCAGTTAAAATGGCGTCCGTAAGTCGGTTGATTTATCCGCGATCCACGGATTAGTGCGGTCAAATTGTTTATCGCTGTGCGTACTTCGTTGACTCTTGCGCCGATTTAGGAAGACTTTGTTTAGAGAAATTACAAATCTATTAGTTACCTACAGGATTTATTGTATTGTGCTATACTGTGTTACATTTCGATTGCTACATTACATTGAAGGAAATACTATACAAGTTCCTCAATTCAGAAACTAGCAGTAGAGTCCTTGATAATAGAATAACTAGAACTCTTCGGAAAACGAAATTAAAATATACATTCTGATTTGAATACTGGAGATTAGACTAGACTAGTCTCCACCAGATAAGCAAGAATTAAAGGTCATTAACCTGCATACATTTATTTAAATACATAATACAGAAATAATGACATAAACTTGTCCCGAAACGACCTTTATCGTGATCCTTGACTTTTTCTGGTAATAAAAAACGATTCATAATGTATTGTCGTCGGGGTAACTACGCAAAAAAAATAAAGGAAAGAGCAATGACCTTTAATTCTTACTTATCTGGCGGAGACTAGAGTCAATCAATGCTGCGGAGATAGAAACACATCCCAGTTTCCAAATTGTTTATTTTATATGCATCATGAATCACCAGCATAATGTTCACACTGCTGGCACACAAGGCTTCTCTCTATGAGTGGGAAGCATAATGAAAGTGCAGTCTTTTTTTTTCGGTTGGGAAATCATAAAATCACTCCTCCCGCTCTGGGCGGAGCAGGAGGGAGTGACAGACTTTTACTGACTAAAGCCCATCCAGGTTCCTTCATCACCCTTTGTGTTCCAGGGCCACGGTATCTCTTTCGATCAGCCCCACAGCCCATGACGGTGCAGTCTGTATTCTGTTTAGCAAACCAAAGCTTCATTCGACCTAGACACTCGAACGGTAATAAAAACAAACACATTCACTGTTTACGATCTATTCCTAGGTTTATTACTAGTAGGAGGCTCTTAAAGCAATTTGAAACAAGTTGCCGGGACCAAACAATTACTCCTGACCAAATAGCTTGGTCGCCCATTTTGAGGTGAAGCTGTGACCAAAATGGCGTCGTTTAGTCCGTTCTGGAACAGAACTGCCTATATCTGTACGATTTCAGACTTTAATAATGGTTCGAAAACGACACTTTTGGATTTTATTGAATCGGCTGTTATTTAATACAGATTTACAGACTTTTACTAGATTTTTGTCTACGACAACCGTTAGAGAACATCCGAATGGCATCTAAGGTTCCCCTTCCAACATCATTCGACTGCCAAAATATCCTTGTACCTCATCATCTCCTTAGCCTTTTCCCAACTATGTTGGGGTCGGCTTCCAGTCTAACCGGATGCAGTACCAGTATTTTACATAGAGCGACTGCCTATCAGACTTCCACAACCCAGTTAGTACTGGGTAATACGATACCCCTTAGTAAGACTGGTTGCCAGACTTTTATGGGCAACTACCTGTAACGACTGTCAAAGATCTACAAATGACAGCCGGGACTAACTGCTTAACGTGCTTAATACCTAGTTCCTATATAAACTAATATACTCATACCTGTTGTTTCAACAGAGCCGGCAGGTCGCCCCTGGGTGGGGCGAGCGCGTTGAGCTCCGTCTCCTTTCTGATCACCCACTCGGTGAGCTCGCGCAATGATAGCAGTAATGCTGACCAGTGCTCTGCGTTGCTCTCCAGGCGGTTTCTGTGGAGAAAAGAGAGAATTCTGTTAGTGGAGATTTGTGTGAGAACAACGTCTTTGGCTGGTAGAGAACGCCTAAGGAATTAAGTCCGCTTTTGTACCTTTTTGTGTACGAAACGTTTAAATAAGTAAATAGACAAGGGATTCTCGGGTTCGGTGAGGGTGAAAGATAAAGTGATGATACCTAGAAAAAATAGTACAAAACGTAAGTAATAATGTTACCTACTGTTTCAGATACTTAGGTTCGGTTTAAAGACATTTATTTCTCAAAGAACAAATTACAGTTCACTTATGGAGAAATCTAACTAAATTAACAATTGGTTGTAGTTTACATTACGACGTTCAAACTATCCAAGAAACTGAACACCATAGGTTATTGATAACAAACCCCTAAAACACTAGACAAAATAATGAACGAAGAACAAGCGAATCTATATATACAATCGTAAAAGATCTAAGAATTTTAGATGATTGATAACTGAAGTTGTCACTCGTCTTATAGATCCTGACTCCATTAGGTGATAGAACTACGTTCGTAGTTCTTTCATCTAATAGTAATTTAGAATTTGATAGCCGTTCGGAACGACTATCAAATTCTAAAAGGACTTCTTTCACAATCAAAATCAAGAACATTAATGACATCTTAAAATATCTTGAAACACTCAAAGTAATCCCACTTCCCGTTGCAACCACAAGATCACTATAAAGCTAATCCCCAATAAAAACGAAGCCGTATAAAGAACAGTGGGTAAGTAGCGAGCCAGGGCTATAACTCAGAAAGTTGGCCCTCGCACAAAGGAAGTACAATTGTTGAAATTTGGCCGCCTGGCTGATGCTGGAGAGATTGTGGATAGAACGTAGGGATGGGGTGGTGGTTTCTATAGTATGTTTGTTTATTAAACGTTAGAGGAGAAAAGAGACGTGTCACCGTAGAAAGATTTCCCTGTAACACAGGTTTCTTCGAAAACACTACTAATCATATCTTGTCTTTTATTTTATTTTAATTAGTTAGTAAAATTACATCATACGTTTTTCTTTTCTTTGTATTGCTTCGTAAGCTAGATAATCTCTTAATTGTAGGATCTACTATTGTATTTCATTTCTTTAGCCACTCATTTTCTCATTTTAATTTTTAATTTTAATCTCTCACATGCTAACACTTATTTTTGTGAATGCTGGTTAACCTGTAATTGGCAACTGTGTTAGTCCAAGACTGTAAAACCAATGTACTTATACCTAAATGTTATACACAGAAGCTGTTGGTTTACTAATAAATAAATATATAAATAAAACCTACTTCAGGCACCAGTCTCTTCCAATGGTGGAATATTACTTTGTCAAAAACATTGTTAATTTTTATGTACCAATATTGTGAAGAGAGAATAAATGAATTGAATTGATTTGAAAATAATAAAGTTGTTGCGACGCCAATCCTAATTAAAACACCATTGTTACCGGTTAGGTAACGTTTTGAGTTATCGCCGTTAGCAGTACTAGCAAAACACGAAAAGAAAGTTACAAAAAATAAACACTCTTCAATCTATACTTATATAATATTATAAAGCTGAATAGTTTGTTTGTTTGATTGAACGCGCTAATCTCAGGAATTACTGGTTCGAATTGAAAAATCTTTCAGTTTTGGATAGCCCATTTATCGAGGAAAGCTAAAGGCTATATAACATCACGCTACGACCAAAAAGAGCCGAGGAAAAAGACAACAAGTCAAAAGCGGCGGGTGAAACCGCGGGGCACAGCTAGTAAATAATATATTGATACAACAAATTGTTTCTTACGGTATTGTGTGAAATATGTGTATTTAATTCTAATGTAGAGACCTCAACAGACTCATCGATATAAAAAGTATCGATAGAACAATAGAATAATACAACTTCAGATTTAAGCTGTATTCAAGAAATGCAACGGTATTACGTTTATTTAATTTTAAGACCAAATCTGTGATCTAATCTCCCGCTTAAGTTTTTAATGGCGTAGGTACTGTTTTATACTTGATTCTGATAGGAACGTTAGGTACCTATCTTCATTTGAAGATATCTCACTATGCACTAAGCAGTCACCACACTTATCGACGAGAAATCTTTTTGAGCCAATCAGAATTGTGCGAATGCTATTAAAGCGAATAGTCCGACGCGGTGCTGATTCGCATCCTCTGAACCGGAACGAGGCGAATGACGTCTTCGATTTTATTGCCTAGAGGTACTCAAAGTTCTTCCTGAATAGCTCAAACCCATTTCATGTCGAGATATTGCAAATTCAGACTTAAGGACCATCGGTACCATACAACAGAAGCAAGCTATGTGGTCAGTTGATAAACACTTCAGGAACCATAATAACCAAAATTAACATAAAAAAGAATTTTAAACCACCATATAGATCCCTTCATAATCCCTAAAGTTTGACAGCAAAGTGATACAAACACAGGGGCGTACTCAGGGCGGCACAAAGGGCGCACGACCGCAGGGGCCCGGCTCACCTGGGGCCTGACCGCAGGACGCAAGTTCCACACAAACCGAGGAGCTTCATCCACCGCACAGGAGCTTACACTAAGACGGGGTTCACGGTTCATTTTTGATAAGATTATGGTTACGCGTATATGGGAATAGTGTGTTATGCTTTTGAGGGGAAATACATAGATTTCCTTTGTTTTGATAGTTGAGAGAACAAGTTGTCATGATAATATGGCACATATTACAATCACATAGGTTTGCAATTACGCTGTATTAAAATCGTGTCCTGCGTGTCGTGTTGTTTGTTCATTACAGAAACTGATGGACGTTACTGAAGGCGCCCAACTTGTATCTAACTTCTTCACCGATACGATTTAGATTGCCGTTGACACGCAAGAGCAAGAGCGAAAGCAGCGGTGGCCCAGTGGTGGCGGCCCCGACTTACGAACAGTAAGTCGTGGGTTCGAACCCAGGCAGGTGCATTACTTTGTGTAATTTATTTCATCACCACTGCTCTCAAAACGGTGAAGGAAAACATCGTGAGGAAACCCATCATGTCCTAGAACCAAAAATTCGAAGACATGTGACATCTACCAATCCGCACTGGGCCCGCGTGGTGGATTATAGCCCATTCCCTCTCATAGAGAGGAGGCCTGTGTCCCAGCAGTGGGAACATTAATAGGCTGATGATGATGATGATGATGACACGCAAAGAAGAAGAAGACCCAGTATTTGTTTGCTTTGATATTTCCAGTAGCATATTGATTTGTTCCTGATTGATGGCAATACGTTCACCCCTATTACATAGGTCTTGGACATAACGGGTGCTCTCTATTAGGTGTAGGTTCACCTCTGCTAAACTCTTTAGGGAACACAACAACAACAACAGCCCATAACGTCCACTGCTGGACATAAGCCTCTCCCATAATGGGAGGAATTTGCCGTAATCTCCACGCTTGGCAGGCGGATTGGAGATCGCAGTGATGAAAGACTAACAGAAAACGCTGCTGCCCATTCTCTGGTCTACGGAGGCGCAAGGTGTTCTGCCTCAGACATTAGTCGCCTTATACGACACCCGTGAGTGTAATAGGTTGGTTCTATTCTACTCTGCCGGATACCACACGGCTATAGGGAACACAGGCGTATGTAATGTTCTTGAATCTAGAACCAGTTAATCTAAACCTATCTGCAACCTCAGATTACTGCCAATCGACGGAGAATCGAAACTGCTTCATACCTCATTGCAAAATAAAGTAGTTTAGCAGTTTTATCTGCGCTATCAAGCTGTAAAGTGGGTAGTAAAGGGGTAAGCAGCGGTAGTGCGCATTCAGTTTAATGGGAGATTCTTATGACAGCAGTTTTATGGGAAATCATGGTGGAATTGAAGGGTTGTGGTTAGTTTTCATGGTCAGGAGGAATTGTGGCGTTATATTTAATTGGAAGACACAGCTGTGAACAAAATGTTGATTTAGTTGTTAATTCTCATTAATTTCTGGATCTAATCAAAATAACTATTCGAAGCCCTCTTAAACATAATCTTTGGAAAATTTGTACTATTGTAGTATGCTTTATTATCTTCGCCGATGGGTTAGTAACAGCATACTTTTACTCACTTTTATACGAAAACAATACAGCCGTATTATGCCTATGCCTATAGCTAATAGACACTATCCCAAATATCCCAATATCCAGCATCCAGAATAAATGGACCAAATGAGGATAAACTAAGACAAATGTTGGCAGAACCCAGTTAACAGAGAGTCTAAACAAATTGCCTTCCTTTTTACAAAGTAAGAAACAAATATTTGTGTCCTTTTACCAATACCCGCTAATCGCTCACAGTGTCACCTCACCCAAGCTCAATAAAACGCGATCTGCATGCGTGTGGACATAAAGCTGTGTCTGTTTAGTGATATAAAACTGTGTAATATATCTCTTTATTTCATTTTATCGTCGCTTTTTACGGTTACCGCCACATTACGACCATGGTACAACTATAAGTGGATGAAAGTATTGTTTTGTTGATTTAAAACCTTTACAACATGACATCAGGATAGTAAACACATATTTCGACAGTTAGGACACTAACCTAAGTTTCCTGAAACATCTAATAATGCAGGTCTTTCCAAAGATGTGTTTAGGTATTATTTTGATACAGTTTCGGTAAATGGAAATATTGTTCTGTTAGTGTAGACTTTGCTAATAAGCATAGCATAATAACCCTGCACGTTCCCACTGCTGGGACACAGACCTCCTCAGTTAGAGATGGAGAGGGCCTCTCTATGAGAGGGTAAGCATCTGAATCCGGCCTAATGGCTTTTACCGATAATTGTTATGGGTAGAATTTGCCCAAACTGGATATCGAGTCCGGAACCACATTCAGTAGTTGCGTTTGTGAAGACAAGATCACCTAGGAAATATACCCAAAACTCAGATAACATTACTACACAGAAACTACATTTATAAGGTACCTACCTATGTATGTAAAACAATATAATAATAAATATCGCTGGACATTACACACAGCGCCATCTAGTGCCACACTAAGCAACGAGGCTTTTGTCGTGGACACCAGATAGTTGATATACTACATGGATACTTTTTGTACCTACCTATCCTACCGTTCCTACCTATTAAACATATGTAAACATCCATGACACGGACACAAATGTCCATGCTCATCACACAAACATTTGTTCTTACTGGGATTCGAACCCGGGACCATAAGAACGTAAGGCAGCCTTACTACCGCTGCGCCATTCGGGTCGTCAAAAATCCTTTTTTGTGCACTTCTGTATAAAGACGAGTATTTTCAGTTATTTCACTAATAGAACTGTCATATGAACAAAGAATCAAGCTAGCTTTTCCAATCCTCGTCATTTCAAAAAGCGAGAATATACGAACGAATTAACATGAACACAGAGCTAAACAAAAGAAAATATGATTTACATAGATGGCACATCGTAAACCAGTACGAGCAGTCCACGGTTCGATTCCCGTCAAGGGAAACTCCAGATTTATTACACGTCGTTAAGTTTGAATGATTAATTCACTGATCGGTTTGGAGCCAGGAAAATAGCGGAGAGGAAAATTAAAGAATTTTCCATTGTGAGAAAGTTTGATAGATCGTGGTTAACAGCGCTAACTTTAGTATTGTTTAATGATGGTCAAGCATTTAGTACTACTCTTAAAGTAGTACTAAATGCTTACACACATACACACTGATGAAAATTATAAAAGTATACTCTAAGAGTATACTTTTATAATTTTCATCAGTGTACACTGGGACCATAAATAAATAAATAAATATCGCTGGACATTACACACAGCGCCATCTAGTAACACACTAAGCAACGAGGCTTGTGTCGTAGACACCAGATGGTTGATATACTACATAGGTACTTTTTGTTTGTAAATACATACTTGTTTGTAAATACATACTTATTATCTATATAAACATCCATGACTTGGAAGCAAATGTCCATGCTCATCACACAAACATTTGCTCCTACCTAGATTCGAACCTGGGTCCCAAAGAACGTAAGGCAGCCTCACTACCGCTGCGCCATTCGGGTCGTCATCATACCTACTGCTACTTTTTCACCGAGTACACGAAGGGAATTCTGACATATAATTTGGTTCTCATTGTATGTGTAATATCAATTTAATCAATCCGGTAATAAGGATTTATAATATGTGAAAGTGAAGGGCTTAATTGCCAACAGGCTGTATTACTAGAGAATTTCCCACTCACCCGAATTTAATCGGAAAATCTCCCGCCATTTTTCTAGCCCAGCAAACAAAATGGCCGCCTATATTAAGAATGACCGTTACACAGGCGAAAATTTAATTTTTTCACCGAAGGATTATTTATGGAGCCGGCGATTGGTGCCGCTCGCAAATAAATCTACTTGTTTGCACTTCAGACTTAATTGGGAACGCTCCTTTTTGTTGAATATCTGCCAATGTGGGCGGAGGTATTGAGGGTTTAATACTGATTGATTGATGATTTGATTAAACCAGCCTATCTTCAAATTTCATGAGTTTGTAATGGAGGAAGAGAATTATAGCTTTTAAACGGAACTGGCGCCGTCGTGTGGTTTTTCCAACACATTTCACAAATGTTTACACCAACAGTCTGCGTCCTTTTATCTACGTCATTCGGGCGTCAAGTAATTCATGTAGCACTGTAGGATTAAGAGAATCAGAACCAATTTTTCCACACGCATCCAACAATAATTATGAAGTTTACTAAAGGTTGTCAACTCCTAATGGCAAGCATAAGCAACCAATAGATGATGTACCAACTGCTGAGACATACTCTATGAGAGGCTCAGGGGCCCAATTCTGTAAAATTACCAACTTGTCAATAGTGTGTCGGTAGTGTGTAAGTAGTGTCTCAATAGGCTAATCATTGACATTTGGTATTCTACAAATTATCTATGGTCATTGACTTACCACTGTAGTGCCATTGAAACGCCATAGAAGACTATTGTAATAATTGGTATTCTGCTCCACTATAATGTGACAATGTCATCATGATGGCCAAAGTTACGGTAGTCTAAATATTTTAAGTGTATTTGAAAGTTGTGTCTATCGTGTTTGAAAAGTGTTTTGGCCATCGAACCGCCATTGTGAAGCCATCGAACAACGAAAACACTGAAAAATATTGTACCGCCACACTATCGACACACTACTGAGACACCACTGAAACGCCATTGAAGTTTTTGCAGAATACAATTTGCAACAGTGGCAACATAATGGCTGTAGTGTGTCGATAGAGTGTCAATGGCGTGTTGCATAACACAAATTTACAGAATTGGTCCCCAGATGGTATTAATTCTATAATAGTTCTTAATTAAGAAACGCTGTAGGAAATACTTTCTTTACATTTTAATACTTACAATAGGGCTCCTAAATTCAATCGCAGGTGTTTATAGGCCAATCAAGACAACTTGATACTTTATGAATCTATCGCCTATAATTTCCGGATCTTCCCTTTATATCACTATAAATAATAAACAAAGCCGCAATAGATCATTCTAGAAACACTAATAACTATTGAACCCAATATCCTTTGACGATAAATTATTATGTAGGTACTGTTGCTTCTATCATCGAATTCAATTACTTACAACGCGATAATATCTTTACCAGCATCCCCTTTGAAATAATAATACGAAACTTTCAAATAATCCGCTATAGTTTCTTAAATAAAGGTACCTCTTAAAACAATACTCAAGTAACTTTTAGTCCATAAATTTTTCAACAAAGTGAATCTCTAATTTTCTGTTAATTGACAACCCTAGGCCATCAACCCTTTTAACGGTAGAGTGAGACAGAGATACACAAAGTTTGAATGGAAGAGCGGGACAGAATTACTTTTTTAGTTTAATAGAAGTGTTCCAAATGTTTTGACTGATGGAATTGAACCATTCAAAGAATTTCGAGTCCAATTTGATTAAAATGTTGAATTGTAATGGAAATTGATATTTAGAGGGTGGCAAAGTGCTTTAAAGTAAGTTTGTGACTAAATTTCGTTAAAATGTCTGAAATTGTGTATGTAGTAATTTACATTTTCTGTTTCCCTTTATTGTCTGAGTCTTTGATATTAAAATAATCATGCCATTTTCCGAAACCGTATTAAAACTACGTCTTCAGAAAATCTTACCCTTATAGTATTATACGATAGATTTTCCCTTATATCCGATACCTCACTTAAAACCCCCATCAGTCTCACCTATTAAACGACATATTTCCTTTATACCCCCACGTGGTACAACCCCATGTTTTCCACCCCCATAAATAACACTTAATGGCCTGTTTTTGTTCAGCGTCTGTAAATACGTTCAACTTTTTTAAAGTCCCAAGTGCGGCGGAATTCGAGGGTTAATTTAAGCTTGCGTTTTATAAGGTTTTCAGGCGGCATTTTATTTTAGTAGTGTATTAATGTTACGTGTGTTTCAAAATGAGCAAAGTTTGAGTATGTTACACAAGAAAGTTATTTTACTAAGAGCTAAATAGTATTATGTTGTCCTAAATGAAGGTCTAGACTCAGATAGACATTCTATATTGTGTTTGATAACGATCATGAAAGGTCAAAAATGTATGGGACTGATGTCAGTCAGCTGATGTTAGCTACCGAAAAACTTACGTAAACCTTCTTGAAATACGTTATAGAATACTGAAATGATTAAAATGCGATTGCGATTTATACAGAGCTTCTGGTTATATTTTTAACGATATAAAGGTTGAACCGAACTTTCGACTTTCATAATATTTCTGTCTAAGGCCAACCCTAAAAACCAATTTACAAAATAAGTAAGAGAATAATTGCTTAACACCCCAGCCACAGAGCTTATCTGAAGATCGATCTATCTCCAAATAGAATTAGCTCTTCAATTTATTTCCTATCAAAAACCTTTAGTGGTAAGTATATACAGTTTGTGGGGGGTAGTTTTACAACTCTTCAACCCCTCCAGTGCGATGTTGTGACACTTCGCAAATTAATTCCTGGTCCAGCGAAATGAGTTTCATTTTCTACTTTTAGTTCAGAAGGTTGCGGGTAGTTCGGAACTTTCTATAGCGGCTGGTTCGCACCTAAATATGAATTTTCTGTGTTCAATTTTGTGGAGGTGACTTTCAGGGGTCGAAGTTTGACGGTTTTAGTTTTCAGTTGTAGTTAGTATAAAATCTATAATGGGGAAATGGTGGGACCTCATTGGTGATATAGTATTATGCTATACTTACGCTTCATATTCACCATTCATAATACTATTTATCATCCTTTTTATTTGTTTATATATCTACACTCAGCAAATCGATTTAAATACGATTCTTTAACTTGGAAATAGCTGAAATAAAATATTATTATAATTTTCATGTTGTGATATTTACGTCAAGCGTCAAATTGTCAAACTGTCAGATAGTTTTTTAAATCTCTTTCTGCTCAGTCTATGGTCTAGCTCTATGATTTCTCTTTTTGGTTTGTATAATTTAAATTATTTTTATCAATATGTGTTTAGCCATTATATTTTGTAGATTATTATGATTGTTTACTAAATAACTTAATATTAAATTAAATTATAAAATTCTTTACGCACTCATGTATATGTCCTGGCCGACTACACTTGTCAGTTGAGATGATGGCCACACTAAGAAAACTAAGATTTGAAAAGAAGAAGACTACTTTGGGAGAAACGAGCTGACGGACGGCTGAAAAGTACTCTGGAATCTGATTTGAGGAGTATCAGAGAGCAGCTTGGTTTTGGCGGTGAGATTCTTAAACTGCCCAGGGGATCCAACGAAAGTTTCACCCGGGACTTCTACTCCCGATGTTCGGAGGCTAACTACGTGCCTGTCCGTCTACTGGTCTCGCAGGGCTGTCCTACGTCTGGCCTTGAGTTCTGCACTGTCTTGCTGCTGAGCTGTCCTGGTGAACTCTTGAGATCTGCGCTGCCGCCGTTTCTACTGCTTCAGAGCTCACTTCAAGGTTACTCCGGTATCGACCTGCTACCCTGACGCCTGTTCCCGTTCTTACAGTGTGGTAAACTCATTATTGTCCATCTAAGTGCATAAACTTTAAAACTGAGTGCGTGCTAGGTAGTTTTTTATAACTAGCTGTATTTTTTATCTTTCCCCACTATTAAAATTTAATTGAACAAGTCTGCTTATCCATTTATTTTAAATAGGATCAAGTAGATCTGTTACAGTGATCATCTATCTAAATATATAAAAGAAGAAACTGACTGACTGACTGACTGATTGACTGACTGACTGACTCATCTATCAACGCACAGCCCAAACCGCTGGGTCTACAGATTCCAAATTTGGCAAGTAGGTTTCTTAGATGGTCTAGGGGTGCACTAAGAAAGGATTTTTCAAAATTCACCCCCTAAGGGGGTTAAACGGGGCTCCAAAGTTTGTATGGGGAAACAAGATTAGTTAGACTATTTTATTCGAAACTTCACAGGAGTGCTCCTATTGATAAATGAGTAGAAACGGGTTTCAGGGTTTTTCAGAATTCAACCCCTAAGAGGGGGAAATGGGGTGGCAAAGTATAAAAATCAATGCACAGCCCAAACCGCTGAGTCTAGAGATTCCAAATTTGGCACAAAGGTTCTTTATGAGGTTTAGGGGTGCATTAAGAAAGGATTTTTCAAAATTCACCCCCTTAGGGGTTGGAACGGGAGTCCAAAGATTACGTGGGGAAATAAGATTAGTTAGACTACTTTATTCGAAACTTAACAGGAGTACTCCTATCGATAAATGAGTTAACGTTTGTGTTTCAGTTTTTTTTTCAGAATTCAACCCCTAAAGGGGGAAATGGGGTAACAAAGCCTGAACTTCAACATAGGTATTGTTTTTATGGTGAATTGGGTTGGGTGTATTACAAAAACAACTATTTTAAGATTTAATGTGGTAGAAATGTCTAAAAATCAATATGGGTGTCGATACCGAGATTATCAGGGGTGCTGATTACGAAAATGGCATTTATTTTGAGATACAGATGATAATGATTGTGATTACGATGATGTTGATTGTGATAATGATGATTGTGATAACGATGATAATGATTGTGATTACAATGATAATAAGTGTGATAACGATGATGGTGATTGTGATAGTGATTGTGATTGTTATGGTGATTGTGACAGTGACGGTGATTGTGATAGTGTCGGTGATTTTGATGGTGATAGCGATGGTTGTGATAATGAGGACGGAGATTGTGATGATGATGATTGTGATTAAGATGCTAATGATTGTGATTACGATGATAATGATTGTGATAACGGTGATGGTGATTGTGATAATGATTTTGATGGTGATTGTGATGGTGATGGTGATTGTGATGTGATTGTGAAAGTGGCAGTGATTGTGATGGTGATAGCGATGGTGATGGTGATTGTGATGGTGATTGTGATGGTGATGGTGATTGTGATTTTGATTGTGATAGTGTTGGCGATTGTGATAATGATGGTGATTGTGATAATGATTGTGGTTGAGATAGTGATGGCGATTGTGATCATGATGATTGTGATTAAGATGATAGTGATTGTGATTACGATGATAATGATTGTGATTACGATTATAATGATTGTGATGACGAGGACGGAGATTGTGATGATAATGATTGTGAATACGATGATAGCGATTGTGATTACGATGATAATGATTGTGATAACGATGATGGTGATTGTGATACTGATTTTGATGGTGATTGTGATGGTGATGATGATTGTGATAGTTATTCTGAGAGTGGTGGTGATTGTGATGGTGATTGTGATGGTGATAGCGATGGTGATTGTGATGGTAATTGTGATGGTGATTGTGATGGTCATTGTGATGGTCATTGTGATGGTGATTGTGATGGTGATTGTGATGATGATGGTGATTGTGATGGTGACTGAGATGGTGATTGTGATTGTGATGGTTATTGTGATGGTGATTGTGATGGTGATTGTGATGGTGATTTTGATGGTGATTGAGATAGTGATGGCGAGTGTGTGTGATAATGCCTGTGATTACGATGATGGTGATTGTGATAGTTATTTTGATGGTGATTGTGATGGTGATGGTGATTATGATAGTGATTGTGATAGCGATAGTGATGGGGATTGTGATGGTGATTGTGATTGTAATAGTGATGGTGATTGTGATAGTGATGGTGATATTGATAGTGATGGTGATGGTGAGTGTGATAATGACTGTGATTACGACGATAATTATTGTGATAACGATGATGGTGATTGTGATAGTGATTTTTATGGTGATTGTGATGGTGATGGTGATTGTGATAGTGATTGTGATAGCGATAGTGATGGGGATTGTGATGGTGATTGTGATAGTGATGGTGATTGTGATTGTTATTGTGATTGTGATAGGATTGGATGGAATTACCACAATCATAATCACAATCATGTGATAATGATTGTGGTAATTATGGTGGTTGTGTTAATGATAATAATTGGTGATAATGATGGTGACTGTGATAGTGATGGTGATGGGGATTGTGATGGTGATTGTGAGTGTGATAGTGATAGTGATGGTGATTGTGATAATGATGGCAGTTGTGATAGTGATGGCAGTTGTGATAGTGATGGTGATTGTGATAATAATAATTGTGATGATTATGAAATGTGGCACATAGATAGTTTATAACCTGGAGGACACTATTATCCCTTTAGTATGATCCAGTGGGACAGTTACCGAACTTCACGCGGGCGAAGCCGCGGGCAACAGCTAGTGTTTAATAATTATTCTGGTTGGATTTTGGCTTCAATCAGTTTCTTATAAACCGTGTACCAATGGAAATTCTCATCTTCAAAAATGTCAATCTTCCATAAAACTTTCATCCCCTATCTGAACCGATCCCTATCTGATTAAGTTTTTTAGATATTAAAATAAAAAAATAAATAAATAAATAACCCCTTACGGGGTGAATTTTCTAAAATCGATCCACAGTGCTCACTAATAAAAATAATTCGGTCTCCTAACGGTTTGGACGCACTGTGTTGTCCTTGTTCGTCAATGATTTTAAGATGTTTATTTAGTACAATGACCCCTCCCTTGAACAACCAACTATCAAGATCATAATTCCACCTACACCACCCATAACTGTCACTACACCTATCTATTCGCAATTCTGTTCATTAGCAGCAATTAACCGGAGCAACCAGAGACGTAATAGGTTTAGCAACCGGTCGCCGCAACGGGTTGCAGGTCCATCGCCGGTAACGTGCGGGTTATTGAGTTATAGGACATGTATTGATTGTTTGAGACGGGCTTATGTGGTGTAGCGGGTGTGGTTGGACTTGGATATCATTGGGGATAAGGCTGTAATGGAAGCTGAAGTTATTATTTTTTTGACTAGGCAATGTTCGTCAAATGGGATTGAGCGGGCTACGTGAGCCGCATGCACGACGACCGCTGGGCAAAGGTGTCAACATGATGGGTGCCTGAGGATGGAAGGCGCCGCCGAGGCCGGCCTAGAAAGAGGTGGCGAGATGATTTAGACGCGCATCAAGAGGGCTGGTTCGAGGTGGCGCAGGAGAAGAGTTCCTGGAAGGATATGGGGGAGGCCTTTGCCCACCAGTGGGACATTCAAGGCTAACAAAAAAGTTTTTTTTTTTTTTTTCGTATTTTTAAGCATTTGAGTATTGAGAAATGGGTAAGTATTGCGATCGTCAGCATTTGGGGGGGCAGTACGGAGCCTATTGAAGCGTTTAAATTGATTGAATTATGCACTAAAGCTAAGGGAAACCTAAGAGAATGCCTAAATAAAAGCACATTAATTGATTTACATACAAAGATGAAAATCCCACTGAGGCTTTCAGTTGAGCATTAATAGGTGCCACTTGTATGGTGAAAACGGGCATTTTGGAGAACCATATTTTACAGATATTTTAGTTGTTGTCAATATAATAACTGTGAGCTAACTGGGCAATCTGCAATGGAATTTAAATTCCAATTTTCTCATTAAAAAAAATAATGTGCAACTTTTCTCGACGTTTTTTAAGTGCCCATGTAGGCCTACGTGGCTTAAAACATTAAAAAAAGAATTATTCTTAATAACTGCGTTATTTTGTGCACTTTATTTAAACCACCCCGCTTTTATTACAGCTTTTCCACTAGAACACAATAGTACGCAATAAAATCAAACACATAAAACCTCAGTGTTTCATTACACCGTAACGTATCCGAACGCACATTTTTAAACGTCATACATGAATGACAGATAGCCAGTTGGCGGGAAAACAACAAGCGAGTGTTTGACACGAGTTTTTGTACAAATGAAATAAACGAGGGTTTTTTGTTTTTTTACAGCTTACGTAAGCAATTTTTCACGCTATAACACACAAGTACTCAAAATGAATCATAGAAAGTTTTTATTACAGATAAAGAAACGACCAACTCGAACCGGGCATATATCTTTTGACGTTTTTTAAGTGCTCATGTAGTTGTAGGTTACAACTACATGGGCACTTAAAAAACGTCAAAAGATATATGCCCGGTTTGAGTTGATTTCTTACGGAGAAGAACCGGCTCGAAACTCCATAAGTACATACTTTAAAAATATTTTGTGTTAAACAATGTTTCCATGTTACAGTGTTAATACTTGAGTAGGTATGAGAGGACAGCGTAGTCTTGATAAATGATTTCTTACTTAATAAAAAATGAACTTACGAAAAAACTAGGGCACGCAGTAGATTTATATGCCCTTTATCGAGATTCGAAATATTCTACGGGTATCTTAAACAAACAATAAATTAAACATTGGCTTCATTGAGCTCTGCGTCATAAATGGAAACCGTTCAATAGACTAAAACTAGACTGCAAAAGTATTTCTGCACAATCTAACTAAACCATTCAAAAAAGGCACGGTTGCTTCGTTTAATCAAATGAACGTTTAAATTAACTTCGGACTATTTGAGTTGAGATGAACTCACACAGACAACCCAGGGTACTAAGAAATTGGATCCATTTTCGTTGTTGGCTGAAAAAAAGTCTTGGTTGAGAAACATTCGCAAATAGATGGAGTCAAGAATGTTGCGGAACTATTCCACCTCGCACCTCGCTCAGTACAGAAATAAATAGTTGGAGCTGATGGCCACAACCATCAGCTAATTGAAGAAGCACAATCATAAAATCATCTAAGATCAAATCTACTAACCTGATAGCCATGCTCTTCGACTTGAGATGGTGCCACCGCTGGTTCATCTCGTCGAGCCTCCTCTGCAGCATGACGGCGTCCTCCTGGGAGGACAAGGAGCCGAGCAAGCGGCGCCCCGTCCCCGTGAGGGACGCGTACACATCGCGGTGGGTCTCGATCTCGGATTGAAGGTCCTGGAACAATGAGGAGCAGGAATTAGTATATGGAGCAGGGGGAAATTATCATGGAAGAATAATTAACGTTTCTTTTTACCAATGTTTAGGGACAGCTTTCTACGGTAGATATTTTACAATAATTGCAGCTACACTTGCACCTTTACAACTGAATAAACTGATGGTCATATACACACAAATCAATATTTTACTAAAATGACATAAGTGTTAATAATATGCAGCATTTATCAAAGCCAAAGAAGGAGAACGACTGTCTATGACGGTGAGCGACTGTAGGTACAGCAAAGTACATCAGATAAACTGTTCACCCATCCATATACTGTCCCTGATAAACGTGCTTCACGTACGTAACGTCCAATCAACTGCATTTTAAATTTGCAAAGATATTTTTTTTCTTAAAAAATACTAATAGCTATGACTTAAAATCTAACCGTAGCAATACATTCTTAAAACTAAAAGACCAACATAAAATCCATATCTACAATAGTGAACTCGTACATCAGACTGTTCATATTTTCTTTTCATCCACAGAGTAGGTAGCAAAACGAACAAATCCATTCTATTACTGCTGGACCCACTGCGGCTGCCACAGTAATGCTATACCATGTATTATTCATGCTGTGATTTCATAAAAACAGAGATATGTCATTGAATAAAGTCTAGCGTCCTACGAAGGAGGGAAGCGATACGATGCGAGAATAATGAAGTTTATAAAAAAAGTAATTACGCTTCCAAATAGCAGGCAGGACCCATTGAAATATATATTTTTTTAAACATGTAATGGGTCCCATTTAGGTACTTTCGGGACACTGAATACTTAAACGACTGTCAAAGATCTACAAGTGACAGCCGGGACCAACAGCTTAACGTGCTTTCCGAGGCACGGAGGAAACTCGGTATGTAATGGGTGGTCGTACATACCGAGAACACCACAGACCGCCCTTTGCAAGCGTGGCTGAACCTCTAAGATTGACACGTCTCAATTCTATTACTGATAAAGAAAAAAACTCAAAACTCAAAGCATTTATTTCAATTAGACCATTACGGCACTTTTGAATGTCAAAAATACAAAAAAAAACAAAGCTACAGTCCCAGTCACAAGACATAATAACTTGAGAAATTACTGTAGTTGCCCATTCCCTAGCGTAAAACTCTATGGAGAAGAACGGGCAAGAAGCTCCATGGACACTCTTTTAAATCAAAATATACAAAATCTTGGTTACATCACTCATGTTGAGATTTTACATATATGTTAGAACGATGTAGAAAGACGTGCACATTAAGAGCGTTCAGAGTAGAAATTAAATCAACAATTTAAAAATAAAGTAGATAATTAAAATGAACCGTGGCAGCTAAGAGATGACCAGTCCCAACTGATAGCGTACACGAACATGACGCATGTATCAGCGCCATTCAACTCAACCATAAAGTTTTATGGCGGTTTATGAAAACATAATGCATTCCTACAAATCAATTTTCAGCTTACTACGGTATATTTTCGAATTGCATCGCTTCGACTTGCAAGTACGGGACAGTAGCTCAGTGAAAATACTAGTCCTCAGTTGAAATAATAATAGTGGTCAATTTGTAGGACTTCACATCGCCACCGTTTACGCGGCACTGCGACCAAATTGTCGGGACTTACTGCATGGGGTTTTGCGACTAGTCGCTCGTTTGTTTGGGAGACTTAGTTTTTGAAAAACTGGATTCAGTTTGCTGGTTTGTTGTTGAGATTAGTTTTCTGTAAATTGCTGTTTTCTTAAATAAGCTTGTCTGCACCAGCGGCCTACGTTAGACTCAGTTGATTTGTTTAAAGGAAATACTTTTAGCGACATTAGAAATGATCCGTACCTTTTTAGGAAACGAGCTAATGGCAAAGTTCAAAGTACAAATGATTTATCATACTTAAAAACCGGCCAAGTGCGAGTCGGACTCGCGCACGAAGGGTTCCGTACCATTATTTAAAAAAAATAGACAAAACTGCAAAAAAATTACGTTTGTTGTATGGGAGCCCCCCTTAAATATTGATTTAATTCTGTTTTTAGTATTTGTTGTTATAGCGGCAACAGAAATACATCATCTGTGAAAATTTCAACTGTCTAGCTGTCACGGTTCATGAGATACAGCCTGGTGACAGACAGACGGACAGACGGACAGACGGACAGACAGCGAAGTCTTAGTAATAGGGTTCCGTTTTTACCCTTTGGGTACGGAACCCTAAAAAACAAAAGCCCTTCTAAATCTTAATCTATTTTAAATTAAAGTCTTCCTTTTCGTGCTAGTGCGCTCGTGTTGTTATTGTAAACTGCGCAACCAATTTTGATGCGGTTTTTTCTATAATTATTATCGATAGAATTTGTTCCTGAAGATGTGCTTATTATACAAATAACATATAACTAGCAATTTGTGACAAAATAATCAAGTTCTATCCGGTTGTAAGAATTGTGTGAAACTATGCGGTTCCCTAGTTCAATATAATCCCAAACTCGGTTAGTTATAGTAACCACAAAGCCCTGTACATCGGCGGGATCAAACAACAAGTTGAATTATTGACCGAAAGTTAGTTAACTCATGAATAACTGATCGCCGTGTAACTACGCAGACACGAGTGAACAGTGACTCCTTTTCGAATTAACGGATTTAAAGATTTAGGGGAATCGGTAAACGGGTTCTGGGTGTTCGGTCAGTGAAGTAAGTAGAATCAACAGCTATTGGTCAACAAGATTAACCATCGGGTAAAAAAACTACTTGATTAATAAAACAAATAGGTAGGGAGACAGGGGGACATATCAAATTCCGAAATAATCTCTTTCTTAAAAAAATGAGCGAGTTCATTTTTAGAGTTCCGTACCCAAAGGGTAAAAACGGAACCCTATTACTAAGACTTCGCTGTCTGTCCGTCTGTCCGTCTGTCTGTCACCAGGCTGTATCTCATGAAACGTGACAGCTAGACAGTTGAAATTTTCACAAATGATGTATTTCTGTTGCCGCTATAACAACAAATACTAAAAACAGAATAAAATTAATATTTAAGGGGGGCTCCCATACAACAAACGTGATTTTTTTGCAGTTTTGTCTAAAGATAATGGTACGGAACCCTTCGTGCGCGAGTCCCACTCGGACTTGGCCGGTTTTTTCAGATGTTTTATTATGGCAATCGAAACCACGCTGGTGCGCACGACAATCATAGAAATTTTTCACAAATTGAAGGTAAATTTTACAACTTTGACATAATATTCAAACTGAGACAACATAACAGTGTGCCAGAAATCCCCGAAAGAGTAGTCCCATGTAATAGGGGGCGAGCCTATTGCCATCAACCGGGCACAAATCCAGACTCCATGGCTGCTACTGAAAAAATGCTGACTGGAAATACCTAACAACACTTTGCCTGACCTAATGCTCAGCAGTCGCGCCCAGATATAAGAGTAGCTTCAACTAAAATCCTTATTAATCTCTTACAGTTCTGCTCAACAACAACAACCCACAACGTCCACTGCTGAACACAAGCCTCTCCCATGATGGGAGGAATTCGCCGTAATCTCCACGCTTGGCAGGCGGATTGGAGATCGCAGTGGTGAAAGACTAACAGAAAACGCTGCAGCCCATTCTCAGGTCTACGGAGGCGCAAGGTGTTCTGCCTCAGACATTAGTCGCCTTATACGACACCCGTGAGTGTAATGGGTTGGTTCTATTCTACTCTGCCGGATACCACACGGCTAAGCCAGTTCTGCAGTTCTGCTCATCTTGCAGTAAAGATCAAAATTTTTTGCCCTAACCATGGCAGTTATTTTTGTCATTACAAAGTTTTCTCCCTGTTTAATGCTTTTAATTACCATAAGTATAATTATGTAAACGGTATGATGCTCAGGGTGTAGTAATAAGCGATGTGAAGGACTATGCACACAGCTTACCCAGTGGCCGACCCGAGAATAGGTAGTGGCCTAGTGGTGGGAAGTGGCGATAGTTTTTGTATCGATGAACATTTACCGAAGCATTGTGTAACGCTTCAGAATCAGTAATGTGTTGAAAATTA
This sequence comes from Xestia xanthographa, assembly GCA_905147715.2. Classification (NCBI taxonomy): domain Eukaryota; kingdom Metazoa; phylum Arthropoda; class Insecta; order Lepidoptera; family Noctuidae; genus Xestia; species Xestia xanthographa. The sequence goes on from LR990665.1 coordinate 25,883,138, forward strand.
AAAGCTGATTTCTTACTTAAAATCTTTCTTCACAAATCTTAAATTCTAGCATGCGAACATTTCCTTGTCGTTTAACGTATTGTTAAAACTTGTCGTTTTCAGATATTTAACGGACACTTACTGCTTAATTTCGCGGGACGCCTGGCAGATGTAGAATATCGAAATTATTTTGTACAAGTAATATGCTTAAAAAAAAGTAAAAATAAAAAGCTTCGACGAATTTTTAATTTGTTTTTTTTTTTTGGTTTACTCGCACCTATAGATAATAATAATAAATAATAATAAATATTGCTGGACATCACACACAGCGCCATCTAGTGCCACACTAAGCAACGAGGCTTGTGTCGTGGACACCAGATAGTTGATATACTACATAGATGTTTCACATCAAAACAACATGTAAATCTATCGCAAATCGTCTATTAAATTTTCACTAAGACAATAGATATAAGAAGTAGCGTATGTAAACCATGAAAAAGGAAAGGTCAGTGATATGATATTTAAAAAAAAAACATTGATAAAAACACATCCCACCCCTAGTCACGACAACCCCAGGCAATATTGATGTTGTTTACTCTAGCTATCGGCGCCTCACGAGCAACCCTTAATAATACCCAGGGTTTATTATAATAAGGGTGCCTTAATACTATGATTTTCCTTTGTTGTGCCCTAAAAGGTGCAGGGGATAATCGATGAGGGGTTCAAATCAGCTGGTTTAGGGGTCGAAGGTACCTTTTTGTTGTTGTCATGCTAATACAGGTGGGGTAGTTTAGTTTTTAGAGTCATGTGTGTTTCATGCTAGAATATACAGGGTGTAAAAGACCTCATCACGAAGCCGTCAACCAAGCATTCTGTACATCAAAGTTACTTTACGCAAAAAATATGGCTGGGAAACGACTTTTTTTTGGGGTGAAAAATCATGTTTTGTGGTAGAACTCAATGTAACGCACTCAAAACATTGTGCTGATGGGTGGATTGAATAGTACAGGGGTCGTGGAGGTGTTTAAAGTAAAAATCTTACATTAGAAACTTGTATTTAAAAAAAACTTGTCAGAAAGTTGGAACTTTGACTCCCAATATTTCCGTAACTAGAAGGTTCCCAGGTATGGTCTAGAACAAAAAAATGATCGCAATGACGGGGAGAACAAGTGCCTTTCGGCTTCGTTAAGAGGTTTTTACACCCTATATTTTAAAGAAAAGAATGCAGGACTAACTGCTGGACGAAAAGATTACCCGATACCCGAATGCATTTTATTTCTTCAATTTTTACCCGACTACGACGAAGCCAATAGGAAGGCTTATGATTTTAACAGTTTATGTATGTGTGTTTTTATTTACGATATGTTCCTCCGTAGCGCTACACCATTCATCCGATTTTGATGAATAAGGTGTCCATTGATTCGTTATTTTGGCTACATTTTAGCCGACTTCAACAATAGGAGGAGTTGATTTTACCTTGTAAGCCCCTAATTTAATTAGTGTGTAATTTTTCAGTAGTCAAGTTTTATAATGGTATTTATACCGGCCCTTTAGTCAACTGATCTCACTCATTTAGGATCCGCGGTATGAGTTTACTAAATTATTATTTAAATTTTATTTTCTTCACACAAATTCTTGTTGATATCTAGTTACATTGTTATGATCCAAACTAATTTAGCCAACTTACCAAAAGTTGGCTAAATTAGTTTGGATCAGCATTAGTTCAAAGTTCTACAGTCATAATAATTATTTTCTGTTAATTCTGTTATTGTGCTAAGTGTGTCTCCTATATTAATTTCATGATTCATTCTAACCTCCATTGTTTCAGAAGTTTCAGATTGGTCATTATTGTAAAACATAAAAAAGCAGGTGTAGTCAAGCAAGTCATGTATAATTAATTCCCTACATTTGTACTGTGACATATTCTAGACCAAATTCAGACTTTTTGTGTCGAAAAGTTAGGTTGAGAAATTGCAGGCTATCAGCAGCCTTATGTGACTGATTGTCGGTCGTTTAGAAGTATTTAGGTCTAGACCGTAGCCTCTTAGACTGATCTAGGTATCCAGTGGGAAGTTTTTGCTGAATAAAACTTATAGGTTTTTGCCTGATCTAGATTGTATGGATGTATGTACATAGCAGAGTTGTTTAATCATAAATATTATTCCATTAGAGATAGTTTTTCTTTACTTAATCTTGTTATCTGTTTTCAGAAATATTAAGACTTACCAGGGCAATAATTTTCTTGGAGAAAATATGTTGATAAAATATGTTAAAATTCAGTGTTCTTAAAATTAACATCACTATTCTCCTGCCTATAACCCAATTAATTTGAGGTCCAGGCTTCTATCATCATCATCATCATCAGCCTATAATGTTCCCACTGCTGGGACACGGCCTCCACTCTATGAGAGGGAATGGGCTATAATCCACCACGCGGGCCCAGTGCGGATTGGTAGATGTCACATGTCTTCGATTTTTTGGTTCTAGGACATGCCGGTTTTCTCACGATGTGTTCCTTCACCGTTTCCATAATTTTCCATAATTACCGCTTGCTTCAATTCTTCTTCTTCTTTCTTTGCTTTCTTCTATTACTCGTCATTTCAGAGTCATCTACTTTCTAGTCATATCGTTCTTCAGGGTGTGGAACACCCTGTACGACATGTTTACAAACAACATCATCCCAACATCCTGTCCATGGGGTTTTATCTAACAAACCATGGGAAGCGAGCAAGCCGCGTCCCTGCGGGGAATTTCCCAACAACAAACTTAATCCTAACTTCTAAAAACTAAGTTACGACCCTTCACGCAATTATGACGCTTTATTTTATTACTCGGAAACGCGTTAAACAATTATAATTTACTACACTTGGATTTGAACTTTTAATTAAAAATGTATAGGAAGTTCACCAAAAGTACTTAAGTAATTGTTCTGTGATTGGAATTATAAAGGAATTCGCAGAAAAAGGAAAGCCGACTCTAATTCATAGAGTTATTGATACCTCTTAAAAATTTGGCTGTTAGTAGATATACACTTCATGCCACAGAAAATTGGAAACTTTTTAATCATCACAAACGAGCAAAAGCCACGGAAACCAGATTAAACGTCAATAATACCAATTCATAACGAGATTTCGCAGTTTTCCAGTAACCCCTCGCTTAAAATCGTAACAGTTCAATATCAATCCGCTTAAATCATTCACATTCACGAAACGTACCAAAATTCAATAAAATTCAATCGAGAATTAATTAAAAATTCGTTATGTACAAATGTTTGTATTGTCCAACTGTTCGTTGATTACAGTGGCGGTTAAAAAAACTTGGCCATTTTAACCATTTTTATCCGGATTTCCGGCATTCAATTCGGTTTACTGCGACTGTTACTGTTTGTTGGTTTAACCGGATAGTGATACGGCTATCGGGTTTTACTTTTCGCAGCGATTTGTAAGGATTTATTTTATGATCCGGGTGTAAAGTAAATAAACAAGTTGGTTGTAGCTACTGTTACATTGCAGGTTAGGTGCTGTTTCCAAAAGGTTGCTTTACGTACTTCCACAATGACTCAGTTTGTATCAGTTTCATACATTTTTTATCGTTGTTTTCACTGATAACTTCTTAATTAAATTAATTTATGTTCAAGAGTTAAGGGCTTATTCCCAAAGTACTCCAAAAAGAGTTCCCAAAGTGCTCCATGAAAAATATAATATTTTTTAATTGGGTTTCATTCTACTTCATGCCATTTTTTACAGAAAAGCTCATTTAAATATTACCGGATTTTTATATTGCATTTTACTATAAAAGGGTAGCTGACGTACGGTCAGCCTCAAAACCATTGCATTTTTTTTGAACCCGAAAACAATGTGGCGGAAGCGACTAGATAAATAAATTTCAATGCAAAACATTTATTATCGAGACAGTCAAGAACCTGCAATTAAAGTTTGGTTTAAAAAGACAAAATCAAGCAATAATCTGTCATATAAGCTGTTGGTCTTCCATAGCTATGATAAATAAATAAGACAAACGGGAAAACGCTCGGTTTAATATTAAATCGAATATTCCTCAGGCTAGAGAAAATATCTAGGTACTTATGGGTCAATAAAACATCAGGATAAAGACATTCAAAGATTTAGAAAAAATATTTTAGGTACGTAATCGTTTGTATCAAAGCTTACAAGTAAAAATTCCTACACACACTGAAAAGAAACAACTTCTTTTGTGCCTTTTGTAATAATTATAAGAATTTGTTTAATACATATTTGGAATACGTCCCGAGAGCGTTCTCTTTGCAATATAAAAGATTCTCTTTAAAAATCTGTTCGCAATTCTTTGGATACTTCGCTGAAATATAACGCAATGTTTCAGCGGATAACTTTAGGTAAATGTTGTAGTTTTAGAATAGTTTCGCATATAAGGAGCATTTTCATTTTTATTTTTATGTCAGCCTATTCTTTCTATCTGCGGTACAAAGGTCCCCCATGATGCCTTTTTATTAGGCCTACCTCAGTTACGACGCCCGACTAGGGTCCTATTGTGTGACTATTTTCGACCATCTGTCCTGATCCATCCTAGAAGTTTGATCCACCCAGTCCCATTTCAATCTCGCTGACTCAAACTCAAAGCATTTATTTCAATTAGCCCATTACGGCACTTATAAATGTCAAAAATACAAAAAAAAAAAAAACAAAGCTACAATCCCAGTCACAAGAAAGTAGTTCTGTAGCTGCCCATTCCCTAGCGTAGATCTCTATGGAGAAGAACGGGCAAGAAACTTTTCACCAATTCACCACTATCGAGGAAGACGAACTTGTTTTCGTTTTATTACGTTTCTTTCATAAGCAAAGAAGCCACGATTTGTTTATTTGTAGACCTATTCCAAAGTATGTAGAATACAAAATTCCCTTTGACAAGAAGCTGTACTAACTCATTATTTATGTTGTCCCTGTGCTCCTAAATCTGGCCTCCCAGGGGAAATTTGGTAACTTATTCCTCAATAACAAGCTCTTAGTCGAGACAATTGTATTATAATAAAATAAAAAAAACGTACTCTCTAACGAACTCTTTAAATAAAATGTGAAAATAATAATGTTTCCAAATAGTTTAAACAGTCAAAGCCTGTGTGTTTCAATTTGGCATTTACAAATCCTTGTCACAAAATATCATACCTATTAGTTATTCATAAATCATATTTATTTCTATAAATTAGTTTTTAAAAACACTTTTACACGTCACATCATGTTATGTTTTGAAACTAGATGGGGCTGGTGGTGTTTCGTACCTGTCTTCTTTGAGAAGAAACAGCCGAAACAAACTCAGAGGTCACTGTCTCTTTTAAAGTCAAATCATAATATGAGGACCATGCTCATTAGGAGCTGAGATTCTTTTTTCTGTCTGTCCTGGCGATAATCCCTCACTTATTAACCTATCCAAAATGGGCTTTAAAACCATTTATTCAAGGACAAAGACCTACTAAACTAGAAAAATTAAAAATATTTTTAACTTTTTAATTACGTGCCACTTCCCTGACCGCGGCATTTAATTCGAGTAACACTTCATTTCGTCCAGGGGGGAGGAACCCCTCCCTCTCCCTGGCCGATCCATCTTCCCCTGTCTAACCTGGTCCTGCGAGATTTATTACCTGCCAGATTTACTTAAGTACTTTTATTCAGCTTGTTATGAGCAAAGATTATTATGCAGTAGGTAGTTGATCGTGATTTTTTCTGTCTACACGAAGTTAGGATTAATTGAATTGTGTTTATTTTAATTTTGTTAATCAACTTAAATAATAGGCTTATTAACTGAACGATACAATTTATTATCTCTTTGGATTTACAAGTTTGAAAACAAATTATATTTGCCAAAACGTATTTTGTAATTGTAATTGTGTTAAGAAAAATCTTGATAACTTTCAACCCGTTTAACCTTCCCCACGAAAGACAATTCATAATTAGAACTTGTTTACTTACCTATATTAAACTGTTAAAAATCTATAGGTACAGTACCATTCGCAGATAAATCTTTAGTATTCACAAATGACTAAAACCTGAATAAATAAACTTTAAACTTCATATCTTTGCTGTTAGGCACAAAACTAACCTCATCCTAAACTTAGTCTACGAAAGTCACAGGTGCGCCATAACCTGGCGGGTCGTATCGTTAAATTGATACAGTCTCCCGGCCTACTTGTAGCTTATACCTTAATACTAGCTCTTCGACTACTTGCAGCTTATACCTTAATGCTAGCTCCGCGACTACTTGCACTAACTTTAATGCTGCGTTTACTTGGTATTTAGATGTGGGTGGTGGAAGTTTGTATGGAAAATACATGACTGTTTGTGAGGCTTCGGCTTGGAATCGGTGTTGGTGCTTGTCAAGGATTAGTAGTAAGCCGAGGCTTTTTAAAGTCTATCAAAGAGTAAGGTCTCACTGTAATAGTCTTCCTGGGCATAGTATTAAGCCAAAAAGTTGTGCTGAATAGTACCTAGGTTTATTAGAAACTGGTCTTATACGAATGTCAGCATAATTTGGTCACCTTTAATCTAAGATACTGTATTACATGATCACCATGACCTTTTTACCCAATAAGTGATATGAAAATCTGTATACTACGAAACCTATAATCTCTAACTCTGGTATACCAGAATAATGAATAACTAGCGGACGTCACGCGGTTTCACTCGCGTAGTTCCCGTTCTCGTGGGATTACGGTGATAAAATATAGCCTATGTTACTCAGGGTGAATGTAGCTTTCAAATGGTGAAAGAATTAATTGAAATCGGCGAAGTAGTTTTTGAGTTTATTCATTACAAACATACACACAAAAACACAAATCTTTCCTCTTTATAATATTAATAGTGTAGATGTACTCGTAGATAAATCAGCTGTTAAATCTCATTTCACATTAATTTAGTTATTGTGAATGATTAAACCAGCTCACAAATCTGATGATATTTAGTTGTGAATAATTAATCAAAATAATAACGACCAATCAGATACTATGACACAAGATTAAGTCACAAATCAAATGGCTTATGGTTCACGAGGGTTTAAAACAAAATGTCTCTTTAAAATTCAGCATGAATCTGAATTAGAATTGGACATAGCAGTTAGCAAGAACTTATTATACAAGACGAGGTAATATTCAAAACACGTTACGAATGTCACGTTCCAGCATGTCCCGGAACAAATTATAATGTCCAACAAAGCCCTAATACCGGGCAAAGCGGCCATACTCGGGTAATGCGGGCACACCCGGGCGTCAAATGTAAGAAGTTGCAAATTGAGCGGACACGTTACCCGGGTTTGATTAGGATCAAAACGTGGTTTGAATCGTTAATTTTAGTGGGTAATGTGGTTTCCAAGTTGTCTGATAATGGCCTCTATGGGAAGTGTTCACCATCAAAGATATATCTGAGACATTTTTTATCCGGGTTTTTTGGAAGGCAAATTAAATTAGCTGTCATATCTAAGCTGTGAAGATTGATAGGACATTTATATTAATCAAGCTTTCAGCTTTAACAAGATGTAAATAAGCAATAAATATTTAAAGGGGAAAATAAATAATTATAATTAAAATGGTGGCGGAAGGCGGAAAATCCTGGTGTTTTGGGAACATCAATGTTTAGTATTTTACTATAGCCAGATGTGATTAATTAATGGTATTAAGTTGACATGGTTCCGATAAAATACTTAAGAAGAAAAAGGGGGAAGAAAACAGTTGTCATAAAAAACGTTTTTGAAAAAAATAAACACGACTTAAAAAAAAAAAACAAAAAGAAAAACACAAAATAGTGAAAAATAACCTTTACTCCCGTCTGCCACCACCGATCCGCCACCAGTAGTGGCAGTTGCAACTATTTGTCGCATCTACCACCACTGGTGGTACTTGCGTTAGTGGAGTCGCATCTAGCCTCAGAAGTAGGTGACATTGTTTGATTGATTTAGTGTTTTTGTCACCGATTTCTGAAGCTTGACCTTTGTTTGATTGATTTGGTGTTTTTGTCACCGGCTTCTGAAGCTAAAGTTATTTTTTTTTTTTTGTTTTTTTTTTTTTTTTTTTTTTTTTTTAAGTTGGTTGTATTATTTTTTCAAAAAGTTTTTATTTATTTTTCCAGTTTTAGTTGTTCCCAAACAAGTCGCCATGGATTTATTTTACATACAACAAATGTCATGGTGGTGTTTGAACTTAACATACCTAACCATCGAAATCTGGGTGTATTGTACACATCTGCGTACCCCCTCAGAGCATACAGGTGTGATTTTACGGCATGATGTTGTATAAACAATAAACATCCAAGCAATTGTAGCAATCACGACAGATTTGCCGTCTGTTTTTGAAGAGTTCCATTGTATATTTCCGAAGATCAGCATCAGATCTTCACCAAATTGAAATGGGACGACCTCAGGACTATATTCCTTCAAATAAAAAAGAATTTTGAGAACCGGTCCACAAATGGGGGAGATATAGCGTAAGAAACATACGAAAAAAAAAAACAAACAGTCGAATTGATAACCTCCCTTATTTTTGAAGTCGGTTAAAAATAAATGGAATACCTACTAACATAAACAAGGTGTATCTACGTATATAATTGTACCATCGCAAAGGACGAAATCACATCCATATTTAGCCAGTTATGTTGAAGTCCCGTCGAATAGGGGGCGAGCCATTGCCATCAACCGGGCACAAATTCTGGTTTCAGGCCGTAACTGAGATTTTTTTTTAAACCCATTAACAATTTGCCCGTCTTGGAAACCGAATCCTCATGTTCACCAGTAGCGAAATGGAATACTTACTGAAGACATTACAAAATATTCCATTACAATAATTTTGTTGTGTCATTACCAATTTTCATGATGAAGGGTTCCGGATTAAACTGGTTATATCCGGCCAGTCGGTTACAAAATGGCGGCCAGTTTTTGCTTTGAATTAGCATAATTTATGTTCGTAATAATCATATTTGTTACACCAATTGGACAATTTAATTAGGAATGTAATTTAGAAATTATTAGGGTGATATGGCTGGATACTCGTAGGAGTAAATGTTACCATTTTACTTGAGGGACGAATTGAATTAATGTAAAAGTGGGACGAATGATGTTTTTTTTTTGTAATTGGGGACCCCGATTCATCGTAACTAATAATTCAACATAAATTAATTTGCATAATTAATGGTGACATCCTAATTAACAAAGGCCGGAAATACAGCGTCGAAAAGAGTTATACATTAAAATTCATCACAATGTTGATTTACGGTCAAAATTTGATTTACGGACCCCCAAAAACCAGTTAAACAAAGCATCATTAAGCCGGAACCAATCTAAAATGATTTAGACCCTGTCAAACCCCCTTAAATCTCGGAACCCATCAGAAAACACGGTACATACATCAAGCATAAACCGAAATCGAAAAAAAGGCAAATACATTAGTAAAATACTTGGTACAGCCAAGTGAATAAATCAAGTTGCAAACGACTGTGGAACCGGGAACCGGATCAAGCGAGTAATCCCCGGCTGGTAACCGGGTTGTAACCGGATTTAGGCGGATATAACCGGGCCGGCCACCTGCGATAACGACCCGTCGCGGTTGCGCTCCAGTGGAGCTCAGTTAAGGTGTCCCCACACTTGGTTGCGCTGCACTTGGAAACTGTACAAGACTTGGGGAACCATTTGGTTCTGATTATAGTCACATACCTCTTCCAAATATTCTATGGTAGCTTTCGACTCATCTATCTAGTTCTGACATCTTTTGCAGGATACTACAGACATTATAATGAGAATAGTTTGGGTGTCCTGTACGACGTACGTTACCTGTACATAATAACCCTCCTGGGAAAACACGCATCGTCATCATTATCATTTCCGTCGAAAAGGCGTCCACTGCTGGACATAGGCCACCCCTAAGTGCTACATTGGCCGGTCCCGTACGCCTCGCATCTAGCGGATCGCCGCAACCTTCACCAGGTTATCGGTTCACCTAGTGGGAGGCTTTTGAATGCAACGTCTTCCGGTTCGCGGTCGCTACTCCAGAACTTTTCTGGCCCCAAGGGTTTTATCCTTTCTGCGGTGTATGTGCCCTGCCCACTGCCACGCATGATGCTACGCATATTTTGTACGGTGTTTTCCCTTTTAAACTTGTTAGCTACACTTTAACTTTCAGCGGAACTTAATCCATTCTTATCCGGATCGTTCATCCGGAAAGCTGCACCCAAAAAAACGCTAACGGAAGTAATGTGGTAGCATCCTAACTCGCTTTGCTCGCTCACTCGTTACATAGCTTCTCTTTTGTTAGTTCTACAACTTTCTTAGTGCTCACCTATTGCAACGAATTGAAATTTATTTAACATCTCCCAGTTAAACTTTGTGGTTCGTTTGAGTGGAAATATTTCAAGGAATTCTGTTAGTGAAGGTTTGTTTAGAATAAATAGATTTAGAGGAAGCTGGGGTTGGCGATGTGGAAGGGACTGTGCTTTACGCTTTGAGGTGAGTTGATTTCATTGATTTATGTACAAGTGAAGCAGACACTGTTTACTGACCACAAACTTTAATGAAGAAGTTTTTGTTTATGAAGGAAATAAAGTCAATCATCAATCACATCTGCTTGCCGCAGTTCACTGTGGAACTCACATCGATTTTTCATAGACTGTCGCACATTTCCGTGCGTTTTTCGTTGTTTTCGACACCGAAAACTATTATTACCTTCAAGAAAGCTGACTCCTTTCTAAAATGGGATGACATATTTTAACATCCACGTACTTTAATTTTTATGTTGTCCACCTACCAATTACCTACAACTTGAAAGAAAGAACTAAATAAATGTGACTTGTACTTCATCATCATCATCATATCAGCCGAAAGACGTCCACTGCTGGACATAGGCCTCCCCCAAGGGGGGGGGGGGGGGGGGTTTGCCATAATCGCTACGCTTGTCAGGCGGGTTGGCGATCGCAGTACGGTTGTTACAAAAACACAGAGAACGCTGCTGCCCATTCTCTGGTAAGTCCCTTAGTTGCCTCTTACGACACCCACGGGAAGATATGGGATGGTGCTATTCTTTACGTCCGATACCATACAGAAAACTTGACTTGCTTACTCACTTCTAAAGTATTTTCGAGTATCCTTAAAGATCTTTCATTAAATATAACAACATTATCAACCATCACAAACACCGCTAAACACGACAACCATCTCCCCATCTCCGCTACCCGCCACAAATTCCTCCCATAACTTTAACTAAAATGAATTTAATACAGCCTCCCACAAACTGGACCAGATACACCTGAAACTTGTGCTACAGTCTGACGTCTTCGTTAGATAACCGGGATAACTTATCTGTTGCTTTCAGAAGGTGGGCAGAACTCCAAGTGGCTTGGAGAAGTCGTGTTTCTTCTATTGTTTGTTTTGTGTTGTGGCGGATCTGTGTTGGGATCTTGTTTAACGGGTTATAAGCAAATGAACGATTTAGTTAAAAATAAAGCTTATTATTTTTCTATTGCAGGGCAAGAGTCGCTTTTTAAAGAGAAGAAACAAGGTTGATAACTATACTATGTGACTGCGTGTTGATGATTTTAGTTAGTAAGATTTTGAGAGTTTTTTTTTTTGATAAGCTCACCCTGTTTAACATGGGACTTGAACATAACTGACAAAATGTGTGTTACTATAGGTAAGTACAACTTTGCGTAACCATTTATTGTTTAGTATTGGGCTGCCGTATGCTTAATCATTATTTCCCCATAAGACAGTGGTATTCCCAAAAAAAACATCAAAAAGACAATAACATAAGGAAATTTTCAGGTTCTGATCTTCACTAAGTTGTAAACGTCTTAAAGAAAAATGGAAATCAATTTCCCCAGGTATTATTGTTTTTCTTCCATTCATACTTCCAAATTTCATAAATAATCCTTACATTTTCCTTTCTCTACGCGGAGACTACCTAATAAGCTTCTCAGATAAACTGTTACTACATCGCGAGACTAATACTTCAGCTGTCTTTTTACCCGGTTTAATCCAGATCGTACCGGTTCGCGGCTGTGAAAATCAGAATGAACCAGAATGTGGATACAGAAGTTTCACTTTACACATGAATGTTCATAATGACGTAACAAAACATCACGCCTGTAACCCCCGAAGGCTTAGGTAGTAGTGTACCTAATAGTACACCCACATTTTGTCAGTTATGTTTAAGTCCCATGTAAAAGGGGTGAGCCTATTGCCAGCAACCAGGCACGCAACCAGACACCGCACTGCTACTGATAAATCCCTGATGGAAAAATCTAATAACACTAGTACTTTACCTTACCTGGGTATCGAACCCAGGACTTGAGTACGTTCGACCAATGAAGCAATAGAAGAATTGTGTCCACGGAAATTGGTACTTGTTGCGAACCTTCTATCTATTCTTACGTATGGCTGTAACCGGATAAAACCGGTCACGTCTCCCACAGGTTGCACGTAGCATTACTATTGCATACCGACACTCCGCAACTCCGACACCTCAGACACTCAGACACCTGAATATAAATTGTATTTACAGGAAATTATTGCTGCCATCCTTCAAGGTGCGGTTGAAAAATTGAATGGATTAGAATCGTGGCACTTTTATCAAGAACTGATGCTTCAGTTTATCAATCGTTACCTACCATTCGTTGATATTAGTGAGGGCCAATATAGGTAGCAATCACTTTCAAACCGTTTTCCACAAAATTACTTTCAACAGAATTGACGGGGGATGGGCAACTACAGTACTTTCTCAAGTTATTATGCCTTGTGACTGGGACTGTAGCTTTGTTTTTTTTTTGTATTTTTGACATTCAAAAGTGCCGTAATGGTCTTTGATATGTTGAGTTGAGTTGACGTATGCTTCAGAAATAAATAATTATAAATTTTGACGTTAAAAAAAGTGCTGAAATCAGAAATGACATGATGGGGGTAAGCAGAAACTAAAGAACACCACCTGCTACGATCCTTATATACTCCTTTTACCTCGTCCACGGCCATACATAAAATATAAATATACTATATATAATACACGCACCCCGCCGGTTGCGAGCACTACGCCTCTGACTATTCTGAAGAATCTCACCAATAAGGTCAGTGTATGTCCTTCTAGGGCGTCCTTTCCCGGTGTTGCCACGTTAAGCCTAAATTATGTCAATCCAATATGTTTTTGTTTTTTCCCACATCGTTTTAGCTGAAAGAATGTCACTTTAGCTAGGTCGTCTGGTCCTTCGTATTAAAAACAACCCACGTTTAGCTAAAAAAAATTCACGTATTAGCAATAAAGTTTTCTAAAAACTTTTTAGGAAATTTATTTGTTCTCGACTGCCTCGTTGGTCTAGTGCCCGCAAGCGCGACTGCATCTGCTGAGCGTGAGGTCCTGGATTCGATTCCCGGGTCGGGCAAAGTGTTATTGGGTTTTTCTATCAGGAATTTCTCAGTAGTAGCCACGGAGTCTGGATTTGCGCCCGGTTGATGGCAATAGGCTCGCCCCTATTACATGGGACTTAAATATAACTCGCGAATTGTCTTTTTTAAACTTTCACGATCAAAACACATTGCTATTATAGTGCTTCTCATTTGCAAGGATTTTTGGGTTGTGTAACTCCACACACACTACAAGAGAAGCACTACTAGCACTACTATAAGAGAATGGTTCGGGAAGCGATTGAGATCAAGAAGTATCCTAATTTCAATCGCGAAGACGGCTTCAGACTCTCTCCCGCTTGGAATCCAGTGATCACTAAGTGTACTCGTCAAGTGAAATCATCTCAGTATGCGGACACTGTTAGTTTAGTGTGCTGTCCTAGTGTGAACCGGCCCCAATTAACATTTATGAAGATCAAGTGAGGGTAGTTGAATAAACACCTTCGCTTTGTTGTGGCGGTACCTCCAATACTTCAGTCTTCCCGCGACCACGGCTGGTGCAATCCGGTCGAAACGTCGGGCTTATATTAAAGGTAAAAATTCGCGAAAATACCCGTTTACATGTGTATTATAACTGGCGAATTATTAGTTTCACCTCTGACTAACCCATCGGTGATTACAGGCGTGAAGTTATGTTATGTAATTTATTCTATTTTAAAACCTAACTAAACCTACCTTTTTTGTACTTATAAACCCTTTCTAAAATTCTCAGTGACTTTCCACATGATTAGAGTTACCTCCCTCACTCTCATATCTTACATTATATACACCTTTATGTGGTATACAAGGTGTTACTTATACATTGTGACGTCACGAGTGCGTGGTGCCATGTACTGAGAATATTAAATAGGGTTTGTGACGTGATTAATGGAGTTAGAGAGTAAGTAGAATGTGAGGTGTTTTGCATGTAGCCAGCCATATGGTGGGTAAGTTAGGATTATTAAAACTCCAGGGAAAATAAGTAAGCCATTTTATATGCAAATTTTGTAGAGGTGAAATGATTATGTGGATCATCATCTGCCTAGCCTTTTCCCAACTATATTGGGGTCGGCTTCCAGTTTTACCGGATGCAGCTGAATACCAGTATTTTACATGGAGCGAGCGAGTTAGCCGTGTGGTATCCGGCAGAGTAGAATAGAACCAACCCATTACACTCACGGGTGTCGTATATGTCTTATTAGAAGTAGCCAGAAGGGGTCGTAAATAACAACGACTTGTAATAATTGAAATAACTGTCTTGTATTTCCGTATCTTACAATTATCCTCTCGTCACAACGTTTCCGTTCCTCAATCTACGCTCCAATGTCAACCCTTGGTCCATTGACTACCCCCGTTACATTTTTTTAAAAGCCCCGGGTTGCCATACTGATCAAAATGAATTATCTTTATAAACAAAATATAAATTAGCCATAAACACTCATAATCTAATGATTTACAAACAAAATGTTTTACAATATTGTATTTAAATCATGTGACCATAAAGTCCATTTTAAGAATTTAAACATTTTAAAAAAGGAATAATGCTAACAGTCGGCCATCCTGTCCACGGAATGTCCCTATTCCGGTTCCGGCCATCTTACCGATTGTATGCCCCCATACAGATGACTAATAAAAAAAAAAAAACCCCCAAACAATAATAAAAAATTTCAAGATGCGCATTGCTCGAATACTAGTACAATGAAAGAAAAAGAAATGACTAATATTTCGCAGTAACAAAAGAAAAGGAATAGTCGTACCTAGTTATTCTGCCTCTATTACATAAATAGTTAAATAAATTAATCTACTGTTCATGTTTAATTGAAACATTTTGATCCGTAAAAAAACACAACATAATATTTTTTTTAAAACTAAAAGTTAAATTAAATTATAGAAATTCGAATCTCTTGAATTCTTAATCAGGTTAGCAGCAAAGGGTGAGAGTGTTATGATGATGAGTAACAGCAGCGCATTTTAATGTCTCACGTTGATCATCCCGGTTTAAAAATAGGCTGAAAAAGTTTATCTTCGTTTTATATCGACTGGCCTACTCTGGTTACCTGCTTGAATGTTATTGGAGTAGTTCTGAAATTATTGAAATAACATTAGAAAGCAAAATACCCAAGACGGTATTGAGTGAAGATGCAATATAATTTTTATTGATGATTGTGTTACTTTGCATGTTATGAAAGTGATTGAAAGCTATACAACCGCGTGGCTTTGCTGTTGCATTGTATTTAGTCAGTGAGTACTGCTTGTACTTCGGCATCCTTCACCAGGCCAGACAGTGAGCACCGCTTGCACTTCGGCATCCTTCACTAGTTTAGTGAGTACCGCTTGTACTTCGGCATCCTTCACTATACTCAAGCCATAACATGTGAGCACCGCTTGTACTTCAGCATCCTTCACTTTTGTAATAAGCTAGGTATGTGCTTGTAATTACCGGTTAATTTTGGCCATTGGGCATCCATATAAGCTTCATATGCCATTTTCTGAAACATAGGAATATGGAAGGGGAGGATTGGGAGGAGTAGTACTACCTATTTATTTGCCTACCTATTATAGCACGCTGTCTATCAAAATTAAGTAGCGTACTTATTTTTAGATTCTGACTATATTTATAAATTATATATTTAAACTAGTTTTTTTTTCATTTGACTTTTGTGTTTCGTCACTATTGTACGACTCATCATTATTATCCGAATCATTACCAGAACTAAACGTTATCCATTTTTTTAATTGGTCGGATGGATAAACGCTTTTGTATTTCCTTTTAGTGTCCTTTTATACTAGAAATTTCGTACCTATCGTTCTTTAACACAGCAGTGACTCTAAAAGGGCCTCGAAACTTGGGACGTAATTTCTTACTTTTCCCATCTGCAGGGTTATGATGATTTGGTATCATAACCAGATCACCAACCTTATAAAATTTTGTTGGTGCCCTAGTGTTGTCAAAGTATTTTTTCATATACTCTTGATTCCTCTTTGTACTCTCTTGAGCTAGTAGTCTTATTTCATCACGGGATAACTCTTCGTTTTGACTAATACCTAAGCGAGCTTCATTTAGCGCGTTTACGATATGTCCTTCGCTTTCGTTAACCGTTCGAAAGCCAAACACGATCTCGGCTGGAGTTTTTCCGGTACTTTTATTTTTCGTATTATTTAGGCTCCACTGTACTCGCCCTACCTTTTCATCCCATATACGTTCGTCCATCCCGTGATTGGTCGCTGCCAACGATTCTAATATGGTACGATTGTATCTTTCGATTTGACCATTTGCACGTGGAGTCGCGACCGCGTTTAGAACGTGCTTGGCGCCTATTGACACTATAAACTTTTTGAAAGTTGCCGAGGTGAAACTTGTTCCGCGATCCGAAATGATGACTTTTGGTATCCCGATAATATTAAAAAGCTCTTGTAAAATATTAATTGTTGTCTTAGACTTTAGGTTCCGAACAGGTTTCACAAAAATAAATTTACTAAAGCCGTCAATAATGCCTAAAATGTACGAATTGCCCCGTTTGCTCCTGACAAAAGGGCCTAGGTGGTCCATATGTAGGGTATAAAATGGGACATCTCCCTTAGGAATAGGGTGTAAATAACCAGTTGCTTTAGATGATGAACCCTTGTTATACGCGCAATTGAAGCATGAAGAAACATACTTACGGATAAATTTATTCATTTTAGGAAACCAGTAATCTTGTTTGATTTTATATAAGGTTTTATCATACGAGAAGTGACCGGTTTCGTCATGACTCAATTGACAAATACGCCATCGAGCTCCTTTGGGAACGACCCATTTTAATTGATCACCTACCCGCCTGTAAACCTTATCATCTTTAACAACAAAATTTGTCAAAATGTCCTTTACGTCTTTTTCTCCGCAATTTAAAATTGTTTTAGTTCTTTTTAATTCTGGATCAGTCATTTGGACAGTTTGAAGCCAGTCGCTGGTTTCAATATTCAGTAGTTCATTAACCAGCTCCCGTACTACTTCACGTTCTTTATGTGCTAATCGATATGGTTTATAAGAGACTGGATTTTGATCATTTAACTTAATATGCATTTCTGAGACATTAGTGCTGCCTAATTCAGTTGTATCCAAAGCGAAACAGTCCCTATAGTTACTTAAGAGATCTAGCAAACGTTATTTTTGTTCTTGACCAACTCCCGGTCCAACGTGGATCATATCTATGGTTATCACGGGTCGGTTTAATATTTCAGTATCGCCATTGAGCTGTATGCGATTTACTACTAAACTAGGTGGTTTGTAAGACTTAACCTATTCCAGCACTGGTAAGAAATATGCACGAGCTAATAGTTTACCACTCTCTATTAAAACTTTGCCGCCTGATATATTAATAGCTATAATTGTACCTATTCCTTGATTGAGATGATAAACGCCTTGTAATATTATATGCTCGACATTTGATTTGTAAGATGTACTACCCGGTATGTAAATATAACCTGTATTGCTTGTGTCAGAACGTACAGCTAAGCATTGTATGCCTACTAACTCTGTAGAATAATTTGCGAAAATCTTAATTTTTTCTATCTCGGTGTTTTCTGAATATAGTACTAAGTGTCTATTTGTTTTATGTACAATTATGTCTGGCAATTCAGTTAAGTTTTGACCAATTAACAAATCTGTATTCAAAAATTTATTATCGACTACTAAGGTGTCTATTTCAGTGTGAACGAAATCTATATTAACATCAACTGTAGTACGCCCTATAGGTTTCATGACTCCGAAAGCAAACCCCTTTATAACGGGTAAGTTATCACTTTTAACTAAAACGCTTAAATCATCAGCTGTGCTTTTAGTCATAATAGTGCATTGACTTCCAAAGTCGATAAATGCACTCCTACTAGTCCCATTTACTGTTATAACTTTATGATAAATATTTAATGGTGTACCTTGCGTAGTAATTTGTTGAACTTCTTTGAAGGTATTGTTGGAATCTGATGGGTTTTTTTCTTGTAACTGTTCTCGTTTACAATGCTCGGCGATGTGCCCCAAACGTTGACATTTTGTGCATCGGTGTAGGGGTTTAGGACATTTCGGGACAGTATGTCCGACTTCCGAACAATTAAAACATTTTACTGTCCGGACAGAGTTCGAAAATTTCGTGCTTTTGTCAATGGATTTACTCGTATTTATTTTAGACGGTGGAACAGGTCTTCTTGCATCTAAAACTGGGCGGATATTTTTAATGGAAATACTCCTTAAATACCGCAACAATTGACTAGGGCGTTTGTAATTTGCTCCTTGAGCATTAAGCTGCACATTATGATCAAAGATGCCGTGAATTATACAATTAACTGCATCCTTGCCTTTTATATTGCATCGACTAACTAAATTAGATTTTTCGTAAAAATACTCCTCTAGCGTTTCCTCTCTCCTACTTCTTCTATTCAACATCTCTGTTAGTCGGTCCGCATAATTTCTATCATCAGGAAAACATTTCAAAAGTTTTCGCTGCCAATCCTTCCAACTCAAATCAATTGACCTTAACCCTTCATACCATTTTCGTGCTAAGCCAGATAACTTGGGTAATGCATGGTAGATGATTTGCCTTTCGTTCCACTGATAAATTAAAGCTACTTCGTTAACTTTCCTAAGCCACGCCCTGGTACTTTGTGTTTTCTGACCCGGATCGAATTGAGGAATGACTTCTTGCGTACCAACATACGCATTTGACCCACGGTTATTAATTGCATCTATGAAATCCCTCATAAGATTTTTAGAGGAGCCGCTACGACTTCTGGGTCTCCTTGACCGAGTTTTCGAAGCGTGTCTACTTTTCGATCGAGACCGACGATAATTTGATGAGAAACTGTCATTAGATGAGAAGCTACTTCCGGCTGATGACTTCTCAGAAGTGTCCCAGCGAGACTTCCGACGAGCGCCAGCCCTCCTCTTTTCATCACGGCGCGATCGCGAACTATACCGTTTACGGTTTCTTTCGGAGTATTCTCGTCTTAACGGAGATCGACTCAGTCTGCTAGAGTGACTACTTGCACTCGTACTACTAGCATCTTTACGTTTACGGTAGTTACCGCTAACACGCACACGAGTAGACGAATACGCAGATCGTGATCGGCGCCGTTTCGATGTTGTCAAAGACGTGTCTCTTTTACGTTTTGTAAGTTTACGGCTATGCGTGGATGGCATAGGTGGCGTGTATGAACTTTGATTAGTATCGGACATATTGAATAGCTATTTCACTATGTATAGGTAATATTAGGAAAGGTGAGGGAAAGGTATACACATCTCATTTTAATAAAGTTAAAGACGGAATAATGTCTCATAAATTGCTACGAAATGTAGATATAAAATAATGACACAGATAGCAAAACTACACCTTCCACTTTTATAGGGTGCAGTCTGTATAGTATGTAAATATTAATGTTAACTTGAACTATAGATACATAATACTAGCATGCCATCGACACTACCTTCAAATTAAATCAGGATAGAAATAGACCTCCATTAACGCATTTACAAGTGCGGAACTCCCGCGTAAAACAAGTCCTACAAAACAATCCTGCGCTTGGAGGAGCGTCAATTACCACAAAGTACAAACCCATTATCGATCATATTTAATTATCGCTCGTTGAATTCATACAGCCACAGCAAGTAAACAACAGGTATTTCTGTATTTTAAAATATGCAAATCTTAAATACCGCTATGCAATTATGATATACGTTTGCCACACAAAAATAAATATTTAAGAGGGTATATTTTTTAAATTCTAATTAATTGTAATGGGTATCTGAAGTACAATTAACTGCACATCATGCACATAGGTATTTACTGCTGCGTAGGTGATATGAGAAAACAAAAGTTTGAATAATGTAGGTATCTATTACACTCGATGTGCTGTTGCAGACGTTGCAGTGTTGATCGTAATAAGTAAATAATAATAAATAAATCAATAACAACATCACATACAGTGCTCTGATCCTACAGTGAGTAACCAAAGCACTTACTTTCTTTAAAGAATGCCGTTGATACCTAATTCAAAACAGATACCATGGACAAACTATTATGTGCCAACCAACCAACACTGAAAATGGAACCGCCAACACGTTCGTCACAGTTTTTAATTAGGACTCCGTTGTTACATTATGTACTTAAAAAAATGTATAAAACACTTACCCACTTGTAGGCGCAGTAAAGTTAAAAAATACTTTCCGTTCCACTTCTGACTTATTAGAAGTAGCCAGAAGGGGTCGTAAATAACAACGACTTGTAATAATTGAAATAACTGTCTTGTATTTCCGTATCTTACAATTATCCTCTCGTCACAACGTTTCCGTTCCTCAATCTACGCTCCAATGTCAACCCTTGGTCCATTGACTACCCCCGTTACATTTTTTTAAAAGCCCCGGGTTGCCATACTGATCAAAATGAATTATCTTTATAAACAAAATATAAATTAGCCATAAACACTCATAATCTAATGATTTACAAACAAAATGTTTTACAATATTGTATTTAAATCATGTGACCATAAAGTCCATTTTAAGAATTTAAACATTTAAAAAAAGGAATAATGCTAACAGTCTGAGGCAGAACACCTTGCGCCTCCGTAGACCAGAGAATGGGCAGCAGCGTTTTCTGTTAGTCTTTCATCACTGCGATCTCCAATCCGCCTGCCAAGCGTGGAGATTACGGCAAATTCCTCCCATCATGGGAGAGGCTTATATCCAGCAGTGGACGTTATGGGCTGTTGTAGTAGTAGTAGTAGTGTTATATCCAGCAGTGGACGTTATGGGCTGTTGTAGTAGTAGTAGTAGTGGTACATGGAGCGACTGTATAGCTGACCTCCACAACCCAGTTAGTATCGGGTAATACGATACCCCTTGGTAAAACTGGTTGTCAGACTTTTTGGGCCTCTGCCTACCTAACGACTGTCAAAGGTCTATAAATGACAGCCAGGACCAACGGTTTAACGTGTTTTCCGAGGCACGGAGGAAACTCGGTATGTATTGGGTGGACACCCATCCATAGAACAACCTAGGCAAGCACGGCTTAACCTAACGATCGACCCGAGCGGCTGTTATTATTTAGCCACGAGCTCCTCTGAAATGATTACATGCAAGGTATGGAAAAAAAGTACCTAAGTATCCAAATATGAAGTACTTATCAGAAAAACAATAATTTTATACAGTTCAGTTTTCCTTTCGTATTTCTCGCCTCTTTAGATAATGGTAGGCTATAAAAGCCAGACTAACATCTAGAAAGTCTATCGCAAGGAGTCCATACTGTAGATTATTTTAATTAATAATTAAGCTTACCCTTCAAGCTTAAGAGCCTATACTACCTCAAATGGCTTAGCATGATCCTCCGTTACGCCTAAAATACTGCAGCATTAATTTTTAAATAAATATATGGTAAAGTTGAGGATTAATGTTAAGTCCTATATTTGGCGAAAACACGATTCCATAAAATTTTCTCGATAGAAAAAAATCCCAAAGTTACCTCTAAACTGAACAATAAACCGCTGGCAATCATAAAATGCTTGAAATTAGATCATGAAACTTTTTATACTAACTGAACTAACTATAAAGCAGGTCTTATATTATCTATTTTTCTAGCCCTATCAATAGATTTTTTGTAAATCGCAAAAAAAACATTAATTTCGCACTATTCGGCCGCAGTGACTGACGTAACAACCACTTTGTAGTGCAAGCTGATTAGAACTTTATTCTAACAGTATTTCAAACGAAGTTTGAACTACCAAATATAGAGTTGCTAATTTGAGGTAGTATAGGCTCATAAGTAGGCTTAAGCTGTTAGCTTTTGAAATTTAAAAAGACAATAAATAGGTAAGTATTCATTGATATGAATTTATCAGACATATTATTCTTATCATCATCTATACAGAGGGAGGGCCGTCTGTTGGGGTCGATTTCCAGTGCATCCGGATGCATCTGAATCGTATCTGACATTGGCAACCCAATTCTATCAACTATTTAACAGAAACAAATACTAAACTGTAATTTAAAAAAAAGAACATCCCTTTTTTAAATTCCCAGAGATACATAAAAAAACTGTATCTACTATCGAGTCCACACGATGCTACATCACGCAACAAATTAGTCGCAGCGAGCCGCGGCGACTAATCGCATTATCCCAATCAAGTGGCGACTGCCGCAGGCCTGGCGGTGGTAGTGCGTTTACTAGATTAAGAGCCTGGCCCTCTGCTTAGGCTGCGGTGTGCGAACCTGGCCTTAACTCAATCAAGCTCTGAAATTGGCTGGTTAGTGATATTCAGATTGAGGGTTTATTTTGAAAAGTAAGCATGTTTATTTTTTCAACCTGACTGGTCATTTTTGAGATTTAGAAGGGTGAAAAAATTAATAATGTGTTATCTACGATCACTGTATATATTAACTGATATGTGTAGGCAGAAGTTTTTTTATGTCGATGTACAAAAAAAAAATCGGAGCAGTCTTTGGGGACTGCCGATAGAAGTGAAAACAAAAAGTACACAGGCCCCGCCCCAGTCGTAGCACTGGTTATACCTGCATGCCTTTGTGGTGCTACGCCGTTAGTGGGTGCTACGAGTGCTACTAACGGCTACGAAGCGTGACCGCACGTTACGTTACGTGACGATGAGTTCAATGTTTTTTCTTCAGCCAAAAAGTGCTCAACGCGCCTAAAGAATTAGTCTTCACTTAAAAAAAAAAAACTTTTCTTGAGAGCTCTCATGAGATGATCTCAAGCTAGATGGTCGTTTCTTTGTTTTTTACAAATTAATCATATTCATCCCTAAAATGAAATTCAAAACCACCCTTTCTCTTCACTACGATAAGAAAAAGTATGTAAATTCAGTGATAAGCGAGGAGCGACCGTGTGTTATCTGAACATAATGTTACAAGTCGCCGATGACAAGTTGAGATTAGCTGGCTTGCGAACTGAATAACTATGTTCTATCGATCTATAACATAACAAATCACGTCTGTAATCCCGACGAGTTGGGTAGAAGTGTACCTAGAGTTTAATCAAATATCGCCAGTCATGTTTAAGTCCCATGAAATAGAAGGCGAACCTATTGTAAACAAAACGAGATTCCTGGTTACTACTGAAAAAATCCTGATTGAAAAAACAAAATAACACTGTCCAACTTGGGAATCGAACTCAGAACCCTATACTCAGCAGTAGTGTTTGCGGCCGCTAGGCTAACAAGGCAATTACCTCATTTTATAGGTCTTTTTCTTTTTTTTATTCGGATGGAAAATCATCAAATGACTCCTTTCGCTCTGGGCGGAGCAGGAGGGAGTGCCAGGACTTTTACTGACTAAAACCCATCCATGTTCCTTCATCGCCCTTTGTGTTCCAGGGCCACGGTATCTCTTTCGAACAGTCCCGCGACCCCGGAACAGTTCCGCAACCCCGGTAATTTTATAGGCCTCAAGTAATAAATTCATCGCAACGCTTTAATACCTCAACACGAAATACACAAACAAAACATAACACCCCCAATCCAGAATTCCTGCAACATCGCCAACCATCTCGCCTAGCCTCTTAGGTACAAAGTTAATTAATACCTCCAATTCGACCCACCTGCATTCACCCCTAACTGTGTCGCGCTTTGAACCCTCACGTCTAATTACCAACACCCCGTATACAGGCCAATTTCACCCCTACGTCAACATTTGAGGGTTGAATTTGGGTTGAGTTAAACGAATATGGGTGGCCGTAAGTGAATATTTAAGGGACGGAATTAATGTTTGATAATGTTATTGTAATTTTCATGATGTGTTTACCTCGTTGTTTTGTTAATGACTAATTTAGGTTTGATTAAGTGTTAACTGAATCTGAATGTGGTATACATTAAGTATGTTATTTGACGTTGACGTAACACATAAATTATAATTACAACAGGATTTTTTGTAGTATTTTATCAAAAACCGCAACCAAAAATAACTCAAATAAAACTCACCTTTTCAAAATGTTTCACCTCCGCCAACAACACGAAGTTGATATGTATAAACCTCGCATCCTCATAGGACTTGGCCCTCTGTCTATAACCCGGCTTACTATAACAATATCTATAACCCGTATACTCCGAACTGTCAATGTCCACTTTCAACCCCCCACTGTACCCCCAGTCACCTCCACAACCCCAACATACACCTTTGGTAACAAATTTCTCCCAAACATCTGAAAGGCCATGCTTTTTCGCCCCCGCAAGGCCAATGCGGGGGCGTCCAGGCCATGTTCCGGCGTTGGCCTGTAGCCTGAGGCCTTTTTGAGTCCTTTGCAGTTTCCACTCTACGTAAGTCCCAGTATCAGCTGGCTTTTTCCATTTCCATTTGGATATCACTCGTGATTTTTTTACAAAGTTTTATTTGGCACTCACTTTGACTGTTTTTTTATTAGGTCCCGAATTTTGGGTCCTATTAAGTATTTTGTGTCCACGGTTCGCATTGGAGGGTTAACTTTTCTCTTTTTAGCTTATACCTCTTTGCTAATGTTAGCCTTTCTTTAGTGAAAATACTCCGATTTCTGTTCAATAATTACTGAGTACTTAAATGTAATTAGCTTTTAAGTTAATTGGAGTTCGGAACTGGTTTATTCAAAAGCGAAGAGGTGAAGCTGAGTTTTCTTTTAGTTTCTTTGAAAAAGTAATAATTTGGAGACGTCAGGCGTAGAGATGTGTCAATGGTTACGAAAATAGTTATAAAATATTTCTAAAAACATGAGCTAAAAGTAACCGCACTTGATCTAAAATAAAAAGAACTAGCTTCAACTTTTTCAAGAACCACTTTCTTTAAGTTTTAAACTAGCACAGAAAAATAATTGACGGACGCTACGAAATCCTCGCTTGTTTTTATAAAAAAAAGATATTTCTCATAAAAAATAACGCAAGTTCTTAACGTTAAAACTTGACACTTCCCTACTTATTAATTAGTCGCTGAAAATCTAAACTGAAGTGGCGTCTTTTGAGTAAAATCGCTAAATCACGGCCTTCACTCCCTGTATTTCTGTTCCCCCCCGCCTGGTTCGCAACGTTGGCATCGGAGGCCTATTAATCAAATAACTCTCTTGTGATTAATTAGGAAATCAGCAATTAGTAAGAAATCGTTGAAATTAAGGAGAATAGATTTACGGTTGTGGGAAAGTAGTGTGCTCAGTTGTATTTGGATAAGTCATTTTTATTTAGATTTCATCATCATCACCCTATTAATGTGTTCCCACTGCTGGGACACAGGCCTCCTTTCTATATGAGGGAATGGACTATAATTCACCACGCGGGCCCAGTGCGGATTGGTAGATGTCACATGTCTTCGATTTTTTGGTTCTAGGACATGCCGGTTTCCTCACGATGTTTTCCTTCACCGTTTTGAGGGCAGGTGTTTTGAAATAAATTACACAAACCTCCCTTTGGGGGAGGCCTATGTCCAGCAGTGGACGTCTTTCGGCTGAAATGATGATGATGATGATGACACAAAGTAATGCGCCTGCCTGGGTTCGGGATCCCTTTTTTTTGCATAATCTTCTTTTTCCTAATATACTTTGGCATAACTGTTTTGGCATAATTTGTTTTGCCATAATAATACTTTGCCAAATTTTTTTTTGACTTACTGTTTATGTTGGCATAATCATCTTGAAGGCTAATTTGTTTTCGCATAAATTGAATTTTGCATAATGTTACTAGGCATAATGACTATTAGCATAATAGTATTTAGGCATACAAATAATATAAATACCGGAATCAAATTTGAGTTATTTTCACGATTTATTTTGAATTAAAAATTCATTAAGTCGTGCTACAAAAGTTAGTGACAGAAACGAATCGCTGCAAAACCGACTCCACGTAGTCTTGTCTGCCCTACCCCTAGAGTGTAACCCTAGAGGGGCAAGGCGGCCTGCGAGTTGAGGAGCAGGTGGTTTTAACGCTCGCCGCCGCAGCTGAGGCTGGCCGGCGGAGCCGGCGTAAAACACATCTGCGACGATAAGCTCGCGTGGGACCGCCGGAGCCCCACAGCGCCGGAGCCGTGACAGAAACCTTGCCTGCTGCATGCTTGCTTGCTGCATGCTTGCTTGCATGCTGCATGATTGCTGAATGCATGCTTGCTGCATGCTTGCTGCACGCATGCTGCATGCCTGGTATATGCTTGTTTAAATGTTTGCAAGCTGCATGTTTGCTGCATGCATGGTGTATGCTTCTTTGCATGCTTCTTACAGGGAAAAAACTCACATATGTTCACAATCAACTAGTTCACAATCAACTAGTTCAAAACAAATATGTTATGTATTACCTGCTTCGGAGAGATGGTTTTTTTCCAATCGTCAAAATAAATTGGTATATCCAATTAGGGTATGTCTAACATTTTAGGATTATGCTTCTTTGGTATGCCTATAAAAATTATGTTTTAGTATCATTCATTATGCGTAAATCAATTTATGCCTAACAATGTTATGCTTAATCATTATTATGATTAGATAAATTATGCTTAAAAAATTATGCGTAAGCTGTTATGCGTAAAAATGTTATGCGAATATATAATTAGTAGTAACAAAATTATGCCAAGTTATATTAGGTCTTAAAATTTTATGCAAATGGATAGGGAACCCCTGGGTTCGAACCCACGACTTACTGCTCGTAAGTCGGGGCCCCGCCACCACTGGGCCACCGCTGCTCTAAGATAGCACAGCTCTCAGATACTGTGCTATTTAGATTTATAAAAGGTAAATTGTTTTTGTTAACTTTGCCTTTAATTATCGTAAGTCAAAAATAATAGCACAAAAAACATTATTTAAACGCTTTATTTCATGGCGTGTGAGAGGTAAATCTTAACGTTTTAAAAAATGATCTCAAAAAGTATTGTTTAAATAGCGCTAATGCCTAAGTCCGTCGTGAAACATGCGCGGATGGACCAGAGTCACGAATGCTGCTGAGATGTTCCACCTCAGAAAGACCAAGGAGAAACATGCGAAATTGTTGATCAGTAATTGTAGAGCCACCCAAAGAAGAATTGAATATTACGAACTTTATTAATATATCAGAACTAATTGAATCTCTCACTACGTTAATTATGACTTACCAAGAATTTATTTTCATAATAATACCGCATCTATTTCCTTCATTAGCTCCTAAAACCACTTTATAAGAAAATAAATCCAGATTAATTTCTTATTGTGGGGAATCTGTGGGATAATGGCTGGGATGAACAAATATAGACGGATTGTCTTTGGTATAAAGTTAAAGAGGCTGGTGACTAATAAGTATTAGTGTATTTTAGTTATCTGGAAGATGAATTGATAGGCTCCTATCTAACTTTGATGGAAGCCTAGATTTTTACCAAAAATCTGAAGTAATGTTATAGATCTTTTGTGTCTCCGGTATTGCAGTAAAAACATGAACGCTAATTTCTACTTCGTTAACTTTGACCTGTGTTATATATCAGGCTTCGCCCCTTTGTGTTAGGGGATGAAATGATTTATAAACCATATAAATGCCCTAACCTAATCAGGTTGGGGTATAACTAGCACGATTTTACTATTCCTATTATTTATTATTATTATGGTAAAATCATGCTAGTTAGCAGTGGCGAAGGTTCCATAGAAGTCGATTCCTACCGGCTTCCCTTTGAATAATGGCTCAGTCAGTATTTTATAGACAAACTAGCTGATGCCCGCGGCTTCTCCCGCGTGGATATCGGTTATGGCGACCAAAAGTAAAGCTCCCAGACGGCTTATATTTTTCCGACACCTCCAACAAATATCATTATATTTTAGACAATTTATACAAAAACTTAACAAATTATATATTAAAACCTTCCTCGAGAACCACTCTATCTATTGGTGAAAACAGCATGAAAATCGGTGCAGAAGTTTTTGAGTTTATCGCGAACAGACAGACAGACAGACGCGTCGGAGGACTTTGTTTTTATTATAATATGTAGTGATAATTGTGTACTCCGGCTTACCTCTTACAAAAATTGACCCTTCGCTACTGCTAGTTAGTAGTTATACACTAACCTGGTTAGGTTAGGGTATAACTAGCAAGGTTTTTATTCCTATTGCAGAGTTGAAATACTAGATGAGAAGAGAAGAGCACATTACCAATAGATATAAAACGAAAATTGGCACAATTTCTTCCCCAAACTAATTATACCATATTCAGCCACTAACTACCCATTACAGTTATATGAAAAGCCTACAATAAATAGTGAACTAAGACATAGTTGAACCGTCTGTCTGTACGTCTTGGCGACGTTCCAGTGGCAATTACCCTGCTACCCTGCTTGCTCCTTTGTTAAGTAAGCGTTATGTATTTCTTCTCCAGGGGATTTGTTTCGAGTCAGTTTTTAATTGCCTACCATTATGTCTTGTGTTGGTTTCTGGAAGTTTAATTGGTATAAGAAGAAGAGTTGTAACAGTATTTTGGAGCTCTGCCTTTGGAAGTCATTACACCGGAGTTTGGGATCGGAAATAAAGTATACACTCAAATGGCGTGGCTTAGCTGCACCAGCCTAGCATTGGCAATACACGTACAAGCACAAAATTAAATACATATTTTTGAATACTATTTTTTTTTTCGTTTTATAATACTAGCGGATGTCAAGCAGTTTCACCCGCGTAGTTCCCGTTTCCGTGGGAGTACGGGGATAAAATATAGCCTATGTTACTCGCTGATAATGTAGCCATCCGTTGCTGAGAATTTTTCAAATCAGTCCAGTAGTTTTTAAGTTTATTCGTTATATACAAAAATACAAATTTTCCACTTTATAATATTAGTATAGAAGTATAGATTCAAGTTTCGCTAAGTTCAGAAGTAAAGATGTGCCTTTCCCAAATCATGTTGGGGTCGGCTTCCAGTCTAACAGGATGCAGCCGAATACCTGCATTTTACATGGAGTGACTGCCTATCTGACGTCCACAACCGAGTTACTGAGTAATATGATACCTTTTGGTAAGACTGGTTGTCAGAATCAAAAGTTAAGATGTAAACAGACATAATTCGTCGAGGACCGTAAAAATCTAAAACCGATTCGTAGTATCTATGTATAAGCAAAACCAGTTAAGTCTAACATACTGAAATGTGGTTTTCCAGTTAACTCTTATTTGCTCATATTGTTTTCTAAAAGTACCTTACTTCCTTGTTTATGAAAACAAAAATGAAGCGAACTACAGAAGTGGAAGAAATAAGCGAAGTGTATTAAGATCATAACCGTTAGCGGTGGTTACTTTCTTTTCTATCTTTTTTACTATTCTTCAAGGATTTGTTAGGATAGCGGTAAGAAAATATTTTGTAGTGCTCGGAAAAATATGAAAATGGTTGTTATTTGAATAAGTAGCCAACTATCTTAGTAGAGTTTTAAAATAATTATTAAATAAATAAATCATTTAGTTACTAATGATGAAAGGAATAGAGGGAGGATTTGGCCAGCAGTGGGTCAATATGGTGTAGCAATAATAAGTAAAAATAAGGGCTTGATTCAGAAAGCAGTACTCCTGGACACGGCACGCATAGTGAAGAGGTTCGTCTCTCTGGACCTTTAACCAGCACCAGCTTGGATTTGATGGGCCATCTATTGTTTATATTTTTAAATGTTTTGTATACTTTGGTTTTAAAATATTTAAAAATATATCTACTAAGAGAAAAGACGAATAAGGAATAAAATTAATATAGAAATGAGCTTTACAGAATATAGAATCAAGGTTAATCTAGTTAAAAATTAGAGCACATTATACATACTTACTTTGAACAAAATTCTTTGCCAGTCTTTAAGGGAAGAAAATACTCATGAATACAAACTAAACTACTTCCAGACTTTAAACTCTTAAAAATCTACATCTAACTTCATCTCTCTCCAAATAAAAGACAAACTAACATTTCCATACAAACGTCTTAAACTAAATTCAAACCAGTTCAAACCGGCTGGAACCGGAACAAACCAGTCTCGAGCTGATTTTTACCCGGCTCACTCTTTTATCTGGTTGTAGCAATTTCCTGAATCATGGAGACTTATTATTGGTAGCTCGGAAGGGTTGAAAAGGGGGTGAATTTTTTAAGCGAATTTTTTAGGGGTTCAGTTCGTTTGTGAGTTAAGTACTTTTTGATTTGGTTTAGAATAATGTGATGGGATTTTATTTAGAGAAATGTATAAATAAAGGTGTTAGAATTACCGGTATTAAAGTTAGAAGAAAAACTAAGCGGAACATTTTTTTTGCTTTAAGGTAAATAATGAGGGACAACAGTTTCAGATAGAGATTTCAACTTTACACAAGTTCATTGGTATTTGTCAAAATTTAATTCAGTCAAGAAACGCTTGCATCGTCCTTAAAAATCAATCGTTCACTCAAGTCACAATTTTTCACTCAGATTCAAACTCAGTTTTTTATAACCAATTTTATCTCCGTCTCAACTACCCGCGGTAAATATCTAAGCGGGGTGTTTTCTACCCCAAGAGGCGTTTAGGAAATGAAGAAATCCGGTCCTTGGGGGTGGCATGACATTAATAGAATTCTGTTTCATCCCCCCTTCATCCGCCTTGGGACATTATTTGGAAGAAAATTTCCCCAAAAATAACTTGCAATTTAGATAGGTACGTTAATTTAGTATAGATGTTTCTTTGGAGTGTATTCAATCATGAGTCTATAACAAAATCCAAATTGAAGTTTTTGATTAAAAGTTTGGAACTTGAAGATGGTACAAACTGGGAATATTGTACTGTAAGTTTGTTTTGAAAGGAACTTATATTATGGAAATGAAAAAGGGTTCTTTCATGAGAAATTCAATGCTTTGTGAAATAATATTTTGAAGCTCACTTCTGCATTTACAGTAAATTTCTTCTGAAGGTGGGGTGGTGAGATTCCGAAGGCTGGTTCGAGATGGCACAGGAGAAGACTACCTGGAAGGATATGAGGGAGGCCATTGCCTAGCAGTGGACATACAAGGCTTATAAAAAAATAAATTAAAGAAACTTCTTCCATTTAACTTTGAAAATAAGCTGAAGTATAGATACAGCAAAAGAGAATTCCCAAAAAGTACCTCTCACAGATAGGAACCTATGTCCCAGCAGAGGGGAACGTTATATGCTGATTATAAGTATATATATATACCAAAAGAGAATTTGATAGCAAGCTATTTTATCAGATCAATGTTTTGAAAACTTTGTGACTTAGTTTTATTTATTTTTAAAGAAGGCTGTTTTATCCAGGTCCTTTTTTTAGGGTTTCGTAGTCAACTAGGAACCCTTATAGTTTCGCCATGTCTGTCCGTCCGTCCGTCCGTCTGTCCGTTCTCGCTTAATCTCTGTGACCGTTAGCACTAGAAAGCTGAAATTTGGTACCAATATGTATATCAATCACGCCGACAAAGTGGTAAAATAAAAATTAGAAAAAAATGTTTTATTAGGGTAGCCCCCCTATATGTAAAGTGGGAAGTGATTTTTTTTTTAATTTCAACCCTAACGTGTGTTATATTGTTGGAAAGGTATTTAAAAATGAATAGGGGTTTCCTAAAATCTTTTTTTGATAATGTCAATAATTTCGGAAATTATCGCTCCAAAAGTAAAAAACAATTTGTCCCCCCCCCCCTCTAACTTTTGAACCATAAGTTTAGAAAATATGAAAAAAATCTGAAAAGTAGAACTTTATAAGGACTTTCTAGGAAAATTATTTTGAACTTGATGGAAACAAAAGTTTTTGTACAAAAAAGACAAAAAGTTATACAAAATCATTTCTGGACTAAGTTTGTAGTATATTCGTATATGCAAGCATTTTTACATAATGGTTACCCACCTTTAAACTCATAAGTGGGTACACTGTCTTATTGTGACGGACGGGAAACTACGGAACCCTACACTGAGCGTGGCCCGACTCGCTCTTGGCCGGTTTTATTACTAGGTTCTTATTCATGCGTAGATGCGGTGGCCATGCTACATACAAAGCCTCTCATCTCAAAATTGCATTTTTCCATACAAATTGTTGCAATATCGGACACGCAAAGCGAACATCATAATATCAATAGAGAGCTGTTCAATAATGCAGGCTATCTTCAATAACTATTGGTCTACACGGGGCTACAAGATGGATACGTAGAGAAGGTTAATATTGACGGGGCTGGGGGTTGAAATGTCGGTCAAGGGGGTGAAATTGGGTCTTAGATTTCTTGTTTTTGAGATGGCGATTATTGTTCATGCTGTAAAACTGAATGATGGAAATGATAAGACAGCGATATTGTGAAATTATTTGTCTTTATTTACTGTATTTAGATTGCTTTTCTTACATGTACTTGGGCATGCAATAGGGCCTACGTGGTGTATTATTGCCAACTCCTCTTTCTGTGTAAGAGAAGGCCTATATTCAGATACCTATCACCAGGCCAGGCCAGGCGGGTAGGTAGATTACTCGTATTTTCGATATTTTGGTTCTTAAACGTTTCTTCGACATTTCTTAATAGATTCATGAGACAAACATAATGTAAAATAATGCTTCAAACAAAAATGAAGAATCTCTTGCTTCAGTAGTTAAGTTAGAGTTCGTTCATCATCATCATCATCATCATTTCAGCCGAAAGACGTCCACTGCTGGACATAGGCCTCCCCCAAGTGTCGCCACATTGACCGGTCCCGTGCGACTCGCATCCAGCGGATTCCTGCAACCTTCACCAGGTCATCGGTCCACCTAGTGGGAGGCCTTCCAACGCAACGTCTTCCGGTTCGCGGTCGCCACTCCAGAACTTTTCGGCCCCATCGGCCATCCGTTCTGCGAGCAATGTGCCCTGCCCACTGCCACTTAAGTTTGGCAATTCTTCGGGCTACGTCGGTAACCTTTGTTCTCTTGCGGATGTCTTCATTTCTGATTCGATCGCGCAAGGAAATTCCGAGCATAGCCCTCTCCATTGCCCTTTGGGTGACCTTAAGCTTTCTGATGAGGCCCATTGTGAGCGACCACGTTTCGGTCCCGTATGTAATCACTGGCAACACACACTGGTCATAGACTTTCGTCTTGAGACACTGCGGTAGGTTGGACGAGAAGATACCGCGCAATTTCCCGAACGCTGCCCAACCGAGTCGGATTCGACGATTGACCTCTTTCTCGAAGTTAGACCTACCTAACTGGACCGTTTGTCCCAGGTACACATAATCGTCTACAACTTCGAGAGTAGAGTCTCCGATCTTGATAGGAGTGGGTGTGACATGGGCATTCAACATGACCTTAGTCTTGTCCATGTTCATTTTTAGACCCACTCTTCCGGAAGCTCTACTGAGGTCATCGAGCATTGTACTGAGGTCCTCCATGGTCTCAGCCATTACCACTATATCATCGGCAAACCGAAGGTGAGTGATGTACTCGCCATTGACGTTGATGCCTAGTCCTCTCCAGTCCAGAACCTTGAAGACATCCTCCAGTGCAGCGGTGAACAGTTTCGGAGATATGACGTCTCCCTGTCTCACACCTCGCTGCAGAAGGATAGGTTTCGAGGCTTGGTCCTGAAGTCGGACTGACATGGTGGCGTTTTTGTACAAACACTTCAACACCTCGATGTACCGATAATCGATTTGGCACCGTTGGAGAGACTGCAGTACAGCCCAGGTCTCGATCGAATCGAAGGCTTTCTCGTAGTCCACAAACGCTAAACAGAGAGGCAGGTTATACTCTTCTGTCTTCTGTATAACTTGCCGCAGCGTATGTATGTGGTCCACGGTGCTAAAGCCTTTTCGGAAACCGGCGTGTTCGAGTGGAGAGTTCGTTAACAAAGTATAAACCTAAGAGCCGTCGCACAGTCTATCCGAGTTGGAAACTTCGCGATTTATTAACAGTCGCTACTTAATTAATGTCGCGGATACTTTGTGACTGGATGCGGCAAAGACGAGAGTAGCAAGAGGTAGGAGAGAAACTATTTGAGCGTAGTTGTGTTCAAGTTTTATTCTTCAGTAACATGGGTGCAAGATAGGTTAAAATAAGCTTAGAATTGATAGAGGCGTTGTTTATTGATTTTTATTCTGAAGAATTTCAGACCACGGGCCAAGAAATTGCCGAACTTAAGTACTTACACGATTTTTTAAAGAAATTGCACGAGATTGCCTAAAGCCTGATATACAACATCTATTATATGACGCGATAATAAAGGTTCCTACTAAGCTTGCATAAAAAGCCAAAGGAATAATATACATACGTATAAGCCTGTTGTGGGTATAATATTAGGTACACCTCTGCTTAAGCCGGGAATAGGGTAGACGACAAAAAAATCTAATTAGTCCACCTGTGGTCCGTCAGTTAGATCAATAAATATTTGACTCGTGTTTTTTCTTTTGTTACGTAAACCAAAATTGACGCTTCGCCTTGGTATAATTTTTAGCTAGTTCTGACGTCACAAGCCCCCACTCCCGACTTGATGCGTTTTATCTTTGTCAATATTCATTGATTTACAAAAACAAAAAATACGTGTCCATTAATTTCAAATACTCGGACGGGCTAAATAGATTTGCAATTTTTTGACACTGTCGTCATGCCTATTACACGCGTTACCTATGTTATGTTATGTCTGTTACAAGGTGTCTATCTGCAAGATACAAGTACTAATCATGAATTTTTTTCTCATGATAGGAAGGAAAGTCTCCTAGGTAAAACAATTCTAGTCTACCTACATCCGTGTCTTCCTCTTAAGTTTCTCGTTTAAGTTTCAGTTAAGTGCGACTGATGGCTAGCAAATGGCGGCCACAATCAACCGATGCGTTTAAACTCCAATCTAACTCGTTTGGTTAAGTCTAACCTCTAGTAAAGCGATCGGCGTAAAGCGTTAAGTTTAGTGAGCATTTTTGGGTAATGTTCTGATGGAAAAGTTTGGGGTTGATATAATGTGAAGAAGAATTGTCTTATTGACGGAAATAAAAATGTTTTTAATGGGACTTAATTATAAGCTTGGAGAATATCTTCAAGACCGCTAAAAGAGTTTTGTTTTGGTTTAATAAAAAATTGTTTTTTTCATCTTTGGTGCTGGCATTTAATTTAAAAAGCATTTCAGGAAGCGCTTATTGTCAAAATGCAGTTTGAAACAGATTTTTCCTTTGGAATTCTTGATGCTTATTCACACTGTTAGCACTATACATTGTGTAACAATCGCTATACATGTTTTACATTTCTATTAAATAGACACATTCTCAAACTTTTACTTTTACAGAACTTCTAAAACCGAATCCCCAACGTTAACCCCATTCAACCGGTCCCAAAGTCTCGAAGTCGGGAATCCTAACAAGCGAAACAGACAGGTAACCCTTTTTATACCGACTTCAACATCGACGAAGTTTAAAGTCGGTTCGAGATAATCTCGCCGCGGACAGACAGACAGATAAACACTTTGTATCTTCGTTTCTTGTTCTGGTTTGTATCGAAGATATATATTGGGTATAAGTAGGTACCTTTTATTTACTGATATTATTTGCAGGGGTTGAATTATTAAAAATAATGAAAATAGCAGTATTTTTTTGAATCTTTCTAAGTCGATTCGTCTAGACAAGTTGTGTCTGTGAAAGTTTTAATAGTATCTGTAGGCATATTGTTGTTTCTTTTCCGCGAGAATAACATCATTAATTGATTTTTGACGCAAGTGTAATGAATCGGCAATCCGGTACGGATGAAGTGCGGAAGCTGCTCCGGACACAGACATACCTCAGTATTTGTATAGAGGTGTTCATGTCCGCAACCATGTCCGTTATTTTTCGGGTTTGTCCGTACCACTTCGACCGATCCTATGCCCACTGTCCAACATATTTGTACATTTTTTATCGTGAGACTTAATCTCACTGCTCAATTAAAAAAAAAAAAAATAAGTTGCGGTTTTATTTCAGTTCCAAGTTACAACTTTACATTGAGTCTGTGAATTAAAACTTGGCAACGTGGCGCGTCGAAAATAGCCGTCAAACATTTCACTTTTATGATTAATTTAATTTAATTACAATCTGGAGTTTATCATCAAAAGATGGAAGACAATGAATCCGAGTGCAAGAGTCGAAATAATTTCAAGAGGCCAAGCGAAGTGAGCACAGAATTATGTCGGAGAGGGTCCAAATAAGATGATTTAGGATCAGAGACAATGGCGGGATGAACGGTATAGTCTGAGGATTACGTTGACGTTGTAAAACGTAAAGAGAGCTTCTTTTTTCTTGGATAATTATTTTGTATGGCTTTCTTGACCTAGGGAATCTTTGTGTCAATTATAAAATACTGATGTTGGACCAGAGAGTTACAGGTGATCATTTTAATGTGTTTGGTGCTGAAACTGTCACAATCAGTGTCATACTTTTTGGTGTATTTATGTGAGATTATTAGGCAGATAGTAGATACCTATCTAGGCACTTCAGAATAGTCCTTACCTTAAAAAAAAATCCTCATTTTGTCTAAGACTAACTAACACCTTAATTAAGCCTAAGTATTAGGTATTGCATTATTACAAATTTAACTCTGGGTGCCGAGTCGAGGGTTGAAAATCCAACAATACATTTTGATTTAAGCTTTCAGTTAGGTATTGCTTAGTGTCAGTGAAAACTGAAATATTACTGTGTTTTTTTCTGCCTTTTTTCTGAGCCAACACAAATAATCAAAAGGTCAGATCAGGTCATTACGGCCTACCCAATACCCTACTAAATTAATAATCTAAACCCGTGTACTAATAACAATAGCTTCCCAAATAGCGGGCATGTAATGTGGGAAACAATTCAATCAGCCGCGCGATCATACCCGGGGGACGATGTCCATCGATCGTCATAACTGTGCGAGACGCCGCCGGGACTAATAGACTCAGCTATGTACCTGGAACAATTGGAAATTGATTATTAGGTTTGATTCGAAAATATAGTATGGGTTAATAATTAATATCTGATAAGGAAATAACGTATTAACATCACATGTGTAAATGTTATCAAAAGGTGAGGCTATAGTAATAATAATAATGATAAAGATTTATTGTTGTACTAGGACTAGATTACATGGCAAAGTATTCAAGATAAAGCACAAGCAAATAGTTTCTTAATCTAGTTAGTGGTTATAGTATCCAAGTTGCGGCAAAAAAACCCGAGCATCGAATCCACGCACATTCTCATCTTATGCTCAACAGGAGTAGTGCTATAGAACCACTAATGCAACATGACAATAAGGAATTCAGTACTGCCTATTTTAAAGGTGTTTAATTGTAAAGAGAAAAGATTCGAGTTCCTATTAAAATTGTTAATGAACTAAACCTAAAACGAGTTTTTAATTACGAACCGAAACAAAATCTTAATCAAAGAAATCGATGTTCCAACAATTAATGATCTCATTTCCGTTAAGTAATTACCATGAGAAGATTAACTACATAGTTAATTTGATTCGATTAGGAAACTTCATAAAATCAAAGTACGCCGAAAATTGTGTCCAATTTCCAAATCCAACGAATGAAAGTTGATTCCGAGGGAAATCATCCCAAATTGTTATGAAAGTACCTTTTAATTTAGAGTTCCCGAGGGCCCGCTCTCGGTCGGAGGGAAAAAGCTTGATTTTTTACGTATCAGAGGAAAATAAATCAAAATATTTTCACAATTTATAATTTAGAGAGACCCAAGACGCTTGCGATTATTTTAAGTATCTAAAATGAGAAATTGGAAGATGTATTTGAGAAATTACTTTTTTTTTTTTAAATAAGCTAGGAGCCGAGATTTTGGAAAACTACTGCATTCAATTAGCAGTGAAAATTATAAGTACATTAGTGTTATCTACAAGCGAACGTACGCCAAAAGAAGCATTACCGAAAGCGCCTACTGTAAAAGCAAGAGCAACTTCCGCGCGCAACATTTTGTTATAATTTTAACATCAGGCGCTTACACAAAGCCGTGGCAAGATAAAATCTGATGTAGGGAAACATCTTAAAGTGATGAAACTTTGTCTTGTAATTCTATTAAAACTTAAATTAGAGAGAATTTTGTAATATGCGTAGGATTTAGGCAACATATTCCTTAAAAACACACATTTATTCCATGATACTCTTTCTTGGTGGTCTAATAAACTCTTAAAATTCACTACATGCATGAAAAACTGATTTAAAATATAGCCCAAAACTGCATAAAGTTTTACGATATCGCAGAAAACAGTATAAAATCGAGCGAACACATGTCTTGCCGCAGCATATAAACACAGTAGACAGACTAGAACGCGAATTTACTCTAAAATCAACCGCACTCGTAAAATTCTTGATCACTTACTGTTTTTAGAGGCATTAAACGAGCATGTGGGGTGTAACCACGAGTTATGGGATGTGGCGAATAATGCGGTTTGAATAAACGACTTGTCTTCTACTTTAAAATTTGGAAATTCATTTTGCTTACATATACTTGTGAAAACATAAACTCACACCTTTGTACCATGGGGGTAGGCAGAAGCTACAGAAAATCAATCTGTAACAATCCTTGTATACGCTTTTTGCTTAGTACTTTTAGCTATACTTGCAAATGATCCGTTTTATTACTCAGTGCTTCTAAAATAAGTGCACTTGCTTATCTAAAGACCAAAGATAATGCAACTGTCGATAGATTTTGTTATTCTTTCAGAAATATTCTAGTTCAGCGTAGAAGCAATCTCTTGTTTTCTAGCTGATCCGAAGATTCTTATATTTTATTTTGTAAAGGATATTCTGGTATCTGCAATGTTTAAACTTTCAGTCTTATTTTATCTGGCCTTATTCAGTAAAGGTATTTCAAAGAGCTTATGGAGTCGAGTACTTTTGGAAAATATGCTCTGGTGTGCATAGTTTTCAATTGAGTGTAAGTTTATGGAATAATCGGGAAAAAAACAAATGATAAATAAATAAATAATAAATAAATATTGCTGGACATTACACACAGCGCCATCTAGTGCCACACTAAGCAACGCTTGTGTCGTGGACACCAGATAGTTGATATACTACATAGATACTTTTTGTTTTTTAAATACATACTTAATATACATACAAACATCCATGACTCGGAAACAAATGTCCGTGCTCATCACACAAACATTTGCTCCGACCGGGATTCGAACCCGGGACCCTAAGAACGTAAGGCAGCCTCACTACCGCTGCGCCAATCAGGTCGTCAAATGATGATAAGATTGCATGGTTTTCATTTCTAATAAATAGAACCGCAATCTACTCATTAAATTCAGCAAACTCCTCGTGACTACGTACCTATAACATAAATCAGTTGATCACGAAGAGTAATAAAACGACCCAATCACTGGTTAACATCTAAAACACAATTTTAATTAAATCCATTGATTAAATAAATTTAAATTCGAACCCAATAGTGGCTATAAACTTTCAGTTTAACAGCCCATTTGTTTAGCAAGAAAATTAAAGTCCGCTGGCCCGATAATAGGTGTTTTCACCCTGTAAATTATTTGCACTAGTTGATAGGTGTTTTGCTCAGGTCAGGATGCGGTTTTAAAGTCGTAAAGTTATGGATATAGAGGCTCGAAGTTTAGTGAAATTGTTGAGAAAGATAATATTATTGGTGTTCATAAGATATTGGTGAAACCCAATTTAGTTCGGTCCAATTATTTTTATGCTGTTTTTTATAAACTAGCTCTGAATTTTATGGTACGCAGCAAATCCTTATCAATAGATCATTTTAATTTGAAACAAAACGAATGTTTTTCAACAATCTAGATTTTATTCTGAATATTAAAATATATATTTTTCAGTCTTATCAAGGGGTATCGTATTACCCAGTACTAACTGGGTTGTGGAGGTCAGATAGGCAGTCGCTCCATGTAAAATACTGGTATTCAGCTGCATCCGGTTAGACTAGAAGCCGACCCCAACATAGTTGGGAAAAGGCTAGGCAGATGATGATGATGATGATACAAATGTTCATTTTCACAAACATTACACTTTAAGTGATGACTAGGTATTATTACAGAGTACTTGTATTTTAACATTGGTTTAAGTGTCGCCTATTAAGTATTTGTGAACACGGAATTATGCTCTATAAAATATAGTCAAGTCACTAAACTTATTATAACCACAGATTCGCAATAAAGATGATAACGTCATCTAGATACACAAACGGCGCCGGCGTATAAATCCGAATAAGGATATCCGCAATAACCGCAAACTTTATGTTTGTTCGGATCTCCGTGCGGATATAAGCTCTAGTTCGCGGATTAGTTTCGGTTTGACCTTTACTCAACCGTTAGATATAAACAGATAGTTCTATTTGATCTCATCCCATACTGCCTGCATTACGAGACTTTCGGTAACGTCGTAATAATACTTAGATACTTGTCTCATTAGAAGCTTGATAAGTTGAAATTATTAATAAATTGTTAACAAAAACAAAGCGACCGTTTCGTACAAGGCAATAAAAATGATAACCATTTTAAAGTCCAAGTGCAGCGCTACACAAAATTAAAATGAATTCAGTTTAAAAGTTATGCGAGGGAAGCATGTATGTTCGTAACATTTTTCTTAAAACTCCAACTGAACTTAGAATTTATTAAACATTCCATGAAATCTTAAACTCTGCGAACCGACATAGAATCAAATATCTTCAAAACTTTAAACAGCAAACGGAGAAGTAAAAATATAAAAATGTGTCCGCAATTCCTAGCAGAGATAGTCTAACCTCGTCTGGCTACGAATTGTGAATAAAACAAATCTGTCTTCTTGGCGTTTAGCTCTTATTTCCATCCACTTCCCAGCTATTTCCCACTTATGGTGCGGTCCAAGGCTCAGGGTAATGGCGATCCTGTTTAAAGTACTTTAGTGCAGTCTCGTGGGAGAAAAAGATTAATCGCGTCTCAGTTAAATGTGAATACGTTGCAGGAGTATACTTTGATTCAGCTAAAGCGACTACTGGGATGTTTCTAGGTTTAACTGATGGGTTTAAACTGTAGTAAGAAAGATAATATTAGTAACCCATAGTAATACTGTAAAGTGATAGTACAGTTTTGTATATTGAAATTACAGTTATATGATTTGATGTGGTGAACTGCCTATGACTTTATGGATCGTGTGTACCATTTACTTCATCGCAAACAAGATTTGTTTTGTCTTTCACGTCCACAGCTTTATTATTCACGCTATTTGTCATTTCAAAATCCATTAGATTTTCATCGTTTCCAATACCATGACTTAATAAAATCCGCGTCAAATCGCTAGGCTAACAGTTTGCGTCAAGCGCGCACCATTTCCCGTGTTCCGCTGTGTCACTGCGCGAACACGCCACATCGTCAACTATTCAGCCACTGTTCGCATTCTTCTCGTGTGTACGTATCATAGGATTTATCGCTGACTTCGTTCGCTGCTTGTTCAATGTGTAGAAAATAGATTTTTAGGGATTGGGTCTAGGAGACATCATGATGACGAGGGGAAATTAGAGCTTTCATATTTTGGGATTGAAAAGGGTTTGTTAGAAAACGAAACCCAGAACGGTAAAGACCTATGATTGTTATCGAGTGATGAGATGAAAACCAATCGCCAAATATTGCTGTTCATTTGTACTTATGTCTCATACTAGTCTTACATAATAATATACAGATCATAAATAATCTTCAGACATCATAAATGTTTGCACCATTACTACAGTTCAGCTGACTTTATAAAATAAGCTGTTCATGTCAGAAATACGTGAACTTCATAGTAAAATGCTCGAGGCTGAGTGTGATGTGAATAATTGTACTGAATACTACTGAATATGATATTAATATGAGCATCTGTGTCAGCTTGCTAGCTTTGTTGCAATTTGTAGATCTTATTGTTGTTGTTTGAGCTCTCAGTTCAAAACCTAGATTTGAAATGAATGATATTGAACATTTATCACATATGACCGCTGGAAATGTTGTGAACTAAGTGACAAAGAAATTGCTGTTTGTTTTTAAAATAATGATCAATTACTAAAGCAAAAGAAAGCCTTGCTTAAACTAAACCCCTACAGTACAGCTAAGAATACTCTTAAAACAAAAACGCAAAGTGCAAATCTTCTCACATTATAAAGAAAACTATACCAAAGCAATTTGCATCG
Source organism: Xestia xanthographa (assembly GCA_905147715.2). Taxonomy (NCBI): domain Eukaryota; kingdom Metazoa; phylum Arthropoda; class Insecta; order Lepidoptera; family Noctuidae; genus Xestia; species Xestia xanthographa. The sequence goes on from LR990665.1 coordinate 25,925,508, forward strand.
GAAAACAATTTACCCAGAGGCTCAACGAACTCCAGAAACACGAAAACCTCGTCAAAATAAAGAAGTCACAATCCCTAGCTAATAAGAGCGGTGCGGCGTTAGCGGAGTCTGCGGGCGCAAATCACTCGTGAATCGCTTACCGTACTTATTTCCATTCCGGGCTATTTCACACGTACCCTCGCTGCGGCGACATTGTCTGACACACTGGCTGGTAAACTAGCAGTTTTGGAGTTTGGAAGATGGTGAATAGACTTCTTAGATGTTCACTTTTCGATTTTTAAAGGGTTTGATGACGGAAATGAAATCATATTTAAACTGTTTATCTGGCTAGACGGGACACTTGACTACGTGGCTTGTACCTTGATGTCTAAATGCTACAGGAGGTGATAGACGCTACTGATAGCAACAAATTCCAAAGTACTGGGCATACTCAATATAGAATCGCTATCAAAACGCAAAAGAAGAAGACCAAACTCAAGAAGCCATTCACGTCTTCTGGAAGATGTCTCAATGTCTGTTAATTTAAGAAAGCAACAGACTGTGAATCAATCTTGACGGTAACCAACCCAACGATAGTTAACACACAGGTTAGTTACGTTGATTCCAATCACTTTTTGAACGTCGTGAACGAAATTATCTTCAAAACAAAAAAGTTGTCACATCAAGAAATTTACCAAAACTAGAATATGGCAAGAAATATTACTAGTCAATTCCTCAGGCCGTGTGTTCGGCTCACAAATGGTTGAATCTGAGAAAACATCGCGTCTGAGGCGATCGAGCGTGAATTATATTCATATGATACCCTCCGAACGGATTACTGCCGATCAGATTGTATTGATGCCTCTGTTTGCCGTCTGAGTGTGCCATAATCTTCTGATTTAATGTTATTCTGTAGATGAGTTTGGTTTAAATGTATTGATCAACTAAAAATGTTTGGATGTAGGAGATATATAGGTAAAACTTGTTCTCTATGAGTTTGTGAGTAGACATGCGAAAGGAATTTTTGGTAAAATACAATGATTGAATCAGAATTATAAAAATAATTAATACTGTCAAAGTAACCAGATGTTTACAACAATACATCGTCCAATTAAACCACAGTACCTATCATTCACAGTCCCACTCGAGGGGTTGCAAAAAACCGTCGAAACTACAGAGCTACCTCCGACCCCAGCCAAGACGTAGGCCAAACAAATCGTTTGTGTTTCTCTAAGAAATTGAGGAAGTCAGGAACGATTGTTTCGACGGAGACTTAATGGTGCCACGAGGTGAAGAATCGACAAACAATACGGAACGATACGGAATTCCTTTAGTCTTGAAGAATTGGGATTTAATATAAACTGGTTTCGATAAGACTGTTATTTTTCTGGAAATCTCTGAGCGATTTCTGTCGTGAAATTTGAGCTTCGCAATCTCTAAGCTCTGTCAATTACATCTTTCAACTCCCATCATCTCTCTCTCGCTCTCTCTCTCTCATCTTGCTCTTGTGACTGATACATATGATTTGTAAAGAAAAATAAACCCTCAGTCTTGTACCCATATCTCCCTGACCCCATAAAAATCACAACCACTTAATTTATTTCAAAGCAGCCATGTGGAAAGACGGTCAGAGAAAAAAATTACCCAATCATGTACCAAAACGTTTTCAAGATTAGTTTTCTTTATGCTCGGGAGACAGAGAGGGGGTTGGTGGGTGGACGAGGGTCGTGGACATCAATCAGCCTGTCCCCCCCCCTTGCACTGACACGGCTGTGATTTGTCAGGTTACACGCTTATTTAATAGTATAGTTGGCAAGTGTGGATGGATCTTGTTTTTGTTACAGAAAGATGTGATACTTCTTCGTTAGTTATCTTTTTGTCTGTTGTCAGTGCTTTTAAACCTGTTTGTTCTTGAAACGTGTCTTTATTACAAACTTTCAGTAGCCAGTTAGGCTAGCTTGATAAGTTTAGTCGTAATCTTAGAAAGACTTTGTCGGTATCGTTTTATTGCCCATTTTCATGTCTCTACAATTAGTTGTTTCTAGGAGTCAAACTTTTGGGTCCGAGAAACTTTAGAGTTCGGCTTGCTAGTATTAGACTATCTTTTATTATATTGTATTGTGTTATTTAAGGTAACAGAAAATGGCGACTGTCTTCTGTTTTATTAAATTGAACAATTGTAGTTTCATCTTTTCTTATATTATTACCAAACACTTTCGACTTCTCATCTCCACTCAAAATATCCATTATATCTTCAGCCCCTGATCTTGGTTCAAGAGTAGCATAACGCCACATCACGGCGTCAATATCATTCATCAAGCCGAGCCAATTTCCGCCTGTTGCTATTCGCTTCCCCTCTCATATAGTTGATGTATCACCTTTTTATTTCACATGCTCCAGGATTATTACTGGGAAATTCTTTGGATTTGCCTCGATTATTATTTATGATGTTATAACGGTGCTTAAGATGAGAGTTCGTATTTTGTTGTTATTTTTTATTGCATGGTATCATATTACGGCTTGTCTACTTCATTTCTCATTTCATTATTATGGTCTTCAGAATAGTATTTCACTTCAGATTATTCATTCGTAAAACTTGAGACAACACGCAAAAAACAACAAGTAATCTTCTACAAAACTTATGAAAAAGATATTGCAGCATTTTTCACAAAAATGTTTACACTAAAAGCTTCTTCCAGACCGCAAAGTACGTCCCATAAACCTCATGGCATAAACAACCCATGTCCAAGCTGATTAACTGGTCATCGGATACAGGGGTGTAATGAACCTGACCCAAGTAATGGGGAAACCTACCCCGATGGTAAAAAATAGGCCGAATATGTTGTTTATGGTTTTCCGGTAGCTTAGTGACAGATTTTGAGAGTGATGACACGGGAAATGTGACGGAGGGTTCACGTCGTCGTCAAAACCCTTCGCGTTTGTAGAATGAGGGTTATTTATTTTGGCTTCCATTAAAGATCGGTTTAGTTTGTAATATGATAAGTAGACTAGCATAATACATTGTGTTGTTAGGTCACTGTTTTATTTCTACTGGTCCGTACTAGCATAGTCTGTATGCAAGTGATAAATTGCTTTTTTCTTACGCTCGGAAAATTACTAGTAAGCGTTGTAGTATACAAAGCTAAAAATAACGCTACAATATATCTAATTTAAATCATGCAACAGATTTACGAGCAATATATTCCGCAGACGAGGTCCATCGGTGACATAGTGCCAGCAAAATTGGCACATAAGTTAGCGCCCGCGCCAATGGACACCAGACGATAGCAATTCAACATGGATTCCGGTGACGGCATCGATTTCCCCTACTGAAACGATACTGTCTGTGGCAAATGATGTAGAAGCTTTTGTTTCGATGTCCATTTTTGTGTTGGATGTCCGTTTTGATATGATTCTGATTGCGTTTTGGTGAGAAACATGTTTGTGTGAATGCTTTGTTTATTGGTGACAGAAAAATTGGTAGAATCATTCTGAAGAATCATTGCTATTTACTTCGTAGAGAAAAAATCGGATATCATAAGAACAATGTCGACCTTACTTCTATGTCCACGTGGTTATTATATTGTTCGAGCTCAGGTAGGTAGCTGCGTCGATTACGGCATCGGTGGCAATCTTCAGGTAAACAAAATTCAAGTAAACGGGCACTTAGGACTCTCCCGCATCTGGGACATGGTCCGATCAAAAGCACTCGCATTTAGGTGTCGGATGAAGAATTTGAATCAAAATCAAGATGTCAATATGAACGTGGAAGGAGGCGGAAGAGGTACGTAGGGTTCGTAGTAAGTGGTGCCCTGTAGTTTCTGCTTACCTCCATCGGAAAAAGGCGTGACTTTATGGTATGTTACCATTTTGTTTGCCGACAAATCTTTCCATCATCCTGTTAAAATATCTAGTCTTGCTGCAGTAAGGGAAGTAGCCATTTCCCCTTTTTTTGCCAGAAAGCTCACTTCTGTTGACGCCGCGCCGCACAAACATTAACGCTACTTGTTTTCCCAAATGCCATCCGATTACATCCGAATAGGTTTCCGATTGTAGAACCGATGTATCGAATAGGATTTTGTGGGTGTTCGCAACGATGTCCATACGTTTGTCTGTCTGTCTTGTTTAATGTTGATGTATTGTTGGTACATCGTGCGAGTGTTTGATGAATGGGGAAACGAATCGAAATCGATTGTTTTGAGTGTGGGGGGGATCTTGTGGGTTGAGAGCTATTCGTTTTTCGTCGATCGGTTTTAGAATGTTTTGTTTATGGTTTTGAATTGATTTATTGAAGATATTCTACATCTGTTTAACCTTTATAAAAATACGTTTTTCAGTTTGGATTCCAATCTTAACCATTCCGGACAATACTTAGTATTTTACGAGCGCCTGTCTGTAAGATATGCACAACCTAACAGTTACGATACCCATTGGTAAGACTGGTGGTCAAACTTTAGAGATTCTGACTGCCCGTTAAGACTGTCAGTTACATTTATTGGCGCTTTAACTAACTTTAGTTTCCGCAACTGTTTCAGTCATGAGATTAAACCTTCGAAATTAAAATTGTATTTAAAAGTGAAAACTGCAGTTTCAAATTTCTGTTGAAACATTATGAAATATTCCACCAATTTCATGAATATAGCTCCGGAATATCCCGTTATAATGCAAACAATTCCACCCTCTTTAACTTAACTATTTGTATCCGTCGTCGAAGCAGCGCCCGATGCAAAGCACTGCAGATTGTTAACCAACAAATATAGTTCAACTTTAATAAATATTTCGTAAGCTGGACAAGTTTAAATTATATTTGGTTAGAGTTTGGGATAAAGGAGCTCTGGGGTATTGATGTGTACTTGGTTTTAAGTTATGGCTTAATGTTTAAAAGTAATAGAGTATGAGATTGACCAGCTAAAGGCGCGGACAAACCGACCGGACCAGCCTCCGGACTGGCTGTGGAAGAGTGGACACCAGACTAGACAGGTATTTCAGTACATTTAACTGTTAAAGTCTGATCCCGATATGTTTGACCGCACTGTTAAAGGGGTTATGTAAGGGGTGGTAAAAAAAAAGAAAAAATGAAAGAAGCCCCAGTTTTTTTAGTTTCCGTACTAGGTGAGAACTATAAGCTGATGTGATCGAACTGAATTCTAGAAGAAAAAAATTCAGATAAATAGTAATCATTCTTAGATTTTTATATTTAGCAAAGTAGGCTAAAATTCATTAAGGATCAGCACAAAATTATACGAAATACAAATAGATACATTATTAACATAGTATAAACTCTAGAGAGCAGTAAAGAGATCTATAGCTCCAACAAACTATGTGTCGTGTGTGCGGATTGAAACATATTTGAATAAAGGAATCGTGCAAACATTGAGCAACGAAGATTTTCACTAGACTTTGTAGCGAAAAGGATGGAGATTTTATATTTTTAGTAGCTTTAAGAGGAAAACATATACGGTATGTTGTGCTCGTTTAAAATCTCTATTCTTAGAGAAAATGGTGGAGAAGTTTTAAAACCGCTAGTTTAACTATTTTCATGGTTTTAGTGATTCTATTTTAACAAACGAATTATTGTGAAAATTGTTCTGTGCCTGTTAATCGATTTTAAGTGACAGAGACAGACGTTTTTTTAAGGCTTAAAATATTTTAGTGAGTTATGGTGCAAACAGGTCTAAACTTGTGTCATGGCATTCATAATTAATTGCATTGCATGCCCATTTCTTAATTAATTGCAATGTAGGTACCAATTTTATTGTTGTTATTATTGCAAATTATCAAAAATTATAATAGCTTTAAATTTTAAGTACCTTTTTTGGCTTTGTAATATTGTATTATGATAACCATAATTGGTGCATGTTGTGTTACCCTATAAGTAATTGTTGCACTTATAAAATTACTATTAAGCAAGTATAATTTAAAAAATGTTATTTGTGAACTGTTGGCTAACCTAAATAAATTAATAATATCACGACTGTAATCCCGGAAGGGTTAGGCAACTAGTACACGTACATTTCGCCAGTTATATTTAAGTTCCATGTAATAGGGGGCTAGCCTATTGCCATCAACTGGGCATAAATCCAAACTCCCTGCCTGCTATTGAGAAATACCTGATCATCATCATCATCATCCTATTAATGTTCCCACTGCTGGGACACGGCCTTTTAATGAGAGGGAATGGGCTCTATAATCCACCACACGGGCCCAGTGCGGATTGATAATGTCACATGTCTTTGATTTTTTGGTTCTAGAACATGCCGGTTCGCTCACGATGTTTTCCTTCACTGATACCATTCATCATCATCATATCGACACGGAATCACCCACTGCTGTGTTTAGGCCCCCCCTTTCTTCCGCCACACTTCCCGGTGTTTCCCGCGACTTTGACGATATCGTCAACCCAACGAGTTTTAGGTCGGCCCTGGTTTCTTTAGCCAAACCTTGGCCACCACTCGGTGAAAGCCTTGCTCCATCGGCCATCTCCGCGTCTAGCCAGATGTCCTGCCCAGGTCCACTTGAGCCGCACCGCCCGGTCACCGACGACGTAGACTTTCGTCCGACGATTTTGATTTCAGTGTTGCGCACTCGTATTGAAGAGGGTTATGCCGAGAGTGTTATTGGAAAGTGTTATTGGAAAAACCCAATAACACTTTGCCCGACCCAACCAGACGAACCCAGGACCTCATTGGTCACCATTTGCGACCACTTGACCAACGCGGCAGTATGTGTGGCATTTTGTTTTAATTACAGACCTTTTTCATTAGATAGTTATACCTACCTATTCACTTTCATAAAATAACTTTTAAATAATTTGTAACTTAAAATGCTCCCACTGGACATAACTTCTACCTAAGTTTGAGACTAATTTTATTATTAGAAATTATTCAATTTGTCTAATTGGTTTAGACTTTGGAAACTTTAGATAGAAATAACTCTAAGAAAATTAATTAACTTAGAAACGTAGAAAATGTACTATTTCTTATAAAGGAGTAATGTATTTTAACAAATTCCCTAACTCCAAGATCTTTTACAATAATTTCCACGCCACTTATTTCTACCTCCCATACAATTCCATGAATTAAACATATTTATCACAAGAGAAAACCCATTTAATATTTGCTCAGTTCCGCCGCGTATTCTCCCAACCTCTGTTCTAGTGATTTATATTGCTCGATAACTGGCCTTATCGATAGTACATTCGTATGCGAGCGAACAGTGCAGACCACCCGTTCCACATTATCTGGCCACAACACTAAGCACGCTGTAGCCTTGGAGCTGATATCTTAATCATAGGGATGTGGGTGAAGTATCGATATGTGTGATATTTTCAGTTTGTTTTAGAAGGTCAAGTGGTAAAATATATGAACAACAATTTGTAAAATTATCAATTTAAAGCATACGTAGCTTGAATAAAAATTGCACAGTTTTATGTCAAATACGACAACAAAATACTTGGTTAATAATTATTTATTTTTCTTTATAAGATTTAGATACTTAGCACTCAAGAGTATTGTTCTTAATAAGTGTACTTATGTGTGGATTTTCAACTACAACAATAGAACTATATCTATTTAACAAACGAACTAACAACGAACAAATAAACGAACATTAACGAATAAATGAATATTCTATTCTATTCTATTCTTCTATTCTATTTACGAATACAGTAAGCAACACAAATCTGTTAAGGTATTTTTTTAATAATAAATAGATACAAAATAAGCATCTGCCATAACACTAGTCTCTAGCGATGATGATATACTAAAATGTTTAACATTACGACACAATAAACAAAATATCGATACATGACAAGGCACAACCCTATACCACGCAGGTGCGCCTTCGGTCGTTGCGATCAATTAGTCGATAAGCGTTGTGTGCTCACGGCTCTACGGTCCACGGTCTATGGTCTACGGCCATGAACCACAGAGTACCACGAACAGTAATGCAAGTAATCTAACAGTAATGTTTCTTGTTGATAAGAAACGTTATTTGCGTGAGAAATAAATTGGATGGAATATTTTTAGGTGAATGTGAGTGGGTAGAGTTCACGGTGAGTCTTCAGGATTTTGGTGTTTATTTGTGTGATAGCCGTGTGGTATCCGGCAGAGTAGAATAGAACCAACCCATTACACTCACGGGTGTCGTATAAGGCGACTAATGTCTGAGGCAGAACACCTTGCGCCTCCGTAGACCAGAGAATGGGCAGCAGCGTTTTCTGTTAGTCTTGCATCACTGCGATCTCCAATCCGCCTGCCAAGCGTGGAGATTACGGCAAATCCTCCCATCATGGGAGAGGCTTATGTCCAGCAGTGGACGTTATGGGCTGTTGTAGTTGTAGTCTGTGATAGAAAAATATAAACCAATAGATTGTTTTTATTTATAACATTTAGAAATCTTTCCCAGCAAAACATGTGAGTGTATAGCTCACATTTTTTACGGTATATTATATTTTTTGTGGATTTATGGCACAATTTAAATTGTTTTGTCCTAACAGTAAGAATTTGACTTTTAATTTGGTTCTTACATCCTACCTCTTTGAAAGTGGTCATCAATAAAAAATCACGTAAATGTTCTATTCAAATTGTCCCACCGTAGTTCTTGCCCTGTGGTTAAACCTCAAGCATTGTGTTCTAAGATCGTATTCATATAGCAAGTGGCTATTGGCTTATTGTCTTAGCATTCATGTAAGATGCGATCCATTGGAAATTCTCCATCGAGCTGTTTGGCCGGTGTAAATATGGCTAAGATTTAGATCCTTATTTTAGGAATTTCAAAATAGACATTATTCTAAGCCTAGACAAAGTGACATAGTAGAATCGATGGTGGAGTGAAGAGAAGTCTAAAATGTGTCGGACTGACATAAGTTACAGAAAAGCTCACGCCCCGTTGAAAAAAAAGCTGTGTAAATACGAAACACGTCTTGTTAAAAGCGATTGTCACTCTTGGCAAGGCTATGAAGATGTTATTTTTTAAAGCTGTCAGCATGAGTATATGCAATGTAAAAAAGTCTCAGCATATTGTAGTAAAATGAAAAACCACGTAGCAAAGAGAGTGTTTCGAGTATTTCAAACATGATTAAACATAAACTTAAAAAAAAACGCACACTTTAAGAAAACATAATATGGATTGCTCTAAAAATCTTTGCTGCCGTATGTCGCCTCTACCAGAAATTAAAACTACAATTTATTGAGAAAATTAAACCGTAATAATCCAAGATGATACTAATATTAGGACAGTAACTAGCTATACTATGCATGCCACCCTATCTAAACAAAAAATATACTACGTATAATCACAAATAACAGAACCACCCACATACAGAATTCCTGTTTTGAAAAGTCGCGTCGTCCCCGGAAGCGAGTGTGGCCGGAAATAAAGTAGGAATGTACGGGATGGCGGAGGAGGGTGGGGTGTTAATCCCCAAGTAATCCACAGACTCAACCAAACAGCTCAGCTGGTAACTTAGATACTCTATGATAATATAAATAAAAGCTTTTTTACCCGACTGCCGCAGACTAAAAAGAGGGGAAATGTGTTTTTATTTGTTCCATGATCTTGGAGTCGAAGAGGTTAAGCCGTGCTTGCCTAGGTTGGTCTGTGGATGGGTGACCACCCATTACATACCGGGTTTCCTCCGTGCCTCGGAAAGCACGTTAAACGGTCCCGGCTGTCATTTGTAGATCTTTGATAGTCGTTACAGGTAGTCAGTGGCCTGAAAGTCTGATAACCACTCTTACCAAGGGGTATTGTATTACCCAGTACTAACTGAATTGTGGAGGTCAGATAGGCAGTCGCTCCATATAAAATACAGGTATTCAGCTGCATCCGGTTAGACGGGAAGCCGACCCCAACATAGTTGGGAAAAGGCTAGGCAGATGATGGTAATCTTGGAGTCGAAAAAATCTAGTGTATAATCTTATTCAGTATATTAAAATAGGTTCTGTCTAACCCTTTCGCAAAAAATAAGTGTTTTTATGATGTTAAGAGTCCTATTACATTTTTTACGCAAATTTTTGATTTTTACTTCCTGGATCAAATTATTTCGGTCGGCGTACACGAGTCGATAATAATAGCGATATCCGGATGATTGTCGATTGATACTGACGAAAATTAGAAACGAGACTGACATGATACTGAGGAGCGAGCTGAATTGACGCAGAATTATAGTACTTTAATTTTATTTATTGTAATTCTGTCTTATTATATTGACAAACGAAAACTAATGAAACTTATTCATTGTAGATTGAAGTTTTATATCATATTAATTTATTTGATAAAGTTTAGTTTATTTGGAATATAATGGACGCTGAATCAAGACATTTATGTCTTAAATTACGCTTTCTTTACGATTTTTTCCGTGAAAATTCAAGGAATTTAAAGAAATTCTAAAACTCCAATAAACAAGTAAAACATTCAGCTTATTTTTCAGTAATTTTAGCTTTTATAAGAATTGCATGTAACAAAGTGAATTTGAGCGTCAAAGTTCCATCGCCGACGTTTTTTCTTGCAAACTGAGTTCGTAAAATATTTATAGTAAATTACACGAAAAGAAAAATGAAAATGTGTAACTCCAGCTTACAAGAAAGAGAATGGCACTATTGTTATTCATAAGCAAATAATTAAAATATCTAACTGATGCTGAAAATTACTGCGTCAAAAATCATGAATTTGCGTAAAAAATGTAATAGGACTCATAAGTAATTATTATTTAGTTGAACATTTACTGAAAAACTGGCTTAAAGAAATACACAATACGTATTTTATTTATAAAACACAGAATTTGTATCCGCTGTAGTTAACAAATATTTGGTGTAGATATGGGTAGTTTCTACGTGACTCAAGGAATAACACAGCTTACCCATTATGTTAAACATAAGCGTTATGTGGGTCAGTAGGTTCTGATTATACTATTCCTGGAGTTCATTTTATTAGAAAATAAATGTAGACTTCGCCTGTATTCAGTTGCATAGAAAATCATAGTTACAAACGTCGCTAGAACTCGATTTTAACTCCAAGCTTTAAGTTTCTGGACATTTGACATTTTCCGGAAGGAAATACAAATAAGATAAGATTTGCGTAATTGCTAGTGAATCAAAAAATTGCTGACCATCTTTCCTGAATGGTGGGTGAATTTTTCTATGTCCTATCAAAAAGTTATATTATTTGCAGATACAGGCTTCAAAGGAAAAAAAAAACCCCTGGTTCGCCCCGACCTGTATCTGCCGCTGCTGTATCGTTCTGTATCTTTTCCGCGGAATTAAAACTAAAAAAATATTTCAACAACATTGATTAATTTCATGGATTTCCGCAAAGTAACGCCTGATTCTGTAATTTAATTCAAAGGAAAAGTTAAAGTAAAGAATCCTTCACATTCTAAAAGCTACAATGGGAATTTTAAAAATTCAAACCATCGGCCAATTCGTACACAAGCCAAACTATGACATCCACCTCAAAACAACAACATAACCTACCTTGCTATCTTCCCAAACATTATCCGAACTAGCAGATAAGCGAACAATCCTAATCCGACCCTCTCCATGTCCCAGTCGAACACCGGGAGGGAGGACCCAGGACCCGGGCGGGAGACGTAACGTAAGTAACAATTGAATTTAGTGCCGGTTTAGCAGGCTGGGTTTAGCATATATTAGTGTTTAGTCTTAGTTGCTGCTTGTAGACAGGGGTTTAGTGATTGGTTGTGGGTGTTAAATGGGGGCGGTTTTTTAGAGACTAAAGTCTCCTGTCATTGCGTCGTGTCATTTATGGTCTGCGTAACATGTTTTATTGTTCTATTCTCCCTTTTCTTTTCAATTAAAAATACTAGTAGTAGTAGGTGGTATAAGAATAGTCGAATAGTGTTTTTAAAATGTTCCCACTACAGCGAAAAAAGCCTCTTTTCTGAGAGAAGCGAGCGCGGGTTTCTACTAGTCCAAGTGGGTATTCGAAGACAATAACATCTTAGAGGACCCATCGGTGGGTTTGAAGGCGAACTGAAGATTTTCAGTATTCACTATGAAAACAAAGTGAAATACTAGTATGAGCTGGCTCTCCAATGCTAGGCGCCTCATAAAAATAGTGAACTGTATATTTTGAATTAAAGAATGATAAAATAATGAGTATATTGTATTGTATTATTTACAATATACAAACGACCTTCAACCCTAAACATATCCTCACAAAAACGACATCTCCAAATCACATTCCAGCGCAACATTCGTACAGATCAACGTCGTAAGTTTATAAATATAATACTCAATATGTGTTGGTCGTCTAAACCTTTCAGCGGATCAACCGGCTTATCCGGGGGGTAGTTTATCAGCCCTTAAAATATAACCCTGTGGCCACGCCTTGTTGCTGATGACAAACTTTGTCCTGTATCGAACCTCAGACGGGGATTAAGATCACGGTTCAAGGGATGGGCGGTAGCTGTTTTAATACAGAGTGTAAACAACCTCGTCAACCAAGCATTCTGTACATCAAACTAAGTAACTTTGCGCAAAAATTATTGCTGGGAAACGACTTTTTTTTGGGGTGAAAAATCATGTTGTTGAACTCAATGTAACGCACTTAAAACATTGTGCTTATGGATGGATTTAATAATACAGGGTCATAGAGGTGTTTAAAGTAAAAATCTTAAATAGAAACTTGTATTTAAAACAAAAATAACAAAATAAAAACTTGTCAAAAAGTTGGGAATTTGATCCCCAATATCTCCGTAACTAGAAAGTTCCCAGGTATGGTGTAGAACAAAACAATGATTGATATGACGGGGAGAACAAGTGCCTTTTGGCTTCGACAAGAGGTTTTTTACACCTTTCATTCATCATCATGGTTTTCGAACCCTCATTCTATCCATTTCATTTTATGCAATCCATTCATCGTTACTTTGATATCTTCCTGCTCTCATATGTTTTTCTCTCTTTTTTCCTCAAAGTGTTTTACATTATGGGGTTATCAACGAGGAAAACGTGAGTGAAAATCAATGAAACTGAATATACAAGGTGTAAACGGGCCTTTCACGCTGGGAAATTACTTTTTTTTGGGGTGAAAAATCATATTTTAAGGTAAAACTTAATGTAACGCATTCAAAACATCGTGCTGATGGATGCATTAGATAGTAGCGGGTCATTGAGGTATTTAAAGTAATCTTAATAACTAGTACTAGAAAAATCCTGTGAAAAACTTTGCTCTCCAATATCTCCGTAACTAGAAGGTTATAACAAAAATTATCGAAAAAACGGGGAGAACAAGTGTGTTTCGGCTTCTTAAGGGATTTTTAAACCCATTATAAAGAAGAATTCCGTTAAATACTATTATACTAGGCTACAGACGGTTATAATGATGCTCAAAATGATAACAAATTCAGTGCTGCCACTACCTTGTTTTTTCAACAAAACTCAAGCTCTAAAAGAAAATGCATAGCATTTTAAAAGTCCTAAAATCGCTACCGCTCCCAACTCACACCGCCCAAACCAACCAATAGCGTTTGAGCGAAAGATTAAGAAGTCACCCGACGAACATGTTTCGTTACTTTGTCGGTCGCTAAGTCAGGGCGGCAGGCTTAGCGCTTTATATTGCAACTTTCACTCTTTCGCGCTTTACTTTTTATTAGCAAGTTGTGTTGGAGTTTGTCGTGTGAGTTCTGACGATAGGAAAGGAAAAGGAAATCAATTTGTTTTCGTGTGTGAATCATGGAGTTTGGGTAGATGGTGTTAGTTCGATAGGGTTTTGGTTTTGAGTGAATTGAGTTTTAGGTAACTCCACTTCGCTATCTATCTAGCTATTTTATTTTAAGGGACAAGCCCGCCACACTGTTCCCAACCACTGTAACTCCTGAAAGCCAGAATCAACAGTGGCGACCACCAGAAAAGCGCCGAGACAATGAAGCTCGACGAAGTCCCAGAGAATGAATTTAACTGTCTTGGATCCCGCAACGAAATTAATCAGAAAAGTATAGCGGAGGAGTAGGAAAATCTGTAATTTCCACTTCCCTCCATATCAGCAGGAGACACAAAGAAACAAGGCCAATAGGCGCAAAGGGACGTTCACAACTGGGATAGGCCCAGTTGCCTAGCACCACGGATAAAATATTAACATTAATGGGTCCTAAGTTGTGAGCAGTTATATTTGATTCCAATAATAGGTATGGCAAAAACGCTTGAACGCACGGAAATTTGTTCTAGTTTCTACAAGGTCTGTGTAGTAAATAACTCCGGATGTAACCTGTACACTATCCAACATAATATTGCGTTCATTCTGCCAAAGACTGCACTCCCATAAAATATGATGTGCTGATTGTTCATATTCGCAGTCAGATGTGGAACATTGACAAAGAGGCGAGTCAACAAGCTTGAAGGAAAATAATTTACTCTTAAAGTTACCATGACCGGTGAGAAATTGAGCAACACAGTGATCAACCTCCAGCCATGTCCTGGCCAGCCGTTCACGAACGGATGGAAAGAACTGGTGGAGGTGTCGGCCCTTGATGGAATTATCCCACCTACATTGCCATTCAGACAAAAGTTCCTCCCAGACGTCGGTCTGTGGTTTGAATAATCTAGAAATCTTATCACGGTCACGTAGGGTTAAAAAGTCTGCGTCCGTGGTCTCACGCGCGTTATAGTACATTGCAGCCCGTCGCTGCACTTCAAGATCGACTGGAAGTACACCTGCAAGTACCGGTAATGCTTCAGTACTAACCGTCCTATACGCTTTGCATAAGAATATCAAAGCCAAACGCTGGCTTTGAAGCAATTTACGTCGTACCGCTCCTATGGTGGCCCTATCGGCCCAAACAGGTGCCCCGTAGCACATACACCCCAAATAGGTAGCCCCATAAATGGTCTTTAAAGTTAGAAATGACAGACCCCACGTAGATTTGGATATTCTAGTTAAGGCATAAAAGTTCTTTTTAGCTTTTTCACCGACAGTTTTTATATGATCTATGAATGAAAAATTCTTCTCTAAGACCAAACCAAGGTAGCACACGGACTGCTTTCTTTTCACGGGAACGTTATTAAATTTAATACTAGGCCACGATTTAAGATTACCTTTTAAAATTAGTTGATAAGTTTTTTGCGGTGCAAAGGTCAGACGGTTTCGATCGCCCCACTGAGATATTAATCGTAGGCAAGTGTCAGCTAAATTCTCGAGTCCAGCCCGAGTACTCGACTGAATGAGCAGCAGGCCGTCGTCCGCGTAACCGGTTAATGAACAGCCGGGTGGGAGAGGAATCGCGAGAAAATCATCGAAACCTAAATTCCACAGATACGGAGCGATTACCGAGCCCTGAGGACATCCCATGGTAAGGGACTTTGACATAGAATGATGTCCGAGTTTGAGTTTCGCGGAACCATTTAAAAAATATGAATAAACAAGATTATATATGTTTTTATAGCAGCCGCGATTCTTCATTTTAAGTAGTAGCATCGGCCACCATGCGTTATCAAAAGCCCCGGAAATATCTAAAAAGATTCCAACCACGTACTTGTGTTCCGAGTTATTAACAATTTTTCTAACAGAAAGTGCCGCGTCTACGGTAGATTTTCCCACGGTGAAACCGAATTGGTTGTTATGAAACTTTGGCCCGTCTGGCAGCAAACGTGGAACGATAAGGCGCTCCAGGAGTTTTCCCAAAGATGGCAGTAGGGTTAAGGGCCTGTACGACTTAGGGTCGTCTGGTGGCTTATCACCACTTTTTGGAATTATTCGTATAAAGCCACGTCGCCATACACGAGGAAAAACGCCGTCCGCAATACATCGGTTGAAAACAGATAAAATGGCGTCACCCGCTGTTTTACAAGCTTCTATTATCATCCGATTAGATATTTTATCTTCACCTGATGATTTGTTAAGAGGCAGTTTCCTGACAAGATTAATGAATTCGTCAATGGATGGAAGGTCTGACGTTGGTGATTCAGGTGGCACAGATGCCCACGCTCTGATCTGCTGATGGTAGTCATTGTCATTTACTGGCGAATCATCAGGTATCAGACTATTTAATAGAACTTCGGTTGTTTCCTCAATACCGGTCGTGTGTCTATTATTTACTTTAATGTTCTGGACAAACGCCAGGTCGACTGATCGATTAGCTTTGAACTCGTGATACAAAGGAGACCACGGACCTTCTTTATCTAGTTTTTCTACTATTTTTCGCAGTAAATTACCCTTAGACTTTTCCACTGATGCTCTGTAGTGGGACTTGGCAACTCTAAATGCATTTAAAGCAAAGTTAAGTGGGTCTCCGGTGACCTTTTGTTTTCTAAGCTTATTTAAATGTCTGCGCGCTCGGCGATAGCTTTTACGCTGCTCAATTAAGTAGTCACACCACCAATCACATCTATGGATGTTGGTCATAGATGCGCGACCAATGGCGATGTCAGCACAGTAAGTGAAGGTGTCTGACATAATTTCAGCACTTTCTTCAGCTGACAGCCCATCACGAGTGAAGTCTTTGGCGTGACACGCAAAAAGCAAGCTAAAGAATTCCCAATTCGCGCCTTTACTTTTATATCTAAAATTACCAGTGATATGAGATGGACCTTGAGTAGACCTCGGAACAAATTCGTACACGATCAGGCGATGATCACTACAAGACGCATCTGGTAGGACACGCCACCTATCCAATCGTACGTCTGCACTAGAAAGTGTGACGTCAATACAAGATTCGCCCATTGGGCTGCAAAAAGTAGGTGGTGCATCAGGGGTATTATGAATTGATAGGTTCATTTCTGCTATAAAATCTTCAACAGCACAACGTCGGTCGAAATCCGTTGACCTAACCTTGCCATACCACAGAGACGATGACGCGTTAACATCAGCGCCAACGATAACTTTACTGCCCGCGAGTGACTGTAAGACGTGACGGAGGTTATGTATATGAGGTGCAACAGGGTCTGAGTATTGAAAGTAACAGCTCACAACGTAAACTTTAAAAGAAGCTGATGAGACTTCCGCAACGGCACAGTGGGGCGTCATGAGGTTACGCAAAGACGTTACTGTAAAGTTAGAAGAACGCGCCACGTAAATTCCGGCTCGTGCTTTGCTGTCCAGCTGAACTACTTTGTGACGTAAGTGAGCGTTCTGGTATTGTTCTTGAACAAGTACTATGTCTAAGTTATAATCGATAATTAATTTGTCTAATTCAGAGGTCGCCACCCTATCGTTGTGGAGATTTAGTTGTCCTATAGTTAAACTATCCATTATTTTAGTAGTTGGTATTGAGGATTAACTGTTCGAGCTTAAGTTTGTAAGTGGTACACTCTGGGGACCCGCAACGATGGTCAAACGGTTTTTTAAAACGTTTACACGCCACGCAAGTAGGTATGTAATTTAAATTATCCTTGTGCGGGCAGTTATTTGTTTCATGTGCTTCCGAGCAGTTAGCACAGGTAGGTGATTTATTAACGCAGTGTTTCTTAACGTGACCGAACTGCTGGCAATGTAAACAACGAACTACTTCGACATCATCGATGAAACGGCAAGTCGCCCAATCAATAAATAATTTATCTTTGGTGGACACTAAATGTTTTCGAACTGTGGACTCGATTTCAACGCCTATCCACTTGCGACCGTTATCTAAGGAACGCCTACGAATAATTTTAGTTGACTTAATAAAATCATCCTCATTTATTGGCAGCTCGTCTTTAATGTTTTGACGGTATAACGCGTGCAGAAAAGCATTGTCTTCCATTGAGGATGGGACGTCCTTAACTAATATACGAGGCCTTCGGCCTTTCGGTTTTTCAAGTCTTAAGCCGGCGGACCTAATAGCATCGACCGATTGCAATTTTTTTATTTGGTTGTCATTAGCGACACGTAATACAACGCCAGATTTCGCGGTTTTCTTAACGCCTACAATTTGAAATCCGTCGTCACTAGGCTTAATCGCTTTCATAAGCGCTTGTTTAGTCGCGGACGATGACGAGTAATCGGTTAACCGGTCAGCTGTAGGGTACGCGACGACGCACGGAAGGGGAACGCGGGACTCCACGGCTGGCGCAACTTTAGGTAGACGAAGTTTCAAAGAATCCGCATACGAAGATTTGTTACAATCACTAGTATTGACATTATTAGTATTACGATTTAATTTCATTATATCCAATTCGCGTTTCGTATTGGCTAATTTAGTTTCATTGGAGGATGATTTTATGGCTAACAAAGAAACGATGGCCGTTACGCGCTGAGTCATGTCCATGATAGCGGATTTATTTGCGACATTAATGCGGGACCCTTGATCATTAACAAGGTCGTTAATTTTAGAAAGAAATGCAGACGCCTGTGAGACTAAATCGCAGTAATTGTCATTGCTCGCAGTACTGACGTTTAATATTGGCGAAGGTTTCTCAATTGAGTCGGATGTGTGAAGCCGTTTTGACCTTTCCTCGGGCGATATGTACGAAGGTGACATTTCGCGAAACAAACGTTTTGTTGACCTAGCGGAGGTCGTCGGCGACCCGGGTGTATGGAATGCATCTCTGCCACGGTCAGGCGGGTCATCATTAATGGATAACATATTATAAATTATGAAATTCAAACAAACTATTAGAACGTAAGAAAAGTAACAGAATTAACGGACGATAAAATTATTTCGAGGTACCCACACACCAAAAAAAAGTAAATGTACTCACCGAAAGTAAATGAAATTAACTAAAATACCAGTAAAACCGACGTAAAAACACTAAAAAACTTACGATACCAGCACTTAGCACAATAGTACACAACTAGGAACAACTCACGAGCCGGGAATCGATCACGGAACACGAAAATCGTAATTAAAATCGACAGCGAAATAGATCGCATCCAAACCGATCGAGTGCGCGGAGGGAAATCTATCTAGCTAAGTGATCTTCTGCTGAAATTTCAGGTTCTTAGTGATTGCAACTGGCGTGCGAATAAGAACTTTTGTTTTTAGTTTCTGTCTACCCCCAAGGGAGAACAAACACGAGTGTTGATATAGAAAGCCAGATTACGAAGATGTTGAAAAAGTCTACAAAGATTACACGAAGAATCTATTCAGTTATGAAATCAGAGAAAACATTATTACAATCCCAGTAGAGAAACATTTTCCTCCTAGCTTACGTAATCATCCCAAATCTAGGTCCACAGAAACATCTCGAAATAATACTATTCCTCCATTCACTGACAAAACTTATCTCGGAAATGTCAGACCATTTATTTACGAAATAAATAAAATCATCTCACGTACATTGTGAGCGTCAACCCTAAGTTACGCACACACGCTCGAAAGGCCCCGTCCCCGACCTCGGACGATGCAACTTACACGCGACTAGCTTCAAGCGACACGCGCGCGCTTCACTTGTCTCCTTCGCTTGAGAACAGGCCTTTCGTCGGTTATTTCACTATCATAATCACAGTGATCTGTTTCAATTATGTTGCTGTGGATTGCTACCAAAGACCAATCTGACAAAATTACAGTCATATTTATTTACGTTACAATAAGTAGGATTACTCCTTTTAAAGCAGTGGTTTACAACCTGTGGTCCGCGGACCACCGCTGGTCCGCAAGAGCTTCGAATATGGTCCGCGAAAGGTTGAAATGTTATTCGTACTTTTTAACTTGCACAGAAGATGCAAGCTCAACCCAACTGATTGAAAACCTATTCGAGGACAGGTGCAAAAAATGTTTGATCTTGCTGTGCTCGCTCTTGCATGATTCATACGCATTTCTACAAAAATCTACTTACTTATTCCTTATATTTCTGTATGAATGGAGGATAATTTTTTTGAGTTCTAAAGGTTCTAATCACATTTGTTGGCCAATTTTTGCATTATGGTAGTAAAAGATTAATCCCCATAGATATAATCCTATCGGTGTCCATGTTTATCTAAAACCTTATGGTCCGTGCTAACAATAAAGACACTAAAGTGGTCCCTGGTCCAAGAAAGGTTGGGAACCGCTGTGTTAAAGGTACCTAAATTAAGTGTGAAAAGAATGTACCGTCGCGTCGCACCACAACTCGCGGTAACTTGCGGCACGCTCTAAACATTCTTCTTCCACTTGCTTGCTACGCAGTTACTGTCGCAACACGCGTGTCGCGTGAGTCTGTAGGTCGTGGCCAAGCAGTAAGAGCGACGATCAATCAGCAGCGTCGGTTTACGCCCGCACACACACACACATACGCAATCCTACGCTAATACGACATTAGTGTGTGTAATAAAAGAATAAGGGTTCCCCGGAATGTGGTTTTCTTGTAACCAGGATTCTGGGATTTTTATTGTAGTTATGATGTGACGTGATTTTTCGTCCCAGTAATACCCTTTTTTTGGTACATTTCTGTGTCGGTTTAAGACCTATTTACGTATGCAAAAGATAGCTTTTAGGTACACTTTGACATTTCATGGCTTAACATGATTTAGCTTTTAGTATTATTTTAATATTCTGACACTATTTTTCAGGTTTGAAAAGACCACCATTTTTCTTCAAGGAATGTCGTTAGTTTCTTAGTTTCGCTGGAAGTCGGAAGACTAACGATAATGTCTTGGAATTAAGCTATTAGTACTATAATGAACCCGTTTAGATTAACGGTTGGGAATGTGGACTTACATAACTGAACATGTTACTGTATAGGTACCTAGTTAAATATAAATGTTCCGTGAACTGAAGCATCTACCAAAGGTAGGTTTAAGATGCTTAAATACAAGTAAACTCATCAACACCTGCCTAGCTTTTTTCTCTTTATTTTTTAAGCAATATTTTATTATGTTTTACAGTTACATAAGTTCAAGATTGTGTCTAAGTCAACAGCTCACTAACTCCTATGCCTATAATACAAGCTTGACTTAGTTTAGGAGTTAGAGAATTCCAAAATTCTATGTGACAGCGTACAACCTCTAAAGTAAGATTTAAATTGTTATTAGAGTAAGACATTATTGTACCTACCTTAATGGAAATAAATATATTATTATAGCTTTTTATCCACTACGTTGAGGTTGGCTGTCAGTCTAACCAATATTTGACATATATCGCAATCCAGTTAATAGGACTGCAAGTCAGACTTTGCCTTAACGACTAAAACTAAAAAATAAAGTCTAGTAAATAAACTATTCAAAACCAACTTGAAAATAATGGTTCTTCATGTATATATTAAAAATAAATTTTATTATTATTTCAAACAACAATAAAATTTGATTCGTTAATTTAATTGCTGAAAATAAACTCTTACTAAAAGTTACAATTAACGAGTTTATAAACTTTAAAACCAAGTCTGAAATACAGAATTATTACAGACACCTTTTCAAAATAACAGTCATTAGTTCTAACAAACTTCTAAACTAAATCTAGTTGCAAAAATATTTCCAAGCCGAGATGTTAGTAGTGAAAATCAAGGGAAACCTCGCCACAAACTAGATTTAGCAGCATCGGGCTACAAGTTGAGACCTCGACTAAATAAACTAACAATTTGTTTTAAATTGAACTTGTGACTTCTGCTCGACTTTGACAAGTCTGTGGTGCGAGTGTCAGCGGAGAGCGGGGAGCGGGAAAAGGTCCACGTAGTTTTTTTCCGTCAATTGCTTTTGCTCCGTCATAAATACAAAAAAATGCGGTTGTTCATTTTACATTATTGTGCCTTTTATAAGGTGGGTTGACAGGAGTAAACGTTCATTTTTAGGGTTCCGTACCCAAAGGGTAAAAACGGAACCCTATTACTAAGACTTCGCTGTCTGTCCGTCTGTCCGTCTGTCTGTCACCAGGCTGTATCTCATGAACTGTGACAGCTAGACAGTTGAAATTTACACAGATGATGTATTTCTGTTGCCGCTATAACAACAAATACTAAAAACAGAATAAAATTATTATTTAAGGGGGGCTCCCATACAACAAACGTGATTTTTTTGCCCTTCTTTTGATAATAATGGTACGGAACCCTTCGTGCGCGAGTCCGACTCGCACTTGGCCGGTTTTTTTGTTTTATTCTATGTTCACACAACACCGAAAGAAATACTTAAAGGTTAAAGTTCTTCTTTGAATTCATTTTTCACAAGTTACACTTCGAATGTAAAACCAAAAATGAACAAAAACTGAAGCGTTTGCTGTCTTCTCAAGCCGCTATTATGATAAATTATGTTTATTTTGCAAGTTGGTTTTTACAAACACTTTTACACGTCATTTTTTTTTAAACTAGATGGGGCCGGTGTTTCGTACCTGACTACTCTGAGAAGAAACAGCCGAAACAAACTCAGAGGTCATAATCTCTTTTGAAGTCCAGACATAATCTTGCTCAATTCATATGAGGACTATGCAGATTAGTGTCCGAGATGGTCTTTTGAAGAAAGAACCACACAGATTTGAGTGGACCTGTCCAGTCATTGCAAGCATTTGTCAGTTATCGTGTAGCTCAACTTATAAGTCAAGGAACTCAACGAAAATTATATTCCCGCTACTCGCCTTCACTAAGACCTACCCCGCTCCTACAGAATGACTAAGGAACGTCTCCTCGCAATTTATCCTCACACAGCGACGAATGCATTATACACATTTAGAAGAGAAATAGGCTGAAATATGGCGAGTACGATGGTAAGCAGGGATCTAGGGTGAGAGGTTTTGGATGTTGAGTTGAGTGGTGGAATGGTGCACCGTTATGATCTTATGAGGAGGGTGTGGTAGGGGGTAAGTAATCGCAGTAATCGCTTCATGTTAAGACTCGGTTTCATCATAATACATAACCTCACACCTTTCTCTCATGGAGTAGACTAAACTCACTAAATGTGTGATGTTTTAAATACATGTAGCACTAAGCGCAGTTGATGATTTGTAGTGCAAGCAGAGCTAAGTAGGATAGTAAACTTATAATGTCACTTACGGGATATCTTCTGTGATTGTTCATTGTTTTGAGTTCCCTATATTTCGACGCTGTTGCAAGCGCCATGATCGCGGGTTGACTGGAGAACGCGGGTGGATGGCAAATAAATTGTTAAGAGCAGACAAATCTGTCTACCCTCTTTCTTTGTCTTTTGCTACGCGCACTATTGGAACTCCATTCTCCAGTCAACCCGCGATCATGGCGCTTGCAACAGCGTCGAAATATCGGGAGCTCAAAACAATTACCAATCACGGAAGATATCCCGTAAGTGACAATATACCTAAGTTTAGTTTTAAACCGTGAAAGCTTAAAACAAAGTAGGATAGTGACCAAACAAGCTACTGTAAAGCATAAAAAAATAACTTGGGTTATTATAGAGCAAGACTTCATTTTTCTTAACATAGCCACTACATATATATCCAGTGTGGAACTGAGGCGATTGTCGTTGAAAAAACTTCAAAGATATTTTGTCTTGTCTCAAAAACTTCAATCTCCCAAAATTCCTTCGTTAATCAAGTCGGGACCTTAAACTTACATATTCCAAGGACGGCATAATATTATAATTACGTGGCCACAACAAGGGGATCGTGGCTTATCTCCCATCTCTATCCTCGAGGTAGTCGCTCAGAAATATTTATTTTACTCACCTACCCTCATTCTAAAAATACGAAGTTACGTTTTAAAATTTGCGGCAGCGAAATTAAGTTTGGTTTAAGTGGCTGGAGGGAATTTTAAAATGATTTTTTTACGGAAGTGTAAAATTTTAAGTTTGTTTTACATTTATTACTTCCTGAGGCAGTTTGTGAGAGATTTGGGGAATTATTATGTTAAGTTGAAAAAGATGGATGTTTAATGTATTTGACGTAAATACTCGTAATAGGCTCGCCCCATGTAATAACATGGGGTATAAAACATAGCTGGTGAAATGTGGGTGTACTAATTAGGTACACCTCTCTCTGAGATCAGCGGTGGCCCAGTGGTAGCGGCCCCGCCTTACGAACAGTAAGTCGTGGGTTCGAACCTAAACAGGCGCATTACTTTGTGTAATTTATTAGACCACCACTGCTCTCAAAACGGTGAAGGAAAACATCGTGAGGAAACCGGCATGTCCTAGAACCAAAAATTCGAAGTCATGTGACATCTACCAATCCGCACTGGGCCTACGTGGTGGATTATAGCCCATACGTAAAATACGCGCTTTGACGTGGAATTGCGGACACCAGCCCGTTATACAATAGGTACACCTCTGCCTAACCCTCCGGGAATTACAGGCGTGATGTTATGATGATGAAAAGGGAAATAAATAATATTTACATGTTCCTGAAAATTATTTTTAAATCATCTCCGTGAAACAATTAAAGGAGAAGTTGACAGTTGTCATTCATAGGTCAAAATTAGACTGTAATGCGACATTAACATAGTTGTGAAAAAGGGTGTTTAGTCTGAACGGACCAAATCGAATGGACCGCGGTCCGTTCAGACGTAGACAAAAAAAAGATAGGCAGATGATGACACAATTTAAAAGAAGCTATTAACGCTCTCAATGAAAACGAAGCAGTATTAAGCATCACAACTAAGGCATCAGTTACTCTCATCAAGCGAATGGTCGGCCGCCCGCAATAAAGTGCGGAACGCAATATAACCCTGCCTACCGCTCCATCACGACTGTCACTGGTAGGGCCCGGTCTGCACGAGCGGGGTACAGCGGAGGATTCCGGAAACGTGCAAGATTCGACAAATCACAAGAGAGACGTGTTTATTTCAAGGATTGTTATTAGTCGATTCCCGCTTGTCTCCTCTGCTCGTCTCCGCTTTGGTAGAAACTACATTTCTACTAGAGATGTGAACCTTGCATCTCCTATTCTGCCCTCTTAGTCTAAAAAAATGCAGCCGAAGTGACCTCTGCGCGGTCACAGATGCCGCGGTGGAAGTGGCGAAGTACTAGGCTAACAAAATATAAAACTGTCGTGCAAGCGACACGAAGAAGTTAAGACTGGAGATGTTGCGAGCTTGTATACTATAAAGCAAAGCTATAGGACGTCGGTTAAAAACAATATGAGTACTAAGGTAAGTCATGTAGCAGAGCCGGTAAGAAAGCTATGAGAAACTTAGTTCCTTGTGTATTTTTGTGTACTCTTTTCCACCACAGCATGAGCCAAGCTACGCTATATAAGTCGACTAGGCTTGTGTCCTGAAAAAATCTAATTAGTCCGTCAGTTAGATTATCAAAAAATATTTGATACGTATTTTTTCTTTTGTTACGCAAACCAAAATTGACGAAGATACGACGCTTTTAAAATTCTCAATACGTAACGCCGTGCTATAATTTTTAGTGCGTTGTGACGTTACGAGCCCCCACTCCTGAGTTTTGATGCGTTTTATCTTTGTCCATATTCATTGATTTACAAAAACAAAAAATACATGTCCATTATTTTCCAATAATCTAACTGACGGACTAAATAGATTTGCAATTTATTGATGGTGGAAAAAACTAGCCTATTATCCTAATGATTGCGATCGTATGCACCACAAGCAACACAAGAGACGTAAGGCGAAGCACATACATCACATTCACGCTACATCAATCATTTTCCTAGCAACAACAACCAAAAGACACAAAATCACCATTAAATTAAACTCTACACTTGTACTCGTCCCCATCAAACCGGGTAATCCGGCAGCGGACAGGTTAATCCCATTGTTGTCCGGAAAATATCCGGACCACAACCGGACAACTATTCCGTAAACCCTTGTCCATTGTGGGATGTTCATTTTATATCCGTTTGTAACCTGTAATGTTCGCGGCTGATCGCGTGAGGGTTAAAATAAGTATTATTGTTGAATGCTTTTGGATGTGAAAAGGTTTATTTTTTATTGTGAGTGAAGTGGGGACTTTCTGTTTGTAGCTCAGCGGTTGTAGTTTTTTCACAAACGGTCAACTTTTGGATTAAATTGTGTTTTGTTGGGGATGAACAGAGTTCTTTATTTTATATGCAACTAGCGGACGTCCCGCGGTTTCACCCGCGTAGTTCCCGTTCCCGTGGGAGTACGGGGATAAAATATAGCCTATACGGATTCGGAAGAATCCCTCTAAGTAATGGTAAAAGAAATTTTTAAATCGGTCCAGTAGTTTTTGAGCCTATTCAATACAAACATACAAAAATACAAAGGTTTCCTCTTTATAATATTAGTATAGATGTCAGTGACAAAGTGAGATTTGGCAGTTTCTGTATTTTTACTCAGTTTTGTCAAGAGAAACAATGATTTGGTAAAAGATACCTCTTATTCACTAAATTATCACAGCTTTTTCTCAACTATATTGGGGTCGTACATAATCTTGTCATAATTCTGTAGGTTCATATTTTAAATAGCCTGATGCCACCTATTACTGAAATTAAATCGTTTTTATCAATCATGTGTACCTTCAGTCTAATATTTATTTTATATCCCCAGCTGGTCATTAAGAGGGCCCTTCCCGGCCAGCCTTTCGTCAATGCGAGCATGGTCGAAAAGATTGTTGTTTCATCCAGAGCCACAGCGGTGGTATTCTTTCAACTCCCCTGTCTTACCTAGCCCCGAACCTGCACTACTTGCCTCCCGCGTACCTCATACCGCCTAACGCATTGAACGAAAAATATTGTTCGAAAATTTATGAAACTGGTTCCAGGAAATACGTGTTTTTAAATTAGTCTTACAAGTGTGTGAAATAAATATTTGCTATTTAGAATCTCCACTACATTTGCGAGGCTTCTATCAGGATGCTTTCTTTACTTTTACAATTTATAAGTACATTATGAACGTCCAAAGTTGAGGTAAAAGTTGTGCAAAACAGCAATTTTTGGAGGCTTATACTGAATTTGTTTCTACAAATTTTTATTTTCTGCTTGGATAGAAGCCTAGATATAGTCCACAAGATACCTCTTAGTACAAAAAATTCAAAGATATATGTCTAACAACGGCATAATTACGCACGAGCTATTGTCAAAATTCTCGCGAAAAGTATGGCGGGTTGGCCGCTCTTAAATCTAAAACTCGATGCAGGTTATAAAACCGTCCGCACTACATTTAGAGAAGTTAGATATTTTTCCAAAGTTACGAGATTTTTTTTTCCACAAAATAATGAGGTAGTGAATAAAATGGTCCCCCAAAAAACACAAATTAACTAAATCACATCGAAATCATATCCGTATCGCTGTACTCCGCATTCGGTCATTTAATTCAATCATTATCCCGGGACTGTGTAACATTAGTGATGTGCCGACGCGCGGGATTATGCGGGATTTGTAGTTTTAACAACGGACAGATTATGGTTTTATAGTGGTTTATTGTTAAATGTGATGACGTTATGAATTTAAATGCTGAAAAGCTGACTGGTGTGAAATTTCATGTTTGTATTTAATAAAACTAGTGGATGGAAGTAGATGTTGTGACCAATAGATTTAGTTTATATGCTTAAATTTGTTTCTATTAAAAATCTTAAAGATTTTTAATCACGCCCATAAAAACATCACCTAATTATTTTCAATTTTTTTTAAATGGTTTGAATTTCACCAACTCTATAAAAACATTAGATGTTTGTTATAATGTAAGTTACATATCAACAATTCAAAAAGAAGTAAAAATCCTGTTCATTAATGTTACAATGTTTTTTGTTTCTTTCGCCTATGTTGTCCCACTGCTGAGCCAAAGCCCCCCCCCCCCCCCCCATAGATAGCCTTCCACTCTTCTCTCAGTGCGGTTTTCCCCGTTTTGTTACTATGTGTACATCCTACTAAATCTTCCAAGACGCCAAGTGGTCCTATTTACAAAATGGTGGCGTACGCTTGAGCAGTCAAAAGAGCAACAAAGCCTTGCAAACCTTACTGCCTTGTTCCCCGGGACAGGTATTCTGGCGCTGTGATCTGTGCTGTCACCGTTCCCGGGATTTAAAAGTCCCGGAATAAAAGAATTAAATGGTGCGTATGTTGATGTAGGGAAGTATGTGAATGTGAAGAGTTTAACGTTACGAATGACATTTTTAATTTAATTGTGTTTCGATTCACAGGCTCGTATACGTAATGAATGCAATACAAATTAAAATTTGGCTGTCATGTCTTGGTAATTTATGTTCTTAGTGAGTACAGATTTTCCTCAAAACTTTAATACAATATCTACAGAAACTCATAAAAAATTCTTAAGGGCCTATACTCCCTCAAATGGCTTAGCATGATCCTCCGTTACGCCTAAAATACTGCAGCATTAATTTTGAAATAAATATATGGTAAAGTTGAGGATTAATGCTAAGTCCTATGTGTGACGAAAACACGATTCCATAAACTTTTCTCGATAGGAAAAAAATCCAAAATTACCTCCAAATCGAACAATAAACCGCTGGTATTCAAAAAGTAGGTACTTCAAATTAGATCATGAAACTTTGCATACTAATTGAACTAACTATAAAGCAGGTCTTATGTGTTTTATTTTTTTAGTGCAATCAATAGATTTTTTGTAAATCGCAAAAAAAACACTCTTTTAGCACTATTTGGCCGCAGTGACTGACGTAACAACTGCTTTGTAGTGCAAGCTGATTAGAACTTTATTCTAACAGTATTTCAAACGAAGTTTGAACCACCACAAATAGAGTTGCTAATTTTAGGGTTGGAAGGGCCTTATGGGGGTAAGCAAAACTAGTACTTTTGCTTCATCCACGTCCATCTGGATCGACTCTTACGCCGGTTGCGAAACGCACCTGACGTTTGTGTATGTCCTTCTAGGTTATCCGTAGTTTCAAAAAGCTTTGACATCGTAGTTACTTAATTTTATTTTTAATTTAATATGACCTTTTATTATTAAACTACTATAAACTCGTCCCATAACTTGCGGATAGTAATCGGGCCCGCATGATTGCGTCATGTGTACCGCATGGTTGCATATCTGACATTATTGTTATCATCAGCGTATTCTCCACCTGAATTATACCTTAAATAATCAAAATATCCCT
Organism: Xestia xanthographa; assembly: GCA_905147715.2. Lineage (NCBI taxonomy): Eukaryota > Metazoa > Arthropoda > Insecta > Lepidoptera > Noctuidae > Xestia > Xestia xanthographa. The sequence continues at coordinate 25,954,290 of LR990665.1, forward strand.
CAAATACTTCATTACGTGTCTCTGTCGATAACAGGAAGTCACATATTTTCCCCTTTATTGCAATTTGATAAATTCTTTTATGAATTTATTTTTCACTTTTGATTCAGTTTGTGTACAGAAAGATTGTGATAAACGAAAAGCGTTTCATAAAATATATTTAATGTGGTTGTATTTTTTTTATTTTTTTATACGGACATGCAATAAATGATTTTATTTAATAAATCGGTTCTACCAGTCTCTGTTACATCCACAACCACTTAACTCCAACAAAGGGTCCTTACAGCTATGATCACGAATCACATTATGGTCAACAAACATAACCCCTGTTTCCTAAGCCATAGCGGCCATGACAGATAAGTGTAATTTCGATAAAATATCGTCGATAACCGCACGTGTGGTGGCCGCTATATTTATTGAACGTGCCTTAACTTGAAAGGTGTGAACGTGTAATTAGGGGGAGGTGATAAAACTGCTTGGACAAGTTATTAATTGGAGGTCATTTTTGTGAAGTTAACTGTAGAATTAGTAACAGAACTGGCTCTACAGTTACCAAGGCAAGGAAACTTTTGTTAAGTTTAGTCGAAATTTTCTTTTTCGAAAATGAACGTAGAATTCATGGGCTTCATACAACAATGACGTAAGAAAATATAAAATTTACATAAATCCCATCACTGTTCTTAACAAGCTCAGTGATGTAATTGTGGGATTGTGGCATCACCATCATCAGACAGGCCTTTTCCCAACTATGTTGGGGTCGGCTACCAATGTGTGGTGTAAAATCCAAATGGATAGTTACTATCTTGTTAATCTTATGAAAAGACATCTAAAGACACCCGAGGGAAATGAGAACACAACTCAGGATGAACTAATGTCACCTAAAATACATTTCAGCGTACTAAAGGTCTACATATCACTAAAAAGACAGACAGATCTTCAAGAAACAAAAGCGCCCTTTCCAAACCCCAATTTAACCCTCAAATTAGAATTCGTGGAGAAACGCAAATTAGTCTGTATTTATGTAATATATTAAGTGAAAAGAGCCGACAAATATTTGTTCGTAAAGTTAGCTCTTTGCAGGGTTATGAGCGTGTAAACATGCAAACACACATTCACAGCCGTTTATTATAAATGGAGGATTAGTTGGGGTCTCTGGGGATGGTCAAAGGTGTAAGATTTTAGCGGGTTTTGATGTGTTTAAGTGTTCGTCGGCTTTTATTTTTTGCTAGTACAAAGAATGAACTACATCAACAGAATTATGTCGCATTTTTGTTTTATTTTAAACTAGCGGACGCGGTTTCACCCGCGTAGTTCCCGTTCCCGTTGGAGTACGGGAATAAAATATAGCCTATGTTACTCAGGGTGAATGTAGCTTTCTAATGGTGAAAGAATTTTTGAAATCGGCGCAGTTGTTTTTGAGTTTATCCAAACATTACAAACATACACGCAAAAATACCAATCTTTCCTGTTTATAATATTAGTGTAGATTTAAGTTTCTTAAAATCTGGGGTCAATATAAAAAAAAAATGACTAGGAATAATCGCGGTCAACATAACCACAATTTTCAATGGCCTACAGAAACTATGTTGAGCTTTGATAACGTAGAAGAGCCTCCAAAAGAAGCATTTTTTAAGCCACATAACCGCTATCACCGCTTCAGCCCATCTCTTGTACCACAAGACACCTTAACCTCAGCGGTGTAAACGCTTTCGCTAATGAATTTAATTAAATCGAGTGGTGTGCGGGATTTATCGGGACCGATGTGTAAGGCCTGATGTGTTTGCTCGCACAAACAAACACGAGCAATTGTTTGGATAAACCGGCTTTCGGCAGATTATTAGCGGTGTTTGGTTATCTTATTAAAAGTTATTCTTATGAGTATTACCGGGTTCTGGTAATAAATATTTACGGTAAGTACTTTCATGAAAGAAAACTTGAAAAATGTTTCTTTTAGCTGAAAGTATCGTCTCATAAGATCTAATGGAAAAGAGTATATTTTCTAATCTGCAGCCAAAATTAATCTTACCTAAGCTTAAAGTATTGGCTTAAAACCTTAAAATTACACTTACAAATAACTCCCGAAAGACAGTAAAAAAAAAACTCCAATTACCTGCAACAAAAGAACAGCAACATTAACAATTATATCACCAAACACAAAATAACTGTAGTTCAACAAGGATTGTATATTGGAAAAAAAAACTCATTTTTTTTTCCAATATACAGGGTGTAAAAGACCTCATCACGAAGCCGTCAACCAAGCATTCTGTACGTCAAACTAAGTAACTTTACGCAAAAATTATTGCTGAGAAACGACTTTTTTTAGGGGTGACAAATCATGTTTTGTGGTAGAACTCAATGTAACGGACTCAAAACATTGTGCTGATTGAATAGTACGGGGATCGTGGAGGTGTTTAAAGTAAAAAACTTACATTAAAAACGTATATAAAAAAAAAAAAAAAAAAACTTGTCAACAAGATGGAACTTTGACCCCCAATATCTCCGTAACTAGAAGGTTCCCAGGTACCCAGGTATAGTGTAGAACAAAAAAAATGATCGCAATGACGAGGAGAACAAGTGCCTTTCGGCTTCGTTAAGAGGTGTTTTACACCCTTTATTAATCTTCTTGCCCTTGTCCCATTCTACTTAGGGTCGGCTCAACACGTATTCTTCTTCCATTCTCCCCTGTCGGACGTCACGCTATAATTTACTTCTTTCTCTTTCATATCATTCCTCACACAATCCATCCATCTTTTATCTGGCCTTCCTCTACCTCTCCAACCATAAACATCTTGTTTATACAATTAATTTTTTCAAAACTATTTTATAATGTTTACGACATCGAGATTACACATTAACGTCATCACTATCTTGGAGTGACTGGGTGCATGAGACTTTTCGAAGACTCGAGTTTAGTTGCACTCAATTTTGGTTTCAATCGGCTCAATTGCCAAAAGAAAGAAAAAATGTCCTCCTGTCACTGTACAGTCGTGGTCTTTTCCGCCTGATCAGTTAACATTTTTTTCGCTTAAATCATGCGGAGGCGCCAAGCCACGTCCCCTTAAAGTTTAGGCCTATTAGGAAAACGTCAACTTTGGCGCGCAAATTAACAATAACTCTCGTTTGGCGTGCGTCGTCAGTGCGATCGGCCGATCGGTATCTTTTCATTAATTATTTCTTTAAGAAGTCAACGGGGCGGGGCTCAAAATCAAAATCAATCAATTGCGTAGTCGTAATCAGGCGGGAGTGTCCTTGATAGTACATTTCAAATACAATATCCTTCATATCAGCAGCCATATTACCTAGATCCAGGCTATAGACTGTCTAGTCTAGGTAGCGCTACATCTACATCTAGGCATCGTCGGCCCGCCTGTCTGTCGCCCGTCGAATTAACAGGAACTACGAAACAGCTGCACTTAAATACATTTCCTCGTTTTATTTTTAGTTTAAATAGGGTTTTTTTTAGTTTGGACGTTGAGGTTTTATTTATGGGAATACGGTAGCCCAATTTTTTGGTTGATGATAGATAAATTCTACCTATTGGTGCCGATTCCCTTGTTCACAAACTAAACTAAATTTAAGTTGAATGCATCTTTTTCTTTCTATTTCATTATGAAAAGGCCAGAAGATAAATATTAGTTTAATCCTGTCAAATTAGTCAGCACCTGACGTAATTTGATGTAATTTTAGTGGTCAACTTTTTAATCGCGTCTAAAACTTGTATGGCGCTGATTAATTTGACAGAACATAACTAAAATTTATCTTCTGTCCTTTTCTTAATGAAATAGAAAGAAAAAGATGCACTGAACTTAAATTTGGTTTAGTTTGTAAACAAGGGAATCGGCACCATTGTAACTTCATTACCAATATATCACTGTATTTCGCATTTTCACTTTATTTCTAACACTTTACACATGAATATTTTTAGGAGGTACTTTGGTCTCTGATTACTCTGAGAAGAAACATCGATACCAACTCTGTGGTCATAGTCTCTTTTAAAGTCCAGAAAGGGTCTTGATCAAAGTATGTAAAGGACCATGTAGTGTCTAAGATGGTCTGAAGCTCTACGATTACGTGGAAAATTTATTAATTTTGCCTGTAATTTTCACAGGAAACCCTTAAAGACTAAGTAGCAATACTGCACTTAACTGCCAAAATAAGTAGGTATATGACATGTATTTTCTACGACCTCCAATTATCACTAATTCAGTTACTGTGGTAACACATAAAAATGAGCCCTTTCCAAAACACACTCCTTCAGGCAGCTTCATTAAATTGTCAGAGAGGATTGTCAAATCAGATCACTTGGAAGATCAATGGTGATGGGAATTTATTGTTATTAGCAGACAGCAGGAAGAGACTACCCACCTGGTTGATGTTAAGTCATCTTTAGTGACATCAGTAGGTGTTGCATAAAGTACCTACTTCAAACTCTTGGTGCTTCAATGTCATAGAGTGCGGGGCGCTGTTGGTAAAAATTAGAAGTTGTTCAGTGCAAAAACAAGATGGTGTCTTAGTTCCATTAAAGATCCTTGTTTAAATCTAGTCTGTTATTTTACAAGATGTCACAGACTAGAAAATTCTTAAGCCTAAAGAGAGAGTGTAAAATTTCCCAGCAAGGAAAATGTAAAACTCGCCGCCTATGTAGAATTATGTACATAGATCTAAATATAAATGCGTCAAGAGAAAGTGCGCGAAACAATCGGATTGTAAATATTAGCAGCTGTTGCCAGATTAGACTAAGAAGTTATAACAAAAGGTCTAAACGACACGATGTATCATTTGGCTGCTAAAATGAAGATGCTGTGTCGTAAAACGTGTAGGTGTAAGGTACATAAATTACGTTTTAATGCACCCCAAAGTGCTCTTCACGGTTTACACATTGTGTTATGTTGTGTGTGTCGAGTTCTATGTGCAGTCAAGTTTTGACGTGAAACATATAGGCGCGGGTAAAACCAAAAAATGTCGTGGCGACGCATGCCGTGGCGACTATTGCATATAATAAAACTATTACATAGAAAACTATGTACATTAATGTATTTACTTGGTACCAAAGACTAAAATATTTATAATTTGTGGGAAAGAAACAAATAGTCCCTTGATAGACGAACGTATTTTGATTGTGATTTTGAGTTACCACATAATGGCCCAGCTATTATGACATACATAGTGCAAAAGATAAGTGCTATTTTTGACATGTCGTCGTGTGTATTCTAAAATGTATACAATTTACGAAAAAATATATATTTATGTAAATTATTTCTCAAGCCAAGTGAATCTTCTGTTTCCCCTCGTATCGGCTAAGGCCGGGAACAGAGCCAACAGCGGGATTTGTTTAATGAGACCCGACACGCAAGTTTGAAGGCCGCCTAATGGCGCGGCCAAATTAGAAGAAATGGCCTGATTACTGAAAGATTTAATATTAATTTAAAGTGCTGTGGAATATAAAGACGTTATTAATTAGGAAATATAAATTCATTAGGGATTAGGGGAGGCTTTATTAGAAATCGCAATAAAAACAATGTGGGCGTTCGTAACTAAGAGAGAGGCGGAATAAATACAATGTTTATTAGAGATAGTAAGTTCATAAAATATACTGAAAGCGATCCCAGAAAACCATTATCTTTAGTACGATTTAGTGGATGTCATTTTTAGGGTTCCGTACCCAAAGGGTAAAAATGGAACCCTATTACTAAGACTTCGCTGTCTGTCCGTCTGTCTGTCACCAGGCTGTATCTCATGAACCGTGACAGCTAGACAGTTGAAATTTTCACAGATGATGTATTTCTGTTGCCGCTATAACAACAAATACTAAAAACAGAATAAAATTAATATTTAAGGGGGGCTCCCGGCTAAGGTACGGAACCCTTTGTGCGCGAGTCCGACTCGCACTTGGCTGGTTTTTTTACTATGCCTTTTTTTCGTTTTCACGGTCGGTAAAATGTAGGCAAAAGCATTACAAACAATGAGGCACAAAATCATCCGTTATATAGTAACTAACAAATTCGCATAGAACACAATCCTTAATCAATGACTAACACCATAGACTGTAGACCAATCAATGTCACAAAAAAGGTCAGAAAACCTAAAGCCACAAAATAACGAACAGGATGCTCGTAACATACAATTCCTGAGTCACATTTGCAACCAATGAACCAACTTACAAATCGATCAGCCTCATAAAAAATTGCCGAAAGTCTTCCCCCAGAAACAAGGTAACCAAAGAAATTTATGTGGGTAAATTAAGAGTAATGTCCAGCAAAATTGGGCAACTTCAAGTGCCGGGATCCCGAGATTCCGGGATCCATGAGAGTTGCGGCTTTTACAAAATACGGGAGTTTGGAAGGTCGGTCAACACTGAAATAACTTGAAAGATTAAAGGAACCGGTGAAGTTGTGTAGATAAAAGGTCTCGTATGTAGAAGGTAGACATTTTCATGATAAAAGGAAAACCTCGCGAGGCTTATGATGTTTTTGAGGTTATATTTTAATAAGGAAGTAGGTATCGTAAAAAATTGTGGGGCTTTTAAAAGAGAATTTCTTTATGAAGCTGTTTCTAAGAATGCTTTTTGTTGAACATATCTTCAAGGCTTTAACCGCCCGCCCTTTACTGGGTTATAAAATGTAAGAAAGTTACATATTTTAGGAGGCACCCTTTGCAATGACATATCCCAAGAACTGATTAATTCATAAGGAAAACGGGTGCAAATGTAACTCTCAGAGATTCAAGCATTTCCCCCATATTTCCTTATTCATACACTTCTCCCATGACATACCCCTTAAATATTAATTAAGGGCAAGCTCAAGGAAAAATCTCATGTGAAAATAAGCGAAAGATATAAGACCCCCCTTCCGCCTCTTCGAGACGTAATCTAATATAGTCTAGAGCAATTACAAAAATTAACACTTAGTCGAGAATCTCGCAATCTCGCAAATGATATCGCGGGAACTGTTTATTGGATCCCCCCGGGATCCCGGGGGAAGTGTCCGGGACTGTTAATCACGCCGGGATTACGGGATCTGTTGTGGTCATTCGTCGGAAAGTTTTCGATTATCTGCTTGTTATTGTGGCTCGGTTGGTATTTTACGATGTTGTAGGCAAGATAGTTTTCGGATAGAGATATTGATGGACCGTAACTCAGTTTATAAGTTATTAAAGACCCCATTCATCAATTGTTTTGTCAATTGTCTCTGACTGCAATATTCCTTGGGATTACTTGTGTTCTACTGTTAATTTTTTCAAAACCACTTCTTCCTAGTTCTCTTCAATTTCTAGTGAACAATGTCCAATGTGCCTAGCAGTGTTCATTATGTTGTCTATTATAGATATGACCAGCTGATGCCCGCGGTTTAACTCGCCTGGTATTCGGTAATAGTCCCACGAGATCCAGGTTATAGTTTCGTTCTGTAGTTTATGCGTGAAAGAGTAATTAAAAAACATCCTCATAAACTTTCGCATTTATTATACTAAGAACTAAGGTTAAGATATTACCAATCAAGAGAACACTACAACAACTCATCACGTAAGTCACATTTTAAAACACCCACTTTTCAATTAGAGTCCATGATATCTCAGCAAAATGGCCTCCTTACCAAAAAAACTACTTACAATCCGAGACTCCCAGTACACTATCATCCACAATCCCACATTCCTCCCTCTCGCGTCTCGTCACGAGGGACGGAAACAAAACAACATCACATCGGAACACTTAGCCATCCGAACCGAGAAAAAAAAGCCAAAATCAATAAATACAACGTTGACTGTACCGTAAAATATCGGGAAAAAACTTTTACTTTCACACTGGATTTACAACCTTATAACTATAAAGGTATGGCTGGTATTTGAATGTGGTGTGTTTAAGGGTGGGTTGGGATATACTCAATGGATTTTTATGCAGATTTCATATTCAATCTGCGATAGTAGAATTTATTGTAGTTCTGATGTCGAATCGCGGTACGTTCTGTTTTGATTTGTTATTTGTTGTTATAAATAGTAAATATGGGTTTATAGAGTAGTGGTAGGCTTGGGATAAATTGGGTACTACTGCCTATCACAAGACTAGGCTCAAGTTATTCTGAAGGTGGGTCAAAATTTTGATTCCGTGTCATCGCGGCCAGGTTTTTTCCATGATTAAAATAAGTAAAGTAATTTCTAGCTAGATATTGTCTTACTGAGAATGGGTTCATAATGAGAAACCATTGTTTTTCGATGTGTTTTTAAATCCTGAAATTTGTTTTCAAAAGACTATCATCAGTTGACCACTGTTGGCGGGCCAATTTAAATGCGTTGGCGGGCCATATTGCGCCCCTCGGGTTGAGCAGAACAGCTTTGGTTTATCATTTTATTAACTGTCTCGTTGGTGTAGTGGTCGCAAGTGATACTATTGAACATTCGGTCTTGGGATCAATTCTCTGGGTTTGTGCTCGCTTGGTGATGGTAATACAATTACCTTTATTACCTTCGGGGGATTAAAAATATCGATAAGGGAGAGTGGAAAGATTGGGATCTTTATTTTTCACCGAGTTTCGGTAAAAGTCTACGTAACGTACGTCTATCTCTATTACTCTTAAATAAAATCCAAGTGAAATAGTAACTACCTATGTATTTACAATTTTACCAAAAGCCATTATTGTGGCCCATTTATTTCTTATGCATTTTAAACGTGAATAATATTTCGAATCTTTACAAAATAATAAACAGTCGTCACATTTATCAGTAACTGCTACAGAAATTGGTACAGTTGGCTAATAAAACTGTAGATAATATCCGGCAGTAACGTTTATTTAGACTGGACCACCCAGGAGTATGATATCCGTTCGTACATATATGTTTTGACGGAGACGTCATGTGTAATAACTTTACAAACTATCCATCCACAGTTGACTCAGTCGAAATGATGACTCAGTAGGATAGGGAGGATTGTCTTTTCTTAAGTTAAATTATCTAGCGCAAAAGAATTCTACAGCTCTGATGTGACGGACATCTTTAACTAAAAAAAAAACAACTGCGGCCGTTGAGTGTCACTAGCTTGCGGCCGTTGAGTGTCACTAGTTTTCGGCCGTTGAGTGTCACTAGTTAACCCCACACTGTCTACTAACTCTTACTTGAATTTCGTATGCTATGCTTATTTTTGCCCGATGTCGTGTTTACAAGACAATACATAACTTCAGATGTTTTGATTATGTATTTTGTCGTTATTATATTAGATTTAAAACTAAACACGCATAATTTAAAAACACATTAACTTCACCTCTAAGCATGCTCATATTTGAAATACAAAAGTAAATCTGTATTATTGTTTATGTTATCGAGCGTATGGCACTCGTGGGCTGCAGCTGAAAATCAGCGTCAGGTGGTACACCTTGTGTTGCCATCTGGCATTATGCTGAGCTGAGGCCCTATTGGCATTATTAGTTTTGTTTGTTTATTTATCTTGTGAAATTTTGTAATGTTTTGATGCCAAATAAACACAATTTTCTTTCTTTCTATTTCTGTCTGTCACCTTTTCACTCCGACACTTTTTTGTTCTAATGGGATAGCTTCTCACGCGGGTGAAAGCTACTTCGCTATAATAAAAAAAAGCCTTGACCACCATACAACAAAACACCTAACGGTCAGATCAATGGGCCCATCAGCTGGCATCAATACCGTGCCCATACTGGGCCAGCGCCGGCCAGCCTGGAGATGAATGAGCCACTGTACGTGCACACACGCGCCCACCATGTTTGGTAGCGGTTTACATCCTGGACTTCTGAACACACTGTTAGTTATTATACTGGGCTGATTTTGAGGTCAGTGGATATTATATGTTAGTGTAAAGAGGTCGATAGTGAATCAATGCAGTCTTAGAATTTTGCTGCAGTAGCGTGGCCATGTTTGTGGATGGCCGGCCGTTTTGTGACCGAACCATGGAGGTTCTTGCCGGTTCTTCTCCGTATGAAACGACCAACCAGAACCGTGCACCTATCTTTTGTTGTGATGTGCCAATGCAGGCTATTAAGAAATAACATAATAGTTTTTCTTTTTCAAATTAGTGCTTCAGGGAGCATGATCTGAGCTGCTGATACGAGTCAAAATTCTGAAAATTGATTAATTCATTTTGAGATAGTGGCCCAAATGAAATGTATTCGAAAACAGATTTGTTGTTGTTGGTGTTGGTTCCTACTTGTTTTTCTCAGCCAAAACGATGGCCAAGGCGCCCCATTTTGAAGGACTATGTAATGTAATTTTGCAAAGAGCCATTTTCAGCCTGTTTTGATTTTATGATTTTTCAATTGATTCTCAAAACAATCTAAAATAATTTATCTTGTATCAGATCATAATACATATAATTTATTCATCCTTTATTTGCCCGACCACAGCCACTTATCCGTATGCCTAACAAACATGTTCCACGCGGGAATAGAAACCACTACCCGTAGCACAGAAGCATATCGTACAGATACTACGCCTGTCGAGACAACATGGCGGTTGTTCCACATAATTAAGGTACTACTGCTTTTAAGCCATATTTAGTCTGTCTTTGATACCAGGTAAGTTTTGCTGGTAAAGTTGTAAATTATAGTTGAATGAGTGCAATCAAGAAGTGGTAATCCCATCAAAAACATAAATGTAAAATGAAAGCCAAGTTCAATATTATGATATATGCCTTGGTTGTTGACTTCAACGACAAAAGAAGTGAAATCTAAATGGATGCCAAGTTCAATGGTCAGTCCTGAAATTTATTTATAACAACATAAAATATCATTTTTTCTTATAACTTAGGAGAATATATTGTAGCCTAAGGTCTGACTGGGCTAGTTCTCATATACGAATTATTATGTTCGATGGTTAGTTTCTATCAGCAAGCCAAATTTTCGGAATAATAAAATAAGAACCGACAAGTAACAGGTTGAACTTGCGAAGGCTATAATATAATTCGTATATGAAAGCTAGCCAAGTCAGACGTTAGGCTACAATATATTCTCCTAAGTTATAAGAAAAAATGATATTTTATGTTGTTATAAATAAATTTCAGGACTGACCATTGAACTTGGCACCCATTTAAATTTCACTTCTTTTGTCGTTGAAGTCAACAACCAAGGCATATATCATAATATTGAACTTGGCTTTCATTTTACATTTATGTTTTCGATGGGATATCATTACTTTTTGTACATACGCCATCTAGTGTCACTTATAAATAAATCAATGGAGGTGGCATGGTGTAGTGAGTGAGTTATATAAAAAATTACAAGTTTCTGATTTTTTTCCTTTGTTTTCACCTAATTACCTATCTGCATGCCAAATTTGAACATTCTAGGTCATCTGGAACTGGGTTATAGTTTTGATCTATAGGTCAGTCATAAAAATGACGATATTTGGACGTTAATATCTACATAACCGTTTGAGATATGTTTATAAAATTTGGAACACATATGTATCTCGTCAGTCTTAATATATGAGCCAAATTTGACAAGTTTAGGTGAAATAGGAGGGGCTCAAAAGTGGCTCCAAATGGTTCGTGTAATATTACATACACACGGTGAGCTGCGCGCTAGTGGTCAAAGGATAAGAAAAGGTGAAGTTTTTAATAGTAAATTATGCTCCCTATTAAGTTTAATAGCTAAGGAAAAACTTGAATAATTTAAATTTAACTTTACCATCCAAGTTTTCTACAAAATAAATAGTATTGGTACGCTCAAATAAGTTAGCCTTTTTTGTAATCTATTTTTAGGCTAGGTCTTAGGACTTTTTCTCTCTTACAAGTTCACTAGTTTAGGATGTTAGAACAACGGAAAACGTTAAATTTTATTCATTTCATGGTCAGAATAATGTGAATAATGGGTTTTAGGCTATTAACAAAACGAAGATCTACAAGCTACAATTTGGAAACGTTATAGCCGAGAGGAGGTTTTTGTCCCAGCAGTGGGAATATTAAAGGCTGATTTTGTAGCTGAGATATGGTTTCCTGATTGAAAATATCCGAGACAAGACTACAACGTGAATTAGAATCATGATGATGATGATGATTGAGCACCACACCCAGCCAGGAGCAAGCCTGACCCGGACAAGCCGGACACACCAGGGGGCACTATTTTGTAAGGAAAGACATGCTCTGGGATGGGAGAGGAAACCCAACCAACCGCAGCCAGTCGGGCACAATTAGCCGACTATGCAGCCTAGAGCCAATATAGGAATAGAGGTAAAGACAGGTACAATTCATAGGGATGAGCATTGGTGCTTTGACCTTCGTTTGATTGGTCTCTTCTATCATGGAGAATCATGTTCGTTTCAGGTGGTTGCGATTCCATTCGTTTTTGACACGTCATAATTAAACATTATTTTCGTGTACCTACATGTTTCATCGTCAGTAGTATTTGTTTCACTGTCAGTTTCACTGAGGTGATATATTTCCTGGGTGGCTGACTTGAATTTTTCTCTATCTGCTGCTAGCTGAATCCATTCTTCCTTGTTAAATGATAAATGATGTTTATTTTGCAAGTAGGTTTTTACAAACACTTTTATACGTCATTTTTTTAAAACAAGATAAGTAGGGCCGGTGTTTCGTACCTGACTACTCTGAGAAGAAACAGCCGAAACAAACTCAGAGGTCATAGTCTCTTTGGAAGTCCAGACATAATCTTGCTCAATTCACATGAGGACTATGCAGATTAGTGTCTGAGATGGTCTTTTGAAGAAAGAACCACACAGATTTGAGTGGACCTGTCCAGTCAGTGCAAGCATTTGTCAGTTATCGTGTATCTCGACTTATAACTCAAGGAGCTCAACGAAACGACGAACAATACCAAAGAAAGGACATTTGGGTAGGTCGCCTGAAGTACTCAAACTGCCAGACAGTTGTGGGAAAAAATCAACCAAAAAAATAAAAAAATATGTGACCCACAAGTTCTTTTCAAAATGAATGTGTTGGAGTGACTCGTTCCATGTATATGTTGGTCTTCCAACTTTTAACCGTTTCGCCTTGTATCTAAATGCTGCGTGTAGTAAGTGAGGCTCTGGTCGTCGGAGGATGTGCCCGTAGTAACATATCCGTAGGCATTTCATTTTTTTGGTAATTGTTTTTCCTATAAGATTTTCACGTGTTTTCTTGTTCGGGGGGTTTCGCGTACTCTTTATCCTAATTTTAAGAATGAGTAAAAATGAGTTTGTAACTTCTGAGTTTCGATCGGTTTGCCTTTGTGAGTGCCGCTGCCTTAAGGCGTGAAGTCATTGCAGGTTCCATGACCATTTTATAGATAAGACCCGCGATTATCCACTCCATTTTCGAGTTTTTTATGAAGGGTATTAAGGCCTTAGAGTTACGCATCACTTGTTTGCATCTGGCGTTAACTGTGCTGTTACGTGAATTAGAATCATTGAATAAAATTCAAAGTCAACTGCCTACCTCTCTTTCAAACACCGGCGTAACTTCCCACCCAATAACAATAGTTTCCACCCATTAACATTAACACCCTCTATAATAATTAATAACTGTTAACAATTTGGTTATAACAATACATTGATGCAAAAATTTGAAATGTCCTAAATGACATTGAACGTGTAGTTGAATTTTCAACTTTTAGCTAAACGACCAAAGTTGCAAATCCCACAGCACACTCAATGTCACTTACAGCATTTCAAATTTCCATCGTAGTATAGTACGTATATATACGGTGCTATATTTGAGTGACAGCAACATTAATTTCGCATATAACATATAACTGTCGAAACTCCCAGACGCGTGCCAATTCTAGGGAACATATGTATGAGTTAGTGTTTTAGTATGTTGATTGACTTTGTTATGAAAGGAGGACATACTAGTAGGTACATGTATTTGGGGAAGTTTCGATGAAATTTGGAACAGAATAATAGCATCAATTTTCCCACTGCTGGCTCACTGGTAACGACTATTGGAAACCAGGCACTCTTCTGAAAACGGTGCAGGAAAACATCTTCAGCGGCACATCCTATGACCGAACACTATAGATTGATGCTTAAACTCAATCAATAATGATAAGAACATAAGAGCAATATTGCAGCATTGCAGCTAAAGATTTTGTGAAGGTGTTAGAGTGGATAAATGCGAGAATTTCATTATTAACTTAAAAAATCACAAATCAATTGACCGTTGTAAATCTTATTCTACTCGTGTTAACAACCATAGTCTCCTCAATGGCCTCTTGTTTTGAGATTACTTTTTAAGGTGTGCATGCTCTGACAATATTCTGCTTTGTATCAATCAATCAACTCAGAGTACCAATGTCCACTGTCGTTACTGGTGGACACAAGTCTTGCAAATCCAAAGGGAAGATCTTCGTCTAGAAAAGGGCAAAGATTCTAGACAAAGATTGTCTCTTTGTATTTCCAAGCCCAAATTCCAATTTTATTATGACTAGCTCTGCTTATCCCGCTAAAACCTTACATAAACACTGGCAATAAATTAGAGCAGCGCGCACATTAATCAAGTTTACTTCAATAACCCACATTGTATATTCATAAGCGGATTCCGCGGGACTAATCATTCATCTTGAGACAATGATAAATATATGTGGTTCTAGGGAAATGACGCAGAAGGCTCAGAGAATATGGCACTTTGTTGCAGAAACACAAGACTTCTTATTAGATTTATTTATTTAAACTTCATGTACAAGATTGGTAGGTGGACTTAATGCCACAACGCATTCTCTACCAGTCAATCTTTAGATCAAATAGGACAGCATTGGTTTACGATCGATTTGATTTTCGAGCAGATTTACTGGATAATAAATGAACAGGAATATTATGTTGAATTTGATAAGCACCTGTAATAGTCATTGACATTAAATGATAATGATAAATGATAAATGATGTTTATTTTGCAAGTAGGTTTTTACAAACACTTTTACACGTCATTTTTTTTAAACTAGATGGGGCCGGTGTTTCGTACCTGACTACTCTGAGAAGAAACAGCCGAAACAAACTCAGAGGTCATAGTCTCTTTTAAAGTCCAGACAATCTTGCTCAATTCACATGAGGACTATGCAGATTAGTGTCTGAGATGGTCTTTTGAAGAAAGAACCATACAGATTTGAGTGGACCTGTCCAGTCAGTGCAAGCATTTGTCAGTTAACGTGTAACTCAAGGAGCTCAACGAAACGACGAACAATACCAAAGAAAGGACATTTGGGTAGGTCACTTAGAGTACTCAAACTGCCAGACAGTTGTGGGAAAAAATAAACAAAAAATATAAATGTAATTTAATTTATATCCAAAACTTGTTTTTCAATTTCAAAATCTATGAAAAGTGATTCATTCAAATTAGGCTGATAATCAGCAGTTTTTGAATGACAAAAACAAGAAACAGTCCCCGAAAACGTTCTACCTTCGCTACTTCCACAGGGAAGGAGCTAGGTAGAGGAAGTCGTGGAACAAACTGCCCAGCAACACATACATACCCCAGCAAGTTTGGTCACAGCAGCTCATACCTTCTATTACAAAAGTACTTCTAGGTACTAAGCAGGATGGGCTAGCGGCTAGGTTAGCGGCTAGGTTGCGTACAGTCGACTATAAGCTAGCGAGCTCTTCAGTTTATTTTAGCTTATATCAAGTTAGCTAATACTTGGTCAATCTTTATCAGCAGCACTAATTCCTGCAGGCAAGCCGAGCGAAGTATTTCACATAAAGCTACATGGACAGGGACACTCATGAGATAGGTGCACGGTTCGAACTGGTCATTTAACCGGATAGAAACTCCAAAGTTACCTCCATCTTGATTTTACACAGCTTTCTTGCTTGCAAAGTGATTCTTATAATAACCCTCTATGCCCAATGGACCTTCTGTACCATCCTTATCACACACCACGGACCCTAAAACGACAGATAACGCCAAGGTAAGTCAACAGATAGCGCAGGGCCGACCTCACTACTCACAAGTTGAAGCGAACTGTCAGCTTGGGTCACATGATTGAGGAATATGGGAGAATGATGTATGGGTTCTGGAGGTGGAAAGATTTTGTGGTAGTTGTGAATAGAGTTATTCAGTGTTATTATAAAGGAACAGTAAGTAATTATATTTTAGAATGTAAATATTTCTAACACAACCCGTGTTGGGAATATTTAGATTCTAGATAATTATTGCTTATGATTTAGGGTTTCGTAGGGCGCCATTACTAAGCTTAAGCTATCTCTTAAACTGTCTGTCAATCACAGAGCTGTAACTTTTTAAACAAAGGTCTTGGCCGATCGCCAAAGACCTTAGACGTCGTCTAGTGTTAGTGATTTCTTGAATAAGAGAAACAGGCCTATTATAGCTTTACGAAAATCTTCAATCTTGTTTTCCCCACACACTTCATAAAAGTTTACCAACAGCGACTCCTGTTAAAATCATTCGAACGCCTAAAGATCATTGTATCACTTCAGATGATTAGTAAGTATCCCTACAAGAGTCGTATTAATAGTTTCCTGTGATGTCAACGCGACGAATACTTATAGCGAATCCTACCTCAATGCAACACCAAACATAACTACACTACAAACAAAAGCCCACATGAATACTGAGCCGACCCGCTCCAGAAATATCCCAGCACTAGTTCATCGATCGGTCCGCAAATAGCCGAAACCCGATCGTCTCGCATTACCCGGGAATCGAACCCACACCGCAGCGGATCGAGTGCCCTTCCGCCGTCAAGTCGGCTGTGAAAAGTGGTGACATTACCGATGGTAAGTAAGGGATCCCTATGTCACGGTTTGTGACAATTTGAGTGCTAGAGGTAATCGTAGTCTGATTTAAAACTAAAGTTTGTCGGTATGTAGTGGAATAGGTAACTTGAAATTTAAGACTAAGTGACTTATAGGGACTACTAAGTGACTAATGAGTTTTATTAGAAGATGTAATTCGTCTACTAATTTTAAAAACTAACGCTCATAATTAATGGTCTTTCTAATTTATTAAGTAGGTATCTAGAATGATTTCCCCCTCCGTAAGACTGTCTAAAATAATTTAAAATTTCATTGCTATAATAACACAACACATATTTATATTTAAACAAGCATTTGAAGCTTTTTACTGTACTATGAACACTTATACGATGTTAACTAACTGCAGGATGCTGTCATCCAAAGTAAACCTGTGTAGGTTACACTTAGCCTTACAAATTCCTTCAAAAACATAACTTCGACGGCGATATCTACAAACATGTACAAGTATCCAAGTACTCCAAGCTGCCTGGTACACATATCCCCTGGTACACTGTTCACAAGTTCCTCTGGTAAACACACGTCGGTACACAAGTTCCGGTGGTATCGGAAGCAATAAGGCAGGGACACACTTCTCACACAGGGAGTTTGATTTGTCAACTGACACTGGTGAGACGGAAGTGTTAAGAGTTTTCAAGTGATGTGTCTATTACGTGTGGAAGAAGGAATAAGAGGTTTTCTCTGTAGTGTTCTAAATGTGCTTGGTGTTAACAATTTTGAGATTTAGAAGTCTCATCTTACTATATCTGTTTCATTGGTCTGATGGTAGCAAGTGCTATTGTTAAATTGCTTGTATTGAACCTAGATAGTTCGATTCTCGTGTCGGTCAAAGCGTTATTGGGTTTTCATTGGTATTGTTCGTCGTTTCGTTGAGCTTTTTTGAGTTATAAGTCGAACTATACGATAACTGACAAATGCTTGCACTGACTGGACAGGTCCACTCAAATCTGTGTGGTTCGTTCTTCAAAACACCCTCTCAGACACTAATCTGCATAGTCCTCATGTGAATTGAGCAAGATTATGTCTGGACTTCAAAAGAGACTATGACCTCTGAGTTTGTTACGGTTGTTTCTTCTCAGAGTAGTCAGGTACGAAACACCGGCCCAATCTAGTTTAAAAAAAATTACTTACGTGTAAAAGTGTTTGTCCAAACCTACTTGCAAAATAAATATCATTTCATTTCATCATTTCCCAATAGGTAGCAGCTCAGAGGCTGATAAGAATATGTTTGTGAGCATTCAAGATAGTAAAGATATTAATCTACATACAAAAGCATACTACAACAACGAAATGGCTTGCTCCATTCACTAGAAGTTTCATACTGAGTTACAGGGAAAATGCAGTCTATACATCATGTAGGAATGTCCTCAAAAAAGCAAAACTACACTTTCCGCCACTACCACGAATGTATCTTTCCCACATGTCAGTAGGGCGTCCATTATCCACGCGTCACTCAGGACGATCCTGTTTACGTTTGGTGACAACAAATATCGTGAGTAGGGTACACACGCTGATGTGTGAAATGAGACCTCGAATAAAGTTCCGACTGTTCGTATTGATAGGTGAGATTTTATATTTTTAGTTTTACTCGGAAGTTTGTAGGTGAAAAGAAAAGTGTCAAGCGTTCGTCTTAAGTTATGATTTTACGAAATTTTCTATTCTACGAGTATTATTGGAGAAATTGGATTGCTTTCTTGTTCCTAACTCAGTACAGTCAGCACAACTCAGTTTAGTTTGTACAAAAATAATACATGAACTGATCAAGAAATTCTATCCCTGCCAAAATTATTACTGATTTTATGATTACACCTAATATTTTTTTCGCCTAATAATATTAGAAAAAAAAAATGCAAACCCAAAGTCAGAATTGAATTGTTACCAGACTAGACTAATTGCAAAAACAAACAATCATTCACATACCTCTATAGTCTATACCCACACCACGTCAACCTCTGTAAGGCCATCGACACCGATCATATACATAACCAGTTGTTATTTAATTCACGAAGACAATGAAAATGATTGCATTACAAACAAGTTTGCAAGATCAAGGGGCTCATTACAGCAGTATTATATGCTAATGTGCCTGCTCTTTGTCAAATAAATTAGATTTCAGAGGCAGTCATTTAGAAAATGGACCCGCGGCCTTTTTAATGTATGTAAAGACTAATATGTTTTTCTTTTCAGGTGTTTTTCGAGAGTGAATGTATTTTTTTCTGTCTAGAGAGAAACTGGAATGAAAATGTTATTTCACTTTTGTTTTTTCAAGTTTTTTTTTTACGTTGTACAAGAATTTTACATTAGCATTTTTTATTAGGCTGCTTAATATACATAAGTATGTATTTTCATGCCACTACGTTATAATCAATCAAAATATGTACTTACCGTTTCTTCTTAATATATTTACTGGGAAAAGTATATTTTATTTCGATATCGTGTGGTCACTGTAAACGCGAATGAAGAACTTACCTGCAACAAAAAGAAATAAAATTATAAATATAAAGTTAAAACAGAACTAACATTTCATTTGTTGGAACAAAAATACAATCGTCTAATCCAAAAAACCCGGAAAAGTTATTAAAACTCGATAGCTTCTCTACATTTGCAATCTCGACAGTCGAAAACTCAATTTTAAACTAGGTTTGCCCCCGGCCTGGCTCGGCTTTCAGCATCCGAAAAAAATATAATTAAGTATGGCATTTTGTAAATAAAACTTTGTCATTCCACTGGTGGACGAGCGTTTTAAAAAAAGTTTCATCAAAATGCGGCCAGCGTGTTTGTTTTGTCAAGAGACAAACTATTATGTGTAATGTTAAATAAAATGAACAAATGACCATATTTTACGGAAGGATAATTATTTGGGATTTTTTAAAATTTTAATTTTATTTAAGTTTTTTGTTTGATGGCATTTACTAATTTTAAGAAAGTTTAAAGATAGTAATAGGTTGTCAGGGTGGTGCAGACAAAAATTACATTTAATAAAAATCATCTAAAAATTGTAATCAAAACTAAATAAAAAATTCATACAAATAAATGAAAGAATCCATTTAATATGAGCCCATACATTTAAATGTACCTACAATTACACATCGGGCCATTGTAACGGTAATAAAATAAAGTTTTACGACCTAAGGTCACAATGGGACTGCACTATTAATAAATAATAGCAGCATTATTAGCTTGGTCACCGTTATATTTGTACAGAACCATCAGTTTTATGGGCTCGCTCTGTATTGGCATTAATATTACATGAGAACTGTGCGGATGGAGTGTGTTTGTATTTTGTGGCATTTGTCCGTATAAGAGAAGAGTAATATAAAATAGTTACAAAGAAATCCATAGTAAATTGTTAGAACCAGCAGTATTTGTGAACTATAAGACGGTAACAAAGGAGCTTTTACAAAAACTTACTCAATATTAAAATCAAATATTTTAATAACCTAAAAAATTAGGGCTCTAAAAGCTTTTGTCACAAAATTTATTGCAATCTTCTAACATTACATATTCAAAGTAGGTACCTAATAAATGTAAGTCCAAAGTAATACATTTCCAGTATCTACTTTTTTGTAAGCCCCTACATTTACCTGTCCCTAAAACCGCTTTACTAAAGAAAGCTTCAAATTCCCTACCACTTTCCGCAACACACAAGTGACTTGGAGCAAATAATCACTGCTACGGAGAAAGCTGCTCAAAGTCACTGATACCACCATAAAAGCTTTAATGTGAGTGATGGTGTCCATTCGCCATCAGTCTTCAACGGGGAACAATGGCGTACTTAACATAATTACTTCCCTTAAGAAAAACTACGCTACAAGCAAAAACTTACCTTGTCTAGTTTACCTTAGAGTTGATTATCGGTTGTAAGTGATACAATGGAAAAGGTCTCGAAATTCCCTACCAAAATTATGGTCAGTGGACCACACGTGTGCTCCAATTTTTCTCTTTATAATATGGTCCCTTATTTGGAATGTTATGCAACGAGTTTCGTGTTTGTGCATTGAATAGTTCTTGGTATAAGGTAACGTGTTCCCTTTATTTTGGGCAGATGTGTACTGCGCAGAAAAGAAGCACTTTATTGTTCAATTTATTTGAGATTGTTCAGTTTATTTGAGATTCATTTAAAATTGATATTATTTCGGTTAATTCACTGTTGTTTGTCAAGTTACGTGGTGGTAAGCGAACATTTTCAGCGCAGTCAGGCTTCCTAATATTTGCAATTAAGGACACCTGCATTTTAACGAGGACCTAGGTAATGTTCCTAAATGACGTTGACCATTATGCAGCACTAGTAACTTGTAGAACTTTGGTTACCAGTTTCAGGTATTAAATACCATCGAAATTCCGTATGTTATTATATTCACTTTTACCTTAATAACTTATTAAGGTAAAAGTGAATACATAATAATTTTGCTTGGTATCTATCTACACTAATATTATAAAGAGGAAAGATTTGTATTTTTGTGTGTATGTTTGTAATGAATAAACTCAAAAACTACTGCGTCGATTTCAAAAATTCTATCACCATTAGAAAGCTATATTCACCCTGAGTACCATAGGCTATATTTTATCCCCGTTCTCCCACGGGAACGGGAACTACGCGGGTGAAACCGCGTGACGTCCGCTAGTATTGTATAATTGGCGAACAAAACGTTAAGACAGAAAACCTGGCAATTGCACTATTGACGTAAACCCTCGTAAAAGAACGAAGCTTATTATTATTAGAATAAGTAAAAATATAATAGAAATAAATGAAGTATACGGCAATATAATCGTGTCGAACAAGCTTTAATTTCTAATTTTATTAAAATAACACGGTAATACTTGTAAAACCATTACGAAAATGCAGGTTGTAAACACCGTAAAATCTTTTACAACCATGTTTTTAAGATAAGCTGCATCAGAGGTTAAAACTTCCTCTATTCGAGTCCATTTATGACAACTTTACTCTTTTTATCAGTAATCAAAAATCTTCAAATCCCATAACATTTTACTTTACACCGTCTTCTTTGCCAATAAAACTGTTTACTGTAGTCGATACTATACTATGTGATAGTAAAGTTAACGAATAGTGTTTAGAAGAACGATAAAACTACCATAGGATCGGTTTACGGTTTACGACACTGAAACGTCACTTTTACGACAACTCCAAGTAATAAGATATGGCGGCGAATTGTTTCCGATATCGGATAAGAGATGGCGCTGTAATTAAAAAAGCGGGAATAGAGGGTATAGTTTGCAAGTGGGCGTAATCAGTAAGTAATGGTGGTGTGACAACAGCATTTCATCATATTGGCTTCCACAATAGTTCCTAAATAAGAGGAGCTCGTGGCTACATAATAACAGCCGCTCTGTTCGATTAAGCCGTGCTTGCCTAGGTTGGTCTGTGGATGGGTGACCACCCATTGCATACCGAGTTTCCTCCGTGCCTCGGAAAGCACGTTAAGCAGTTGGTCCCAGCTGTGTGATCTTTGACAGTCGTTACACGTAGTCAGTGGCCCAAAAAGTCTGACAACCAGTCTTACCAAGGCGTATCGTATTACCCAGTACTAACTGGGTTGTGGAGGTCAGATAGGCAGTCGCTCCATGTAAAATACTGGTATTCAGCTGCATCCGGTTAGACTGGAAGCCGACCCCAATAAAACTTGGGAAAAGGCTAGGCAGATGTAATAATAGTTCCCGAATAAATGTGAGCACTATGGTAGGATTTTTGAAAATGCGTTCGTCATTTTTGTCCAATTAAAATGAGCCTTCACTGGGACAATATTTACACACGCTTTTCAATACTTCACGCACTTCACGCACGTAAGTATTTACAAGACGACGTACACTGCCAATCTGCCATCACTCAAGTTACTACTTAAATAATTATGATTGACCTCATCAACAGCTCATCACTTAACCCTTTACTACTATCACCAACGTAAATGACGTCACGAGTTGACCTGCATGCGTATGCGCAATATTTGTGTACACTGAATGCACTACGAAAATCGCCTTTACTGCTACGACATAAAGGTGCTGTCAATCTCAAATTGTTCAAAAGAAGCATATTATGCGTATGCGTCTATAGTAGGACGTGTTTTGTTGATAAGTAGGTTACGATTTGTATTACCTGATTGGTATTGCTATAATAGGTAGGTACCTAGTTATTCAGTTCAATGAAAAAAAGCTTTTATATTTTCGTGAAAAAAGCCAAAAAAACACAGTCTGTAAAAAAACACTCTGTATAATTTATTTTCCCTTTAATATCCATTACATCGTTGTCACATGAAAACTTCATCACTTCTAAAAGCAATCCGTCAATGGACGTCAAAATTAGTTAAAACGTCCAATACCTGCAGAGAATCCAATTATATTGGTTTACTTTATCTAGTATTTTGAAAATAAACATAGTCACTAGCGACCTACCCCCGGGCAAAAATCCAAACTCCGTGGCTACTGAGAAATTTCTGATCCTGACCAATAACACTTTGCCCAACCTGGGAATGGAACCCAGACCTCATGCTCAGCAATCGCGGTAGCAAAACCGCATTTGAATACAAATCGCGACATTGAAATTGGACCTATTCACTAACGTTTCGTCCATATATTCGGATCTATCCGTCTCTCTCGCGCACGTCTGTAGATGAGTGCTAGTGAGATATCATTCGGCGAAATTCGGCTATGACGATGCATCTGTCTAGTGTTGTACTGTGTTTCAAGCTATAACGATTCCCTGCCGCAGAACTTATGCTCGCATTAGCTTGGCGAACGCCCAACACTATCGTTAACAGCTTATGTTTTAATGGGCAACACTAATGCGTTTCTGAAGCTTTTTCTAACAATGCCGAAATAACCAGGTGTGGAGAATTATATATGGTGCCTTTGTAAATGGTTTTTCCACTTTTCCTTTGGAAATTTGAATATAAGTATGGACAACAGGATATGGGAAGATAACGATCAGTACCAGTAGGTGTAAAATAAATTCAGAATTGCATGAAGCAATGGTGTTGAACTTATACGTATACGGCCACTTACGGGATATCTTATCATCCCGCGATCATGGTATTTGCAGCAGCATCAAATATAGGAAGCTCAGAATTTATGGAAGATATCCTGTAAGTGACAATATAAGTTTGGTTATAAACCGTGAAAGCTTAAAACAGTATTTACAAGTGTGTTGATTCTGAGAAACACCAATAAAAATTGTCTTGTGTTCAGACAAAAGTCGAAGACGTGCCTCAAAAGGCTGCCCAGCTTAAATTAGAGCGGGTTGGACATGCGTGTTGCATGCTACACGAGTGGTGGGCCTTTAATACCCAGGATTGTGACCCTGGAACCCTGAGACACACCACGAAGGAGATGAAGGGACGACATAGGTAATTGTCAAGATGATTGCAATTGGCAAGATGTGGCATAGAATTGCGACCAAAGGAAGGAATGGAAAAAGAGAGAGAGAAGCCTTATTTGCAGTGCTGCATTACAGGCTAACTAGATTAGATAGCCTAGATTGTTATCGTAGCATTCTCTTAACATATAATGGTGTCGATTCTGTTGTGCACAAACTAAAATTAATTTAGGCTATTGCTATCTTTTTCTCTCTAATAAAACGAGAAAGAGACGGACGTAATTTAGAGCTGTCAAATTTTGTTGGAACTAATATTTCCATACAAATGAAGGGTGCACGTAAAAACATGTCGACTAAAAACACGGTGAAGCACAAGGCATAAACTAGTTTGACGTCTCTAACTTAGTTCATAGCTATAGCCGTCCTTTTCTCGTACTGCCTTTTAGTAAAAGATAGCAATAGCCTAAATTAAGTTTAGTTTGTGCACAACGGAATCGACACCATTTAACCTCAAATAGAATGTAACAAAACAAGATAATACCTCATAATATCTTTACGATCTTTGGTTTGTTTTACGCTACCAACGAGACAACACAGATCATCTATTCACAACCATTATGATTTTATGATCCAAATCAAACTATTCACCACCTTATCACCGCCAATAAGAACCATAACATTAACACCTACAGTTAATGGCTCATAAACCCCATAAACTCAGCTGACGAGTGACGATTGATATGATTCATGATTGTATCGTCGTTACGATACGATGACTACTCGTTTACGATCACTTTACGATTCGCTTTACGGGTGTAGTGTGATGATTGTGTAAAGATTAAGTGGGTATTTGTTATTGAAGAAGGTGTGAATGGAGGAGTGATGGATTGATTGTGTCACATACAGTTTTTCACGCTTTGATTGGGATTCACAAATAGAATTTTAGATTTCATCTGTATGCCTTTTTATAACTTTCTTGGGGTCGGCTTCCGGTCTAACCGTATGCAGCTGGATACCAGTATTTTACATGAAGCGACTGCCTATCTGGCCTCCACAACCCAGTTAGAACTGGGTGATACTATACCCCTTGGTAAGACTGAATTCTGGATTTGAACTGATGAGTTATTGAGCACCTTTATCCATGGTACAGAGATGACCTAAGTGGCCTAACGTTTCATATAAATATCATCCAAAATTATTTAGACATCTTTATTGGCATCTATTATGTATCGCTACATTACGAACTACGCATCGCCCTTTGTCGTTTAATAGGGGAACAGGAACTTTCATCAGCTTACAATTTTTTACTTTTTGAGACACTTACACCCTTGTTCAAATCAAAAACCTAGTAACGCTAATAACATCATACATAACATAACCCCTTATTTCAACAACCCACAATAAACCAACATACAAAACCAGCAATGTAGTGTAAATTCTCACAAATCTCAGTCATAAGGCCGTAGTTTGTAAGTGCAGAGCCAATTAGGCAGGAATGTTGGCTCATTGGCTCACTGGCTTTCTGGCTGCAACGAGTATAAATCTTAGCTGTATGCCGACTATAAGCTAATTTAGCTAATTTGTGAACCGAGGCTCTTGGGTGTGTTTATGTTGAGTAAATCATTATGGTAGGTTGGGATGTGTGGGGGTGAGAAATGGAGCTACTTTGATGGTGGCGATGGTGGTGTGTTCAAGTATATACATATACTGGCGACTATATTGATAAGTGTTAAGTACCTAGTGTTAGATTTTAGTAAAGTTGATGAAATTCAGAAGAGAGAGGTGTCAGAATAATTGTTGTGCAGATTTAAAAGGCAATGAAACGCACCTATAATAGAAAGGTGTCCCAATTCTCCCGATATGCTGTTTACGGCCTGAATGCCGTCAAGTAGAGAATGAGCAAAGAGCTTATAACTTTATTGCATTTTTATAGGATTTAAAGCTAGTATTCTTCACAGTTATGAAAAGAACCATATTCATCAAAATACATTAACAACGAATCAAACTCCATAAATGACAAATACGAACATTTTTATTACACAACCCACACATTTTAATACAGTACCATTTCAAAATGAACCTATAAAATCACTGATAGATAAACACATACCATCCTTAGCTTGAAAAGTGCCGAAAAATGTTAAAATCTCGTAAAAATCGAACTAAATACATTGGTTAGTGTGACCACACACCAAGGTTTAGCAGGGATGGCAAACCTTTTCATCTTTGTGACTCTTGACGTAGTCACAAACTCACAATAGCAGAGGTTAGTTCGAAACTAAATAAAAGACGTTCTATACAAAATATAATAAAGTAGAACAAATGGATATCGGGCCCAGTGCGGATTGGTGGGTGCCACATGTCTCCGAGTCTTTGGTCTAGAGACAAAAAAATACTGGTTTTGTCTGGATGCTTTCCTTCACCCACAGAAATCTTAATTATTAAGATTTCTGTGTTAGAAATCTTAATAATTAAGATTTCTGTTACTTCACCACAGAAATCTTAATATTGCCTTATTATTAAAATTTCTGTGCCTTCACCGTTTTGAGAGCAATGGTCCATACTATACCTATATAAAAAGGTAAAAAAAAATGTCTAGATCTCACGGACTAAAATTATGTTCGGTATTTTCTTGTGTGCCGTAGGTTCACCATCCCTGATCTATGATGTAATGGCGGGCCAATGGCAACTTTATGGCATCTGGCACTTTTAATGTATTACAAAATATAATTTAGTGTGAAGCTTGTAAGAGGGCCATCGATTTATGGATCGTTACGGTCTAGTTTGGGTTTGTATGGGTTTTCTATCTTGTGTATGGAAGCTTTGGGTGATGGGCTTGATTTTAATGTCGGATATATTTTTGTAGTAATAATATTCATACTCCATTAAAGTAAAAACTGTTTTAAAATAAAGTCAAATGTGCGAATCGAACCTGTTAATCAGTTCGGGAAGCCGACTTCAAATAACTTCGGAAGTCGTTTTCTTTTTTACCTAATATTTTTAATAGTAGACTGTATGTGTATGCAGTAAAATGTTCTTATTTATTTATTAAAAAAGCTCCCTCAGCGCTGAACTGAGCTTAGCAAACCAACAGAGCGCTTTCATATAGTCATTACTTACATTAAATGTCACCTAGTACATGTGAAAATAGGCATTGTTTTAAGAAAAAAAAAAGTTTAAATTTTATTCTTCAAAATTAATCTCGATAAAAAAATCTCCGTAGTGTAGTTACTGAGGTATTCCATGAAGCACACCCAAACGAAGCGCACCCAGACGAAGCACACCTAAAGTATTCCACATAGCACACCCGTGGGTGGGCTTCAAATAAAAATTTAAAATAATTAATTTCCTATTCCACGAAGCACACCTACGAATATCACTCGCATAGTGCGAGGACTTTCATTTAACTGTTGCTCGTTCCACAAAATGTTTATGTTTCCTTATCTTAAGTTATGCCAAATAATTGAGACAAATGTCCCACAATAAAATTAGTCCGCGGGGAATTTATTGCTCTATTTACAAGCACGCGCTTATACCTTACCTTGTGTTCCTAGTATTTATTGTTTTCTTGCGTACTAATTAAAAATATAAAAAAAAATAAAGATGATAAAGTTATAAATGCATGGAAGATGAAGTTCATAGACGCGTGTGGGGTCCTAGATTTGACCCCAGAGCCGGGCAAAGCGTTATCTGGGGTCAGTTTGTTATCTTCCAGTAGGTACTATAATCATAGGATCCATAATAGTAACTAAAAACTTTTTGACCATACCGCCGAATGGAAGGGCAGAAACTGGTGTTGTGGTGTTGAATGGTGGAAGCTGGGTTTACAGACTGAAGTAGACTGCAAAGCAGAGGTGTCCATCCTGATGGCCGATGAGGCCGAAAAGCTCTGGAGTGGCGACCGCGAACCGGAAGACGTTGCGTTGGAAGGCCTCCCACTAGGTGGACCGATGACCTGGTGTAGGTTGCGGGAATCCGCTGGATGCGAGTCGCACGGGACCGGTCAATGTGGCGACACTTGGGGGAGGCCTATGTCCAGCAGTGGACGTCTTTCGGCCGAAATGATGATGAAGATGATAGAATATTATTAGTTGCTAATGTTTATACATACATTCTCATGATTAAGAACAGGTCAATAACCCATGGGATTCCTCTAATTTTCAAAAACAAAAAAGCGGTAGAAGCTACAAAATTATTACTACAGCGTGAATATTTCCAAGAATTAAAAGACAGTTTGAATCATTCCAAGTATCTTCGTTACTGTAAGTACAAGAGGAAATATTCAAAATATTTAAATTAAATACCGGAACATCGCTTTATTTCTACGAAACTATTTAGCATAATGAGTTTTGAGATACTA
Organism: Xestia xanthographa; assembly: GCA_905147715.2. Classification (NCBI taxonomy): domain Eukaryota; kingdom Metazoa; phylum Arthropoda; class Insecta; order Lepidoptera; family Noctuidae; genus Xestia; species Xestia xanthographa. Next base: position 25,982,687 of record LR990665.1, read on the forward strand.
TCATAGTTATCGGATATGTGAATCTATGATTCATGTACCCACCTATCTGCCTACCTACTTATTAAACTATGAGATATAATGACTCAATGATTCAATGACTAATGATGAAAAAAAAGTTGGTTTGACTTCTTAGGAAAACTATTTTAATACCATCATTGAATAGGCTGCTAGGCGTACCATGCATAACGAATTTTTGTAAGTACTTGTATAACCCCAAGATTAGTCATATCCTAATTCGTGGTATATTTAACTGGGGTCGGTGAAGAATGTCTTCGTCTACCATACTTCTTTAATAGTGGTCATCATATCCGTCACCACCTTTGTAACCATACCGTCTTTTACACAGTTCATGCATCGTTTCTTTGTGGGCTTTTCCTGCCTAACCTGTAAGGAAAGATCGTAGAACATTTTCGCCATTCTGAGGCATTACTATGACAACCGATTTCCACACTTGGAATGTATTAGGCTTATTATTGTCTCATACTGGCCTAACTCGTCTCATCCAAAGAAGTTCCAGCACAGTTCACCAAGGTTCCCCAAGTCACTGTGTATTGGAGATTTTGATTAAGACACAACAAAGCATACCATCATGACCACATATCCTGTGCGGTTAGGTAGAGGTGTATAGTTTACACCTACGTTTCACCACTTACATTTGAGGCCCATGTAGTAGACGCTTAAAAAGTCACTTAACTCCTTTTAAAAACAGTTTAACAAAAGTGTAACGTCCTTTAACTGTTAAGTTAACAACATTGACCGTGGCTGTAATTGACTAGTAGGTCGCCAAACAATGCATTTCTCTTGCAATGTTACGACTCGCTTAGATGCTATCATCAATTATACGGACAAGTATACGTTACTTGACATTGTGTTTGTTTACTTAAAAAAAGAACCTTGAGAGACTTTGAAATTGCAAGAAAAGAAACATTTTGGCGAAACCTGAGGGCCTAAATAAATTGAGACCTTATCACTGACAACAATGATATCAAAGGGTCAAAACGGCTACCGAAAAGATTATGTCAATGCTGTTGAAAGTCTTTGTGGGAAAACCAATTTTTTCAAAAGTGAAAATGATTTGTCTTGTCTTGGCCTTCGGACTCACTGGTGTCAAATTTTCAGAAGATAGCAAGCCTGGTTTATGGGTATTCGTTTTTTCTCCGTATGAGAACAAAACCTGTGCCCGAATCGACGTGCGTAGTTCGGCCTATCGCAATGGGAAAATAGTGAGGATTTGTGTATCCTTAAGAACCTTTGTTCAACTACAGAATGCTATAACAGACTAACTGAATCTTTAGTTTTATTTTAGAAAATCAACCTAAGCCCCAGTGCACACAACATAATAACTCAATCAATCACCACCACACCTACAGCGGATAGATAGCGCCACTACCGCACAGACCTGCCATTAAGCCATTCATAACATAATAACAGTCTACTACCGTTGCCTATTGCTAGATAATGGCCCGGTGTGTGCATAGCCTATATTCTGCGGCCTTGGTATACTTCGGACCATGGTTTATGGTTTGTTGTTGGGCGTAATTCGGTTGGGTCATAGAACATGGGACTATACAGTAGTCAGTAAGAAGGCTAATAGCCTGCACGTCTGTGCATTTAGATGTTTTAGCTGGCCTGGCGTAGTATTACCAGAATAAGACTAGCAGTTTGTACAAGTTTTGCTACTAAAACCTGCGGCCTACTGTACCATACAGAAAGCATTATATGAGAAGGGATATGATTGGTCTTTACTATAATACAAAAACAAAGTAAAGACGAATTTTGAGGATCATAATGAAGATTATATGACCCGGATTAAGTGATAGTTACCTAATTTTGGTAAAGACTAAATAAAATTGGTGACATGAGGACTACGGGCAAGAATTAACGTAGGCTTGGAAAGTAGTGTAAGTAATAGATTATATAATAGGGCAATCCTCGGGGAAGTCAACGACCCACCGAACATCTCTCCGTGTACCACGTCTGCGCAACCACGACCACTCTGACAAGAGTGTCTCGACTAAGAAGAAGAATAGATTATTGTGAGGGCTGCAAATCTATTTCTAGAACCCTATCATAATACTATAGGTAGTTCGTCTAACATAGCAGGCCACCAAATACGCCAGGAAAGTCAAGAAATATGTATAACCTATAAATATATACACTATAAATATATACAATAAATATGGATACCTCTCAATCAAAATAATAAAAGCGTTGCGTAGAAAACTTTTTCTATTTTTTGATGACCCGAACTCCGAAACCAAAAGTCAGAACTAGAAATCGCTTCGTCAAACGTTTGATTGGCTCCACTACCCGATTCACACGGACGCACAATTAAGAGTACACTCCAACTTTGAGTTTGGTTCATAGGCAAAAAGTTTATTTTTCCGCTACACTGCTTACTTATTCGTATCAATTGCGTTAGTTTGGATTTGTATCATTTTTTACGCTTGAGATATACTCATAAGAATGTTATACATGATGGTACAGTGGACCAAAATTATTTTTAGTAATTATATTCAGTGATTATAATGTATAATAGTGCAGGAGAAAACTAAGCTCTAACTAAAAAAAATGGTCGAGAATATACGTTCTAGATGCCCAGTTATCTAAAACTTTCTTTGGACTTGGCAAAACTACCAAAATAGTCAGTAGACCACTAAAAATACCATCCTTGTACAAAATGCTACTCAGCAGACTCACAAAATTGTTCAGAACTTTGTAGTTGCAAGTTATCTGACAATACACCAATCCTTTTGTTTGAATGTACCTAGTGGGTGTTAGTAATAGTCCCACCAGTGGGCAGTGGGCGTTTGTGCGTCAATCAACAGTTTTTATGGACAGCTTTTGTTTCAATAACTATTGATTTCTTTTGTTTCGTTAGGCAAGTACGTAAAGGCATTGTTGTAGATAAATTGTGATGGAGGTTCCTACAAATTGCATGTGGGTTTATTTATTAGATATTTGGACAATGGGACATGATATTACATGAATCTATTTACTGTGAATAAAGCTATGCGAACGATATTTAACATGGGATGTGTGGTGTTCACTAATTAGATTAGAATAAAACCACCAAATTATCAGTAAGTAGATGAACTCTAGGGTACGTGTGCTCGCTGCCCGGGATAAATGTGGACTACTCAATCCACGGATCCTTATAGCTCACGCTACGTTTATTAGAATATCACAGGATGATATGAGCTATTACCTAATTATTCTTTCTTTCTTTTTCTTTCTTTCTTTCTTTCTTTTTTCGTTCTATTCTTCTTCCTTTCAAAGTCAAAGATCTTTATTGTGAGACAGTGGTTACAGAGTTGTTATCAGGTTTTTCTTGGCTGTCATTTGCAGATCTTTGACAGTCATTAGGTAAGTCTGACAATCAGTCTTACCGAGGAGTAATCGGGGTAAAGGGGTACCTACCGTATTACCCGGTACTAACTGGGTTGTGGAGGTCAGATAGGCAGTCGCTCCATGTAAAATACTTAAAGATATTGCTGCATCCGATAAAACCGGAAGCCGACCCCAACAAAGTTGGGAAAAGGCTAGGCAGATGATGATAATATACTTTCTTCAACGAGGTAGAGACAGCTTCTCATAAAAATTGGCTTTGAAACCTTTGATATCTTAATTCTTAACTCGTCTTCAGTCATTTCCTTAGGTTTTTGTAGGTTTTCTGTTGTGTATACAGCAGCTTGGAGTGGTTTGCGATTGGCTAGGATAATTAAATTTCACACCAATCAAACAAATTGTTTTTCTATGAACCCAAATCAATTACGAAACCATAAAACCAATAACACTATAACCCCTTGACCAAATAAACCCATTGACTATTATTCAATTAATTGATTGATATCATAGCCCCCACATCCATCTAGACCGTGAGAGCAATAAACTACACCAATTGGCCGTGTCTGTCAGTCTGTCAACAAGTCTACAGCATAATATCAACATCCTGTATCAAGTCAAGTGGGGGACATCCTGTATTGTGTGGGTTCCGCTTTTTGGATTAGGGGGTGATGAATTGACATGGATAGGTCGGCCCGCGTGATAAACTGATGTTAATATTATGAATTTGAATGGATATCTAGCACTTAAGTAGAACATGTCCTGGGATCAGACTCCTATGTTCTGTCCTGTGTTTTATCCGGATAGTGCATTCTCATAGAATACTTTGAGACTTACACGCGGAGCTGCAGGCAAAAGCTAGGTGTCCGTATAAGACTCTTAAAATACGTTTCTGATTTCCCAAATGCTTGAAAAGAGCTGTTATTAAGAATTTTTTTCTTAGTTACAGCTCGTAAGACTCTTAAAATACGTTTCTGATTTCCCTAATGCTTGAAAAGAGCTGTAACTAAGATTTTTTTTCTTAGTAACAGCTCTAAGACTCTTAAAATACGTTTCTGATTTCCCAAATGCTTGAAAAGAGCTGTAACTAAGAATTTTTTTCTTAGTTACACCTCTAAGACTCTAAAAAAACGTTTCTGATTTCCCGAATGCTTGAAAAGAGCTGTAACTAAGAAATGTTTTCTTAGTTACAGCTCTAAGACTCTTAAAATACGTTTCTGATTTCCCAAATGCTTGAAAAGAGCTGTAACTAAGATTTTTTTTCTTAGTTACAGCTCTAAGAATCTAAAAAAACGTTTCTGATTTCCCAAATGCTTGAAAAGAGCTGTAACTATGATTTTTTTTCTAAGTTACAGCTCTTCTTTTCAAGCATTGGCTGCAGCCCCGCGTGTAAGTCGAAAAGTATTCTACGAGAATGCACGATCCGGATAAAACACAGGACAGCACATAGGAGTCTGATCCCAGGTCATGAGTAAATAAATAGAAGGAAAACTGGAAAATTAAGAAAAAGTAAGAATGATTTGTTCTAGGATCCCTAAAAATATACTTTTCCAAAAATAGTAGCCGGAATTACAGATCATCTCTAAATACTGTAAATATAAATAAACATTTCACATTTTGCCAATGCGGATAACATCAACAGTGAAATGAAAAAATCTTTGAATAGACAGTCGAATACAGTCCTCTCAATGAAACGCGTACCCGGTTCGAAGTTCAAAGGTAATACGAAATGAAGACCCAACAGTAATGATCACGTGCGTCCATCTGCCAAACGACATTTTAAAAACCTTTAAAAATATAACCCTACTCATTTTACACCTTACGCCTCAAGGAATAAGAGTTAATAAACCATCAAGAAAATTGCAACGTCCCCAAATGCCTTTGACAGTCAGGTTCTCACTGTTCGAAATTAAAGGTTCGATTTTCACACTAAAACGATCTCTATTTCCAACACGAAAAGAAGAAAATTGCTTGTAAAGTCCCACGGTATAGCGTTATTCAAAACGGTGCTAGTCCTGTGCAAATAAGATAATAGAATTTTGTAAATTTATTGTTAAATGAATTTAGACGCTATGGCACCGAAAATAGGGTTAAATTCAATTTACCTCTTAGTTAAATTGGTTCTCCGTTACAGATAGAATATTTTGATTTATTATATTTTTGTGCAATTAAATGAAAATGGTTTATTAATTATTTTACAGTTGGCTGGTAAAATTAATTAATTTTATGAGTGCGATAATGGCTAGATAATCTCATACCTTTAATCATTTTCATTGAAATTGGTTATATTTTCACAGGTTTGCATGTATGGCGCAAAGTTCATAAGTTCAGAAAAATATATAAGTGTATTTTTTGCATAGAACTAAATTTCTTCCCATCTTCAATGTAGGCAGCGCCAACCTTTTTTCTGCAAGACTCATAATTTCACCATAGAACTTTACGACGAACTTTACTTTACTTTTTAGTCGAAATAACTCTGTTTAAAGCTTATTGTCAAGGGTTCTACACGAGCAGTTTGTGGGTCAGCTATACGCGGAGGGCTCTAGATGCTCTGCGTGTGCAATATAATAATGGCTTTAGGGTGCTGTTGAGGTTGCCCAGGTTCTGCAGCGCGTCAAGCATGTTTGCTGCAGCACGAACTGATGACTTTTATGCCATTATGAGGAAAAAGACCGCATCCTTAATAGGCAGAATGAGGGCTAGCCACAACATTATTTTGAAAACCCTAGCTGAACAGCACGGTGCACCGATAGTGAGACACTTTGTCCGGTTGCTCGTGAGGCAGGGATGACAAATAACAGAAAAAATTATGTACTTAGTTAATAAATACTAACCCTTAGTTGATAAGTTTGTTTGTGTACTAACCAGTGGACCAATGTTGTCAAATTAAATAAATATATTATTATTATTATTATTTACACAGCGAATATACTCGCATATTACAGCGCAGCAGCTCCTGAATATACCAACTCCATAAATTATGAAACCACATCGAAACACAAGCGCGAACATATTCCACTCTATCCATATAAGCCAATGGTTTTAATCGCATAATTCTTAACAAGCGCCCGTGCGGCGTATCGATACGCCGAGCCGCTAGGTACGCCGATACGGCGCGGTACGACGATACGCCGGTACGCTGCATATTTGATTACGTCGTTACGCGATCGAGTTAGGTTCCGCCGCTGATCCGATAAAGCTCTAACGCTATTTATTTCTATTACGTTAATTGACTGCGCTTTTAATTTGCTAATAGGATGGTTGTAGGATTTATAGTTGTAAACAATAAGGGGTTTGAGGTGTGTGGTTTCTGAGCTTGACGAGGACAGTAGATAGATGGGTGACCTTTTTTACGAGCATTATTTTCTTGGATTATGACTGTCAGTGTTCATGGTTATCGATCATAGAATGTCACTTTGTGCAAAACCCTTGAAAGTGTAAAAATGGTTCTTGCTTAAGCTAAGTATCCCTAATTTCCTAATGACCAGTAATAGGAGAACAGACCGAATCCCGATCATTTTAATTGGGTAGTGATAAATATGCTACAACAAGCAGAAGGTTATTAAATAGCTATAAAATATCAGTACACTGGCCATCGCATGTAGATTAGTATTAAAATTCAATATTAACACAGGTGAATGCAAGTGGGGTACACAAGAGCACACTCCTGCATGATACTTCATGTGGGTCATGGCTGTATCTGCTTAGAATGGAATCACTTGGACGAAATAAACGAAATCGAAAAAACCGGCCAAGTGCGAGTTGGACTCGCACACGAAGGGTTCCGTACCATTGACTATATTTAGTACTAGCGGACTTCCCGCGGTTTCACCCGCGTAGTTCCCGTTCCCGTAAGAGTACGGGAATAAAATATAGCCTATGTTACTCGTGGATAATGTAGCTTTCGAATGGTGAAAGAATTTTTTAAATCCGTCCAGTAGTTTTTGAGCCTATTCATTACAAACAAACAAACAAAGTTTTCCTCTTTATAATATTAGTATAGATTTGATGTTATAGCGGCAACAGTAATACATCATCTGTGAAAATTTCAACTGTCTAGCTGTCACGGTTCATGAGATACAGCCTGGTGACAGACAGACGGACAGACGGACAGACAGACGGACAGACAGACGGACAGACAGCGAAGTCTTAGTAATAGGGTTCCGTTTATACCCTTTGGGTACGGAACCCTAAAAAGGACATTATTTTTATTAGATTGTTATTATTTTTTAATAAAAGTTGGAAAAGGCTAGACAGATGATGGATTCAAGAAGCAACCTGAATAAAGGTTGATATGAAGGATTTTAAAGCTTTGCATTACCTCTCTAATAAAGGGACATTTTGCTACCTGTAGTCATTTCGAGCAGTGGTCATTTTGCGACAGAACCAACTATTGGCATATTGACTTGGAACGAATTTAACACAATGTAAGGGATTTTACAGTAAAAGTTTGTGTCAGGATGTTCCTTATACCATGTATTTTTTCCCGAAGACCCCCCACTGTAGAGAAAATCGGAGACTAGCATTTAACTACATTATAGTCAAGCAAGTGATTCACCTGACACACGCTAGGTCGCTTCCCATTAAAAAAACAAACGCATGATTCCAAAGCAATATTTATGAGAGAAACCCGGAGTATAGCAGACCTATTAAGTACTTAGTATTAATATACAGTATTTCAACTACGAACAAATGCTCGGAATCGACTCACACACGCAAAGCATTTACAAATCTAAGCATTCTTCAGGTTACAGGTTACTCATGGGCAAGTCAAACAAGAATAAGAATAATTTATTTTAAAAAGTATTACAAAAATGAACATTTAGGTGCAGTAGTGTTATTTCTAAAACAATGGTATAATTACTGCATAATAGTAAACTATAACTAAAAATATATTTAACAGTTGCAAGAAACAATAATGTGGAATTCACAAATGTTTGCTAGCGACCTGCCCGATCTACGTTTATTTAATCCTGTGTTTCAGGCCATCACATTACATAGCACAAATTAACTAGGACAGTAAATGTTATAAAATAAAATAAATCTATTAACAACTATAAGAATAATCAAACTGATACAAACAAAAATAAACATTAAAACTAAATTAAGTAAAATACCTATGTACAATTAGATACCAGGGAACAACATAATCAAACGAGGACTTCTAGCAGTTTTTCTGTGTCCGTGTAATTAAGTATCGCTAAATAATCCGAAATTACAAAACTACATTTCCTATAACTAAGACTGTAGAAGTTTTACAAGACAAAAGACAAGTTGTTATGTCCTATTAGTGTAGTGCAACATAACAAAAAGTTTAGTTGACAATCCTCAACCACACCGCGTTTAAATTTCTCAAATAGGGAATGGTTGGTATTCTGGCTATCTTTATACTGTGTCCGTAGCGACCGTAGCTCGCATGCCAACTACAAAGTATCTACAATGGGTTAATTTTGAGCAATTAATAGCCCGGTGCGTGCCTGCATAATTAGTATGATTACATAATTGGTTCCCTTGCGGTTCATAATTGTGCGCCTGATTTCGCCCAGCGGTAGGCATTCTGGGAGAAGGATTGCCAGGCATCTGAAGTTGTGGGGATTCGACCTAATTCTGGATGCCTCTTGGGATGTTGGTTTTCGGAGAGGTATCTAATGTTAGAATAAGATTACTGTGGTGGAGGTAAATCTTTTCTTTTTGTTAACGTCTTTATAGATACTCTACCCTTTTCTCAAATTCCCTGATCTAGTTTGCATTTACTTTATACACACGGCTAACATCACGGCAACACGGCTTTCTTAACATTTTACTCACTCACTACTATAGGCATAAGAGCCTGCACAACATCGACAGCAGTTCTAGGACATGCTTGTACTATCGGGGTCTTTTCCGCCTGACCATTTTAATTTTTTTTCGCTTAAATCATGCGGAGGCGCCGAGCCACGCCTCCTTAAAGTTTGGGCCTATTAGGAAAGCGTCAACTTTGGCGCGCAAAGTAACAATAACTCTCGTTTGGCGTGCGTCGTCAGTGCGCTCGGCCGATTCGGTATCTTTTCATTCATTTTTTCTACACAAAGTCAACGGGGCGGGGCTAGAGAGCGTTTTTATGTTGCGAGTGCAAGCAAAAATGAGCTTAGTGGGGGTCAGGCGTGAGTGTCCTCGATAGTACATTATTCACGATACTTTTATTCACCGTTTTGAGAGCAGTAGTTATGAAATAAATTACAAATAGTACAACCCACTGAAGGCAAGTCTGGTCCTTACAAATCAGTTGAAAATCTGAATTCTACGTGAACAGAATCCACAGTAAACAATACTGATGGTAATCCTCAAATTAACATAATTAATGAAGCATAATAAGCTGTATCCGTGGCTTACACCGGAAGTCGATGGACGATGCACGATGGACGGTGTACTGACATCAATGCAGGTATGTTTAAGTGAGATAAGGTGATTATCGGCCGTGCGCTAATTGTTATACGCTTGTTACATGATCGGAGCTTGAGATTTAATCAGACTTATTTTTTACTGATGTTTATACGTACAGTGTGTTCATTCTCTGAGCACACGAAAACAAAAAGAGGTCTAAAGGTATCGCTTTATAGTTTTAGTTATCGATTTATTTCATGTGTCTATCATATAGTTAGCAGTGAGCACTCTGATCGAGCACTATGTTAAAATTATTCGCATTAAGTATAACTTGTACCGAGAAAATAAAGGATGGATGCAAAAGTCTTGAATTCTTTTCGATATTGCAAGAAACTCAATCATTTCAAGCAGACTGCTTATAGCTGGTCGTATTAGGTAGTGACATAAAAAATGATGTAGAAAAATAATAAATTGATAGCCTAGTCAAAAGGAATAAGCGCTGAATTAGCTAAAGCAATCTAATCATTATTAAAGACAGTCTCGTTTTAACTTTACTATCATAAACTAAACGTGCAAGAGTACATGAAAATGTTTTAGTATCGCAAACATTAAAACATCAAAGAAAACCATTAAATGTACTTAACGATCTGTTTTCCAAGTAATAAAGACAGTGGGTTCGATTCTCGTTCGAGTCACTATTGTGATGAATGAACTCTTTGAACGAGCTAATGCGAAAACAACTTTAACAGTTTTCTTTAGAAGTGGGGCAAAGTTGTTTATAATATAAAATTGTAATGCAAACAGTTATTGGTAAGTCGTTTTTTTTATTGCGACAAGTCCGCCACACTATTCCCAAACCACTGCAACTCCTCAAAGCCAGAATCAACAGTGGCGACCACCAGAAAAGCGCGGAAAAACATAATTTTCACTATTATTATTAGTCGTTATTTAGAAAAATTGTTTTTAATTATGAAAATTCTTATTATAAATTAGGGGAAAAGTTTGAAACCAGAGGGGTACTTAATTACGTAACACACCCACAATCCCAATATCATTGAATTTGACCATTCTATAATATTTATTGCGTTATTTAGATCGTCGAGCCGACGAATCTTCCGAACATACATAATTCGTTCTGTATTTTCAGGTAGAACAAACTAACTGGAATTTACATTTATAATCTAACCAAAAAGCAAATATCAATACAAATAACTAGCAGCGTGATTTTTATTCACCAACCAAACCTTAATTGGAAGCGAAAAACATGTTATTTTTATCACAGCGACTATTTCCCGAAATTCGGCCATGATTGGTGACTACAGTCACCAAATAAAAAGAGAAAGAAGTACTGTACAATCATGGTGTCGGATTGTGCAAGTTTTTTCAGCGGACCATTTATATGAATTAACACACAGTTGAATTTAGCGCGCGTCTGTGCGGTGCGACGACCTTACCGCACAGTTTTTGCGTGAGATGCAACTTGTAGGGTTGGCAGGGTGCAGTTTTAATTACTGGAGCGCAGGGGACTCATAATCCTAATACTTTTATTATTTACGTTTTCGACCGCTCGTAATTTTTTTGGAAATTAAAGCAACTATCATCGTCATCAAAGTCAAAGATTTATTTGCCGATAAATATGGTTACAGAAGTTCTTACAATGGTATAGTAGCTTAAGTAACATATTCAATCATAAAATGATGACATGCAAATTTCCCAATTTTTTTTTTATCCCTTCTGTCATCGCAATTGATTAGGCATTTCCTTATAAGTAGGTACTTCAGTTCGGTATTGAAAGTATGTTACGTAAATGGGGAGATGAAATTGGAGTAGTTTTTGAATTTATTTTTTTGTTTTTTTATAGATGCTCGTCATGTCAGTGACCATGTTTGAATGTAAGATTTTTTTGTCTCAATCCATTCCATAAAGTTGAACAACATGATTTTTAATTTATTTAAGGGGCACACAAATCGTTCTTTATTTGATGATTGTGTACCTAATAGACATTTTCAGTATCTTTAAAAAAACATCTCTAGAACAAAATTGGTCGTTTACTTACAAACCAAAATTACAATAAAACTGTTTGCTTTTATGTTAGCTTGAGGATCGATCGAGCATGATATTGACTATGAACCATACACGTTATGTATTCAACGCTATATTAAATATGAACAAGCGAATTCTTTTCATCGAAGTGTTTGGTCAGCCTATTGTCATGTGGTGATTTTATTAAGGCATAGCTTGTTTGCAAAATACTTTAAAAAAATTATCACAATTAAAAAAGAAAGATACCGTAACAATCAGTGTTAAGTAGACACTCAGCAGTGATTTATGACTTAAAAAAAAAAAACAAAACAAAACAAAAACCTTTTTTAACAAGTCATTTTCTTAGTTAGGTACCTGAATTAACACAACCTACACTTTTTAGGCTTCAACATATTCAAGATGTTTCTTGAAATAACTTAGTTGAGAGTGAAAAATTTGCTTGAAATTTATGAGGTATTTCATATAATATTGTATCCTTACATATTTATTTTTATATTCATATATAAGGCATGAAGGTGATACCTATGGGTTCTAGAATTAACACATACATAATAATGTGCAAAATAATACGATGCTGCAATGTTTCTAATGAGCTCAAGGCTTTCAGTAGATAACTTTATTTATTAACGCTATTAGTTAACTTAGTAGAGTTACCTAGACAAAAACTAAGAAAAAATAATCAACTAAAATTCAACTACAAGAAATAACGCATAAAAATATAGAAGAGCATGAAGCCAGAAAATTTCAAGTCTGAAATCCATTTTGTATAAAAAATCTGGGCTAAGCAGGTAAGTACGTACTTTAATTATACACACGTGTGTTATACTTCATAAATAGGCAATAAGGTGGAAAATCTATACATTGAGGTCTAATATAAATAAGTCAAGAGAACAAACGAGTCTCAAGGTATTCGTATTTAGTATAGCTACTATTTTCTACATAAGTACTTTACTCTGTGTCATATTGTTCGGCGGTTTTTCTATCACAATCTAAAACAAAAGAGTCTTAATTCACAAACCAGGCGTAGTACAAACTAAACAATAAAAACCTCGTTTTTTGTATAGGCTTTGTCAACGGCTTTAAAAAAACGCTTCTCTGTGAACACGCCTCTCGATTTATTGATGACAAAAAAACTACAAAAGGTTATTCTTAACTCGACTTCACAAAAAACTATCGATAGGTATTTTTTCTGTTTTTAGGGTTCCATTGGCCAAAAAGGAACTCTTTCAAAGTCGTCAAGTCTGTTTAGTACACACATTAATTGACTTGGAGAGTAATTAAATTATTATCATCTGTCTATGCTTTTCCCAACTATGTTGAGGTCGGCTTCCAGTCTAAGCAGCCTAATGGAACCACATCGATGAAAATTGGAAAGAAGGTGTATTATGTGCACCGCAAAACATGTAACCAAGAGCAGAAAAAATAAAACAATGCATAAAAGCGTGTGGGATACTGGTAACGGACATGATAATTTAAGAAGAAACTATGATGTTACCAAGTGACTTTTATACTTAACTCAATCGTTTTTTAGATAATTTTGTAGTTGCAACCACTGAAATAACTTGGCGTTTCATATTTTTTCAAGAAATACTATGAAATACAAACGTATTTTGTCGCTTGTTAAAATAAATATTATTCATGCATGCGTAAAATCATCGTTACTGCGGAACCCTTCACTATGCATAGTCCGACACGCACTTGACTTTCGTGTTTTTTTTCTGTGGAGTTGTACTCTACCAGTGGCCGGATTAACAGATTATATATTTGTGTCTCGACGTGTTTGGCAATAAATTTTAGTTACTGACATAATGATGTTGTATTTCCTTAATAAAAAAAGTTTTTTCTTATTATTTAGCATGTCAAAGAGTCCATCAATCATTACTTAATGTTATCAAAATATTTTTTCTTGTAACCTTTGCTTAAAGACCTTTTAAAAATGCAAATAGGTTTTTTTTGTTCCATGTACTATCTAGTAATTATCACAATTTGATGAGACTGTTTTGCATATTTTTTTACTAAAACGGTTATAGAGGGCAATTTGTTTGCTGTCAATAGATTTTTTTATGTTTTTATCACAGCTCATCTGGGATAAAAAACGAGCACGCTTATTAATATTCATAACAACCTAATATTTCTATTAATTAAACGAAATATCAGATGTCAATCTTCACCAACAGTAGGCGTTACTTAATTATTGTCAACAAATTTGTAAATTCCAGTAGTGCGAGTATTATGGAAAACGAGCAGCATATCGGCAATCTAGTTAATCGCAGAAAACTCTATAGTTTTTTTAAAATAAATAAAGGGAACGTTCTTATAACTTTTGCGGGCCAACCCTACTTACAAAGACGTTAAAATGCCACACAGGACCGCGTTCTCTCTCGTCTCGTTTGATGCTGGTCATTTTAATCACCCGCGCGACTACCGCATGTGGTGGTCAACTGGATCCTATGACGATGTTACTTATATGGTGGTAACATGCTGTAAGGATACGGGTGGTAGCTGATAATGACGACTACGTTAGGTAACAGCAAACACATCTATACGTATACTAATTTATATTATAAGAGGAAAGATTTGTATTTTTGTGTGTATGTTTGTAATGAATAAACTCAATAAAAACCGGCCAAGTGCGAGTCGGACTCGCGCACGAAGGGTTCCGTACCATTATTATCAAAAAAAGGGCAAAAAAATCACGTTTGTTGTATGGGAGCCCCCCTTAAATATTAATTTTATTCTATTTTTAGTATTTGTTGTTAGAGCGGCAACAGAAATACATCATCTGTGAAAATTTCAACTGTCTAGCTGTCACAGTTCATGAGATACAGCCTGGTGACAGACAGACGGACAGACGGACAGACAGACGGACAGATAGCGAAGTCTTAGTAATAGGGTTCCGTTTTTACCCTTTGGGTACGGAATCCTAAAAACTACTGCGCCGATTTCAAAATTTAAAATGAAATTTTGAAATCGGCGCAGTAGTTTTTGAGTATTTAGAAAGCTACATTCACCCTGAGTAACAAAGGCTATATTTTATCCCCGTACTCCCACGGGCGCGGGCGGGAACTACGCGGATAAAACCGCGTGACGTCCGCTAGTTTAAAATATATTAAATGCGGAACAAAACGAGCAACACCATTTTCTACTTGCAATAACTAAGTAACTGGTTGCTGTCGAAAAAAGGGTATCCTGTCACACTTGGATATTATATAATTTTGCTGAAAATAGCCTCACTGAGTCATTGAATCACAGTTTTTCTATGACACTTATTCTGATTACCGCTCTATGGTTAGTACCAAAAATGGGTGAAGACACTAGCTCCTGTAACAGGTCTCACCTAGCACAGGAGTCAGGGTTTCAAATGGTAATGTATAACTCTTTTTTGTGTCAGTAAAAATATTTATATTTTTTATTAAATATTTTATTATGGTTAAGTATTTTCAAATCGCTTTGTATGGTGTAAATACAAGTATGTGTGGTGATGACAACTATGCTAATAGAATAGCTTTTCATATGACCGATGTTAAGCAACTGTACAGCTTGTGACGTGTTAGATTTATTTACATACCATTTTCAAAAGCCTCAGGAATGCATTTCTAGTTAAACACTAGTTAAGTCAATCAATCAACTTATCTTAGTCAGATGCTAAACAAATGCCTCTTTCATTTTAGCCCATGGCTAGTAAGTCAATCAGTCAACTCAGGTTATGACGTAAAGCCTTTTCCTCAAGGATTATAATCAATGTAGGCTAGTATTCTGGTGGTACATCCTCCATGAGCGCGACAAAAATCTACCCACAATTATTTGTCACATCACATCTCACACAAATCCCGAGACTAGTCTTATCACCGTTCAAACCAACTACGTGTACATCGCATCTCGGTGCAAACGTGCGCGCTCTAATCTCGTCATCGATCGCGTCGGAATATGTTAAACAGCTTGTCAATTGCTTGCCAATTAGTGCAACACTGCTCTCAAGGATATTATCCTTTGCTCTAGGTCGTGGAGTTAAGAAACTGGAACGGAGGAGAGAAGTTTTATGTGAAGGCATTTTTGAGTAAGAATTTACCGATGTCATTACGAATATGTGATTGGTTGGTTAGGGGAAGTAAGACATTGTTATAAAGTGCCATCTTACCATCTGACCATCGATATTTTCCATCTTCAAACTGTGTTTTGATGATCAGTATTAGATCTGTCACTGTCAG
The DNA here is from genome assembly GCA_905147715.2 of Xestia xanthographa. Lineage (NCBI taxonomy): Eukaryota > Metazoa > Arthropoda > Insecta > Lepidoptera > Noctuidae > Xestia > Xestia xanthographa. The sequence goes on from LR990665.1 coordinate 25,998,646, forward strand.
CTTCTTATAGATTTGGAAGCAAACGCTACTTATCTATTTTCACTACATATTATAAAACAAAATCCTAAGCCGCGTCTGTCTGTCCCTATGTATGCTTAGATCTTTAAAACTACGCAACGGATTTTGATGCGGGTTTTTTAATAGATAGAGTGATTCAAGAGGAAAGTTTGACTATATAATATGCGGGCGGGCGAAGCAGTGGGCATCAGCTAGTAATATTATAAAGAGGTAAAGTTTGTGAGGTTGTTGCGGGTAATCTAGGCTCTGGATCTACTGAACCGATTTTGAAAATTATTTTACCAATAGAAAGCAAAGTTATAATTTATGTGAGTGTCATAAGCTATATTTATTACTAGAAAAAATAAGAGGGAGGGGATTATATAGGAATATAAATGTCCACCCGTGCGAAGCCGGGACGGGCCGCTAGTACCTATACGTACACTATAAACCGATTTTGTTTGATCACACGTATCGAGCTCTTTAGCTAAGATTTGAACAAGCGAGTCATTGCAGACAGATACCAGTCTGAATAAAATGTAAGCAAAACTTAACATGTTATATCTAACATAGAATTTAACAAAACACACGATGGTGGTCTCAGCTTAACATTTCCATCAACTCCCCATCAACTAACCAACGCAACGAGTTAATTCTCCTGTTATCTCTTATCAGATGGTGTAGGTACTTTGTGCAAGTCAGCGGTAGGTCCTAGTGATAATATCTCAGAGTGCAACTGACGGCCGCCGGGGAGAGGGCGGGAGGGCGGGAGGGCCGGAAGGTGAAACTTCCGACTTTCATTTTGGCTGAAAAATTGTCGGGAATTTTGTGAATTTATTTCCCGTTGACCAAGCATAGTCATTTTAAATGTTGAATTTGCTGGCGTCGCGTCAGTTCTGCAAAATGTGTTCAGTTTTCAAATAAAAAAATTACACGTTTTGTCATGAAAACGCACTGGAATAATATTTTTCTATTCTATTAAATAAGGGAAACAAGTTTGTACGGAAATTGTTTTATTTTTCAAAGGGAAATCGTATCGGTGACACGTGAGATTAAATAAATATCCTCTTAACCTATAATTTTCCTTCTTAAAATAAAACAATAGCAGAACAGAAAATAAAAAAGAGAGAACACACCACAGTGCACTGTTTGATCTAGCTTGTGGCTTGTGGGGCTGCGTACTGAAATATAGGGCAATATTCCATAATATGAGTTCAAAAGTCGTTTGGAGGATTTTAACAACCATTGAGCGTTATTTGTTATACTTTTCATGACGTTATAGTATAACTAAAATGTCTATGTCCTCGGTATGGTTAAGAAAAATATCTGAGATGAAACTTGACTTAACATGTTCAAAATTGTCATAGTGGGAAAGCCTGGTGATCAATTCTAGCATGCAGTAGATACAGTTTAATGATGTTAATGAGTTCATGTAGAGAAACGAGTAGAATACGAAATCTCGACGCGCAAAATATCGATAAAGGCTTATACGATGGACCTATACTTAACAAAGCAAAAGCCTTTTGGGCCTAGAGATGTGGATATTGCTTTTTCTGTTTGTAAAACAGAATAAGGAACAAAAAACAACAGAAACAAAGAAACAGAATAGCATTGATATAAGCTTTTCGATAGCGTAAGTCAATCCCTGATCAAGTGACACTTTGGCTAGGGTCTCTCACCAGACCTAATAGCAATCTCTAACTAAACTAACAGACGCGGAGCAAGAATCGAATCAATTCCCTATCTCTTTCAATTCTAAAATCAATAGTAATAATATTCCTTGCAGCCGTAACGGCCTATAAATTTTAATAGTGTCAATTTGTTAGCCGATAACGAACATTATAGTCGCCACCGTTTAGCAGTTAGCTTGTTGTTTATAAAGTTACGCTAAATTATATTCTGTAATCTTTACTGGGAACCAACAGCGTAATCTGTTGCTGTGATCAGTATCTTTGGATAAATTATACAAGATATATGTATAGCAACAGTTACGTATAGATATCGTATAGTAAGCAGTAACTACTTCGTTGGTTCGGTTGCAAGTGTTGGTGCTGAGAATAAGGTTCTAGGTTCCATTCTCGAGTCGGGTATTTCCGCCAGGTATTTCTCAGTTGTAGCCCGGTTGAGGGCATTGGGTTTGCCACCTATTCTTCATCATCATCATCATCAGCCTATTAGTGTTCCCACTGCTGGGACACAGGCCTCCTCTCTAGGAGAGGGAATGGGATATAATCCACCACGCGGGTCCAGTGCGGATTGGTAGATGTCACATGTTTTCGAATTTATTGGTTCTAGGACACCGGTTTCCTCACGATGTTTTCCTTCACCGTTTTGAAAGCAGTGGTGATGAAATAAATTACACAAAGTAATGCTCCTGTCTGGGTTCGAACCCACGAGTTACTGTTCGTAAATCGGGGCCGCCACCACTGGGCCACCGCTGCTCTGCCACCTATTACATTATAATCTGGCGAAATGTGGGTGTTCTACAGGGACCTATCTGCCTTATAATTTTGGGGAAAAAAATGCGCCATGTTTCGTATTTTTTACAAAGATACTTAAAATGCTGGCTTTTATTACATCTGCTGGAAGATTCATAAATACTTGTCCAGCAATTACACGAACAAAGTTCCTCAAAAGGCAAATTCTCTCGTCAATCACGAACAGTTTAATTTAAAAGCAAGAAACGCATGTTATGTATAAACGATTCCATTGTTTCGAATTCTTTAGAAGAAGCCGCCGTGTGGGGAAAAACATGACCAGAATATCTTGAAACTTCAAAGTGGCGATGGCGGTAGTAATTGTCTCATGTTTGAATCAGTACATTTGATAGTTTAGTTCCGAATTTTACCACGTGTCAGGAAAGAATGGCGATTGTGTAGTGTTACATTTAAGTACAGTTGTGACATAATTCGGGTCACGATGTGGTAGAGAAGTGAAAATAGCATTTGGATGTAAACGTATTTCGGTTTTGATGACTAAGTTCCTTCTTACAGTGTTCAGAAATAACGCATTAAGAGCCTATACTACCTCAAATTAGCAACTCTATTTGTGGTGGTTCAAACTTCGTTTGAAATACTGTTAGAATAAAGTTCTAATCAGCTTGCACTACAAAGTGGTTGTTACGTCAGTCACTGCAGGCCGAATAGTGCGAAATGAGTGGTTTTATTCTTTATAAAATCAAATTTTCGTCTTTTGGAAAAAATAAAAAACATAAGACCTGCTTTATAGGTAGTTCAGTTTGTATGCAGTTTCATGATCAAATTTGAAGTGTTTTTTGAATACCAGCGGTTTATTGTTTGATTTGGAGGTAACTTTGGATTTTTTTTTATATCGAGAAAAGTTAATGCAATCGTGTTTTCGCCAAACATAGGACTTAAAATGAATCCTCAACTTTACCATATATTTATTTCAAAATTAATGCTGCAGTATTTTAGGCGTAACGGAGGATCATGCTAAGCCATTTGAGGTAGTATAGGCCCTTAAGACGTATTTCTTCTAAACGGCGTACTCGTAAAGCTCTATGAAGATGAAGAAAATACTAACTCTAGGTGTCACCAAAATAGATGACAATAAAAAAACACGGTTGGCGCAGTGGCTGAGCGATTGGCTGCTACGTCGTCCCGCACAGACTAAATATTTGTATGCCTGCTTGTGTACGTGATTTTAAATTTTTGTTAACGCACCTCACGATACGGGAGTAATTACTAGTGTGGAGCAAAGCTTTAAAAAAAGTACTGTCTTTTCAATGGCCCGTTTGGGGTGAAAAGCTGAAATTTCGCCAAAAGCGTCAAGTGTTGCCATAGTTAGTATCCACCACCAAGATCCTTCGCATATACGAGTAGGTTTCACTTATCTAAAAAACAGGATTAGGTATATTAATTATCTTTATTATATTAGTTTAGTTAGATGGAAGGGTTACCTACTCAATAAGTTTCTTAAAACCACTACAATGTGAACTAACAAATACTTTCCTAAGCAAATTGTATAAGTAGGATGAAGTATTTAACCCTTCTCTGCGGCGTGGGGTCGAATTCACCCCACCCGAAAGTTTCAAACCGAGCAATTTAATCACGCCAAATAATTTTAAAAGGACTAACTCTAATTTCCTTGAAATTTATTTAAAATAATTGAATTTTGATATAATTTTATGAAACGGTAATAAGTACTAATAAGTGGTTAAGTATATTTGTAACTTATAATAATTATTATAATTGATGATTGTGTTAATTGTAGAACTTTTAACGTATTAGTATCAATATAAGTATATAAATTCTCATTAACAAGTTAGTTTTTTAGACATTATTTTGTACCCTATCACTATGTTTTCCTATTAAACCCAAAGGTTGACTGGTAGAGAATGCCTTGTGGCATTAAGTCCGCCTATGTACCACTATTGTACATGAAGTTTAAATAAATAAATAAACTTTTGAACAGCTCATTTAAATATTTGTTATAAAATCTCACAAAATCTTTTAAAAACTACGAGTATGATGAGATTTAATGACTTTACGAGTACCTACCTAAACAGATTCCCATTACACATTGGTAAATTACTCCACTAAACCATGTCACCCCTCTATCCTCTATGGGCTCACCACAATAACAACGTCCGGATTACACCCCACGACCTTCCGGTAGGGGGTCCCAACGAACTCCACCTATACCTAGTACCTATGTGTATTAAAATTTAAAATCTATTTTGAACAGTCCTTCCATCCCATCGGTCCCACTTACAACTCTACTTATGACAAAAGGCATACATAAGTACCTTTAAATAAATGATGAGAAATGGCCAAAGATAGCTAAGAGCCCCGGAGTGCTCTGCTGATTTTATTACAGCTATGGGGTGAAGATATTTGAGTAAATATTGAAGAGAGGAATGATAGAGAGGAAAGGACAATTTGATTTTTGTAAAGTGCGGTACAACTACGAATTTTTTAGTCGGTTAGAAAGATAGCTACGTGCATCAGAATGATTTATCCTGCTGCCATGTTTTTAGTTTAGTATTATGAAATCTGTCTTAACGAACGTTAGATGATGTTTATTTTGCAAAAAGATTTTTAAAAACACTTTTACACGTCGTCTTTTTAGGGTTCCGTACCCAAAGGGTAAAAACGGAACCCTATTACTAAGACTTCGCTGTCTGTCCGTCTGTCTGTCCGTCTGTCCGTCTGTCTGTCACCAGGCTGTATCTCATGAACCGTGACAGCTAGACAGTTGAAATTTTCACAGATGATGTATTTCTGTTGCCGCTATAACAAAGAATACTAAAAACAGAATAAAATTAATATTTAAGGGGGCTCCCATCCGCGAGGCTGTCCTGCGGGCCAGGGATCTGGCCCGCGAGGAGATGCTGGGGACTCTCGACAGAGATCCGTGGGGGCGCCCTTACAAGTTGGTGCGGGACAAACTCCGCCCCTGGGCCCCCCCACTGACGCAGAGTCTCCGGCCTGAGCTCGTGGAGGACGTGGTGAGCACTCTGTTCCCTCCCACCCCCGCCTATGGCTCCGCCGCCTGCGGTGCTGGAAGCGGATCATCAGGACGACGACGACGACACTCCGGAGGTGACTGGGGTAGACCTGAGAGTGGCGGTACGCAGGCTCAGTGCCAAAAATACCGCCCCGGGACCCGATGGCTTGCCTGGCAAAGCCTGGGTCCTGGCCTCGGAGGCTCTCGGGCCCCGACTGGAGGGGCTCCTAAGCGCATGCTTGGAGAGAGGCCAGTTCCCGCTTCGTTGGAAGACGGGGAAGCTGGTCCTCATCCGGAAGCCGGGGCGCCCTGCGGACTCTCCGTCCGCATACCGGCCCGTGGTGCTGCTCGACGAGGTGGGCAAGCTCTTTGAAAGAGTCATCGCAAACCGCCTCGCCGAGCACCTTGCGGGGACTGGGCCGGACCTTGCGGAACACCAGTTTGGTTTCCGCAAGGGGCGCTCTACGGTGGACGCCATCATGCGCGTGAGAGCCCTCACGACGGGGGATGCGGTGTCCAGGGGTGGGGTTGTCTTGGCGGTGTCTCTCGACATAGCCAACGCCTTCAACTCCATGCCCTGGAGCTGCATTAGGGAGGCACTCCGGTATCACCGGGTGCCGACCTACCTCCGTCGAGTAGTCGGGGACTATCTGACGGACAGAGCCGTCATCTACCCCGGTCGCAGCGGAGAATGGAACCGGCGAGAGATGTCGTGCGGTGTCCCGCAGGGATCGGTCCTAGGGCCGCCCTTGTGGAACATCGGTTACGACTGGGTGCTGCGCGCCGACCTCTCTAGTGGTGTCAGCGTAGTTTGCTACGCTGACGACACGCTGGTGCTGGCCCGGGGAGGTCGCACGAGGCGGCGGCCGAAGCGATGACACGCGGGGTTGCGACAGTCGTTGAGAGGATCCGGCAACTGGGTCTCGAGGTGGCATTGCACAAGTCCGAGGCCATGTGCTTTCATGGGCCTCGGAATGCGCCATCTCCGGGATCCTTACTCACGGTAGGAGGGGTATCCATCGGTGTCGAGTCGACTTTGAAGTACCTAGGACTCGTCCTCGACAGCCGGTGGAACTTCGTGGAGCACTTCCGACGTTTGGCCCCCAAACTGGAACGGACTGGGGCTGCCTTCAGGCGGCTCCTGCCCAACCTGGGGGGCGCCGAACGCCTCCTGCCGGAGGCTCTACGCGGGAGTCGTGCGGTCTATGGCCCTTTACGGGGCCCCGGTGTGGGCGCGTTCTTTGAGGCGGCGTGCGGCGGGAACGCGCCCCAAAAGGTAGTAGCCGTAAGGCTGACCCGGGGCTACCGCACGATTGCCCGCGAGGCGGCGAGCCTCCTTGCCGGATTGCCGCCATGGGATCTGGAGGCGATAGTCCTCGCGCGCCTGCATGAATGGCGCGCGGAGGCGCTACGCCGGGGGGAAACTCCGCTGCAGCGACAAATTGTCACTCAGCGGACAGACTTCCGGCGTGATCTCATGGCGACATGGAGAGAGCGACTGTCGCAACCCCGTGCAGGGCACGCCACAATAGTGGCGATAAGTCCCCTCTTTGAGGAGTGGCTTAAGAGACGCCACGGCGTCCTCACCTTCCGCCTGACGCAGGTCCTCACCGGACACGGAGTGTTCGGGAGGTTCCTGCACCGAATCGGGCGGGAGGAAACGCCCGGGTGCTTCCATTGTGAGGATCGACCGGAGGACACGGTGGAACATACGGTGGAGGTGTGCCCCGCGTGGGCGGAGCACCGCCATGTCCTCGAAGCGGCGATCGGCGGCGGCGACCTCTCGCGTCCGGCCCTGGTGCAAGCCATGGTCCGGAGCGAGACGGAATGGGACGCCGTCACCTCCTTCTGCGAAGCAGTAATGCTAGAGAAGGAGGTGGCGGAACGTGAGAGGGAGAGAACCTCTCAACGTCCCGGCCGCCGCGGGAGACGCCCCGGGCGTCGGGGGCCACCACCACGTAGCCCCCGGCCACCGTAGGCGCGGGCCTGTGGACGGTGAGCTATGGGCTAGCTCGCCGTCCGTCCGTCTCATGACGACAGGCCGTGTCGACGGCGCGTTCGTGTTCCACGCGCGCCTCAAAGAGAGTCAGCAAAAAGGAAGGGGTCCGTAAGGACCGATGCCTGCCGGGGTTGCGGGACTATTCGAAAGAGATACCGTGGCCCCGGAACACAAAGGGCGATGAAGGAACATGGATGGGTTTTAGTCAGTAAAAGTCTGACACTCCCTCCTGCTCCGCCCAGAGCGGGAGGGGTTATTTGATGATTTCCCATCCGAAAAAAAAAAAAAAAAAAGGGGGCTCCCATACAACAAACGTGATTTTTTTGCCGTTTTGTCTAATGTATAGATAATGGTACGGAACCCTTCGTGTGCGAGTCCGACTCGCACTTGGCCGGTTTTTTTTAAAACTAGTGAGGCCGGTGTTTCGTACCTGACTACTCTGGAGAAGAAACAGCCGAAACAAACTCAGAGGTAATAGTCTATACGGCCTTATATCGGTTTTTTATTTTACGATGACAAGGAAAGTATTGTGAACTGTGAAGTAAGTTGTATTCATATTAATGGTGCAAAGAGTTTTAGTCTCATCTGCACCATTGATGGTGCAGGTCAATGATGCATACGGTACGACGGATCTCTTACAATCAATCTAAACTAATATTATAAAGAGGAAAGATTTGATTTTTTTTTTGTTTGTTACGATTTAAATCAAGAACTCCTCAACCGAATTTAAAAATCCTTTCAGTATTAGAAAGCTACATCTTTACCGAGTAACATATGCTATAAGTTATATTGATATCAAATTAGCCGATCTATCACAATTTTCGCGGACGAAGTCGCGGGCGAATTGCTAGTCTAATATAATCTTGATCAACTCATATGAGGACTATGCAAATAAGTATCTGAGATGGTCTTTTGAAGAAAGAACCACACAGATTTGAGAGGACCTGTCCAGTCAGTGCAAGCATTTGTTGGTTATCGTGTTACTCTCATTACTCTAGATCAGGGGTTCCCCAACTTATTTTATGTAAGTACTACCCACTTTGAGAATAATTTCTTTTTAGCGCCCCCATTTTTTACCTACTTAAAAACCACTATAACTTCAAATTAAATTAATTAGTGTGAGCTATATTAGCGGAGATTCATTCTAAACGAGACTTTTACTTTAACCCGCAGGAGTTAAAAGTTAGAGTCTCAAGTTAACTCTTACGGGCTACACCTGCGAATGAGAATGATTATTGAAACGTAACTTTATAGTATTCAGACAGAGTATCTTTTATTCAAAATAAAACAAACAATCGATTCTTCTCTCGATCTCGACCTCTTTTAATATTAGTTGATGTCCAAAGTTGTAGTCGAGAGTCGAGAACTTAGTCGGTGTATAAGAGTCCTCCTATAGATGAAATTACAAATCGACCCCTAAGCCTCTACACAACGCCCTTTTTTTTCTGGGTCTCTTACTGCCCCCCTTTACGCCTGCAGCGCCCACAAGGGGGCGTTATCGCCCACTTTGGAAAAGGCTGGTCTAGATGGCCTTTATTAGGGTTCCGTACCCAAAGGGTAAAAACGGAACCCTATTACTAAGACTTCGCTGTCTGTCCGTCTGTCTGTCCGTCTGACCGTCTGTCCGTCTGTCTGTCACCAGGCTGTATCTCATGAACCGTGACAGCTAGACAGTTGAAATTTTCACAGATGATGTATTTCTGTTGCCGCTATAACAACAAATACTAAAAACAGAATAAAATTAATATTTAAGGGGGGCTCCCATACAACAAACGTGATTTTTTTGCCGTTTTGTCTAATGTATAGATAATGGTACGGAACCCTTCGTGCGCGAGTCCGACTCGCACTTGGCCGGTTTATAATCCCTTATAACAAGAGACTTATCTAACATAAATTACCAAAAATGGGTGTACTATGGTACGCCTACCCCATGGGGAGTACAATCGTGACGTTATTTGAATGTCAAAGAATAATTCTTACGATAACGACACAATAATTACACTAGTTAATTATTGTTGATTTAAAAACGATAACCGTCTGTCTTCAAAACAATAATTAAAAGCAACTATCCAATTATGGAATGTAGTTAGTATATGTATAGTTTCCAACCCCAAACCACTCATTTACTAAATCAAGAAAGTTAATATTAACCCTTACCGATGGTCCTTTTCGACCACACCAATTGTCCGCAAACACGCATGGGGTCGAAATGACCCCGGCAATTATACGGTCATTACGACCATGTGGGCTTTAATTAAATACTTAAAATATATTGACATTGTAGGGTTAGTTGATTGAATAATATTTTGTTTTAATTACTAAATGAAAATGAATAGTTTGTGTAAAACAAATGAATATTTATATCACGCCTTATGGGCCCCAAAGGGTTGGGTTTGACAGTGGTGATACACTTATATCATGTTCATTATTTGTTATTTTGACAGCTGATTTAGCATTCTGTAAACAGTTGAAAGTGATTAAGGATTTTTTTAAATAGCATAACATAATAAGTACCAGGCAATAAGGGACGAGCCTATTGCCATCAACCGGACACAAATCCAGAAGCTGTAGTTACTACCAAGATTTTTTTACCAACGAAGCAGCCATAGCATAGTTTTTTTTAATTTATTTTTTTCAATTCAGAAGGGTAAACCTTAGCCAAAAGATTAGCCAGTTAACAAAGTTTTATAGCCTATAATGTGATTATACTATCGGAATTTCAATTCTAAGCGCTGAGCCGAGAATTGAATATACAACAGGTGTCACACTCAGGGTCATATAGGTGTCAATTAAAACTGGCAATAAATTATTATATCTTTACTCGAAATCTCTTTAACTGCATGATCTATAAACTGCTCTCTTATGAAATATTCACACCATCTTCAAAACGACCAATATTAACATTACCCACCAGTATCCTGCATACGGAAACCGTACCATCACAGACATTAGTGTATAATATAAACAAGTCACACCACATGAGATGTTTCATTGCTTCACGTCGAAGCAATAGATCATATCTATCGCTGTGTAGCGATAAGTAACTCGATGCAGCGATAGCGCGATACTTAACGCGTTACACGCTGGGAATCTTTGTAAATGTGTGAACTGAGATGCACATCGCAGACGGCCTTAGGTCATGAAAAGTATAAAAAGTTCCCCTAAGTCGTGGGACTAAAAAAATATCTACGTATAGAGTTAAGCTTTTTAGAATTGCATACTTATGTTGTTAATTAATAATTTTTTAATACCTAAATAAAACACTAGCGGACGTCACGCGGTTTCACCCGCGTAGTTCCCGTTCCAGTGGGAGTACGGGGATAAATATAGCCTATGTAACTCAGGGTGAATGTAGCTTTCCATTGGTGAAAGAATTTTATTAAATCGGCGCAGTAGTTTTTGAGTTTATTCATTACAAACATACACACAAAAATACAAATCTTTCCCCTTTATAATATTAGTGTAGAATAAACAACAACGTAATACAACATCACGCCTGTAATCTCCCAAGAGTTAGCCAGAGGTCACCTCCTTCTGCGAAGCAGTAATGCTAGAGAAGGAGGTGGCGGAACGGGAGAGGGAGAGAACCTCTCAGCGTCCCGACCGCCGCGGGAGACGCCCCGGGCGGCGGGGGCCACCACGTGGCCTCCGGCCACCGTTGGCGTGGGCCTGTGGATATGGATGGGTTTTAGTCAGTAAAAGTCTGACACTCCCTCCTGCTCCGCCCAGAGCGGGAGGAGTCATCAGTCATTCGATCATCATCATCAGCCTATTAATGTTCCCACTGCTGGGACACAGGCCTCCTCTCTATGAGAGGGAGTGGGCTATAAACCACCACGCGGGCCCAATGCGGATTGGTAGATGTCACATGTCTTCGAATTTTTTGGTTCTAGGACATGCCGGTTTCCTCACGATGTTTTCCTTCACCGTTTTGAGAGCAGCGGTGATGAAATAAATTACACAAAGTAATGTGCCTGTCTGGGTTCGAACCCACGACTTACTGTTCGTAAGTCGAGGCCGCCACCTCTGGGCCACCGCTGCTCATCATCAAGTCATTTGATTACTCATTAATCATCATCATCATCAAGTCATTTGATTACTCATCCGAAAAAAAAAAGGTATACCTAATAGTACCCCACATTTCGGGCATAAATCCACACTCCGTGACCGTTACTGAGAAAATTCTGATGAAAAAACCCAATAACACTTTGCCCGACCCGGGAATCGAACCCAGGACTTGCGTCCACTAGGCAGACGAGGCAGTTGACGTTTAGTAAAATAAAATAATTCCATAGTCGTAAGATAATTTTTTTAGGGTTCCGTACCCAAAGGGTAAAAACGGAACCCTATTACTAAGACTTCGCTGTCTGTCCGTCTGTCTGTCCGTCTGTCCGTCTGTCCGTCTGTCCGTCTGTCTGTCACCAGCCTGTATCTCATGAACCGTGACAGCTAGACAGTTGAAATTTTCACAGATGATGTATTTCTGTTGCCGCTATAACAACAAATACTAAAAGCAGAATAAAATTAATATTTAAGGGGGGTTCCCATACAACAAACGTGATTTTTTTGCCGTTTTGTCTAATGTATAGATAATGGTACGGAACCCTTCGTGCGCGAGTCCGACTCGCACTTGGCCGGTTTTTTGTCGTCCCACATCACTTTTGAATTCCTGTTTCGTCCCAATTTACAAGTGGTTTAAAAGTACAGTCTACAAAAAAACTAATGTATTATTTCTTTCTTTCTAATTCTTATCGTTTATACTAAAACAATGTAAGTACACAAAAATAAACCTTCCTACTTTGAGAAAAAAAGTAACTAGCTAGACTATAACTAAGAAAACAAATAGTTCCAATAATACTTAAATAACTATAGTATGCACTTACATATTTCAGAAATAATAACAGTGAAATAAAAACTAACAAATTGTAACAGAACAGTATTTTTGATGAATACTTATCCAAGCTTAAAGCTTTCTTTAGATCTCTTCATCGCATGTTAGAACGAAGATAGACAATGATTCCGGAAACACATACTTTTCCTTGAATGTCTGTATTGCGTACCGATGATTTCTAAGAGCAAGCGTGAAGATAACGGTGATCACTGCTCATTTATTCTCTGTGTGTGTCAATATTCGAAGCCAGTGTTATTATTAATCATTATAAGATGAACAGAGCCGTAGGCAACATCTAACAAGCTATTAAGAATTCAAATAATACTCAGAGCATTCGTACAAATAATTGCATTCGCTCTCATTTCGTAATGCCTACTTCGTTATTCTTTTATTACAAAAATATGTAAATATAATTGAAGCAACGGAAACGTGTCTGCCTACCTACTTAGGTTCGTCAGTAATGATAATTACAAATGTGGCTGACTAAGATATGATTTCTATTAATGCAAGGTTGGGTCTGTGGTCTAGTGGTTCTAAGTACAACTGCTGATCGTATCGTAGGTTCGATGCCATGCTCTGGCAAAGCACTATTAGGGGTCCAAATACCTTGTAGCAGACTGGAGTTAAAGTGCCCAGTTAGCTAAAAACTGTTCCTGTTTTGCAGGTGGCGTTCTATAGTCTTTGCTTATGCCCATGGGAAAAGGCGTGACTTAGTATATATATGTTGAACTAAAACCATCGACAGTTTACAACAAAACCAAACAACATTGTCAACATGACCACTATTTAATATGCAATATCCAAGCTTCCAATGCGTCTGGCTTACCTAGTACATAAGCACTTGCATACCTAGCGAGTCAGCGCTCGCATAACTACCGGCTTTTCATCCAAGCATCGGCTTTACATACATATGGCGGCTTTGATGCAGCGCCTTCGGCTTGGGATGTGAACTGAATTCATTATTTGGAATATGCCATTTTATGTATCGGATGGAGATCTATGAATAACATGGTATACTTACAGGTGTTTTTGGTATTAACATAACATCAGTCACGCTTGAATTCCTTTGCAGATATATTTCGCAATTTGCCAGTTATGTTCAAGTCCCATGTATTAACCTGAACACATTTTGACCCCTGAGTTATTTTCGGCATTTCTTCTGCAGGGACAGACTGATAGGAAATTTTGAGTCAATGTAGCTTTTTTTATGAAACATGACAGTGATTCCAATATCCTATTTGCAGAATGTATTATTTATTTATTTAAACTTCATGTACAAGAGTGGTACATAGGCGGACTAAATGTATAATTTTATTTCCTTTTAATTGTAACAAGGGTAGGTCTACAGAGGCCCAATCAAGACTTCGTGCAGCTACTAAGAATTCTCTTATGAATACAACACTTTGACGCTCGATCCAGGAATCAAACTCAAGATTATCACATTTAGAAATCGCGATTGGTATCACTAGCTAGACCAGTGTGAAGCAAACTTTAAAGAAACAACATTTAACAAGAAAAACATTTTTGAGGATAACCGGAGTTGTGGCCAAAACAAAATGAAGAAATAACAATTACACATTAGGAATGCAAGCAGTTTATTTATTTCCCTATCAGTAACCGTATTACTTCTATATCAGTAAGCCACCGATATTCATTTATTCATAAACCAATATGGAATGGAAACGCGAGCAAAAAACAAGGAAACATGTTTAATTGAATGTCGTAACAAGTCTTTGTTCGGGCCAAGTGGAGTGGAACAATCATGCGAAAGGGTTCCGTACGAGACGTTCTATAGGCGTTTGATAATAATAAAAGTCTGTTTGAATTAACGTTCAGCAAGGGCCTGTTTTTAAACAGATAAGTCTGCCTATTTACCACTAGTTTAATAACCTCCGCCTTTTTTGAAGTCGGTTAAAAATAAATAAGTAGCCGGTACCTGGCTCCTTTGAGTAAATTAAATTTTTACATCACCAAGGATTCAAATCTAGTACCTACTAATAATTATGGCTTGATTACAACAACAACAACAACAACGGCCCATAACGTCCACTGCTGGACATAAGCCCCTCCCATGATAGGAGGAATTTGCCGTAATCTGCACGCTTGACAGGCGGATTGGAGATCGCAGGATGAAAGACTAACAGAAAACGCTGCTGCCCATTCTCTGGTCTACGGAGGCGCAAGGTGTTCTGCCTCAGACATTACGAGCCTTATACGACACTCGCGAGCGCGCGGGCTTGATTAGTGCCCTATTTAATAAGTGAATTTAAGAAGTTACTGTATACGAGTACCTGGAAGGATATGGGGAGACCTTTGCCCAGCAGTGGGACATACAAGGATACTAAAAATTTAATTGTGATGATAAAACCATATTAAGGAAGGTAGGACTTTATGGTTTGAAATACTCATCATTCTTACTCAATAAGAGTGGTTGTCAATGCTCGTTTTTAAGATGGAACCTTTTCTGTACAGTGAGACGATTACAGGCTGCAGTTACTATTACGAGCTCAGATCTTTCCCAAGTCACAATTAATAATCCCAAAAACTATATGTTTTTACAACCTTTTTTTAAATCTTTTGTTGGTGTTGGTAGCAGACATTATATTTTGACAAAAAATATATATTTGATACTTGTCCAAAGAAAATACTAATTATACAAAAACTATATAGCCTCAACAATGACATTGGAGGAATTTCCCAAGTTTTTTTAAACGTTTAGACTAAAAACTAACAAGCTAGTTAAAACCATAGTTAGTCATCTGCTGTACAGCCAAGGTCGGAGGTAATCAATGATGGCCAAATGACACATCTAATGGCCAAAAAATTACGAAGTAGTTGTCCAAAATACGGAAAGTTACGTCACTGTGAATTACACGTAAGCCTATTCTAAGAGACAAACATAGCTTAAGGTAAAAGTATCTTGATTTGGTAGAGCCTATCATCTTTAGGATTGCTGACAAATTATTTTTTTCAATCAGGCTGCTCCCAAATGTACTAGGTATAGGAACTCAGGTACTTATCGTACTCCTTGTACTTCAGGGTGACCTCCAGACCTCATCACGAAGCCGTCAACCAAGCATTCTGTACATCAAACTAAGTAAATTTACGCAAAAATTATTGCTGGGAAACTAATTTTTTTTTGGAGTGAAAAATCATGTTTTGTGGCAGAACTCAATGTAACGCACTCAAAACATTGTGCTGATGGATGGATTGAATAGTACGGGGGTCGTGGAGGTGTTTAAAGTAAAAAATTTACATAAAAAACTTGTATTAAAAAAAAAATTGACATAAAATTGGAACTTTGACCCCCAATATCTCCGTAACTAGAAGGTATGGTACGGTGTAGAACAAAAAAATGATCGCAATGACGAGGAGAACAAGTGCATTTCGGCTTCGTTAAAAGGTGTTTTAGACCCTTTATTATTTGTTGGCGAAAACCCGGAAATCTTTACATTTTGTAAGGAAGTTTTAAGTCTTGTGCATGGTAGTGGCTTTTCACCACTTTCAACGTATGTGAATGAAATGTGAAAACTAAACACACACAAAACTTATTTTTTATCATTATTTTGTTTCTAGGAATAACATGGATAGCCGTTTATAATGATTATTTACGTGAATTCTTAACAGAACCTCTCGGTTTTACAAAAAATAAAGATTCCTATGTCCCACAGTTCTGTAATGGTGAATGCCCTTAACCGCCACATAGCTAGCAGTCCGTGTTAGTGACAAGCCTCACTTATCGCTCCTACCCGTGTTTATGATCAACTTGTGAGTTTTCTCACGTTTGCCCACATCTTTACAAGCCAAACATCTCATACCTTTGAAAAACAACTTCAAAAACATCGAAGTATTGGAGTATTTCTGATACTTTAACATCATTAAGTCATCAATGACATCACATTATGTGAATTTTACGTAAAAACACCCAAAAAAAAAAAAACAACTTCCGTGTAACAACCAGCTGATTCGTCATCATAACAACAAAAAACATACGTACCTAACAACGCGCGGTTGAATGGCCCATGCGCGTACGCAAACCCATTGACACATCTCTATGAATGACGCCTTTATATGCAACGTAAATCACTGCATTCGCTTACACACGCACACTTACGAATAAACACAGATTTTTCACAATTCACAAAAAAAAAACAATCACAGCAAAACCAAACACACGCAGAAAACAAAACAAGTCCGAAAAAAAGAACACAATCGAAAAAATTCGATTTTTGAAATTTGACAACTGTCAAACGCAGTACAGTCGCGCGCTAAAGTGACTCGATGATTTTTATTGTGCGTTTTAACGTGCGGTGCTCAGTCGTGCGGCCACAACTGACTGACTAACGGTCTGTCCGTCCGTCCGTCCCGCTCTACAGTTGCGCAACTAACGGGGCATAGAGTAAGCATATTTTTGTGTACAGAACGGCAGTATAGTAAATAAGTTTGTGTTCTGAAGAAAGTTTTGTCATTAGAAGTTAATTAATTGGCTTTTGTTTGAGCTTTCGTACGCTTGAGAGGTTGACTTCAGTGGAAATCTAAGAGAAAAGCTTAATGATTGTAAATAATTATTGCTGTAAATAAACTCGGCAATATTTTAATGTTTGTATGATAAAATATAAAAGCCACATTACTAATGGCCAATCGATATTCAACAGAAAAACTATAAAAAGTCTACTCTCGGGTGCTATGACAAGAAATATTGATGCATCGCAAATCCAGCCATTTATATTATTGTCTGATCTGAATTTTTCAGCTTCGTATCGCATTAAAATTATTCATAGTGTCCATTTTTTATTCGTCTCGTCGTAACAGTATTTGCGATTGTTTTGTTTACATTTTCAGTCATTTTGATAGCGTATAAATAAACAATTTTTTTTTTCGTTTACGGTGATGTAGATAAATTTTCTGAACGATAGATTGCCAGCAATAAGTTTATGTCAAGTTTTAATAACGTTACTTGGGCAGGGTTGCTACTTTTTTTTTCAAAAAGGTATATTTTTAATTTAGGATTCGATTTGGCAAGCAAGTTTAATTTACACCACACAAGTAGGTCTAATAAAAAGATGCAAATAAATGAAAAGCTTTTTACGAACATACAAAAATAATAATCTTTGTTTTACAATTACGGACGCGCCCACGTGAACTGTTGTACGTAAACCACACAATAGCGCTTTAAATCACTTGCTGTACTGCCTGTGAACGGAAAGAATTCCAGCACTCACAGCTCGACTGTGGCACGCTGTGTAGGTGTTTCGGATCTAGCCGATACGTGAATAATTACTACATGTAGCCATAAATTACGCATTTTATTGGTAATATTAATTTAATGATACACTACGATGCACTGTCTATTAAAATTTACATTAATTGTAGGTTTTATATCTAAGTGTTTGGTGAAATGATGTGTGATCGTGATATGAGAAGAATTTACATGTAAAAGACATTAATGTGGAAAAAATAAAAATGTGTCTCAACATGATTTATTTTAAGATTAAATAAAATTATATCTTCAATCTTATAAACGTCCAAATATTGATTACAGAATCCGCTTTTGGTATTTTTAGTTACTCGATTTATTGGTTCAACTGTACCAGTACAAACAAAGAATATCGCGAAACCAAACACGAGTGATCTACTAAAGCGAACTGGAATGTCATTCTTTCTCGGTCGGCACTCCGCGAGGCCGCTGTAGGCCTTGACATCAAAGGTCACGGTTTTGGCCAGCGGCATACCTCGGCCTTAAAAGAGGCCTAATAAATTATAACCACAGAGTACAATAAGATGCAGATCGTGAACCTAAAAAAGGTAGAACAGTCATTAAATAATAATGATGGATTACAATAAGATGTCCTTGGACACATTTATTGGATCCAGTAGTAAGTTTTAGTTTGGTCCTGAGAGGCATAGGCTATAGTTTTAATGTGCTACTGAAGGAATTATTTATGTTCGACTATAATCCGACGAAAGCCGTGGACAAACGTATAAAATTAAGAACTGTATAAAATTTGACCGATAACCTGGTGAAGGTTATAGGAATCCTCTGGATGCGAGTAGCACGGGACCGGACCGACGGGCGACACTTGGAGGAGGCCTATGTCCAGCAGAGGACGTCTTTCGGCTGGAATGATGGTAACATTATTGCCATCCATCTCATGAGGGTTTACGCTAACAACAAATGTATAGGATTCTCAATCTACAATGCAGATAGTTGACTTCCTACATTCATAGCTCTGCGCACACGCATATGAGCCATGCTCTGTTACCCAGAATTAAAGAGGGAAGTAAAGGGAACTCGTGATGTGTACTGAGAATTTCATGTTAATTGACGTTGTATGAAAAGTAGGTACATCCGGCCGCTGGCAATGAATTTATAAGCAAGGTGTTAGCAAAAATAGATTAATTGCTAACGCAGAAAAAATCGATTCTTTTCGCGAAATATTGAGAAAAAATCTATTCAATTTTTTGTTATAATTATAGTCTATTTTTTGTTGTCATGATAATTATTTCATATGTTTTATACAGTTAGGCGTGCACATCACATTGGGCGTTTTTCAGCGACTAAATCGAATATTTATAAAAATTGTTTTGGGTTGGCTTTGTTGCTCTATCAGCACAAAATGACATCTTTATGCACAAAACAGACTCCATCTAAGTTCCAAACAGTTGCCATCTCCAAGTTTACTATCGAAGATTTGCAATGAAAATAGTAAAACTAAATTATGTACCATTGTATCGAAACGTGAGCACAAATAACTGAATATTCAATCGACAAAAATATTCAAAAGGCCACACAGTAACAATTGTACGGTTGGTGCAAAACAATTGTTTTCATGTTGGTAGGTATTAGTGTACTGTACAATGATCGGCAATAGTATAATACTCACGTAATTGTGGAGGATGGAAATGTAATTGTAAGTACCTGAAACAAACATTGTAAAATATTAATGTTTAGTTAGCTTATTATTAACTTTGCTTTTGGTGCAATTTAGACATTGGCAGAATAGTCGCTAGACTCAGAAATACAGTAAATATTCTTAGTAAACATCCGAGTAAGTACATAATTCATAAAATCAGAATGTGTATGTTATCCATTAGTTGATTTGACAACAAATAATTGAAAGTAAATGTGTGAAGTTTCCTATTCCTAACAACACGAACACGTATAGATATACATAGATAGAGATAACGTACTCTTGAAAACATCGAGGAAGTAAATTCTTAGAAAAACCACAAATTAATATAAGTTCTACAAACTGTAACAATTTAGATACTGCCGTACAAACATGCTATGATCATAATGCACCCACATAAACCAGTAGGCTTGTAAAAGCACTTTCAATTTATTCAATTGCCACTTGCCACACACACATTTATTTTCTTCTGACTCTATCAACCTTATAAAAAATCTGCTACATCGCTATGTAAAGCGGCTGGATCCTCCATGTTTACCGTCGCACCATTGTGACATTATACTGAGCTACCGCATATTTACAACACCTCAATACCTCAAAAATTGCATGTGAAAAGCGCACGTATCCGCAGGGGGACAAACAAATGACAACACGCATGGAAGAGCAGAAGGCTAGCTTTCTTTCTTGAAGCTAGCTCCTAACACGGGTAAGGAGCTAGTAGATAAATAGCCTCGTTTACACAAAGTATGTAAAATGGAATAGTTTTGAACCGCCATGTTTTTTGTGAAATGGTCCGTGTGGTGCCGGACTCGAAGAATGCCACCACCCCATCTCATCCAGTGGGTGTCGTAAGAGGCGACTAATGGAATACTAAGCATATGTAACAATCAAAGGATATGCACAATAGCATCCCCAAGGAGGGTTGACGTCAGGCAGGCGGCCGGTCATAAAATCTTTGCCAAAACCCAAAGCAGTATGGATATTCAAATAAATGGAAGTAATGTGAGGGCTAGGGCGTACCCCACAGGCGACGCGCAGGGGCAGCACCCGGCCACTGCGGAAAGTGGACAAGGGTTGTCGCACCAGAACGGGTGGGTGCGACGTAAGACGCAAGCCCGGAGAGTAAGAGAAGTTAGAATGAGGTGTGCGAGCTGGAATGTAGGTACGATGACTGGAAGAGGAAGAGAATTAGCAGATGTCCTTAAAAGGCGACGGATAAAAATAGCGTGTCTGCAAGAGACTAAGTGGAAGGGTGAGAAGGCAAGAGAGATGGGAGAAGGATATAAGTTTTATTACTGTGGAAGCGATGGCAAGCGAAATGGTGTGGGTATAGTTTTGGATAGTGAGTTGAAAGAATGTGTGGTGGATGTTAAAAGAGTGAGCGATAGAGTGATAGCTGTAAAAGTGATTCTGAATAGTTTGGTGCTTAATATAGTCAGTGTGTATGCACCCCAGTCAGGAAGTGAGGATAGCGTAAAAGAGAAGTTCTGGGAAGACTTTGATCGAGTGATGTTGGATGTGCAAGACAGTGAAGAAGTGTATGTGGGGGGTGATTTCAACGGGCATGTAGGAAGAATGAAGGATGGGTATGAGAGAGTGCATGGTGGTTGGGGGTATGGAGACCGTAACAATGACGGCGAGGCACTGCTTCAAGCTGCGTCTGCCTTCGACCTGGCAATAACAAATACGTGGTTTAAAAAAAGAGACGAACATCTTATTACATATAAAAGTGGCCACCACGCGACGCAAATAGACTATTTCCTGGTTAAACGGGACAGTCTTAAATACGTCAAAAACTGTAAAGTGCTGCCAGGCGAAGATTTAGTCTCCCAACACAGACTGGTCATAATGGAGGTGAAGAATGTGCAAGTATGTTTAAGAATCAAGTTGTAGATAAGATGATTGAAATGAAGGATATGCTGGATATAGAAGGAAAATCTGTGAATGAATGTTGGAAGGAGATGGCGGATTGTATAAGAAGAGTAGCAAAAGATGTGTTTGGAGAATCCAAAGGGAAAGGTATGATAGATAAGGATACATGGTGGTGGAATGAAGAGGTGCAAAAGAGTCTGAAAGAGAAAAAGATTGCGTTTAAAGAATGGCAGGGTGTAGCAAACGGGAACGACAGTTTGAAAGAAGAAAAGAAGAAGGAATATAAAGAATGGAAGAGAAAGGCAAAAAAGGCGGTAGCAGTTTCCAGAGCTAAGGCGCAGGAGAAGTTATTTGACTCACTGGACAGTCCTAGAGGCCAGAAGGAGCTCTACCGGATTACAAAAGCAAGAGAAAGGAGAACGAGAGATATAAAACATATAAAGTGTATGAAATACGGCGCTGGTAAGGTTTTGTCTAAAGATGATGAAATAAAAAGGAGATGGAAGGGTTATTTTGAAAAGTTAATGAATGAAGAGAATGCATGGAGCGGTGTGCTTAAAGAGGTACAAGTAAATATAGGTTTGGTGAGGTAAATTAGTATGGATGAAGTGAGGAAAGCAGTTCAAAGTATGAAAAATGGAAAGGCCATGGGCCCTGATGAAATACCAGTAGAAGTATGGAAGTGTTTAAAAGAAGACGGATGTATGTGGCTGACTTTATTCTTCAATAAGTTGTTGTATGAAGGAGCGATCCCACAAGAATGGTGCAATAGTTCGCTAGTGCCCATCTTCAAAAATAAAGGTGATGTGCAGGACTGCAACAACTATCGGGGGATAAAGCTCATGTCACATAGTATGAAAGTATGGGAGAAAGTGATAGAGAAAAGAATAAGAGAAGAGAGTAAGATCACCCAAAATCAGTTTGGGTTTATGCCAGGTCGAGGAACAATGGACGCCACTTTTGCACTCCGCCAATTGTGCGAGAAGTACAGACGTGCACACAAAAACTTGCACATGGTGTTCATTGATCTGGAGAAAGCGTATGATAGGGTACCTCGTGATGTGTTGTGGTGGGCCTTGAAAGAGAAAGGTATACCTGGGAAGTATGTAGAGTTAATTCGTGCTATGTACAGTCAATCTTGTACCTACGTCCGGTCAGCTGCTGGCAACACCGATGAGTTCAGTGTGGCTGTAGGCTTGCATCAAGGGTCGGCTTTAAGTCCTTACCTCTTCTTGTTGATCATGGACGCTTTAACGTCGGACATCCAGGAAGAGGCACCCTGGTGCATGCTGTTTGCCGACGACATTGTTCTTGTCGGTGAAGATGGACCTGAGATCCAGAGCAGATTGGAGAAATGGCAACAGAAACTGGAGAATGTTGGCTTGAAAATCAGCAGAAGTAAAACTGAATACATGTTCTGCGATTTCGGCGGTCTCTCCAGTTCTGGAGCCATAGCGTTAGATGGCGCGCCTCTTCCTGTCTGCTCCGACTTTCGGTATCTCGGTTCACTCGTGCAAAGCGATGGCGAAATAGATCGTAGTGTAAAGCACAGAATTAACACGGGATGGATGAAATGGCGGCAGGTCACGTGAACAATCTGCGACTCCCGCATTCCCCTTAAGCTCAAGGGGAAGATTTATAAAACAATGGTTAGACCTGCTGTCTTGTATGGATCAGAATGTTGGGCCACAAAAGGGATGAATGAAAGGCATTTGCATGTCGCGGAGATGAGGATGCTAAGGGGGATGTGTGGTGTTACGCGAATGGATAAAGTAAGAAATGAGTATATAAGAGGAAGTCTGAAAGTGGCGCCGGTGACTGAAAAGTTGTGTGGTAATCGGTTGTCGTGGTATGGGCATGTGATGCGGAGGGATGAGGAAAATGTCGTGAGGAAAGTTTTGAGTATGAATGTGGATGGGTATATGAGTAGAGGAAGACCAAAGAAACGATGGATGGACTGTGTAAAGAATGATATGGCAAGAAAAGAAGTGTCTGATGAGACGACGAAAAATAGAGAAGTATGGAAGAAGAAGACATGCTGCGCCGACCCCAAATGAATTGGGATAAGGGCAAGAGAATGATGATGTCAAATTCTGGTGGATTCCCTGTACAGAATATATCATTGCAAATTATAACAAAAACTATTTTCCTAGTATCAAGGGACTGTAGACAGCAGGTACATCATCTTGAGAAATTAAGATTAAATAAATGTATTGATATCAAATTAAGGAATTAATGATGATTTTACGCCCTCTAGTACTACATTTTCACTTTAAAATACTACAACGTAAAAAAATACGCTTTATCACATGTTTTTGTCATCTATGTAATGGTATAAAACTGGCCTTCTGCGATAACTTCCCCATGAAAACGGCTTGACACACAGGCTTTCACGTGGAATAGTGTCAAGAGCGATCGATGGAGTCGCACCCAATACCGTAGGTGTCGATACAGTATCGTATCGTAGGTGATGTGGAGACTGTAGCCCCTTGCAGAAGAGGGTAGTTTATTGTAAGGGAATGTAGTTTTCCACGACATCTTTTAAGTATTATAATGGACAACATTATTTTTTGACCTATCACATTTTTTTGAAGAATTTGAATAAAAATGACAGAAAAAAAGAAAAAATAATGTTACTTTTGTCAGGGACTGTACTTTAAATGCATTTGTGATGCATTTTTTTTGCTCCTTATTAATATAATTTCCATGAAGTTTTATGTTTTTTTCTTTCAGATTTATTTAGTGGGAGTGTCGTTGGATCATAGAACATATTAAAACTAATCTTGTCATCGACACCGCATGGGTGTTTGGTAATAATAATTATAGGCGTCTACGTAACCTTTTTACACCGGCTTTATCTCCAAAACCATGAGAGATGCAGTCGTGACGGTACATTTGTCTCAAGTAGGTAGTGCAAACCAGTAGTAACATTCCCAGATCAGGGTCGTGGGCGCCAGCCATCGTGAGACAGGTTCTACGCGTGCTTGACCGAATTCGGGCCTACTTTTACTTTTCTATTGATGCTCAAGTTTGAGCATTGTTTGTGCTTGAACATTATTAGTGCTGTTCTCGAGTGGGAAATGTTTCGGGTGAGTTGACGACTGAAGTAAGTGTTTAGAGAGATTTGGCAGCGAGTTGGTAGTAGTTTTGGAAAGTATGTTGATGAAAGGAAGGGCTACTGTGAAATGGCACTTGAAAAAAATACCAATCGAATTGAGAACCTCCTCCTTTTTGAAGTCAGTTAAAAATAACTCATAGAATTGCTTGTCATCTTGGTATGGCATTTATTTCACTTCTGCTGAATCAATTTTTTTATGAGATCTCCAACATTATTAGTTCGTCACCTTCCTGCTCTTGTCCGATTTCACTTGAGGTCGGCGCAATACATTTTCTTCTTCCATTCTTACACCTATCAACCAGCATTAATATTATATATAGCAAAATAAAACCGATCCAAAGGAAGGTCATAAATTTAACCAGTTACAACAAGAAAGTTTGTGAAAACCAATCATCATCATCATCATCATCATCAGCCTATTAATGTTTCCACTGCTGGGACACAGGCCTCCTCTGTATGAGAGGGAATGGGCTGTAATCCACCACGTGGGCCCAGTGCGGATTGGTAGATATCACAGTCATGTCTTCGAATTTTTGGCTCTAGAACATGCCGGTTTCCTCACGATGTTTTCCTTCACCGTTTTGAGAGCAGTAGTGGTGATGAAATAAATTACACAAAGTAATGCGCCTGTCTGGGTTCGAACCCACGACTTACTGTTCGTAAGTCGGGGCCGCCACCACTGGGCCACCGCTGCTTTTTGAAAACCACTCACAATATTAAAACAGCCAGCCAAATCATAAAACATCTATATCATTTAACTTTCAGTCAAACCGTCTAAACAAAGCGGCAATACTCATTGTGACAAAAAGGAAAAAGAAAATTAAACTATAAATCACGATCATTACGTGGCAACCGTGACCGAGAGTGGAAAGCGTTCATAATCAGAAACCATATTGGATGGAATGAGAGATTTGGAGCGGCTGGGCAGTCGCCTTGCTATTGGAGACATTACTGTAGGAATCGTCATGGATATTGTGACTATTGATTAACATAGTTGAATCAGTGTGTTTTTTCTTTATGAATAATTCGCATAATCAGCCTTCTTATAACGTTCCCACTGCTGGGACTACTGCTCGTTCTTTGAGAGAGGAAGATGGATTGTAATCTAACACGCGAACTAGTTCTTAAAGAGATCTACGCTAGGGAATGGGCAACTACAGTACTTTCACAGTTTTTATGTCTTGTGACTGGGACTGCAGCTACATTTAATTTTCATCTTTGTTTCGACAATTCAAAAGTGCTTGAAATAAATGCTTTGATTTTTGATTTTCGTGGAAAAAAGATTTTTTATGCAACAATGAAATATTGAAAAAATAAATCCTCCTCTCCATTAATCCTTTTATGAGAAGTTAACAAAAACTAGTTAGTTTATTCCACAATTGTAACAAAACATTGAAATGGTAAATTGTGAATAAAGTACGTGGAAATAAATCCGTTTTGTGTGTAAATGTACTAAATAAAATAAAGCGTGAAAATAATTAATATGTGCAGTTAGTACCGTGTAGATTATAAGAATAGTTTATATTAAAGTGTTTCATTTTATAGTAAAATAGCGTTATTTATTTTATTATTGCTAACAGCGCTGATCACAAATGAAATGCAAATAATTATGTGTAAATAAATTAAGAAAAACTACGTCAATAAAAAAAACTACAAGTGAAAGTTCATCATTTAAAATCACCTTCTGATCTTTCTTTGTTTTTCATTTAAATTATTGTCAACTAGCTTCTTCCCGTGGACTCACCCTCATTGAAGTCTGGGATCTAAAGGATCTTATGTCCTGAACCAGGTTATGGTCTACAGTTGTCCAAGGTTTCTTTAGCCGTTAAGGTGTATAATTAAAAAAGGTAATAAGACAGAGTGAGTTACTTTCGCATTTATCTATACTAATACTAATATTATAAAGAGGTAACATTTGTTTGTAAGTTTGTATGTAGGGGGTAATCTCCGGAAATAATGAACCAATTTTAAAAATTGTTTCACTGGTAGAAAGCTACATTATTCGTGAGTGCTATAGGCTATATTTTATTCCCGTACTCCCACGGGAACGGGAACTACGCGGGTGAAGCGGGACGTCAGCTAGTCAGTTTATATAGATATAATCAAAAAAGACAAAAGTCATCGAAATACTCACAATAATAGCAGTTGATCAGCCCTAACATAACGTCCATCCCATCACCCAACACGGCCTTCATAACAAGATACTGGCCATATTAGGAGAACAGTTTGACACTTCACGCACGTGGGCTGTCCGCCAGAGGCCTATGGTGTGGTGAAATCTTCGAGATCAGGTTTGGATCAGTTCCTCATAGTGCATCGCCCACATGGGTTCACTGTTGCTACATCACTCCATGTTGTTGATTGTGGTATGATGGGAATGTTTGGTTTTGAGGTGCTAGAGGTTGTAAAATTTTTGAAATATCTTTCATAGCCTAAAGCATAGTAAGGCGAAAGTTGTGAAGCTTCAAGTGCTGGTAATCGATAAATTAGGCAGTCCCCCAACTCGCCTATCTTTCTCCACTTCGTAGTGTTTTATCTAGGATGAAGAGGTGGCGGAACAAACTTCCCAGCAACATAATCTGTATGTTATGTAAGAAGGAATTGGTTTTATATTCATAATTATCATGTTGAGGAATTTAGAGTCGTGCCATTAGAGAGGTATGTCCAAATACTTCTGTCTACTGCTGCAACGATAATAGTAATAGTGATGAAGATCTAAACTTTTTTTTCAGATTGTCGGGTGTTTGTAAGCCAGCCTCAGGGAGAAATGAATCAGACGGGATGCCGAGATAATCAAATAAAACACTTGATTAAAATGCTAACGAAAATTGTACTTCCCACTTCCACATATAAAGTTACTTCCTCATAACATTGGTATTCAAATATCTTCCAAAAGCGTAAACAAAATGCCTTCGGAACAGGTTGCCGGCAACCTGGCGTGTAATGCCGCCATTTTAGTACACCATCAGAACTAGTTTACGTTAACGGTCAAACACCTACGCTATGGATTCATGAATGAAGACGAACTAGCCACTACTAAGGGAAGCAGTGATTATTCAGCGAGTTCTGGATGCATATGAAGTGAGTTTAGATCGTCAAAGTAATGATATTAAAAAAAGCTATTTTCTCTGGTTAAAATCTCCGAATAAACCTTTAATGAAACAAGAAGATTATTGTTGGAGACGAGAAAGTATTGTACCTACTTAAGTAACAATGTCTAAAAGGGAACCTACATGAGATTCCTTCCTATCCCAAGACCAACAACAGAGTTTGCAAGAAACAAGAGATCAAATAAAACCATTAATAACAGAGAGAGTTCAACCTCCTGTCAGTGTTTGTCAACAATCTGTTACAGTCAGTGATGTGTCTTTCCGGTCCAAACGTTAGGACAACTATTTGGGGACGATTATCCTTAAATACATTTTCTTTTCGAACCAAGACATTAAGCACAATAAGTACTTATAAAAACATATCAGAATTTCTCTTTACTATGTTAACTTTAATTTGGGTAAAGAAACTGTGAAGAAATTAATTTTATGAATACAAGAAATGGTACCTATACTATGAGGAATTAAAAACGTAAAAATCTTCATTCAAAACTCGACTCAAACTCACTTATACCAAAACAACCAACCAATGGTAAAGAAAAACGTAAACGAAACAAAATATCGTTCATTGATGAGGTAAAGTTTCGTAAGTCCATACATATTGATGGCTGCGTAGGAGTCGCCCGTGATGTTGATATAACCGAAGATGATGATAAACTTGTCTCAATTATGGAGATAATATGGAGGAGAATGTTAGTGGCTTGTTTTAAATGGATGATGAGATTGAAAATTATGGACGCACAGATTTGGTAAAGGAATTTTAAGAATGATTGATAGGAGAGTTAATCAGGTCAGAAGTAACGAAATAAATAACTAGCTTACAGACTTCCAGAATTAGACATAATATTAGGGGAAAAAAACAACCAGTGGTGGTCACGAAGTTTTGGCCCCAACACATTAGTTTTCAGTCATCGGGCACATGTTTCCATCAGTACTGCTCTCAAAACATTGAAGACGCATGCTATGCTAATGCTATGCTAAGATGCAATAATGAAAACGTATCTTCGTTTGATGAAGAACTAAAAGCAACAAATGCCAAGTGACCAACAAGGAGACCAACTATTGAAAAATGAAACAATGTGCTTCATGAAAGACAGGTGGTCAATAGATCAACAACAAAAAGACGAGAAAGAAAAACGCAAGAGTACCGTAATGCAACTTAAGCAAGACATAACTGCACATTCAAAACAAACAACTTCAAACTCCCACGCTTGCCTCAAAAAAGCAACTAATAATCACATCTATCATTAACCAACCTTCAAGAACAACAACATCCTACTCTCCCAACCACTGGCCCAGCTACTGGCGCAAGTAACTGGCGTAATTGATTGTCAGCGGTGTGACAACTTTCGCGAGATGATTGATGACGGGCGAGTGTTAATCACGTGTCACGCTTGACGTGTATGGTGGCGCCCTCTGGTTGGTTGTTTATTAGATGTTGACACACCTGGGTTTTGGGTTAGGTCTGCGTGGGAAGAGATATGAGATTTTAATGATAAAAGGTTGGAATTAATTTAAAACACGTTTGAAATTGTCCCTTTACGTTAAACAACGCCTACCGAGGTCGGTCCATCGATAGATGACCATCCCTAACATAGGTACCGAGACCTCTCCGTGTCTCGGAAAGCACGCTGGTTGGTTCCAACCGTGGTAGACTTCGCGGGTAGTCAGAAATTCGAAAATGTGTGCCTGCATTTTAAAGTTCTAGCGGATTGATATAGAGAAGAGAAATCTAACTAAAGCAATTACGAAAGTATAACACAGATATAAAATCATTAAATCACAATTTTACAAAAGAACACTGTTTTAGACTTTCACGGTTATTCAACCAGAAAAACTCCCCCGGTGGACTCCAGTGATAAACCTAATAAAAAATAACATGCGTCTCCATTATCAACAAAAACCTAGTGATACCGTGAGCGCGTTTTGTAGTGAGCTACAATCGAGTTCCAGTAGTGCGCGTAATAAAAGACTAAGAAAGAGGGTAGACAGATTTGTCTGCTCATAATAAATAATTTTCGTCCCAGCCGCATACATCTTCAGTATTTCCACGATCATGATGCTTGCAACAGCGTCGAAATATCGGGACCTCATAAAATCAAAAGAAAATCACGGATATTATCCCGTAAGTACTGTGTTCACAAAAGAACTTGATACTGTCGGCCCTTACAACTCAAAGTCACACAAATGACACTTTAGACAAGAAGAGCATGTCTCAATCAGTAGCCTGTCTCGACTTACATCTGTAATGTGTATTAATGACAGGTAGCAGCCCACCGCCCACGTCATCATATAATAACATGTTGTCGACATACTCATACATCTTATATTACTGACACGAAACTTGCTTTAAAAAAAACAACCAGACATTGATTTGAACAGTGGTGTATTGACAAATTTGGATGAAAATTATCTGCAATTTGTATTTATGAGTGAGATTCTGAATTCTGCTTCAGTTGTCTAGTGGTCGTCGTAAGTGCGACTGTTGAACGTCAAATTCTCGGTTCGATTTCCAGGTTGGACAAAGTGTTATTCGACATTTCCATCAGAAATGTCATCAGTTTACAGTCTGGTTGTGGTGTAACACGCGTGATATTGTAGTATATATACTAATATTATAAAGAGGTAACATTTGTTTGTAAGTTTGTATGTTTGTAAGTTTGTATGTAGGGGGTAATCTCCGGAAGTAATGAACCAATTTTAAAAATTGTTTCAATGGTAGAAAGCTACATTATTCGTGAGTGCTATAGGCTATATTTTATTCCCGTATTCCCACGGGAACGGGAACTACGCGGGTGAAACCGCGGGACGTCAGCTAGTATCTTATATTTATGGACTGAATTCAATTGCAGTTTACATTGCGTTACTAACTAAATTTATCAGTTGTCAATTACGAGTACATTTTATATGAGAAATAAATTAATCTTCAAGCTTCAACTTTTATTTATGTGAAGAAAAAAACAAAACAAAATACAAGGATACTCTTTATAAAGTTGTGACAAGGTATAAAGAATCTACTCCTATATTCCCAGCGGCCGGTGTGTCAAGAGGCTAAGCTAGTACAGTACTGGTACTTGTGCTGGCGCCAGTGTCGATGCTAGTCGAGTGGCGAATCTTTCACGTAACGGTGGCACAGGGTTATTGGATGGGAACTATCATTTGTAAAGGCAGTGGAGACTGTCTTGTTATAAAATATGAAGGGATTTTACGAAGATTATTTTAATTTTTACCCTGATGTTTAGAATGCTTAATTTAAGTGCAGTAGTGGCATGCGAAAGCGAACCACAAAGGAAATTAGAAGTACATTTGCTTCACTCAAGGTGATAAAATATATCACTGGCGCTTTTCCATCATGTGCTCTAATATTTTTCTCAGCTATACACCAGGGGCTCTAACTCTCTAAGGCTACGTCCGTATTCGGATCTATACGAATAGATCCGAATACGGACGTAGCCTTAGAGACTGTTGGTGTGGTGGAACGTTTCGTCCGTATATTCGGATCACGAGATCCGAATATACGGACGAAACGTTAGAGAGTAGAGCCCCTGTACTGTAATTGGAGCGACTGTCTATCTCAGCCGATATTTATTTCAAATAAATCTAAACTCGATATTTTGACATAATGTAGGTACATAAGTTACTCATAGCCTAATATCATAACGCACGTCTGAAAAACATTGACTAAAATCACAGACATACATATTATACTACTCCTAAAATCACTCGTCCATATCAAACAGGACTGTCCACAACCCGACCAACATAGCGTCCCCACTAGCTAACTGAAGAACACTCGTCTTCAACAGCGCAGCGCCATAATGTTATATGTGGCCATCTAGCGGCTAACTTCAGCACTATACTGTGACGTCACGATGTTTGTGGTCATGTGATATGCTTGAGCTGTCATCTGTCAAAGGATCTTCTAGGGTTATGATTGGAGGTGGTTTTAGGAGGTAGGAGGAGGTTGTTAACCGAGTCAATTCATGCTATAAATTGTAATCTGTGGTAAAAGCTTAATGTAAACAATACTTAGGCAGTGGTCTCTCTCTATAGTGCACAGTTCGCGAGTTATGTTCAAATGCTGTGTGTAACGGATGGCCGTTGGGGCCGAAAAGTTCTGGAGTGGCGACCGCGAACCGGAAGACGCTGCGTTGGAAGGCCTCCCACTAGGTGGACCGATGACCTGGTGAAGGTTGCGGGAATCCGCTGGATGCGAGTCGCACGGGAAAGGTCAATGTGGCGACACTTGGGGGAGGCCTATGTCCAGCAGTGGACGTCTTTCGGCTGAAATGATGATGATGATGCTATGTGAAATGGGATGTAAAGTATCAATAAATTCGTTTTTAGCGGCACACAGCGATAACTAAAGTCCCTCCGTTCTTCGGAAAGCACATTAAGCCTTTCATCCTAGCTGTCACATGTAGATCTTCCACAGTCTTTACAGTTGGTCAGCGGTCCAAAAGTCTGACGACCAGTCTTATCGGGGGGTATTACCAAGTACTAACAAGGTTGTGGAGGTCAGATAGGCAGGTCGCTCACAGGGAGGTAAAATACTGGTATTCAGCTGCATCCGGTTAGACTGGAAGCCGACACCAACATAGTTTGGGAAAAGGGCAAAAGGCACATGATGACCAAAGTAAACAAAAAAATATCTAAAAAAAAAATATATCTGTCTAAACTGACGTAAACAAGCCAAACTCCAAACAAAAAACAAAGAAAAACACTTCCATTTTCTAAAGCTACGGTAACCACCATTTGAGCGTCGCACAGGACACAAACCTCCTCAAAGGCGTTACAAAGAATTATTTTTTATCAGCCCGTCAATAAATAAACTGGAAACCTTTCAACAGAAATGGGGAAAAAATATTTTTTTCGGCCAAACAAAGGCCTGACAAGTCCTCCGAAGGACTCGGAAAGGCCTCCGAAAGGCCTCGCCCTACAAAGTTATGACAGTGGATGTTACTGATATCTTATCTCTGATATTGAATTCTAAGTAACGTCTGCGAAATGTATTGGAAATTGCGTTTCTTTTTACATTTTTTTTTCTTAGAAAAGTTGGGTAAACATTTTTGATTAGAAA
This sequence comes from Xestia xanthographa, assembly GCA_905147715.2. Taxonomy (NCBI): domain Eukaryota; kingdom Metazoa; phylum Arthropoda; class Insecta; order Lepidoptera; family Noctuidae; genus Xestia; species Xestia xanthographa. The sequence goes on from LR990665.1 coordinate 26,031,090, forward strand.
TTCGGGTTTTGTTTGAGTGGTGGCTTTTTATCTAGATTTTGAAATTGATGATGATAGCCTAGCTCCTATTTTTAAGTAAACGTTATTTTCATTAACAATTTATACCCGGCAAATGGCGGACAATATCCTGAGGGAAATCTGGATTAAATAGTTCCAAGTCGCGAAGACAGAAACACAGGATTAGCTAGTATGGTGATGAATGTTCGTTCATTGAAGACGCTTTCGTAATGTAATAGATGGGCAGTCATAAATATTGCTCCTTCTCATAATTTCCCGCCAAAACCCACAAATGCTTTTATAAAATATACAGCATGCTCCGCCTAACATAAAGGTATGCTTTCAAACTCTGTAGCAGTAAGTAAAACAGTAGTATCTTGCAGAGGAATTTGCAATTCAAGCAAAGTTGCTCTGCAATGGACCGCACTAGTTAGCCACCAACCACTAGCCCCGTCCGTGCTCTAAGTGGGGAATAAAATGGCAGTTGTAACTTTTACAAAGCGTGCATTGCGTGTACAGGCCAGTGTTTCAGTTTTATTTTATTTTATGTCACTGTAGTATTAAAAGCGGAATTGAAATGTGAGTCCCGGAGCTTTTTATGGCAGTATTGACACTGCAGTATTGAACTGTAGTTTCAGATTAAAATAATTTGCAAGTAAGAACAGTCCAGTACAGTTTAAGATACCGCACAAGAAGCTATATTACTATATTAAATAGTGTGCCAAGGCAAAACTGAATGCCCGTTGTCATTGAATGAACATTAAACTAAACCTAAATAAATGCCTAAATATTATAGCACTGTGGAAATTTCAACTCACGTCTCTGAGCCGAGCAATGTTCTTTTAGTTAGGTATTAATTTAAATTCTAGTCTAGTACGAGTATTCGTTAAAAAGTTTTCTAAACGAATTAAAATTTATCGCAGATTATCAATATTCTACTCTACAGCTGCAAGAAAACTCCAGGTTAAAATTCAGCTCAATAATTACGTTCACACCAATTAAAGCGATCATAAAAACTACCGATCGAGTTAATAAAATTCCTCTCCTTTAGAATCGGCGCCATTTTGAAAAAAGATGAAAAGCCGGATACAACTGCTGATCGTCTCCGCTTTATAATCCGTTTAAACGGGAATCGAACCTAGTACTAACTCGTATAAAATACGGAGCACTTACTAGATTGGTCGGCTTGAAAGATGGCGGTACGGTTAGCCCCTAAACTCCTAATATAACGCCACTAACTTTTATTTGGTTATTTATTTTGCTGAACATACATTTTGTGTGTTTTTCTTCGCAATTCTTTTTGGGTTTGGGTGGCCATTTGTTTGGAAGGGTTGTGTGTAAGAAATCAATGGTGTTTTGTACGATCCCTAACCCTCTTGTAAATAAACGCGAAGTTAAGCCAAACTTGAACCTTAAAATATGTATGGTTATCTGATATAACTCTCTGTCGTTGTAACTGCAGTTTAATAAATAATGGGTTATATTTGTGTATATATACATATGTATTTTAGTAGGATATAATGCACCGCGTGGAGCGATCTAGTGTGTGTTGATCGGATGTCACATGTCTTGGATTTGAGTACTAGAACATGACAGTTTCCTTCACTGTTCCTAGGCTAATAGACCTAAACAAATAATTATAAGATGGCTTTTTTTTTTTTTTTTTTTCGGATGGGAAATCATCAAATAACCCCTCCCGCTCTGGGCGGAGCAGGAGGGAGTGTCAGACTTTTACTGACTAAAACCCATCCATGTTCCTTCATCGCCCTTTGTGTTCCGGGGCCACGGTATCTCTTTCGAATAGTCCCGCAACCCCGGCAGGCATCGGTCCTTACGGACCCCTTCCTTTTTGCTGACTCTCTTTGAGGCGCGCGTGGAACACGAACGCGCCGTCGACACGGCCTGTCGTCATTATAAGATGGCTCAACTCCAACAATAGACAATGATATTCAGAATTACATTAATAACTTAAGTAACCTCTACAATATCATGGATACAATTATATTTATCCAAAATAATAATCCCATTTCCTCCCAAACAGAAAGTTTGTCACAAAGTTGTCGACAGCGCACCTGTGCGACAAACTACAGCGACAAACAACTGCGACCGACGCGACAGGCGCGGCAGACGACCTCGAGTTCTGAATACATCACTGTTCATATAAAATGTTACTATTTTGTTGTTTATTATTTGGTTTGCAGTACAATATGTTTTGATTTGTAAAGTGTAACACAACTAGGTTATGTAGAGAGGTAAATGATGAAAAAAATGAGAAAATTTAATAGATTGATCAGAATTTTCCCGTGTCATTGATGATTTAATCAATTAAATTGTGTTTATTCGTCTTAAGTCAAGTTTTTGGTTAATATTTTAAAGTCAAATAGCATTTCCTTATCTGATCCTTGAGCAGAAATGCCGGAACAAATTATAGTTCTTGTTCTTTGCATGCTTTGCCTCTACATTATATACAATAAATATAACCCACATACAAGCTATCTCAGAACAGCACAATAAAGTTAAAACACTACATTTTTAATATCGCTGTTAGCACAGCCAGCAGTTTTCATAACACGATGCTCCATCAAGGAAATTAAACTTAGTTATTGATAGCAAGCAATCTCAGTGTTAAAACAAAAGAAAAATCCTGCAGGGGCTACCTAAGGGCTTCTATAGCTTGGGCAAAAACCAAAAGCGTTCAGGTAAAACTAAAGCGACTACTGATCTGAGAGAGACCTGGGGGTCTAAAATGGCCGCTTTAACAGAATCGTAATATGAATCACGTTTAAAAGTTATAATTCTTAAAATGGACTTTAAGATCATAATCATAGAGTCCATTTTAAGAATTTAAAATGTTTAACGTGATTCATAATAAGATTCTGCGTGGATTCTGCTAAAGCGGCCATTTTAGACCCGCTGAGAGGTCCTGAGTTCGATTCCCAGGTCGGGCAAAGTGTTTTTGGGTTTATCCATCTTGAATTTCCCAGGAGCATACGTAGAGTCTGGATTTAAAACCAGTCATTAATACAGGGTGTAAACAGACTTGACGAAGCCGTCAACCAAGCATTCTGTACATCATACTAAGTAACCCTACGCAAAAAGTTTTGTTCTTTTTTGAGTAAAAAATCACGTTTTTCGGTTGGACTCAACGTAACGCACTTAAAACATTGTGCTGATGGATGGATTGAATAGTACGGGGGGTCGTGAAGGTGTTTAAAGTAAAAATCTCATGTAGGTATTTAAAAAAAAAACTTTAGAAAAAGTTGGAACTTTGACCCCCAATATCTCCGTAGCTAAAAGGTTCCCAGGTATTGTCTAGAACAAAAAAGTGATCGCAATGTCGGGGAGAACAAGTGCCTTTGGCTTCATTAAGAGTCTTTTTACACCCTATAAACTACATGGAACTCAAAAATATCTGGCGAAATGTAGGTGTACTAGGTACACTTCTGACTAACCGACTAACTAACTAAGATTACAGGCAATGTTATGTAATTAATACCAAAATTGAGGTCAGTCTCGAGAACAACACACAAATATCGCACCTCATACACACTCAAAAGCAAATCACATGTAAGGCGCCTCATCTAGACCATCTCTTAATAGTGCAAAAACAATCCTTGAAATATTTCAGCATCAGGAAGTTTCTCGCTTCCTTCCTGCAACTAGCGCCCCCTGCCGCCGCCTTATTAAAACTTGTAAAAGTTTCAGTAATTCTCCCCACTGTACATTATTAAGGCGGTGCACTTTAATTTCCCGGCTTTTCTTTAATTAAAACTGTATTGGATATCTTTTAAAGTGTCTTCGTGGCCTTTGTTGGTTAGGTTAATGTAGCTTTTTGTGCTTTTTTCTTTTGCGAAGTTGATTCTTTTCGAGTTTTATGGGATCGTTTAGGTGTTCGAAGCTGGTTTGACACCTTTAATAAGGTGAATGGGTGGATCTTGTTTATAATTCGCAGGATCTAATAGTAATTGTGGTTTTTCTTAGTAGTTCTCCTGAGTGCTAACTGTACTTGCCGAACAAAAGTTTACCAAATGGGATTTAATGTACGCATACTCAAAAGTTGACGAAATGGGATTCAATATATGAAGATCAAAAAAGTTACGAAATGGGAATTTTGTGATGCTATTTTGTTTAGTTGTCGAAATGGGAAAGTTATGGGACGTAGTTTATTGAGTAGGAGATAGCCAAGTGACGGTTTGCACGCTGACATAGAGAGCCATTTGCTTACCCATTTCTCAAGTATATTTGGGTTGGCTTTCAGTCTTACTGGATGCAGCACTTTACATGAAATGACAGCGTATTTTATCTCCTCAATCGAGTTACTGGGTACCATTATGGCCCTTGATAAGATTGATTGATTTTTTAGGCTGCTGACTACTTATGTCGACTGTAAAAAAATCACACATGCTGACATTGTCACTAAAGGCTACACAGAAGAGCACTAACCATGTCCACATGGGTAACTTACTCTGCCCAAACTAAACATCTTCTTTAACGACAAGACAAAATGTCTCCAGTGTTTAGTCCTAAAATCCACTGTTTCACACACCAGTTTTAAAGTCTTAAGACACAGACTAAAAAGATGCTTACTCATGCAAATGCCTGACAGAAAGTTCCATAACTTGGTTCGTGTAAGCATACCATAAAGTTTTGTGATACAGTCGTTATATGGTGTTATATGTACCTCCCCTTATGTGACACTTTCAGCTTTCACGAAATAATAATATGTTAGGAAGAGGAAGTGACTGAAAATGCGGTTGTAAAATAAAATGGTTTAGACACTGAACGTGGGCTAAAAATGTGAGGATTTTTCAAGGTGTTTCAGTCATTAACTTGAAAATTTCATGAGATAGTAATGGAAAGTATCGGTGCTGTGCAACTGCATGCATTTTCGAAAGTTTTAGTAATAGTAATCGCGACCGTGCAACATGGAGTCCAGGGTTCAAACCCCAGGTCGGGCAATGTCATTGGGATTTTTGATTGAGAACTTTTCAGCACGGGATCAAGATTTGGGCACAATTGACGGCAATAGGCTTGCCCCTCTTATATGAAACTTATCCTGGGTTCGATTCCTGGGTCGGGCAAATTGATGTCGAGTTTTTCCATCAGGAATTTTTCATTAGCAGCCACAGAGTGGATTTGTGCCTGGTTGATGGCAATAGGCACGCCCTCTATTAGTTGGGACCGAAACAAAACTGGCGGAATGTACTATTGGGCACACCCCTGCCACCCCTTCCGGGTATAAAAAGCGTGATGATATGACGTGTATAACACATCTGCCTCCCCTTCCGAAGAATACAGGCTAGATGTTATGTTATGTGTATTAATGCTATTCAAAATTGAATACCCAAACTTCATCAAAACCACCTTTCACTCATCTGCTCCGAGTTGTCCGTTTTGACAATAAGGTTAAACACGATAATAGGACATACAAACATTGCGTGCCGATGAATTGAACAGCCCCTTCCGTGGCGGAAGCTGGCCTAATGAGGGTCAGCAGTGTTGGAGGTGGTCCGCTGATTGTTTGCCTAGGTCTGATTAATGGCATTGTCAGGATGGGGATGAAAAATGTGGGGGTGTTATGAAAATATGTCGGTAAATGGGGTAAGTATTTATAAAAACAAGCATCTTTAAATGGGAAATGTCGATAGAAAAGCTACATTTCTAGGTTGTTAAGAATGTTTGTATGACTTGAAGAAGTTTGCTTCCATTTTACTAACTCGCATCAGGAAATCTCACATTCTTCGTGTACGTAATATTTTTTTGTTTATTTCCTGATGATTGGCTTACACGTGTACTAAATCTTTGTAGGATCGAAGCAGGTGAGGTTTTGTGGGTGGTTTCTGCCTACCCTCATAGGATAAAGGCGTGAGTCTTTGTATGTATAAATATATAGGTCACAAAAAAGCCCAATCTGTTATATTTTGACCCGCGCAACTTCGTCTGCGTCACATAATATAGCTTATAACATGTCATTTTGTGCATAAAATAACGAACAAAAAGCTTTTAAAATCAATATTGCTTACCTCCCATAACACACGGCGTGATAATATGTAGCCTAAAGCCTTCCTTGGTTTACAAAGAACGTTTTTACTGAATTTCAATTCAATCTATCCAGTAGTTTTCGCGGGGAGCCGTACCATACACACAGACAAACAGAAAAAAAAACTAAAAGACACTTTGTCATCAGTACTCATCAGTTATGTTTTTCTAATAAAAGCCACTTATTTTTTCTCGAAAATTCTCAATGTACAGTTTTTCTTTCGTTACTATTTTATTATTATGTAATAGATAATAGATATTCAATATTGCCGTATTCAATTCACATAACAAAGGGAGCTAAACGAATAAGGATTCCTTCTGACTTCTTCAGGAATAAACAAGATGACAGCCTCCCAAAAACACTTACAAAATAAGCAAATATTTCAACCCGAATAAAATATGGTAGGTAACAACGTAAGAACGTAAATTGCGTCTTAAGATCCTTCAGATTTCGGAACATGACTCGCAAAGTCGGGAAATGTAAAGAGAGGTACTATTGTGACACTTCAGAACACTCCAGATTACACAGATGCTGCTTTTAATTACTGTGAGTACTCCGTTTTGTGTAGAACGGTTCAAGATTTTTGGGAAAAGGGCCTTCAATTACTTTCGGTACATTTAATTTTATTTAAACACGTCTAGAAGTGAGAACTGAGTGTCGTTTAGGGACTTGTTGACGCGCCTTAAGCTTGAAAAGTTATGAACAAAATTTTAAGCAACAATGTAGGAAAATTTACTTACCTACAACTAATCCAAGACGGGTTAGGCAGCGGTATACCTTGCAGTACACCCAAATTTCGATAATTCTGGTTAAGTCCCATGTAATACATAGCGAGGCTATTGCCAGAGTAACAATAATTTCTTACGATGGACTCGGTTTCTATCAAGAATTGTCATCTACTTGTAGGCTTGATTATAATTTAGAACAAAATATTGACAAAGAGAAATCTGTCGACACACCCGCAAACACAAAATATAATAATCTACTCAAACTGCAACCCAAAACACACCTTACCCCTTCCACGTAACATTCCATATTCCGTCGTAGCAAGATAATTCGAGCAAGCACCCTTGTGCAATAACAATTCCTCATTAAGGCATTTCCGGGCGCTTCAAAGACTCTCTTTGCTAATAGCGCGGGTACCTGCAACCTCGGAGGACGGATCGCAAGAGAATTTACTGAGGTAAGGAACAGAGGTGTCGCGCACACAGTTTCAAGTAATACTCTAGCGACATGGGGTTGCGTAGGGCATAGATTTGATGTGCAGTCAGAGAAATGTGTTGGTTAGCTGATTGACAAACTAACCTGTATCAAAGCATATAATAATACTGATAAAGAATGACAGCTGTGATTTGTAATCACGATCAAGTTAAGTAGTTAGTCAGTCGACCTGAACTTTCTCTTTCGCTGACTGCCTATTAAAATGATGAGGAAATACGCCAATACTTGGGGAAGCTTACGCTCCGGCCATCAATGATGATAATGACATTGTATCTCTTCTTGATCACAACAGGTAAACACAAGTAAATCCACGGTAAACAGGAAAGAGAACCTACTAAGATACCAAATGTCAATTTCCTTTGTATCTAAACTTACAAAAACTATCTCAGAATGGTAACAACTTAGTCAAATGGCTACATAAAACGCTACGACGACACAGCCCTATAAAATCGCGTGTTTCAAGCGACATGGCAACAAATGACGCGCCGCATACGCGCAACGTTTACACATAAAGTTCTCATACTACAGGAATTATGAACATTTCGTACTTACTCTGATATTGGTTTATGTGTTGCAGGTGAAATGGTTGATGTTTGGTAGTAAAATTTTGGAATTCTAAATAGTGCAGCTGTTGTGGCAAGGTTGACTCACTCATAAGGAGGAATTTTATACTTCATGTTTGAAAGGTACATTCGTGGTGTGTTGACATCAGTTAAGAGAGTCACAGCTTTAACATAAGATAACGGCCTTGTAATAAAACGTAAAGTTTAAGTCACACCACCGCACAGTATTGAATCCCATGACAACCCTAACAAGAAGAGTATAAAATATTGTGACCAAAAAAACCTTGCATTATCATTTCTGCACTTTGATATTTAATATTCGCTGGAATATTTACAAGCTAAAAGTGGTTTGGGAGCTGCTGCGCACTATATTATCATTAAAATATAAAATAATTTACTAAGATCTAAAATACGACAAAGTTCTAAAATTATCCAGAAAGAGCATAATTATCGCATCTATTCCTATGTAAAATATCTATGTATGCAAATTACTAATTGCAAAGAATTTGTCACTTGGTAAGTTAGTATGTATCTACACTTTAAAACAATGTGGTTTACAAAGGGCAACCTGCTACATTCCCATGGGTGACCCAGAGCTATTACAGTTTCATGTTTAAACACGGTGCTGCGGTTACTCACCTTGTAATTAGGAAGTAATTGTGGGAACTCTTACACGACTTATCGGAGGTAAGTCTATTGTATTGACGTGTTCGAAAAGGTAAGTAGTTACTTTGAAGGTTAGATCGATACTGATCTATATTTTCTGGTGATCAAGATGATTTATAAACTAAAATAGTTACTTGCACGAGTCAAATCATCTTAAAATGTTTTGTCCTTCATGAGGCACACTTTTTGTAGCGCTAAGCCTTATAACGTTTCTACTGCGGGCCACAGGCCAGGCAGGTCTCCCTGTGATTATGCCTAGGGCGGCTTCGTAGCTGTTACATGTCTTCGAATTTACATATCTTCACTAAGCACATGTGCACTAAATGGTAACATTGAAACAAAATCTCTAGATCGCACCTTAATGTAGTACGATTATTCCAACATTTGATCAATCATTATCCCGAATGAACATCACAAGATGAAACAACTCACAAATAACCAACCAAATGAACCCAACAACCGACTCCACCTATAGAATTGCGTTTCATGAAAATCCCCATCATGTATCCGCGCTAACTCCGGCAGTTTCCATTACGGCGCCGGCAGATGGCGCCACTGATGTATAGTTCGGTATTTTAAACGCTGAAACTTTTCGTTCATCGTGCACAGTTGGGCAGCGCTCAAAAGCCGGTATTTGGAAATGTTTCGTGATATTGATAGAGCTTTTGGAATTGAAATTACTGGAGCAGTGATTTTTGTAAAGTATGTATTAGTATATGAGGATACATTATGATAAATATTCCACGAAGGACGAAGTATTTGAACGATGCAATATTTTTTTATGTTTATTTTGGGGTAATGCATAGTATATCTGTAATGCGTGAAATGGTACACAACTACATGTACTTACTGAGTTTGTAATCCTTTCTTTAAAACTGTGTTTTATACAATTTTAGATAAGTATTATTGCCCGCTGAAATATATCAGTTAACATTCAATTAATCTAAGAAATAACTACATCAATTATTTTTCAACATTTTGCGACGTTTTCAACTTTTAGAAACCGCAGTCTTAAATTAAGACTGCGGTTTCTGAAAGTTGCAATGTTTTAAAAGGTGAGACGTCTATTAAGACTCTTAATAGACATCTCACCTTTTAAAACATTGCAGCAAAAAACCCCACAACCCTATTACTAAGAAAAAAATAAATATATCAACCACGCACATTGCTAACAACTTTCCACACACAAATGATTTACTAGCAACTACCACCACGACTGCAGAACAGCTTGACCCCGGCACAGAGCAAAGTTTAAATTGCATACACCTATGTATGTAGATTTGATCAGGACACCTGTACCTACCCTGGGGAGGTGACGCTGTACAGTTTACTGGCTAACGAGGGTCACGGGATGGGGGGAAAGCTGGTAATATAATAGGTTTCATTTCGCTAATATCACGCATAATTTTCACCGAAGGTGGTGTAACTGGTACACCCACATTTCGACCGTTATCTATTATCTTAATCATACTAATGTGTGTGCTCTATGTTATCTATAAGTCGCATATAATAGGGGGCGAGCCTATTAACATCAAACAGACAGTAATCTTAACTTCGGGCTGCTTTTGAGTGATTCATAAAATACACTTTATCGGGTTTGAAATAGAACCCAGCCCGCTCAGCATGAACGCTGAAGACACGAAAGAGACTCGACAAATCTTTTGTTCATCTGTCATTTTGTCGATTCAATGACAGATGAACAAAAGATTTGTCGATTCTCTTTCGTGTCTACGGCGTTCATGCTAAGCGGGCAGGACATGCTCAAAATTAACACTTGCGACATCGAGGCAGTCAGGTTAGTTTCAGTGAAACAAAACATTCTAGAAATGGTGTGAGTTTTAAATGGAGACACGGGAAGCCTTTGCGTTGTTAACAAAGATAAATGTTAATTTTAACATCTTTCTTCCACTTCCCAAATATATAAGTTTATATTTTCTTAAGCATAAAAAAGAAGGGGCTAGAAAAATCGAGGCCCGCACTATGTTGTTATTACTAAAATCGCTAGTATTTGAATGTTGCTGTCATTAATGAATATTTTACCTTTACACCGGATAATGATGTGGATGTTATGTTTTATGTCATACCTGTAACAATAAAAAAAAACAAAGATTAATATCACGAATCATATATTATTTGACGACCTGAATGGCGCAGCGGTAGTGAGGCTGCTTTGCGTTCTTAAGGTTTCGGGTTCGAATCCCGGTTGGAGCAAATGTTTGTGTGATGAACATGGACATTTGTTTCCAAGTCATGGATGTTTATATGTATAATAAGTATGTATGTACAAACAAAAAAAGTATTTATGTAGTATATCAACTATCTGGTGTCCACGACACAATCCTCGTTGCTTAATGTGGCACTAGATGGCGCTGTGTGTAATGTCCAGCGATATTTATTATTTATTTATTTATTATTAATATTTTGACCATTGAAAAGTAATAATGGTACTTATGTAAATGTCGAAATGAGGGTGTACCTTATAAAAGCACATCTCTGCCTCTTCCTTAGGAGAAAATGGGCATGATGTTTTGTCACATTAATATAAAAAATCAAAAGAAAAAAGATATGGTTTAACCCAATACAAGAATGTAACCATTAGATTTCTTTCTTAGTTGGTAGACTCGAGTTTCTATCATTAAAATATTCTCTAAGACAAAAATCTAGAAGATATATTTTCCTTAATGCAGTTAGAGGAATTCCTTCGGAATACTACGTAAAAATCTTATTAGTAGTATTCAGAATCAGTAGGTATTCCTTTTATCCACACCCAAGTGGAATGTATGTAGTCGTTTAGCAACTAGTTAGAGAAAACTTCGGCAAAGGAAAAACTCCCAGAGGAGTCTTTTAACCAGTAATTCAGGTAACTCGTGTAATGATATGTAAGCATCCTTTTCAAATAGATTTTTTAGGTAAGCCTTATGTTATTTTGTAGAAAAAAACATGCTTTGTTATTCATCAAGAAAATTATTTCTGTAGAACATACTAGTAAGTAAACATAAACAAAGCAAAATAAAATGTTGGTTAGAAATAAAACGAAGAATTTTGCCTCGGTGTGTAGTGGTTGCAAACGTTAATTCTGAACATTGAGTGAAGGTTCCAGGCCAGGCAAGCAATTTATCAGAAGAATTTGTCAGTAGCTGAAATTATCAAAATGTGGGAGTACTATTATTAGGCTTAATTCTTCAGGGATTGCAAGCCTGATGCCATGATGTTTACATTGATTTTGCAGAAACATAATTTTCCTTTAATATTGGGATGAATGCAGCAAAAATATCTGAAATAAAAGTCAGAACAAGTAAATAAATCCATACTTTTTCTCAAAAACTAACGGACGAACACAGCAAATGTCAGCTGTCAATAACAATGGCGGCCATCTTGGTTTTAATCAATCAAGTTCCCGCCAAATGGGACTGATTCGTTTTCAAATAGATTTTGCTGGAATTTTTTGTATTTGTTGTTCGAATCCGATTGGATTTCGGACTGTTGGATGAAATTATTATTATAATCGATGTTTTTCTGGTAATTGAATCTGATATTGGTGTGTACATGATTCCCCAAGGGAGTTTTATGTTTGTAGTGGTCACATATTTTTTTTTCATATTCGTGCTATGCTATAATATTTAAGTTTTATTATACTTTATAAAAATAGGAAACATACATTAACATGACGAATGTTATCCCCGAAGGGTTAGGCAGAGGTTTACCTAATAGTTCATCCACATTTTGCCAGCTATGTTTAAGTCTCATGTAATAGGGGGCGAGCCTATTGCCAGCAGCCGGGCACAAATCCAGACTCCGTGGCCGCTACTGAGAAATTCCTGATGGAAAAACCCAATAACACTTTGGCCGACCTGGGAATCGAACCCAGGACCTCATGCACAGCAGTCGCGCCACAAGACCAACGAGGCTATCCTTTACAAAATGTACTCATACTAAAATTCTCATCTATTCGACCACAAATGGACAAAATGAGTATAAAGTTATTATTTCATTAAAACACACAACACATTTGGAGAATTTCATTCCACCAACAATGGCGAGGTTCACGCAGGCTTGCACGTAGATGGCGCCACGGAGCGTCATTAGTGGGTCGCACTTCCGGTTCCGGAGGCTCCCGCCCGCCTTCCGGCCGCCCGCCCCATTGTGGCCGAGCCCCCCGATTGTTGCTCTTGTTTTTCAGACATTTTAAATGTAATTTTATGTCATTGTGGTGTTAAATACTTTTGGGAGAGATGAAATTAAAACTTATTTAATTTGTGATTTGAATTCAGAACCAAAGTTCTTGATAAAAGATTCAAGTTCAAAGCATCGGTTGCATTAGCATTCAGTTACTGAAACGACGAATCTGCACTGAGCCAGCGTGGTGAATATGGTCCAATTCCTCTCTCGCTTGCCCAGCAGTGGGAACGCTATAGGATGAAGAATGATTTTGTTGTTGTAACATCCGACATAGTTTCTGAATTTGAAAATGCAATTTGTTTTTGCTTGTTAGCATAAAGGCGATTATGATTGTTTAGATTTATAAATAGACAATTCAACTTGTATGGTACTGATGTTCGTTTTAAGAAGAACGGGGCCTAAGATCTTTGATAAAAAATATAGATAAATGTACACTGAATATTCAGGCAAGTAACATTCCGAAACTTGACAAATGCTGCAGAAATACGACGTTGTATTGGAAAAGATAAATAAGACTGCTGTATTCCGTTCAAAGGCGACTGGCGGCAACACGATGCTACTGACGTATTGACCTATTTCCTGAAATGTCATCCACAACCCTCTCCTGAACTGAAGGTAGACATCTTTTCACTACACAACTACTACAAAAGCTTTTTAAATACTCTGAAAAGTGTTACGTTTTCAGTTCCATTTTCGGGTTTGCAAAGTTTTTTTTTGGGTTTTGAATTAGGAATTATCAGTAGCAGCATGGCGTCTAGATTTGTACCCTGGCAATAGGCTTGGCGCTAATGATTTGGTGCAACACATGGGATTTAACACATTCACCGTCCACGAAGTAGAAACAATAATTAAACAGTCGCTCTTAACCATATGTGGCTCAAAGGATTAAACATAACTAGAAAAATTTGTGTGCACTTACAGATACACCTGTGATTTAGCGTGATGTTACAGTTATTTTAAGTTAGTAACAACTACAAACGGTTACGTAAAAACTTGATTAATTCCCATATAAGTTTACGCTTCGTTTAAATATATTAAAAATGAGATTAAAAATATATATTATTGTGAATTTAATAATCTAATCGATTGGGCATGCGTTTCAATGCGTTAAGAAAAAATGGTTTAAATAGTCGGAGTTTTGATAGAGTGGATATCTTCGGTGAGTTGGTGCAGCTCACTGTTGGGTCCATAGTTTAGGGTCCAGGAAAATGTTGAAGATCAAGGGGAGCCTTTGGCTTCTATTCCTGTTGGCCGTGGGGGTCACAGCCCGACCAGAGAGCGGTAAGTCAATCACAGCTTTTTTTATTTACCATGTTATACAGATGTCTCCGTTAATGTATTTGTAACTAGCAATTCTCTTGGATTTGTGATACAAATACATATTTACGTGGCTAGGCATATTTTTCAAATTATTGTCTCTGTAAAACTACTTTCTCTGTATAGTTTTGCAACTTAGATTTTTTTTGAATATTTTTTTTTCTAATTATTATACTTTACGGGCTACAAAAGCTAATTCAGCAAGCTTTTTATTTTTAAATGTTTTTTTTCATTTTTTTTATATCACTATACGACAGATGAGGTCTTAGATTCTGCACCAGTAAGCGCTGAACTCCGATCAGGATATCTACTAGAAGAATCTTCAGGTAAATGCTGTAGTCTCAGTTTTTTTTTAATACTTTAGGTATTTTAGCCAGTAAAGAGCCGTTTCGCAAAACGACTTGATTTCGCCAAAGTCTCAAATCTGAACTGCAAAATTTCTAATAGATTTTAGTATCTTGCCCGTCCTGGGCATCGTTTTCCTACGATCGAGCTATAAATTCAGAAAAAACGATAATTATTCAATAAACGCTTTTGCACTATTATTTATCTAGCCTTTTCCCAACTATGTCGGGGTCAGCTTCCAGTCTAACCTGATGCAGCTGAATACTAGTATTTTACATGGAACGACTACCTATCTGACCTCCACAACCCAGTTAATACTACTTAATACTATACCAGTATACCCCTTGGTAAGACTGGTTGTCTGCCTTTCGGGACACTGCATAACTGTAACGCCTCTCAAATATCTACAAATGACAGCCGGGACCAACGGCTTAACGTGCTTTCTGAGAAACGGAGGAAACTCGATATGTAACGTTCGCAACCCATCCAAAAACCAAGCTAGGCAAGCGCGGTTTAAACTAAAGATCGACCCGAGCGGATGCTATTATTTAGCCATGAGCTGCTCAAAAAAGAAACTAAAAACTCTTCTGCATCAGCATCAGAATGGACATTCCCATAACGAAAACTGAATCTTTTACAGATGAAGCAGCCGATTCAAATCCTGAAGACTCGGACTCCGACGAGAGCCGTATGTTCAGCCCTGATGAACTGATCAGCTTCGGTACGTACAACATACGAGTCTTTTACAAATAATCAGTTATAATATTTAGTACCTACTTACACGGTCCTGAGTAAGACAGCCCTAGTGTTTAGAAATACTTATGAAAACTAACTTACGAGTATTATAAGTTCCCAAGAAAACTTTACAGAAACAGAACAGTAGGGACAAACCAATGATACTATATATAGATGGATTGGTCAAATATGACTAGAAAGGTGACCACTGAAATTATCTAGTATACATATAAATGATCTAGTATCATTAAATAGATGCAGCACCAATCCTTAATGAAGTTTAAGGGCAGGACGAGACTAACGATTACAGTCAGATTTAATCTATGTTGCATTTTCTCTGCAGATCGTATCAACAAATGCCAAGCAGTAGGTGACATGTACTACGATAAGAGGAACAACGTCTGCTTCGTTTGCGCCTGTTTCGCCTCCGCAGGACAGCTGTACTCCAAGTGCGCGGCCTGCAACCTGTGCTTCCGTAAGTAACCTAACTATTCTATATACTCCTTGATAACCAGGCACGAAGGTTGACAGTAAGTAACCGCTATTGACTGTCCACAGTGGATCAGAATCCTGTACCATTCCCACCTGTGCCACGTAAGTTATATTGTCATTATTATTGACTGTTTTGTCGTCTGTCATGTTCTGTTGTCTTGTTTTTTCTTCAGATTAGTCTTCGAGTAATTTTGTCAGCGAGTCTGCATCGATGTTTTTAGTTGTGCGAGTAATATCTTTTTTTGATTGTTTGAGATCTGTTTCATAATTGAGTTTATTATTGAATTTGGTAAGCATTGTCTCGAATGCAGTTCTACAGACAGATTCTTCAGAATTATCTACAGTTTCGTTTTTAATTTATTGCTTGTTTTCTCAGCAGCTCAATTTTCTACCCGGTATTGGATTACGAAATACTAACATAATTATCTTTTATCCAAATAATTATAGTTCGGTCATTCTTACAGAGTTCTGCACCAGGTAAATTAGGCTTGGTTCTATACTATAAAATAGTATTTTTAAGGTTTGTACTCAAAGTCAACTCGTGAGATTTTCATATCTAATCAAGATTTTGTTTTAGCACCTCTTTCGTTGCCACCACCCCCACTACCACCACCACTGATTCTTCCACCAGGTACACAATATTTTATTTGCGTAACGATGAACCTAAATATTTGAATGAAATAATTATCTTTAAAGCAAAACTATGTAGACAACTCATAGACGCATATTTATTGTCTACAGTACGTCTACCACCACCGCTTTCACCACCAAGTAAAATATAAGATTTTTGACAAGTCCACAATAATTATACGAAATATATCATCGCTGTTAGAATAATTATCTAGCCCCAATACCAAGTTATTGAATGTTTGGCCTAATCGTTCAAAATTGTACATTTCGATCATCTTTTTAACAGCACCTTCGTTATTTCAACCCCCATAGTCTCCTCAACCAAGTACATTTTAAGACAATTTGTTGGTTACTCTAGCTTTTCCAATAGTTAACTTCAAAATAACCGCACTTTTATTTAGGTCACTTTTGTGTTTGTATTTCGGGTTGTCTTGTCTTTTCACAGCACCACTACTATTGCCCTCATCTCCATTGCCTCCGCAAACAGGTATTTCAAGTCTCCATATTTTACTGAATTTCAGTTCCATGTTCTCAAGTCTAATTCCTATGTTCTGCATAAGTTCCACAAATAGTAGAAATCATTATACCACTAGGTCCACCACTTCCACCATTTTTGATGTGCAGTATATTTGATAAATTTTGGAAACAATCAATCATTACTGAATTTTTTAATAAAATATCAGAAAATCCACCTCCCGTTAAATTACTAGTACACATTTAATTTTGTCATTTGATTATTCAATAGTGTATGTCAAAATTGTTTTGCCATAAAGTTAAAAAAATATCTTACGCTTGGTCCTCTTTAATTTATGTGGCATTAAGTCCGCCTTTGTACCTCTCTTGTACATGAAGTTTAAATAAATAAATTTATGCACGTATTCATTTTATAACAGCAGTCCTGCAGGAAGAACTTCTTAGACCAGGTACAAAACAAAATCATTTAGCATGGAAATAGGTCCTTACATGACCACAGATACTAACAGACTCGGTGCTCCCCAAGAGAATAGAAGAAGATAACCCTTCTTCTGCATTTCTTGCAGACATTTATTGCTTACTGATAGTAGTTTTTTTTTCTGATGACATATTATTGCTGCCAATACTCCAGTGGTAAGCTCTTCCAATCGGTCCTTTTTGGATGAATCTTCAGGTATTGTTTTCCTATCAGTAGTATTATATTTAGATCTTCAGTTGATTATTAATTATTTTCAAAAGCTAAAATATTTCGTTTACATTATTTTTTCAACAGAACTACCACTGCCTCCGCCTCCATTGATTCTTCAACCAGGTATAGTTTGAGGCTACATATTTTTATTAAATTGATTCAGATTCATAGATATTCTTTTATTTGAAATTGGCAGCTCCTACACCGCTGTCGCCACCAGGTAGTGAAAGTTTATTATGTAATCTTTGTAGTTTTCGTCAGCTCTACGGATTGCTTGGATTGGTTTGTCGTTTGTAGGAGTTTCAAGTTCTGTTAACGGATTTTTCGGTTTTCTTCATTCTTATTTTTCTTTAGGTTCTGAAGTAAGTACCTCTGAATGACGTTATGTTAAAAGTAATGCTTTAATTTTGTAAAACTTAACTTTTCCACAGATATACTTCTTGGACCTCCACCGCTTCCTCAACCAGGTATATTTGCGAATGTACATTTTTTTTTATATTTTTCTTCAATACTTCGTAGCCTAATCTCGTCGGTCTTTATTCATTACAGGAAATATAATAATACCCGATTATCTACATCCAGGTAAAACTGCATGATTTTACTCTTGTCTTCTTGTACCAAAAATTAGCTTTTGTTTAATTTCTCTACTTCGTTTTCTTCCAATAAATGTAGTTCCAATTAATTCAGTATGGTCCGCTTCTTTCTTCATATTATTGATTTTCAAATAGATTTTGTTATTTTTCACAAATTTAATTTCTCACAGCACATCAGCCGACACCATTTAATCCACCAGGTATAATGAGTTAACACTTAATTTTACAATCCTAACAATTGTAGATTTATTGTGAACAAATTGGGAATTATTTCGATTCGCTTATTAAAATACATTTTCTATGAAAGACAAGTACAAGTTCATAGGCCATGTGCCACTTCAAGATTTTTTTCTGAATTTGTTCGTCGAAGGCAAAGTTATATTTCGTATTTTTTTTTAAATTTTCTTTTCGCAGTACCTCTTCCAACACCGTTGCCACTTCCACCAGGTATATTTTCAAGATCAACATTAATTTGAATTTGAATTCGGTTGCCAACCATGTTTCTCTGATTTGAATGTTCCGTATTAATTTCAGTGATAATCATACCATCTCCTCCACTTCCAGCTAATTTCTCGAAAAACTTAATTGGTATTTGTTTTTTTCTGTCATCATCAATGGTCTCGCAGGTCTCTCCAACATAATGCTGCACTATAAATGCACATTTTGTTGACAGAACCTCTTCCGCATGCAATTCCTCCACAACCAGGTATTTTATGTATTCTCACTTCTTTGTCATTAAAAGAAGTGCAAAATTCATTAAAAATCTATCTAAAATTTAAAAGAGATATTATCTTTTGTTGTTTTATCTACTAATCGCTGCATAAGTTTCAGTTTGGCCTTACGTTTTCTAACGACTATACAACCAACGGAAGCATTAGCCAATATCATAATGATTTCGTAACTTTAACGAGTTTCAATGATACTTACTATGTTACTGTGCAAATCAAATCAATCGTATCAGGGTCATCCTGGTGATCTGTAATACAGGTTTTACCTAAAACAGACAGCAGTCTCTTTGAAGTGAAAATTGACTTTGTACTGTTTGTGTTGATAAGAGAAAATAAATAAATAAATAATGAATTATTGCTGTAAGAGGCCATACCTGACGAATGGTGCAAAAGTTCGCTGGTGCCCATCTTTAAAAACAAAGGTGATGTGCTGGAGTGCAATAACTATAGAGGAATAAAGCTAATGGCACATATTACGAAAGTTTGGGAGAAAGTTATTGAAAGACGACTGAGAGAAGAGAGCGAAATTTCACTAAATCAATTCGGTTTTATGCCTGGTCGGGGAACGACGGACGTCATTTTTGCCATCCGCCAGCTGTGCGAGAAATACAGAAGTGCGCACAAAAACTTGCACATGGTGTTCATCGACCTCGAAAAGGCATACGACCGGGTACCTCGTGAGGTTTTGTGGGGGGCCTTGAAAGAGAAAGGTATGCCTGGGAAGTATGCGCAGTTGATTCGAGGGATGTACAGTCGATGTAGTACTCAAGTCCGGTCTACAGCGGGCACTACCGGCAGCTTCAATGTGGCTGTTGGCTTGCACCAAGGGTCGGCTCTAAGCCCGTACCTCTTCCTGGTGATAATGGACGCACTTACGTCGGACATCCAGGAAGAGGCTCCCTGGTGTATGCTGTTTGCCGACGACATTGTGTTGGTTGCCGAAATTGGCCAAGAGGTCATGAGCAGATTGGAGGTGTGGTGGCAAAGACTGGAGAATGTTCGCCTGAAATTAAGTAGGTCCAAAACAGAATACTTATTCTGTGATTTCGGCGATCTCTCCAGTCCCTACGCCTATAACTCTGTGACGTAACGCATCGGATCAACTCAGGATGGATGAAATGGCGACAGGTCACTGGAACAACTTGCGACCCACGGATGCCCCTCAAGTTAAAGGGGAAAATATACAAGTCCGTGATTAGACCTGTCGTACTGTATGGATCGGAATGCTGGGCTGTGAAGAAGAGGAATGAAAAAAGATTGCATGTAGCGGAGATGAGAATGTTGAGGTGGATGTGTGGTGTGACAAGAATGGATAAAATAAGGAATTAGTATATTAGACGAAGTTTGAAAGTTGCGCCAGTAACAGAAAAGTTGAAAGGGAATCGACTGTCTTGTTATGGGCATGTGATGAGGAGGGAAGAATCGCATGTGACTAAAAGAGTGATGAATATAAATGTTGATGGATGGAGGGGGAGAGGAATACCAAAGAAACGATGGATGGATTTTTTATTTTATTTTTTTTGGGACAAGCCCGCCACATTGTTCCCAAACCACTGTAACTCCTGAAAGCCAGAATCAACAGTGGCGACCACCAGAAAAGCGCCGAGACAATGAAGCTCGACGAAGTCCCAGAGAATGAATTTAACTGTCTTGGACCCCCCACCAACGAAATTAATCAGAAAAGTATAGCGGAGGAGTAGGAAAATCCGTAATTTCCACTTCCCTCCATATCAGCAGGAGACAGAAAGAAACAAGGCCAATAGGCGCAAAGGGACGTTTACAACTGGGATAGGCCCAGTTGCCTAGCACCACGGATAAAATATTAACATTAATGGGTCCTAAGTTGTGAGCAGTTATATTTGATTCCAATAATAGGTATGGATGGATTGTGTGAGAAATGATATGAATGAAAAAGGTGTAAATGATTGTGTGTCGGTTGACAGGGGAGAATGATGATGAGACCCCAAGTAACATGGGATAAGGGCAGGAAGATGATGATGATGATGAATTATTGCTGTGATATATTGCCGTTACAAAGATGAAATAGTATATCATAAAATAAATGTTGACAGCCAACTTCATGACTGTCACTATGTTAAAAAATATTTTTTTAACTGCGGCAGTTTTCTCTTTAGGGTTTTAATTTAGAATTTTGAGGTGGTTATTAATGATTGAGATCATTTTTTTTACTTTTTTTTTGCAGAACCTCTACAACCACTACCTCCGCAACCAGGTATATTATTAAATCACAGTACATTAACAATTGTTTAATAATTATCTTTGTACCCACAATGGGATGAAATTAATACATTTTTTTTTTGTTTTATGGCCTATCCAGCAATTGACATTATTTTGCCAGGTAATGAACTTTTTTTTTTACTTTTCTTTTTAATTTTTTCGATCGGTGCAACTACATACTTCTTTTTGCAGTATTTATTATTTATGGTCTCCTCTCTTTTCATTGCAAAATTTAATACTGTCGTTTCCACAGGATACAACATAATGCAACATGATTCCACAGATTCAACATGTTTGAACTTCTATTTTACTCTTAAACTACCTTCCAATGCGATATCAATGTTTGTCATTTTATTAAAGTTAAGAGATATTGCAACGCTATGTTCTGTGCTGTCAATAGCGTTGACTTGCATCCGTGGTCTTATAGTTCTCGTCAGTCTATCGTTTTTAATTTTTTTCTTGGTGCAAAGGTGAAGGTGATTCTAAAGGTTTGCAGAAACGAGTATGTATTTGTTTTATGTCGGATTTTTACAGAACCTCCGATACCTCAACCACGACCAGGTGATTTATAAGTTAAAGAAAAGGTACTTGCTGCCTTTTATTACAATGTGTAATTTTAGAAAATACAGAAACTCTTCAATAAAAGAACTTGGCCAAATTAAAAAAGAAGAAAAACCAATAAAAATGTCTGAACATACGTGTCTTTATCGTCAAATATTGATTTTGTATCCAAATTGGAAAATTACCAAGACCCCTGCGATTTGATTTTTGTTACCTCCTATTATTTTACTTTAGACTGTGGTTGATATGAATGTATATTTCTTTGCAGAGGTCGGACCGAATCCGTTACCTCCAGGACCAAGTACGTGTTCTGTTCATAATTATCTTACTTTTGAAATACGCTTTTTAATTTCTTGTTAAAAGATTTGGGAAGTCTACAGAATTCATGGCCTAGTTAGACTTCAAAACACTTGCTGTAAATATAGGTGTAATTGAGTCAAGTCCTATTTTTTTTAAATATTTAAATTACAATCACTACAAATAAACTAAGTTAAAGTGATGCTCATTAACAGGACCAGAACAATTTATTCAAATGCAGTTGAATAGGTACTGATTTCTTCTAATTAATTAACTCAGATATTTACGTATCGTATCTACACTTTCATGTTAATGTTAGGGATATCACTTTTAGGAACAGCAACGATTTTTTGAATACCTTCTGTTGTTATAAGCAGTCTGTTTTCTTTTACTATGTTCAAAAAGAAAAGGTGTTCTAAATGAGTATAATTAAGACGGTTTGTTTTAATTTTCGCAGTACCGTCGCCGCAGCCCCTGCCACAGCCCTTGCCGCTGCCGATACCGCTGCCACCCTACATTCCTCCTCAGCCTCCTCTACCCGAACCTCTGCCCATCCCACAACCTCTTCCACTACCTGTACCCAAACCCAAGGACCAATTCTTGTATTGTAAGTATTCACCATAAACTTGTCAATCTGAACAAGTGTAATTTTATAAAATGGCGTATGAACCACTGACGCACTTAACCCCTACAAGTTAAATAGACAGTGTTTTCGGGTAGTACTCGCCTAAAAAATACTACTTCAAAAAAGTGCCTTGATTTGTTGACATTATCGTCTATCGCATCATGACTTAGGTACTATCAGATAGGATTTTTGTCAAACCGGTCCAATGAAACAAGAAAAATGCATATATCGTGTCAAATTTGCACAAGTATTATCATTGGGATGGATATAATGGACGATTTCACACTAATCTTATTCACCACTGCAGGTCCGCCTCCCATGTTCATACCAGGACCACCGCGTCCTTACCCCGTACCAGTGCCAGTACCAGGTAAACGTATCTTGGTACCAGTACCTGTACCCGTACCGGTACCAGCTGAAAAGATCTACATCCGCGGACCATCTGTACCTGTCCCAGTGCCGGTTGAGAAGAAAATACCTGTACCATACCCTGTTGACAGGTAAGCATTGGTTTACAACGTTATCCAGTTTTATTTAGAGATCGCGACTGATGTGTTTTACTTTCATCCATCTCCATTACTTAGCCGGAATCATGGAATTGTTTTTCAACCTAGCCTTAACGTCTTTTACACAATACATCTAACATTTCTATCTCTTCGTTATTGTTATTAGAAAATAAATTCATTATAGTTTCTTTTTACATTTTCTTTTTAAGTGTAAACTATGATTTTGCATTCGAGGCGGAATACACAACCGAGCCACAGTTATGGACCCGAGAACTGCAGTAACAAATGTCCACGTGTATCAAACGACGTTTGTCAATACACTTTCGAAGAAATAATCAATAGAACGAAGCATATTTTTGTCGTGAATTATTAGGAAACTATGATTTAATTGCTTTTCTTTTCCGCGCTTTGCTTTCGCCGGGTTGAGGGAGAAACAGAGGTATGAAGCCACTAAAGAGCCTTAAATGAAAAAAAAAACAAATATTTTTGAATTTAGAACACAAATAAAATGTTATTTTTTATATTGTATTGCGACATTAACTCGAGGAAGTGTATTGAAAAAATAATTTCCAAGTTGAAAATCACCAAATCCATCAACTACACTAACTGTTTTCCCAACTAGGCCGTATCCAGTCCAGCAACCACCTAAGTTAGTGCCAGTACCCATCCCGATCATCGAGCAAGTTCCTGGACCTGAGGTGAAGGTACCGGTTCCAGTTCCATCACCACCGATACACGTTCCTTACCCAGTGAACCACTACATCACTGTGCCTGGCAAGGATAGGCTCGTGCCAGTCCCTGTACCTGTACCCGTCAAGGTGCCTGGAGGTAAGCGTAATGCGGAGTGGCTAGATACTGGTTACTGTTTGTTACTTTAGAGTTCTTAAGCAAAAAATAATTTATCGTTGTCTCTTCTTTCTTCTCGCTGATATTTAATCTCCTATCTAAAATAATATTAATTTGGTAATCGAATCAACATGTTCTTTACAGAAACCAAGTATTACCCCGTACCGGTCATCCTATACGTAGGTAAGAATATCTCTAATATTTATATGTTCAGTATTTTATATTTTGGTTTTACGGGCAGTTTTCTACAGCAACATTTTCAGTTCAAATTGAACAAGATAATTATAAACTTTTTCTATTTTCTAGCTCCTGAATGCAGAAACCACAAACCATTGGTACCTTTCAGCGTGCCGTCAGAACCTTGCAAGATCCACGTCTGTAAAATTGTTTACAACTACGTCTACATCGAAACACACCCTGACTCAACTTGTCTGAGTAAGTAAGAGATGCTATTTTTATTGACTCACACTTGACGCAAATTATAATAATGATGTCGTCAATGGTGTCGATTCTGTTGTGCACAAACTAAACTTAATTTAGGCTATTGCTATCTTTTACTAAAACGCAGTGCGAGAAAAGGACGGCTATAGCTATGAACTAAGATGTCAAACTAGTTTATGCCTTGCACTTCACCGTGTTTTTAGTCGACATGTTTATACGTGCACCCTTCATTTTTATGGAAATATTAGTTCCAACTAAATTTGATAGCTGTAAATTACGTCCGTCTCTTTATCGTTTTATTAGAGAGAAAAAGATAGCAAAAGCGTAAATTAAGTTTAGTTTGTGCACAACAGAATCGACACCACTGTATACTTACTTATTCTACTAAAAACAGGCAAATTACTTTTTTTTTCAACAATTAATCCAGCTCAGGAAGGAATGATTAATGTTCGATAAAATAATAGATCTCTAGGGATGTCTCAGCTTCAGTGCTACTATTTTTTTTCCGCATTATGACATTACAATATTGTCGCCAACACAAGGGCGCGCAACATCAGGTGAGCAGTACAATTAAATAACATAAATTTGTCGACTTTGCCTAGCAGTGGAACAGTACGGGCTAGACAAAATAATAAAAAAACACGTGTACCCGAGCTTCTATAATTTGAATTTGTGGTACTATTGACTAGGTCCAAAATAAATTATATTAATAGCTTTATTTTATTTCCAGTCAGCCCAAGTCCAAGTCCTGTTTGGGGCTCATCAAGTGCTTCAGCAAATGCAAATGCTAATGCAAGCGGCAGCGGTTCTAGTGCCGAAGCCAACGCAGCGGCCAACGCCATGAGTGGTGGAAACGGCGGATACTTCGGACCCTTCAGCTTCGGAGGTTTCCCTGGTGGTTCCAGTGCATCAGCAGATGCGTCAGCAAACGCTGCAAGTGGAGGCTTTGGAAATATTTTCGGTGGAAATGCTGCAGCCAACGCAAATGCTATCGCAAATTCGGGTTACTACGGTGGCTACGGAGGAGGTAGTTCTAATGCTGCTGCTCAAGCGGCTGCTAATGCTGCAGGATATGGTGGCGGCGGATATAGCAGCGCAGATGCACAAGCAGCCGCTAACGCTGCATCCGGTTATGGTGGTGGATATAGCTTAGCTGAAGCCCAAGCAGCAGCTAACACCGCAAATGGCTATGGAGGATACGGTGGATCTAACGCTGCTGCTCAAGCGGCTGCAAATGCTTTATCTGGATCTGGCTATGGGGGTGGATATAGCTTAGCTGAAGCCCAAGCAGCAGCTAACGCTGCAAATGGCTATGGAGGATACGGTGGATCTAACGCTGCTGCTCAAGCGGCTGCAAATGCCTTATCTGGATCTGGCTATGGGGGTGGATATAGCTTAGCTGAAGCCCAAGCAGCAGCTAACGCCGCAAATGGCTATGGAGGATACGGTGGATCTAACGCTGCTGCTCAAGCGGCTGCAAATGCCTTATCTGGATCTGGTTATGGGGGTGGATACAGCTTAGCTGAAGCCCAAGCAGCAGCTAACGCCGCAAATGGCTATGGAGGATACGGTGGATCTAACGCTGCTGCTCAAGCGGCTGCAAATGCCTTATCTGGATCTGGTTATAGGGGTGGATATAGCTTAGCTGAAGCTCAAGCAGCAGCTAACGCCGCAAATGGTTATGGAGGATACGGTGGATCTAACGCTGCTGCTCAAGCAGCTGCAAATGCCTTATCTGGATCTGGTTATGGGGGTGGATATAGCTTAGCTGAAGCCCAAGCAGCAGCTAACGCCGCAAATGGTTATGGAGGATACGGTGGATCTAACGCTGCTGCTCAAGCGGCTGCAAATGCCTTATCTGGATCTGGTTATGGTGGTGGATATAGCTTAGCTGAAGCCCAAGCAGCTGCTAATGCCGCAAATGGCTATGGAGGATACGGTAGTTCTAACGCTGCCGCACAAGCCGCCGCTAATGCCCTATCTGGATCTGGTAATAGTGGTGGATACAGCTTGGCTGAAGCCCAAGCAGCTGCTAACGCCGCAAATGGCTATGGAGGTTACGGCGCATCCAATGCTGCAGCTCAAGCCGCTGCCAATGCTGCTAGTGGTTTTGGTGGACTAGGTGGCTACGGAGATGCCAGTGCATCTGCCCAAGCTGCGGCTAATACAGCAGGCTATGGCGGATTCGGCGGATATGGCGATGCCAGTGCAGCTGCCCAAGCTGCAACCAATGCAGCGTCTGGAAATGGTGGATTCGGCGGATATGGTGATGCCAGCGCAGCTGCTCAAGCTGCAGCCAATACAGGTGCATATGGCGGGTTCGGCGGCTATGATGCAAGTGCCGCTGCCCAAGCCGCAGCTAATGCAGGCGGTAGTGGATTTGGCGGACATGGTGATGCCAGTGCCGCCGCCGCCGCCGCCGCCGCTGCTGCCAGCGCAGGCGGATATGGCTACGATGCTAGTGCCGCCGCCGCTGCTGCCGCCGCTGCCAGCGCAGGCGGATATGGCTACGATGCTAGTGCCGCTGCCGCTGCCGCCGCCGCTGCCAGCGCAGGCGGCTATGGTGGACACAGTGACGCCATCGCACAAGCATTAGCCTCCGCCGCAGGTGGTGGTTACGGCGGTTATGGACTTTCAAGTGCCCAAGGATTGGCCCATGCTGGCATCCGAAGTGGAGAACCAGACAGCGACGCCCTTGCTGCAGATGAATTAGCCGACGATGTTTCAGTTGTACTAGACGCTAGAAAGAAGCGCAACGCCGAGACACGCAAGCTCAATTACAGAATGAGAGCGTAATCACGTATCACGGAATTCTAAGAATCTGTAAGTACTACTATCAAATTTTTACTTACTTCACTTGTTTGTTTCATGATCATTCAGAATTTTATAATTGATTTATTTATTTTAATAATAATGGTAATAATGGTGGATGCAACAAAAACAACCTTGACAAACGACCCTATCATCGAGCCTGTTTAACGAAATACACATAAGGTTACTCTAACATAATAATTCAATCAACTATCTTTTGCAATTTATTGTTGAACAAAAATACCAAAACACAAATACAGGAAGTAAGACTAACGACAATATTTGTTTTTGTTTTAGACCGAAACTCATCACAATGATCTCTCTACAAACATGGCAAGACTACTCGGACTCGATTTCGTTTATATTTAATTGAAGCATCTAGAAAATGACGAGCAAACTTCATACTTATATGTATTTATTATAATAAAGCATTTAGTGGGATACTTCTGTTTTTATTGTATCATACCCCAAACATTTTCCCAGCAGTGAGACAATATAGACTAAACAAAAAAAAAACCCCAAACATTACAGCATTATATTTTCTGGTTAATTATGTCAGAACACTAAAAACACACTTTGGGCTTCCATCTTCACATAACAGATCACAGGAAAACCCAGAATTACTTATTGTCCTCTAATATAAACACTGACTCAAATGACTGAAACGAATAAGGTTTTAAGAAGTAATAAATTTCAGCTCAGGCACATTACTTGCGAATTCTTATTTATTTATTTAACACTTCAAGCACAAAGTACAGAGGCGGACTTAATGCCATAGGCATTTTCTACCAGTCAACCTTTGGGTGATGCAGAGACAAGCAGTGGTAGGTGTACATCTGAAAATAATTTAATTAATAATAAGGGAAACTACAAGGATATATAAAATACTATATATATATCATCATCTTCCTGCTCTTATCCCATGTTACTTGGGGTCGGCGCAACACGTTTTCTTCCTCCACTCTCCTCTGTCAACCGTCACGCAATCATTTACACCTTTTTCCCTCATATCATTCTACACAAACCATCCATCGTTTCCTTGGTCTTCCTCTCGCTCTCCATCCATCCACATTTATATTCATCACTCTTTTGACTAAAACTTGACTGCACATACCGGGCATGTGATGAGGGAAGCATCGCATGTGACTCATGCGATGCTTCCCTCATCACATGCCCGGTATGTGCAGTCGATTCCCTTTCAACTTTTCTGTAACTGGCGCAACTTTCAAACTTCCTCTAATATACTCATTCCTTATTTTATCCATTCTTGTCACACCACACATCCACCTCAACATTCTCATCTCCGCTACATGCAATCTTTTTTCATCCATCTTCTTCACAGCCCAACATTCCGATCCATACAGTACGACAGGTCTAATCACGGACTTGTATATTTTCCCCTTTAACTTGAGGGGCATCCGTGGGTCGCAAGTTGTACCAGTGACCTGTCGCCATTTCATCCATCCTGAGTTGATCCGGTGCGATACGTCACGGTCTACTTCACCATCCCCTTGGACAAGCGACCCATATACTATAAATATATATCAAACTATTTATTACTGTAAATAGATATTTACACGGATATACTAAAATAAAAAGACTTTGTTTAATAGAGAAAACGTTACCGCTGTGATGAAACTGCCAGCTTCTTGCGAATGTACTCTCGAACTTTAATTATAAAAGCTAAACGATTGGTTGCCATCCTATTTCTTCTTTTTCGTGTGGTTATGCCTAACCTGGTGTCAGAGTTTTCATACCGCCCATGGGCCTTACTTGCAAATATATATATCACATGACATCACACACAGCGCCATCTAGTGCCACACTAAGCAACGAGGCTTGTGTTGTAGACACCAGATGGTTGATATACTACATAGATACTTTTTGTTTGTAAAGACATACTTATCTATACATATAATAAATCTGTAGAAAAGTCATTTTTGTACATTGAAGAAATTGAAACAAAAAATAGCCAGCGTGTGAAAAGATAAGTAACAGAACCCATTTCCATCATTTTTGAAATTTTTGTCTGTTTGTCTGTTTGTTTGTGCGCACATCACGTAAAATCTACGAATTCAATGCTGACAATGTTCATACATAAAAATTGTGTGTAATATGGGGTATGATTTAGTGTTTGTTTCATTGAAATCGGTTAATTCTATCAAAAGATATATGAACTTAAAGTTTTCAAGAAGAACTAATCATCAATGTAAGATACATACATGCAGCGACATCTGTTGAACTAAAATGATACCAATGACTAAAAATGTGCTCACCACAGTCATAACTTTTAAATCGACTGACCAGCTTTAAAAAAAAATTATAGCATAGGTAATATACTTTAGCAGTTTAACATTTTGGTCGATAGACGGCGTTGTTTATTTCACTCCATTTTCTGAATTGAATGACCCTCGCCCGTGTCAGTTGCCTATTTTTTGTTTTTTTTTTTTTGGATGGGAAATCATCAAATGACTCCTCCTGCTCTGGGCGGAGCAGGAGGGAGTGTCAGACTTCTTTTACTGACTAAAACCCAGCCATGTTCCTTCATCGCCCTTTTGTTCCGGGGCCACGGTATCTCTTTCGAACAGTCCCGCAACCCCGGCAGACATCGGTCCTTGCGGATCGGCCCTTCCTTTTTGCTGACTCTCTTTTAGGCGCGCGTGGAACACGAACGCGCCGTCGACACGGCCTGTCGTCATGAGACGGACGGACGGCGAGCTAGCCCATAGCCCACCGTCCACAGGCCCGCGCCTACGGTGGCCGGGGGCCACGTGGTTGCCCCGGAAGCCCGGGGCGTGTGCCGCGGCGGCCGGGACGTTGAGAGGTTCTCTCCCTCTCACGTTCCGCCACCTCCTTCTCTAGCATTACTGCTTCGCAGAAGGAGGTGACGGCGTCCCATTCCGTCTCGCTCCGGACCATGGCTTGCACCAGGGCCGGACGCGAGAGGTCGCCGCCGCAAACGTGTAAATTGCCTCAAGATTGGTTTTTTAACCGACGAAACAAAAAGAAGGCAGTTCTCAATTCGACGCGTATTTTTTTTATATATGACCACGGATAACTTTTACAGAGAAGTCTGTACATGGTCCTTTTGTTTGTAAAAAGCGTAGGTACATCTCAAAGTTGGTCCCATTTATAATTGAAAAATCGTGTTTGGGCTAATTGCTTGCACCTTTGATGAGAACTTTCGACCTAGCTGGAGTATGACTGTCATCGAGTGTCTAAGGATGAAGGAGGTGGCGGAACGTGAGAGGGAGAGAACCTCTAAACGTCCCGGCCGCCGCGGGAGACGCCCCGGGCGTCCGGGGCCACCTCGTGGCCCCCGGCCACCGTACGCGCGGGCCTGTGGACGGTGGGCTATGGGCTAGCTCGCCGTCCGTCTGTCTCATGACGACAGGCCGTGTCGACGGCACGTTCGTGTTCGACGCGCGCCTCAAAGAGAGTCAGCAATAGGAAGGGGTCCGCAAGGGCCGATGCCTGCCGGGGTTGCGGGACTGTTCTAAAGAGATACCGTGGCCCCGGAACACAAAGGCCGATGAAGGAACATGGGTGGGTTTAGTCAGTAAAAGTATGACACTGCCTCCTGGTCCGCCCAGAGCGGGAGGAGTCATTTGATGATTTCCCATCCGAAAAAAAAGGCTGTCGAGGTAAGCCCTTTTTTGGAAAAACATAAGTAGATTATTTTACCGATTAATGCAAATATATCGAAGAAATTAAATTGTTACCCACTTGGATCTACGTAGGTATATATCTACTAATATTATAAAGCTAAAGAGATTTTGGTTGGTTGAACGCGCTAATTACAGGAAAACTTTTAGTGTTGAATAGTTATCGAGGATGGCTATAGGTTATCTAACATCACGCTATAATTAAAAGGAGCGGAGCATCAATGATAAATGTTGCAAAAACAAGGAAAATTTATTTCTTTCGAGAGCTTCCTTTGCGGGCGCTGCATAAACGGTTAAAGTTGCGCAACAATCATGTATTAGGGAATTGTCCGTTTTAAAGCGTTCTAAAAAAAACCGCGATAGCATTATGTCTATCTTTCAAGGTTGACTCCACTCTCTCTAACCCTCTCTCTCTCATGTGACGCAGACGAAGTTGCGCGGGTCAGCTAGTTATACATATAAACATCCATGAGTCGGAAACAAATGTCCATGCTCATCACACAAACATTTGCTACTACCGGGATTCGTAAGAACGTAAGGCAACCTCACTACCGCAGCGCCATTCAGGTCGTCAAATAAAAGTTATTCCATTCAATCAATGATAAAACACGTGAATTATTGATTACTCTTTTCCAAGGCCACTTTCATGATAC
Organism: Xestia xanthographa; assembly: GCA_905147715.2. Lineage (NCBI taxonomy): Eukaryota > Metazoa > Arthropoda > Insecta > Lepidoptera > Noctuidae > Xestia > Xestia xanthographa. The sequence continues at coordinate 26,062,401 of LR990665.1, forward strand.
ATTTTAAAGAAGGTACTCACGAAACAACAATTAAATAAGTAATTATTTATTCAGTCCTGTATTGCTCTTCTACTATTCAATCCCTACATCTAAGAGTCGTAAGTTATAAATCAATTACGCATGTCCATTTGACGTCTAGACAATAAATTATTCTGAAACAAATCGAATCACACGCTCTAACATGAAGTAATTACATCATAAATCATACTGTACTAATATTAAAACGCCTATCACACAGAATTACAGTTTTTCTTATAAATACGACTACATATTTCTTGAATACACATTGATGGAAATTGTCGTTAATGATAACTGAAGAACCATAAGTTCAGGTGTAAAGTGCAATAAGCCGGGATGCAGGGTGGGGTCATTGGAGGCTTCTGTCTCCTTGCCTTCCTGTTATCTATAGGCAGAGCGGAAGAATTAGAGCCAAAAGTTCTTCCAGACGTAGACCAGGTGAAAGAAACAGTAAGTTTAAGAAAAAGCATTGACTTAGAAGCTCCCGGTGATCTCAAAAGTGGTAAGAATCACAATGTCAATATTACAAAATGAACTTAATGCACTGTTAATGGTAAACTTGGTGATGGTCAATGTAAATATCAATTCAAGATGATGATCTATTTTCAGATATTAATGTAGCTGTACCTCAATCAAATACTCAAGCCAATGAAGGGAGGTCGGGGGATGTCTCACAAAGTGATGCTCGCAGTTTTGAAGGTAATATTATCAACTGTTTTAAGCTAAAACTATGTATTTATAGATGAATGAACGTAGATAATCACTCTTTACAATTCTCTATTATACTCCCCAGATTCAGGCGTCAGTGCTCTCGCCCAAACAAGTGGAGATGGATATGCTTCGGCTTATGCTGACAGCATAGGAGGTTCTTCTCAATCTAAAACATTCGCTGCTGGAGGAGCACCAGCCTCCCAATTTAATCCTTTCAATGAAGAATTGGGCCCTTATATACCACCAAGATCCAGTTTCTCGCAGGCAGAAGATCAAGCAGTTAATAGCGATTCATATGGCCAAGGGCTGAACTCCTATCCTAACCCTGCATCCTACACTTACAATTCTGGATTGCCAGCACAAGCACAAGCTGATAACGGATTATATCAACATACACCTAATGTGAATCCACAAGCTGATGGTGGATTTTATCAACGAGATTACAACCCTTACGGCCAAGGATTGAGCCCTGGTCAGTCGCTTAATAAAGCTGAGAATGGATTATATCAACCAGGGTATAACGGTCTACCTAATGTGGGCCCGTATAATCAAGGATCGAGCTTCCCTCCAGGTCAAGGCGACAGTGAGTCAAATCAACCCATAATTGAGCCTAATTCTATGCTACCAAAACCTGCTCCCAAGCAATCAGTTTTGGATTCGCGCTCTACATTTTCTTCATCTTACCCTTACAGTCCGGGGACAAGTTCAAGTTCTATCCATACACAAGACAACAGTGTACCATACCAACCTGTTCCTATACCAGATCCTAACTATTCACCATATGAACAGTTTTTGGTCCCATATAAAGGGCCTAGTTCCGCTCAGACGCAGAGCAATAATGAGGAATATAAACCCGAGCCCCTCATAGGACCTAAAGGAGACCGACAAAATTTTGCATATGATATGCTTACATCTCATTCACATGGACAAAATGAGCCGTATCAAGCCGTTCCTATACCGAATCCAAAACCTTCCCCATATGATAAGTTTTTAGTCCCATATAGAGAACCTACTTCTCTTCAACAAAGTGAACCCAGTTCTAAACAAACAGACGCTGATTCTAGATTATACATTGAGAGATCCTATTCCGTTGATAATATTCCTTCGTCGCACTCAACTGGTTTTACATACAATTCTGCTCAACCAGAATCATCAGATGACAGAGAGTCATATCAGGTTAATCCTATACCCAACCCCGAACCATATGAATCTAATATGGTCCCATACATTGACTCAACTTACTCTCAGAAACAAATCAATAATCGACCTGACCAGCCTATTCCAATTTCAAGTAATTTTCTTAGAATGAAAGCTTCTCAAGATGAAATAAAGTCCTACCAGCCCATTCCGGTACCAGATTCTAACCCTACACGTTATGAATCTTCTATGGTTCAACATAGAGAAGAAAATTCTGAAAAAATTAAACATCAGGACGAAGGCAATGCATATGAATATCAACCCAGTCCAAATACGAAAGCTGATGTTCCTTTGTCTTCATCATCTACTATCTCTATAGCCAGGTCACACGAATATAATTCAGTGATAGATAAAACTGATTCAAGTGTGGATGATCTATCAAAGAGTGGCTGGAATCCATACGAATATAATCCTTATACACCCAGTGGTGCATATCCTCAGTTGTATCCTTCAGGAGCAGGGGCTGTACAATCATATTCTGATTACAAACCATCTGCCAGTATTCCATACGCCAGTGATTACCCATCTGAATCGCCTTACCGACCAGGCGTTTATAATCCAAACGAAACACAAGGACTATCCAATGTTTTTGCCAGTAAGTGAATATTTACATCCATCTTTGTCATAAGCCGTAAATATCTACCACATCATCATGTCTCAACCAATGTGCTTAAACCATAATGAAAACAGATAAAATATCATCGAAACGTAAAGCCATTAATAATGTTCGTAATAAAACTTTCCATTTGTTTACTGAAATATTTCGTTTTCAGGCGAGCAAAGTTTGCCGATCGCGATCGAGGGTAATAATTCCATTTATAATAATTAAAACCGACATCACAGTATGGAATAAAAGTATTTAATCATTATGTATTATTTCAGATGCGAAGTCCAGAGTAATTTCGCCTGATGAATATGTATTTCCTAATAAAATGCCCGGTAAGTTAATAAATAACAAAGTTTTTGTAAAAATAATAATAGTGTGCTTCTTACTCAAAGCAAAACTAAAACAACTAATTGAATTTTGAAGACAGGATTTTCGTTTCTTGTCAGGCTCGAGTCAGTTTTAGCGAACACGGGGTATGCGTTCCCAATATTAATTTTACGTCTACTAGAGTTATGCGAGAACCTTTAAACTCAAAACTAAACCAATTCATATTATTTCCAGGAGGAGAAAACGCAATACAATGTAGAAAAGAAAACGAGTTCCATCACTTTTGGTCCAAAGGAATGAACTGTCTGGTCTGCATCTGCCTCAACGAGTACGGAGTCTTGCAGCCGGTGTGTGCGAGTTGTGGTGGATGCGACAACCCTCCACCGAAGCTTCCAGAACCAGTCCCAAGACTACCAGAATCCATTCCTGTACAACCAGCCACACCTGGGCCCTTTGAGCCTATCCCGATGATGCCGGAACCGTTACCAGTGGCTCCACCAGAGTCTAATCCGGTGCCGCCTCTCCCGGAGCCTGATCAGACGATCCCAACTCCGGAGTCCGTCCCTAAGTATCCAGAACCTGCCCAGCCTCCGTCTCCTGTCCCGGTTCCTTTTCCTGAGCCTGTCGCAACGTTGCCACCACCACCAGATCAAGGTAATTACCGTTTCCTTCTTTGTGTAATATTTGGAATATGACATGATGTTATAGTTGACGTCAGATCATGAGTTTGGGGAGCATTATTTTTGGTGTTAGTTAAAACTCATTTGAGATTTTCAAGTCGAAGCCAAATAACATCGGAAATGAACATAGTATTTATTTAGAATTATATTTGTCTACGTGTCGTGTTCTTTGAAGTAATAAGACTGTTTGTTTACAAGTAAGAATGTCTCAGAATCGTAATGATATTTAATTTAGCCCCTAGTTCCGGGAAATTCTATTAATAAGATCTGGATACAATTTACCAAAAGCAGATCTCATAGGAATCCAATCAAGATCTAGAAATAATATTTCACTGAGAAAGATTAATGATCTTTCTTAAACTGCTGTCTTAGTCTGTCGTTTTGATTAATAACATCACGTTAAGAAAAGGCTACGAGTTTCCAACTGAAACCAGTATTTTCGTTAAGTTGGCTCATATTGTAGGGCCACAAGCATTTAAACTAATCTCGTTTTTTCATATTGCTATTTTCATACATTTTTGTGATGACAAAGCCGACAAGAAAACACAAATCTGCTGTGATCTTCTCAAATCAATGTGTCATAAGATACAACATCTGAAAAAATATGTTTTATATTTATAGCACATTGTAACCCTCTACCAACGGGAGTACCATTCACAAACCCGTTGCACCCTTGCCAGATATGCATCTGCAAGGAAACCTTGGTGACTGGCAAGACTGATGTTTCGATCGAGTGCAAGGAGAACCCCCAGTGCAGTAAGTACATTCCCGATTTTTTATTGTGACACTCCTAGTTTTTCATGGCAAAGAAATGCCTAACAGTCAATCCTTTTGATTTTGCAGTTTCGCCTTCAGATGTCACCGCTTTACGTAAGTGTTTAAACCTATTGGAATTCAAAATAAATATTTCTAAAAGCAAAGTTTCTAGGAACATTGTGTTGCCTAAGTATGCCAAGGGTCATGATGATATTTTTATATTTCAGCTCCATTACCGGATGTGCCCATACCAGTACCGCGTAAGTTCTTATCAATAATAAATATGTATAGTCATTCTGAAGATACACGTAGATAATATTCCATTTATTTTATTAGGACCTCGAAAAGAGGAGTAAATTAAATATTTTTTATGAATTTCATGTTGGATGTGAATCGCCAATGCACAGAAGATGCATTATGTGACGTTAATTGTTCACGAAGAACATTACTCAGTTGAGTATCCCCAATTCTTTCATGAGGTGTACGGTGAAAACACACAAGCCTTAAACGGCGCGGCGTATTTTCCCAATAACAGACATTAAGATAGAAAATCTAATTTTACCCCTATAGCTTGTGCTGATAATAGTAATCCTCAACTGTGGTGTTTACGGGTAGGCAAGTTTTATTTGTGGAAGTCCACAAACTAAATGATCAAGATATCAAAGCAATTTTTGCTTTTAGTTTGAATTTAGATAGAGGCCGCAAAAAAGCACATAGTCATCTATTAAAAGTTCCCCGTGTTTAAAATGACTTTAAATAAACTAATAATTTATTTCTTTATTTTTTATTTAAACTTCATGAACAATAGTGGTGTCTATGTACCACTATTGTTCATGAAGTTTAAATAAAAAGGACTTAATGCCACAAGGCATTCTCTACCAGTCAACGTTTGGGTAAAAAAAGGGGTAAATAATGATCTTAATTTATGTTTTCAGTACCAATTTGTGAGAAATTTCCTGAACACGTGCTGTTCCCCCATCCGACTGAAGGCTGCAAGCTCTGCCAGTGCGCCAAGAATTTGTCAGAAGACGGGGTTTATGAGCAGCAGATAACTTGCTATCCACATCCTGACTGTGGTAAAATTATCCTGACATTTTGACTTTCTGATATATTTCAATACATTCCTTTTACTATTACGTTTTTCTACTGATTCCTTTGTAAAATTTATGTAAAAATCATTGTTTCTCAAGCCCTTGTCCCAATTTATATGGAGTCGACGCAGTATGTTTTCTCGTCTTCTTCTTACTGAGATGACGGCTGATTAAGATGTTACCTGTTGTAGGTACCTCATACATATTCATATCAATCAAACAATCTATCCATCAGTCGTTTCTCTTCTCGAATTTTTGTAGGAATTTTATTATAATCAATGTCAACTTCAACAGTCCCAAAAGTGGAAGCATTAACGGAGCCGGTACCCCCTCTACCTATACCAGTAGATCTGTATAAGGAAAAGCCGAATCCTGAACCTGGACCAGTACCTATTGAGCCCATGAGGGAACCCTTCAAGCCAATGGAGCCTGTTCCACTTCCGGAAGTCGTGACGGTGGAGCCTTGTGAGTAACATTCATAAATATTTGTTTATTGATTGAGGAATTTGACATTTTAAAACGCCACTCCTTCTGAATATTTCTGAGACAGTTACACAGTATTTTTATCTAGCTGTATCGTCCAATTGGCCAATGCAACTGAATGAGGGATTCTGCATTCTCTGACTCATCAATCAACAGTTTATTTGGGGTTGGTGCAGCGTGTTTTCTTTGATCAAGCATCTCTATTACCCGTCTTTTCATTAGTTGCCCTCTTAGAAGTTGCTATCATTAATATTTGTCTCCGCAGTACCGTGGCCTCCTATAACGACAATAGCTCCGGTCTCTCCACTACCCGTGACCCCTCGACCCGGTCCTCTCCCAGGACCATCACCTCGTGAGTTTTGTTACATATTTACTTCTAGTCTTGAACTGAAAAGAAGGAATTTCGAAAAAACTACCAGAAAATTGATCCTGATAAGTTTTGTTTGATACGCACACGATCAAATTGTAATGTTGATCTATAATAAAATACTTGTCTCGACAAAAAAATATGAGCTGCCATCACACGAAAGAAATCATTAATTAAGAAGTCGAGATTGTTTTAAAAGATAATAACGATTTTAAAAAGAAATGATTGAACTACTTAACCTATCTCTTTTATCATTTAATCGAAAACTCATCCTACACTTCGTCCATTTCTACTGTTACCTCTTATAACAAGATTATTTTTGTAGATGAGTCCTGCCGGCCGTACCCTCCGAACCAGACATTCCAGCACCCCTGGGATGAGTGTCAGGTCTGCATATGCACTGAAACCACTGCCGTCGGGATGATCACCGTGGAAGTCAACTGCTACACCAAACCTTCCTGCTGTTAGTATCTTTTCATCTATTTTGGAATATATAAGTGATCTTCTATCTTAATATTTTTTTGGCATTTCTTTCAGGCATCGAACCACCAGATTCCGTTAAAAACGGTGAGATAATAAATCTATTTTTTAGGATTTCGTTTTTTAGAAGCTAGTTAAGTTTTATAACCATTATTACTATCTTTATTTCAGCACTCCCAGGTAAACTACTACATTTCATAGGTAAGCATTATCTCAATCTTTACATACATTAATTGTCTTTGTGAGAGAGAACCCTCGGCATTGATCTAAACGTTTTCATTTCAGATTAAATTCCCCAGTTCAAGATCCCCATTCAAAGTTGTGCCGTCACTGGGCAGTTGAAAAGTTTCGCAAATTCGTGATAACTGTCGATTTGATGCCACCGTTTGCGCTCGTTTGCACCCCGACGTGGGGTGGCCCACGGGAGGTGACAGAGGGAGAAATAAAAAAAGCTCGTATCAACGGGAACATTAAAAACAAACAAATAAAGTAAAAATTTACGAGCGGCTGCGACACGCCGTCAAAATTGCAGATACAGGTGACGTTATAAAAGATGGCGTGGGAGTCGCTGGTACACCGATACGGTAGGTAAGGTGGGATATTGAAATGTCAGAATAGTATTACAAGTTACGTTAGTGCAGTAAGACAGGAGTTATAAAAATTCAGCCCGAAAGATACAAATTTACAACTCCATTTAAAAAATAAGAGCATAGATACCACTTTCCACAAAAATAACACAAAATCTGTCCCATCTGTTGTTAAATTAAACGTTTCCCCCAAAAAGCATTTATTAGAGAGCAAAACAAAGGTTTACCCAAAAATTACGTAAAGCGTCCTCCCTGGTAGCACTTTGATAGCAGATAACAGAACAAACAATGGTACATAAATCAATCGTCCTCCGAGATAGCGGTCCCTAATTAGTGGGAAAGCATTGAGGAAAACCAATACGGTGAATCGTTTTGGAAACGCAATAAGGGTGGGTTCGGACGGGCGATGAGCGCCATCGAGCAAACGCGCTATAGATTGCCCCTCAAGTGTATTGACACCTCGATGTCCATTTAACAGAGCCACTCACCCCTGAACGTGATAGCGTGAGGGTAATTGTGTTTTCCATTCAGGTGTCTCTGTTATCACTGTTTTATTGGCCAACGTTAAAATTCGTTTTGCTTTTGATGATTTTTTGGAAGAGTACGAACGGGACGTTAAAATTGTAGATCTGGTTTGAACTGTTTCAATTTTGTTTGAAAGGTTTATAACTGACACTTTTGTTTAGGTTACTGTTCCGTGTACAACAGATGATTTGATTTTTGTTCTTCACTAGAAAATATAAAACAATACGCCAAACAACCCGTTCAATTTTTTTTTTGTATTTTACATTTTTCAGGTTTCAACACGCTATACTTAGGACCAAGCAACGCGGTGAACAGCCCTGATGTCCAAGCTTTACCCAGCGGGCCGCAGTCAACCACCAGCACCTACAGACCTCCACCGTCATACCCTTCATACAGTCCAAGACCTGTTAACATCTATCCTGTAGCCAATACAGCGACTGATCCTCTGAAACAGGCTCCTGCGTACTCAGGTTATGTGGACCCAGCATCTAGCTACCCATATCAACCAAACTACGCATCCCACTACGGGAACCCACAATATCCTGAGTTCCCGCCCAGATTACCAGTCCTACGTGGTACTGGCAATACTTTGGCACAATACAAACCCAACAATTTTGCGTATCCAGCAAACTACCAATACGCTCAAGGAGATGCGGTAGGGAATAACTTGCCACCACAAGGGCGCTACCAGCCATTTGATCCGAGGTTCCAGGCAGTTCCAGCGCCGCCCTATCCTGGGATGTACCAGAGAGCTTACGATAGGCCTCATATATACCTTCCTCATTTTAGAGATGGCTTTGTGAAACCCCCGGTACCAGTTGTAGGTGGACCAAGTGAGTTTTTTTCTTAAACATTTTGATCATGCTTATACTGCAAAACTACGAATATTATTAATCTCATACGTAGTACTTTTCCTTTCAGACACATATTACCACTATCTTTTTAAATGAGCATTAAAATTGGCTTGCGTTATCCTGAATTTCAGATCTTCAGAATTTGGCACCAACCTATGCTGCACCTATCGGGTATGCGAAGTCTGGTAAAGGTAAAAAACACATCTTTATAATTTAGCAAAATTATCACTAGCATACTCGTAGTAAATAGTAATAATATTCTCTCTAAAGTGCTGAAAAAAATTCTACACCACTTGTAAGCGTACGAAAAGATCAAATGGTTAATAATGTTCGTACAAATATTTGTGATGTATTGACATTGCTAAAGTTAGTTACAATTTACCACCATTTGGGCCAATATTTTCTTACTCAGCAAGTCAATGGCTATTGATCTAAATATAAATAATCTCCAGATCAGCATACACCCACAGATGTTTACGAAGGAACCCACAAACTTCAGTATAATTTTTAACAAGCGCACCCCGTAATCCCGCGCGGATCCTTCAACTTTTTGGACATAAATTAAAAATATATTAGGAGAGCAGATGGTGGGACGCCCGCCATGCAAATTATATTTAATCAAACTTTGAGCCTTCACTAGTTATTGAATTTCTCTTCTACTTTCTTTAAATCTTGTTCGCTGTCCTTCTTTTAATTTGAAATAGTTAATAAACAAGTCATCTGTAAACAATTTTCAGATGGATCAGATGACGACTCGCGGTAAAGTGTTATGAAAAATGTGTAAGTAGTTATAATGTTTTTAGGAACCTTTTATTTATTTAAATTACAATAGACATACATCAACAACAATAGATAGATAGATAGTACAATAGTGTAGTGCACTATTGTAATTTAGGTTAGAAACAACATTGTAGTAATATTCCACAGTAATGGCATGAATGTTCACGAACCAAATTGAAATATATCGAAGCTAAAACACTGTTCTCATTGAAATACGAAATTCTCCTGTGTATTTTGAAATCACGAACACAAACGTATTGGGTTTAACGACGGGTATTACTGCATACAGGAATACTGAAATAAGTCCTCGTTATATTACTATTTAAATAAATGTCCTTAATGAGTTTGAACTACTAATAGTAAATACACACATCAAAAGTATCTAGGGATCAACATATATTTTTGCAATAACTTTTCTCCTGATTGATATTAATTAAAATTTTCTTTAAGGATTCATCAAATAAAGTGTTTTCGTTTGTCACAGTAACGATAAACCAAGTCACCTTTGCATTAATAAAGAAATTTGCCATTTTCCTAATAAAGGGATTTTTGACATTTGAACCACTAACATTAAAGTTCGAAAAAATGACTGAAAACACAGTTTTCTTTAAAATTTTATTGGGTAACTTAAACAATTAATAATCCGTGTTTCTACCGCGAACACTAACAACACAAGAACATCGGTTTGGCATACTCAAAATGAGTTCATCCAAATCACGCTGTGGAATGGCCGCCCATGTTCGTTGCAACAACAAAAAAAGGTCTTCTTGCGACTGGATACCCTCCATATTCGGCAGAGCTCTTCTCTGTAGCATATCCCATGCATGCTCAATCGGGTTCAAGTCTGGCGACTGAGCAGGCCAGGGCAGGACATTGATGTTAGCTGCGGCGAGAGTCTGTCTTACAACTCTTGCGGTGTGCGGTCGTGCATTATCATGCATTAACTGAAATAAGGGACCGATTTGCACTTGTAGAGGAACGATGACGTCTGATACAATCGTCTCAGCATAAATTTGAGCGTTGAGGTTGCCTCTGATCCAAATCAACTCAGTTCTTCCGCCGATCCAAATACCCGCCCATACCATGATGGTTCCACCACTATAAGGATGGACTTCCTGGCAGGATTTTAATCGCTGTTGGCGTCCAGGGGTTCTCCAGTGTCGTATACGTCTTGTATCCGGTCTCATACCAAAACGAGACTCATCAGAAAAGCACACGAAACGCCATTGTTCTTCTGCCCAATTTCTGTGTTCAAGAGCCCATTGATATCGAATCCTACGATTGTGCATTGCTATAGGTGGTACCCGTAGCGGTCTTCGGGAATGAAGGTTCACTTCATGCAAGCGGTTTCTGACTGTTTGGTCGCTAATTAAGTTCCCTGAAGAGTGATGAAGCCTCACGGCTAACATCATGGCGGTTATTGTTGGAGCTCTTCGAGTTAAGATTTGAATGTATCGGTCTTGTCTCCGTGTGGTGCAGCGATACCGTCCTCCATGGCGCTCAGCCACGGTACCAGTGCTTCGGTAACGTGTCCAAAGTCGACTGATAACACTCTGACTTGTATTCAGAGCTAAAGCTACAGTACGTTGCCGGGAACCAGCTTCTATCATTCCCACGGCTCTGAGCATTTCTTCCCTGCTTAAATGACGTCGCCGCTCCATAATAACGTTGGTTTTAATCAGTAGTAGGGAAACAGTAGCACTAATAATGTCTTCAATGCGTTGTATGTTTTTATAGGGAAAATATTGACAGCTTATTTTCATCTTTTACTCGAATTTGATTGAGAGTTCCTGATTCAAATTATGAAATGCACCAAAAAGGATCCATATAAATTTATAAAATCATAAATTTATTACAAAGCCACATCTCAATCTCAAGAAATCCGCATAAAAATGCTTGATCCCTAGACACTTTTGATGTGTGTACATTTGGAATTAGTCACTCCACTTGAAATTTTTCCATCCCTCAAGGCGAGATTTGTTACCTCAGTTAACATTGAGACGTCTAAAGACACCTCAGTACACAGATATACAGCCTCTTTTCCTGTTGAACCATAGCGGCATAACTTAAGCATAATTGATTTTACTGATAAAAGCATTATTGTTTCAGGATATAATGTTAAGGAATCAGACGACATGGCTTGCAACGGACAACACGAGTAGTTTTAAGATGTGTGCACAGCAAAAGATGCTTTAAATTACATTTATAGTAAAGGAAAAGCATCGTAATTTGTTTGTTTTATTTTAATCATTGTCCCAAACATAAAACAATACGCCAAACAATTCCCTGTTCCCGTTCAATTTTTTTTTTGTATTTAATTTTTTCAGGTTTCAGCATGCTATACTTAGGACCAAGCAACGCGGTGAACAGCCCCGATGTCCAAGCTTTTTATATGGCGATTAGGTATATCTATAGGGTTCCTCAGGGGTCAAGTCTGAGCACAACTTAATAGCTTTGCTTAATGCGCTAGACACAGTAGTATTAAGTTTTTAAAGACCAATCTGGGTAGAGTAGTATTTGTCTATAACCCACATACTCAACCAAATGAAGTTCTCGAAAATATTTTTAAAATTTTGCGGTTTCAATATCCAAAGTCTACCTAAGGATATTATGCATACATTATTGTACCGTTTTTAAACTAACAAAAAACTTTTACAATAGTAATAAAACATAGCTAACGATATGGAGTTGTGTAAACTATAAATCCCAGTTTAAACGCAGTTCGACGAATAATGTAAATTTGGTTTTAGATAAAACCTATATCATAATAATGTTAGTCTGGATTTTTGCGACTTTATTTATAAGTGGTAAGATATTTAGTTTAACTATTGAATGCTTCTAAATCTAACATCTACTCTCTATTTCCATTATCAAAAAAAAAAAAATAATCTAAATATAGTGACGCTGAAAAACAAGAACTAGCATTTCCGCCATCTTATATCCATTTCATTTCAAATTGAGCAAAGTGAACGAGCAGACAAAATTAAAGGAAAGGTCTTAACGTTTCCCATAGCGTGCAAAATGACAGATTTTCCACATCTTATTAAGTTTTAGCATTATGTTCTAAGTGAAAACAGATTCTACTTCTCATAATATCACTCCGGAAAATAATTTGAAACTTAGTATTGAAGTAAAAACGTTTGAGAGGATGCTGACTAGCGCTTTAATGAACATTTCTATTTTAAGTGTGGACCTACGTGCATAGTGGAAACGAACGACACAGAACTCTTCTACTTCTTCTAGTTAGTGTGGTATTTGATAAAAGCGAATTTTAGAGAATTGTTTAGGAACTAAATTATGTAACTAAATTAATCACAAAACTATGGGAGGATTTTCATAAATAACCTGAAATCTCTCAATAAAGGATGAAGGCATATCGACGATTTAAAAAAAAAACAGTTGTACATTTTGACCGTGTAGGTATTGAACTTTTGTAGTAAAAGCAGTTTTGTTTTTAAAATGATGTGCTGAATACGTCGTATTCGTTTGTGCTTCAATGTCTCTTCTACCCTGTATACTCTTGCGCATATTTACCTACAGAGCTCGCTGCTTTTCTACTGGCTTAATTCCATACAGATTTCAATGCCTTCAATCAGGAAATCCACAAAACAACAGACTATTATACATCTCCCATTCCACCTGGAGAAATAAAGGATTATTCCTACACATGCATCGTACGATCCTCCTAATTGCATGCGCATTTTGATCATAACCTTTCTGGCTACTAATGAATTTTGTATGAATCTCGACACGGAAGCGCATAATGAATATAATGATCTGGATTTAAATAATATTTGTATTGTTATATAACTAATAGTAGAATGGAACTTCTAAGCGGTTAGTAGTTTAATAGAAGTAAAGGATGATCCTAAACGGAATCCCTTGGGAAAAGTGTTAGTAAATATATCTATGGTTAGTAATGTCTGCTTATTCATATTTTCTGAGTAATTGTGGTTGTAAGGTTGGCAAGCTATAAACAAACGCGTGACTTACGTCACTATACACAGCGGCAAACGAGTTTAACAGAATAATTCAGACAGGAGAAAAATTGAAACCTATTCGAAAATAATAGGGACTTTCCTCATTATTTTCTAGCGTGTAATATCGTAGAAAATAGACAAGATCAATTACTTACAATAGAGCACATTAGACTTGAAAGAATAACTAGAACCGTTGAAGTCCATTTTGTTAGTAAACACGCAACTATAGGAAACTAGTGAACGACGTGACTATGTGATCGATGAAACGTTTCCAGTGTCAAAATGCCAGACCCCGTTCAGCCTGCTGCACATCGACGACATGAAAGACCTGGCCCAGTTCGATGATGCGCAGCATCGGGGCCCAAACTTCTACGACTACAGCGGACAGTCGGATATGGAGTCGGCCAGTACTTTAGAAAGGGACCATGACTCTTCACTGTAAGTTTTGTTGTGTCATGATCAATCTGTCCTTAGAACAGTTTACTTGGAGTTGCCGTCGTTGCATGTTCTTACACATTCCGACATCAGTGGTGACTAGTAAGGCTCACTCTAGTCATATCATCGGTCACATAATCAATCCACCGTTTCTTTGGTTTTTTTTTTTTAAAAAAACGTAAAGAAAATAGATACTCCAAGACCATCTCATTGACCTAATTCAGCCGTGGGATGATTAATTTCATTTTATTTACACTCAATCTTATAAACTAGATTCTTAACTGCATTGATTTAGATTTCGTTTGAGAATTTGTGGGTTTATACTAAAATCTACTAATAAAGTAGAATTTTGAAACCCGAAAAACACCCATATCGTTCAGGAAAATGTACTAGTTCAGCGAAAAGACCCCGTCCTTATTTATGAGATAATTTATTTACGTGCGCCATGAGATAAATCAGGGGAACGACGCCATTTTACACGGTCAGCCCTTCTTTGAGCAGCCTCAGCAATAACCGGACGTTATCCCAATATTTAGAAAGTTCAGTCTTGGATATCAAAACTGTGGAGACACAATATTAAGATTTAAAAGAGCGCCTATAGAGTTTCTTGCTTATACTTCTCCGTAGAAATCTACGTTTTGGAATAACAACTATAACTTTTTGGTTTTGACCTTATGCTGACTATCTGGCGTGCATATTGTATAAAGTGGGCGGTAGTCGTTTATTTCAAATGACTTGTTTGGATTCGTTTTTTACCTTGATATGTTTTGGTAATTCTTTCTAGTACTGTAGCTTGCAAGTGAGGAAGCTGAAGTGGCAGCGGGCCCGCCATGTTTGTCGAAGGACCATCTCGCGGAGCAGACGACTCCATATCGTGGAAAATTCCATAACTTGTTATCTACAAAAGTTTCATGTTACTATTACTTCTTTCAGTTCATTGTCAAAATATTCTGATACAAGTTCAGACTCATCTTCTGGCTCCTCAAAAGAAACCAGCGAGAGGAAACGAGCGTAAGATCACAAGTTTTAACTTCTTTTTACTAAATTGTAACATACGATGGATTCATGACAGTCATCGCATACATGTGACGAGATAGAACCCCAGAAGTCCCGCCTCAGGACGTCAATTCTTGGGTCATCCCGGATCATAAATCATTACAAATATTTAAATCAATCTTGTGTTTAGCTTTCACGGCTTAAAACTAAACTTATATAGTCACTTACAGGATATCTTCCGTCATGTTTTGAGCTCCCGATATTTCGACGCTGTTGCAAGCGCCATGATCGAGGGATGAATATCGGGAGCTCAAAACAATAAACAATCAAGGAAGATATCCTGTAAGTGACAATATAAGTTTAAATTAATCTTATTGGTACTTTCACTAACACACACTACATAAAATGTTTACTTTATCATCGAAGCAATAACGTTCTTTATCCAGTACAAACTTGAACCGCACTTGCACTCCATGCGTGCACGATATGCTGAAGAAGTACACCAACATTGGTATCAAGTGGATATGCGGCAGTTACCAGCAAGCCAGGAGAACCTTCAAGAGTGAATGCATGATGAGGTATAGGAACTGCCAGGATGGGACCAGTGAGTATTACAGTAATAATAATACCAGCCTATAACTGTCCCACTGCTGGGAAAGACCTCTTCTCATACACAGAAGGCACGAGCATTGATCACCACGCTTGCTCCAGACGGGTTGGTGATTCCAGACTTATATTAATTATAAGTCCAGGTTTCGTCACGGTGTTTTCCTTCACCGATGTCTGTGAAGTATTACAGTAGCCATACAATAATCCACATAGCCATACCTACCAATGTACACATAAAAGACGGCTGCGAAATACTAGACAGGTTGGATTGAATTGGATAACCGCAAATTCTGTAAGCTTTCTGGCATAACAAGACATGCATACTCATAATTATTTTTTAAAACTTGATTGCTCTGTAGGTACTGGTAATCAAATATGAATGATCATGTGCCAAGCAGACTCTTGAACAAAGAACATAGAAGCACAATGTGTCTAGCAGTGGACAGATATAGACTGAATTATACGTTTTCTAAAATGCCTTTGCTATCCACAAATTGAGTTCAAAATATGTTTTAATGTTTGCAGTGTTCGTGAAGCTCTACGATCAAAAATGTAAAAAGGACCCTCAACATGGAAAGAGCTGGTTCTACGTCTACAGAGTGTGATTATTAATAATAAAATAAATTGATAATAAAGTCTTAAATTGGCTAACCTAACCCTATACCATTTAAAACGATCAAACCGTGTATCTGAGTACTAAGTGTAAGGAAGGTAGTTAATTTCTCAAATATGGAAATGTGAACAATTTTATTATTTAGTACGCTTAAGGGTCTAGCGTACACAGCCTATAATAATCCTATTGCTAGCACACAGGCCTCCTGATTTAGCTGCATCCGGTTAGACTGGAAGCTGACCGCAACGTAGTTGGAAAAAAGCTAGCCAGATGATAGCCACTGTCCTCCTGTATGTGAGACAGAAATCCAGTACGGGCTGGTGAGATTCTAGAGTAAATACAAACATAATCATATTAAATCATCGTAACACTACGCTCAGGTTCCCCAAAATGATAGGCAGAGGTATACCTTAGTACATCAACATTTCACCAGTTATGTTAAAGTCCCACGTAAAAGGGGCCAACCTATTGCCATCAACCGATCAGATTCTAGAGTGTGAAACAATAAAAACATTACAACATTACGCAATAAAATAAAAATCAAAATTACATCGAATCGTAAAACAAATGAAATCGAATGGATATAAATTCGCCATGGGCACAATTTATGGGTTTCTACACATGTTTCACAAGCGGGTATAAAATGATTGACGTGAAGCCATGGTGCGACGGGTGACACACTTTGTACTCGTATTGATTTTAGGTGAGTTTTGTAAAGTTTGGGCTTACTGAGATTATAATCGATTTAAAATGGGAAGGTTTAATTTTTAATTAGGCACTAATAGTTACTTGCTTACTAATAACTTCTTGGCTCTTGTCTTCTCTTTATGAGAATAGACGTGTATTGAGACAGTTAACTTTTACGAAAATCTAAGTAAAATATAACAGATCAGTCCCTAATGTGCACAATGTAACGTGCACATCTTGCTACATTGTTCTCACATAATATACCATCTCAACATGAATGATGTAACCAAGATTTTGTAAAAATATTCTGATTTAAAAGAGTGTCCATGGAGTTTCTTGCCCGTTCTTCTCCATAGAGATCTACGCTAGGGAATGGGCAACTACAGTACTTTCACAGTTTTTATGTCTTGTGACTGGGACTGTAGCTACATTTAATTTTCATCTTTGCTTCGAAAATTCAAAAGTGCCTGTAACTGGCCTACTTGAAATAAATGCTTTGATTTTGAATGATCGCTATAGCTGAGCATTAGGTTCGATTTCCAGGTCGGTCAATGTGGTCAATTGGCCTT
Source organism: Xestia xanthographa (assembly GCA_905147715.2). Taxonomy (NCBI): domain Eukaryota; kingdom Metazoa; phylum Arthropoda; class Insecta; order Lepidoptera; family Noctuidae; genus Xestia; species Xestia xanthographa. The sequence continues at coordinate 26,079,753 of LR990665.1, forward strand.
GTCTGATAGGAGTTTCTCAATTATAGGCGAAATATAAATCCACCTGGCTTCGGGAAATACAGGGCCTGATGTTATAAATAATTTTCTTTGATAGCGCAATTTGCGACATCCTTAATCAACAACACTGTATTAGAAGAAAACGATATTAATCTTAATGGACTCAACACAAGACGCAAACGAGACCGCTCCACGTCATCCAGCAGCGGTACATTTAAGAGTAAGTACTTTAGTGGGTAAGCTGAGTTGTTTCCGGTTTCCGAGATATGTTTGAGTGTAGAAGGAGACATACTGACCTTATTGGCGCAACCGGCGCTCGTGAATGATCAGCACCCCTAGCCAAGTTGTCAATCTACAATCGTTAACGCTAGTAGAAAACTATTCAAATGAATGGGAATGACATCATCTCAACGTTAAATCACGTGATCAACACATACGAATAGAAAATTTGTAGACAAATTTACATCGTTCAAAATGATAGAATAGAATGTTATCGTTTCTACAATGTTGATCGCTAAACTCTTTGGTGGGAAAGCTCACCATAGACTAAAGTTTAGGTTTTTTCTACAGACATTAGAGAACGAGCTATCGACACAGTCGTGTCAACTTGGCTACCAATTTAGCGCTTTCTACAATCGCTTACGCCGAGACGTTTACGATTGTAGAAAGAGAATCGATACGAAACGTTTGTTACTTGGCTAGGGGTGCAGATGTATATGAACGTTGAAGAGGCAATAGAAGTAGGTATGGGATAGTAGCAGGTGGCATGCGTTTAGTTAATGCCCATGGATACGAGGTGTGAGTTTACATAAAGTACATACATATGTATAATTATATTGATGTCGTTCTAATTACAGGCACATAATATACATAATTATAAGACTGTTCACTTCTGTCTCCGGTATTTGCAGGGAAACCATACTTTTATTATGAATGCGAAAGTTACTCTGTGTGTCCGTTACTCCTTGACAGCTGAATGGATTTATATACTCGGTCTCGCACCAGTTAGCCTTTGGCTCCTGACATTCCCAGTGGCGCGAAATTTGAATCGCTCGCTCTTGCATCCGAGTCGAGGGAGTCCCGGTCGACGGAGCCCCGCCCGTATTTGGCACACAAATAGATCATGAATTTCATGACTCGGATTAGCACGCAGGTTATCTTTTATCCTGGTAGGACGTTTCCCAGGTACATCGGACCTCCACGCGGACGAAACCGCGTGTTAAAGCTAGTGGTATGTAACTTAATTCATCTCGGGACCATTGCGCGGTATAGAAGTCCGGCAGTTCTATAACTCGCAATGGTTCTGATCGAAAATCTTATAGTACAGTTTAGATTTTATCAAACAGAACTTCGTCCCGTTTAACGGAATGTTTTGTTTCTAAATACTATTGATCGAGCTTTTCTACTTTTTCACAGCTAAAGAATCAAGAGAAGGAAGCAGCGGATCAGTAGACGAATCTTTAAGTGTTGAGTTCACCAGCTCAGATTCTTCCGACTCTGAGGATACTGATGGACTACCCAAGTCTAAAAGGAAAAAAAAAGACCGACAACCTAAGTCTACTGTAGAACGCAAAGGATGGTATGAAGAATTATATTTAAGACTAGTGGACGTCACGCGGTTTTACCCGCGTAGTTCCTGTTCCCGTGGGAGTACCGGGATAAAAATATAGCCTATGTTACTCGCTGATAATGTAGCTATACATTGATGAAGGAATTTTTCAAATCGGTCCAGTAGTTTTGAAGTTTATAGCCTTTTTCCATGTTGGGATCGACTTCCAGTCCAAGCAGCTGAATACCGATACCGGTCCAACCAATGGGTCAGGTATGAAAATATTAAATTGTCTCGATTTTTTTTCTGCACTTAGGAATAAGCTAATACTATCTACAAATAAAGTATCAGATTTATCTGATTAGTAAGTTAGTGAAATAAATTAAATTCTGTTAGAGGTGGCCATCGTCGGTAAGCAACGGATTTTTATTTAATTTCCTTAGCCTACTTAATAAAAAAGTAAAAACTGTAGATAATCTGTGGTGTCTGACATCTATCATCATAAATTGTCATAACATAACCTTACTTTTCGTTTTGCTTCGTGTGTTTGTTATTTTATGGATATATCTTTACGACGGACCCTCACGTTTTGAATACTGGACTAGATTTCGACTGAAAATCGAGACAATTTAATATTTTCATACATGACCCATTACTACACATGTGCGGGTTTAATTTGGCTCACGCCGATCGACAAACTATGTTCGGGATCTATCACTGAATCATGAACGGGTCAGCTGGACACAGTTTGTTTCTCGAATGTCATTCTAAAATATGCCGATAATCATGTGTAACAGTATTACCCTTCATAATTAAAAATAAATAAATATCGCACAAAAATAAGTAAATTACACACAGCTTCATCTAGTGCAACACTAAACAACGAGGCTTGTGTCGTGGACACCAGATACTTGATATACTACATAGGTACTTTTTGATCGTAAATACATACTTATTATACATCCATGACTCAGAAACAAATGTCCATGCTCATCACACAAACATTTGCTCCGACCGGGATTCGAACCCGGGACCCTAACAACCTAAGGCAGCATCACTACCGCTGCGCCATTCGAGAAAAGTAATGTTCGTAACGGAAAGTTTTTTATGAACTTAATAAAGCTTCTAATATAGTGCCACAGCTAAAATATTACTTTCAAATAAAGTGACATCTAATTTTAGGCGAAAATGGCATCGTAAGTGCACAAAATGCCCGGAGGACATGTTGATGAAATGGCGGGATCCAAGCATCAAGTGGATTTGCGGGGCTTACCAACAAGCGCGGAGGACCTTCAAGAGTCTCTGCATGATGCACTTAAGGAACTGTCAGGATGGCACAAGTGAGTAACAGGAAATTATAAAGAACATTTTGAAGGTGCTTCTGCGAAGCTGACCATGGTTTCTATGTAACTAAATGAATAAAGCAGCTTGCGGCATCGTCGCCTTCGTCGCTAAGGTTTTCATAACGTTTCACAGTTAACATTCGTGTCGTCAAGATGAGCAAAGTTAGGCCAAAGAACCAGGGCAGTCCAAAAGCTCTTTGGGTTGGCGATAGCGTCAGAGTCGCGATGCTCCTTGATGAAGGACGCACTGAACGGGGAAGGGTTCCAAAGAAAAGGGGCGACCTAATACCCAGCAGTGATTCCTGGTTGAAATGACGATAATAAGTCGCGTTGCCGCGGTCATTAACATTGGTTGGCTTGCTGCTATGGTTTGCCGTTGCGTGGCATTCTATAATTTACCTATTAACCGTGTCGTATATTTTCTTTGGCAGTGACGATAATGAGTCGCGTTGCCGTGGTCATTAACATTGGATGGCTTGCTGCTATGGCTTGCGTGGCATTCTATAATTTACCTATTAACCGTGTCGTATATTTTCTTTGGCAGTGACGATAATGAGTCGCGTTGCCGTGGTCATTAACATTGGATGGCTTGCTGCTATGGCTTGCGTGGCATTCTATAATTTATCTATTAACCGTGTCGTTTATTTTCTTTGGCAGTGTTCACCAAGATAGCAGATCACCGCTGTCCCAACGGCACTCAGGATGGCATACGTCCATACAACAACCATTTCTTTTACGATTACAAAGTGAGGTTGACCGATGATGACACGTCGTCGAGCAGTCGAACGGCGAGCAGTGGAACGGAGGAGTCCACTAGTGTCAGTGACTCCGAGATTGAGAAGAACCTGCCACCGTTCCGGTTTGATCGAAATCGTTAGGGTGTACACTAAGGTTACCATTCGTGTCCTGATTTGTCTGACATAACCAAGTTTTTTTTTTTGGAGTTTGTCCGGCCTTGCTATTTGTCAAGACTTTTCGGGGATTTATTAGGAAACAAAAAGTATAATGAATACTGAAAAAATAAGATAAAAATTAAGAGAACATGTAAAATTTTAAAATGGTAACCCAAATGTGGTCAGTTGATTTCTTTGGCCATGAACTGTATATTCGTTGTCTGGAAATGTTTATTGATTTGATTAAAATCTGGAAATCTATACTGGTGGTGTTGTTATCATTGCTAGGGATCCCTGGTAGACTTATCTACGTTAAATTAGTGCAAACTGCTACACTCACACACTAAGTATAGTAAAATAATGTTATTGACTTATGAAAGCAATTCCCATTAAATTGAAACTAAGGGTAAAACTGTCATACATACAAGGTGGAAAGCCCATCGACGCACAAGCGCTTACCACGTATTTAGTTTAGTACACCATTTTCAAATTTTTCATTAGTACTTAAAAAAAAACTGCTATTCCATACATTTTGACGAAAGCACTTTTGTACGAATTCAGACTCTGTGTTACTACTGTATATCTGAAATGTGTATTGTGAACATAATGCAGAATATTCTATCTATAGAGAATTTTCCAATTTATAAACCTAATATCGCCTGCCTGAGAATAAAACCCTGGTCCCACGCTTGGCAGTGACCACCACTACACTAAAGAGTCACAGTTCCACGCATTCACTCAAAACCCCATACATCATATTCCATTATCTTACATCAGATCATAAATTTACAAAGCATCATAATACCATTAATCGTTGCCTGGCAACAATTTGTCAAGCAGACAGACAGACAGACAACTGTGTGATGAGACACCGAATTTACTGAGCTGCAACACCAGACATCATCCCCTTGATACGCTCCAAATAAAGTGCAATTTCGTGTAAACCAAATGTAAATGAATCTTTGCATTCAGGACAAGATGCAAATGTTAAATTGCAGTTGTAGTGAACTTTATGGAGTTTGGTTTAAAAGCGGTTTTTGTTTTGCTTAGAATTGTGTGCAAATGCTTTTGTAATGGACCAGTTTGGAGTGTTGTGAGTGTTGAAACGTCATCGCTTTTGCATTGACTTTTATTTTCCTAAGTCTGGGGGTGAAATGTATGGTTTTTTCTCATAGAGTGACGCCAAGCTAGCGTAATTTTTAAAGTTGTGCCAAAAGAATCAATTTTTATTATATTTACCAGAGAAGTAGAATTAAATCCAAGTGGGGGGGAAAAAAAGCTAATTCAACTACAAGATAATTTTTAAACATCGGCTTTACGCAAATAAATAACAAAGCCAAAAGTGTAAACAAAAAAACTTTCTATTCAATCTCTCTGTTAACAAGAATTTCACCCCCAAAAACCTCGAGACACATATTTCACCCCCCGACAATCTGTTTCACCTCACATTCACAGGCTGTTGTCAAACTTCTACGCACAAATGTGCAGCTCATTGCTTGTAATAGACAATTTACATAATGCCCGCTTACAAAGGACGGTTAGCAAAAACACGCCAACAGTAAAATAGGTTTTAAAAATGTAATCAACTTCACGTATGCATAGTAAATGATGATTACCTGAGTGAAATAGAAAACAAAAAGAGAAAATAATTGAAAGCCTTTTTTCGTGGTAAAATGTAAAGTGTTATCAAGTCTGCTTATTACACTGAAATTGAACGGTGTGCTTTTTCAGGTAGGTTTTTACAATATCCTTTTCGGTAGCCGTAATATTGTTTTAATAACTTTCCCGCGGATGGGATGAGCAATATACGGAAACTGAGGTATTTTGCGTGATGCTTTTTTAACACTTTATGCAGCACATTATAAAATAAATGGTAGCATTTTACCAAGACAGACTCCCGTATTTTATATGAGGTAATCTATACATATAATAAATCTGTAGAAAAGTAATTTTTGTACATTGAAGAAATTGAAACAAAAAATAGCCAGCGTGTGAAAAGATAGGTAACAGAACCCATTTCCATCATTTTTGAAATTTTTGTCTGTTTGTCTGTTTGTCTGTTTGTTTGTGCGCACATCACGTAAAATCTACTAATTCAATGCTGACAATGTTTATACATAAAAAATGTGTGTAACTTGGGGTATGATTTAGTGTTTGTTTCATTGAAATCGGTTAATTCTATCAAAAGATATATGAACTTAAAGTTTTCAAGAAGGACTAATTATCAAATGTAAGATACATACATGCCGCGACATCTGTTGAACTAAAATAATACCAATGACTAAAAATGTGCTCACCACAGTCATAACTTTTAAATCGACTGACCAGCTTTAAAAAAAAATTATAGCATAGGTAATATACTTTAGCAGTTTAACATTTTGGTCGATAGACGGCGTTGTTTATTTCACTCCATTTTCTGAATTGAATGACCCTCGCCCGTGTCAGTTGCCTATTTTTTGTTTTTTTTTTTCGGATGGGAAATCATCAAATGACTCCTCCTGCTCTGGGCGGAGCAGGAGGGAGTGTCAGACTTTTACTGACTAAAACCCAGCCATGTTCCTTCATCGCCCTTTTGTTCCGGGGCCACGGTATCTCTTTCGAACAGTCCCGCAACCCCGGCAGACATCGGTCCTTGCGGATCGGCCCTTCCTTTTTGCTGACTCTCTTTTAGGCGCGCGTGGAACACGAACGCGCCGTCGACACGGCCTGTCGTCATGAGACGGACGGACGGCGAGCTAGCCCATAGCCCACCGTCCACAGGCCCGCGCCTACGGTGGCCGGGGGCCACGTGGTTGCCCCGGAAGCCCGGGGCGTCTGCCGCGGCGGCCGGGACGTTGAGAGGTTCTCTCCCTCTTACGTTCCGCCACCTCCTTCTCTAGCATTACTGCTTCGCAGAAGGAGGTGACGGCGTCCCATTCCGTCTCGCTCCGGACCATGGCTTGCACCAGGGCCGGACGCGAGAGGTCGCCGCCGCAAACGTGTAAGTTGCCTCAAGATTGGTTTTTTAATCGACGAAACAAAAAGAAGGCAGTTCTCAATTCAACGCGTATTTTTTTTATATATGACCACGGATAACTTTTACAGAGAAGTCCGTACAAGGTCCTTTTGTTTGTAAAAAGCTTAGGTACATCTCAAAGTTGGTCCCATTTATAATTGAAAAATCGTGTTTGGGCTAATTTCTTGCACCTTTGATGAGAACTTTCGACCTAGCTGGAGTATGACTATCATCGAGTGTCTAAGGATGAAGGAGGTGGCGGAACGTGAGAGGGAGAGAACCTCTAAACGTCCCGGCCGCCGCGGGAGACGCCACCACGTGGCCCCCGGCCACCGTACGCGCGGGCCTGTGGACGGTGGGCTATGGGCTAGCTCGCCGTCCGTCTGTCTCATGACGACAGGCCGTGTCGACGGCACGTTCGTGTTCGACGCGCGCCTCAAAGAGAGTCAGCAATAGGAAGGGGTCCGCAAGGGCCGATGCCTGCCGGGGTTGCGGGACTGTTCTAAAGAGATACCGTGGCCCCGGAACACAAAGGGCGATGAAGGAACATGGATGGGTTTAGTCAGTAAAAGTATGACACTGCCTCCTGGTCCGCCCAGAGCGGGAGGAGTCATTTGATGATTTCCCATCCGAAAAAAAAAAGGCTGTCGAGGTAAGCCCTTTTTTGGAAAAACATAAGTAGATTATTTTAGCGATTAATGCAAATATATCGAAGAAATTAAATTGTTACCCACTTGGATCTACGTAGGTATATATCTACTAATATTATAAAGCTAAAGAGCTTTTGGTTGGTTGAACGCGCTAATTACAGGAAAACTTTTAGTGTTGAATAGTTATCGAGGATGGCTATAGGTTATCTAACATCACGCTATAATTAAAAGGAGCGGAGCATCAATGATAAATGTTGCAAAAACAAGGAAAATTTATTTCTTTAGAGAGCTTCCTTTGCGGGCGCTGCATAAACGGTTAAAGTTGCGCAACAATCATGTATTAGGGAATTGTTCGTTTTAAAGCATTCTAAAAAAAACCGCGATAGCATTATGTCTATCTTTCAAGGATGACTCCACTCTCTCTAACCCTCTCTCTCTCATGTGACGCAGACGAAGTTGCGCGGGCCAGCTAGTATTTAATAAATAATAAACTTATTCAACTTTCTCTATAACTTATTGACGGCAAAGAAGCTCTTAAAAATAGAGAAAAAAAGTAAAACAAAAGTGACCAAAAAAACTTAAACTTTGTGAAACTTTCTGCTGTCGCTACACATTTCTATTTTTACGTATCACAGGTGACAACTCTCATTTGCGGGATGCTCAGAGTAGGGTCTGCACAAAAATATATTTTCCCCTGATAAAAAGTAAACCACACCTTAAGTTTCAAGAAATAGGGGTGGAAATGCTGTGAAAAATTAAGTGTGGTTTGTAGGGAAGTTTGTTTTTATAGTACAATGATAAGTATGAATAATGCTGTATAATGTTTTTGTCTCATATTTCATACAACAAAACTTTTTAAATATTTGGCTGTTTTAAATATTTACGTAAGATAAAAGTAATGATTAGTCTGCCCTTAGCTCGCAACTTTGAAGTACCATTTTACCCATTTAGGTCACAGTCGTCATACTGGGAAGATCTAATGGAGATCACTAAATATAGCAACTTTAAGACAGGATAATAACCTTCTGGTAGCCATCAATACTCAAACCATTTATTTGAAATAGAGAGGAGGGGACTGCTGAGATTATTTTTATTTATTAAAACTTTATGCACATAATGTACAAAGGCGGACTTAATGCCTTGGGCATTTTCTACCAGTCTACCTTAGGGTGATGCAGAGACAAAACAGTAGGTACAATAGTACTAACCGAACATTTCAGAATAAAATATAATAATAAATACTTAAATACATACATACAACAAAATATACAAAGTGAAGAAAGATAAAAAATACAAAACAACAGATAGAGAAAAACAATAAATCAATTGTGGGACGAATCTGCCAACTTCTTGAGTAGGTGTTCACGAGCTTTGACCTTAAATGTGAACCGACTGGTGGCCGTCCTTGTATTCAAAGGGAGCGCATTCCAAAGGAAAACTGCCGATTATGAGCAATAGAGAAGTATAGAAGAAGAAGATATGTTGCACCAAATATGCATGTAATAAAAATATTTGCACGACTGATAAGTCGAATATAGTGAGGCTACAATGATTTTACCATTTTATTTTACAAGGTGCACTTCGCGAAGCCGTCAACCAAGCACATCAAACTAAGTAGCTTTAAGTAAAAAAATATTGCTGGGAAACGACTTTTTTTTTGGGGTGAAAAATCACGTTTTACGGTAGGACTCAACGTAACGCAATCAAAACATTGTGCTGATGGATGGACTAATAAGTACGCGCGTCGTGGAGGTGTATTAAGTAAAAATCTTACATTAAAAACAAGTATTAAAAAAAGACTTGTGACTAAGTTGGAAATTTGACCCCCAATATCTCCGTAACTAGAAGGTTCTATGGTGTAGAATAAAAAAAAATATCGCAATGACGGGGAAAACAAGTGCCTTTCGGTTTCGTTAACTTTTTACACCCTCTATTAGCAGCGATATTCTGGCAATTACGTAAATTTCATTACATTTCAATAAATTAGGATAAGAGCAGGAGAATGGTTATGATGAGACAATTACAGGAACGTCTGCATTGTCGAAAACAAAACGATGAAGCTACAGTCAGACACAAGCCATAGTAACTATAAGAGTAGTAGTTGTACATCTTCAGTAATCATCTAGCTAGACAGTACATTCTTAGTATATCAGGGTAAGGAGTCCACGGTATGGACGGGTTGTATGATAGGTCATTATCAACAATTATCAAAAAGAGACATCCACAACTGCACATAGGACTCCTCCAAGCATCGCCACATCCCCTTCGTCCACTTTGGTAACTAAAGTCTCCTAACCAGTTACAAGAGAAGATTTTTCTTTCGTTGTTTGGTTACTAAGCAGTTGTGAGAGAAGAATTATTTTTCCATATTCGTAGATCAAATTATTTCCATTTTTGTAACCAACCAGTAACACGAGAAGATTTTTCTTTCGCTGTTTGCTAACTAGTTGTGAGATATTTCTAGATTTTTTTTTCTTGGAGGGAGATTGTTTTTCCCAGGTCCTGTGCTTCTTGCATCCAGCAGATTACCGTGGTTAATATTTACTTCTTCAATCGCGTTTTTTGGTATATGAGCTTACAGTAACACTACCTGTCCCTTAAATCCTTTACCCAAATAACACCGAGAATCCGCAATATTTAATTTAGCCGTGACGCCGGCGGCTACACGAACGCATGACGTCATCCTGCAGCCAATCAGCGGTCCCCAGTGGCTACATGTACTGCTCGATTGCATCGGGCGCTGGTGTCGTGTACGTGAGCCTTAATAACTGGCTGTACGGGGATGTTGGAGAGAGATTATTAGAATTCGACAGGAATAAAGGTGTTAGTTCTTTGGTAAAACTTGGTTCTTAGAATGTTATGAATGGACAATATTCTTATGCAAAAAGTATTGTACTTAACAAGTATTGTTTGGTTTGGGTGTTAGGGTGTTTTAGGTTCGGAAAGCACAAGCAGAAATTGCTTGAGGTCTTCATAAAAAGAGATTTGTCATCAGTTATAGAACGTTTTAACGATGACTTAGGTAGGTATTCATGATTTTGGATTAAAACATTTACACTAGAGAAAGGTCGTACGTAGTCTATATCTATACTAATATTATATAGAGGTAAAATTTGTTTGTAAGTTTGTATGTAGGGGGTAATCTCCGGAAGTAATGAACCGGTATCAAAAACTCTTTCACCATTAGAAAGCTACATTCATCCTGAGTAACATAGGCTATATTTTATCCCCGTACTCCCACGGAAACGGGAACTAGGCGGGTGAAACCGCGGGACGTCCGCTAGTAGTCTATAAAGGCGATCTTTGCGCAGCAGTAGCACAAAACAGGTTCAAAAATAGCATTCATTACAGCCCCATAATTACGATCTCCTTTCCCAAATTCCTTAAAAAATGCTAGCTTGTATCCCTCACTCCTCGTCAACGGGTAAGCCCGAGTGACACCGAGCAAGGCCGACTTCACCCGAGCTTGGCCGAGTGGCTTAATGAAGTCATGTCGGCTGTCGACTGATGACTACATGGTATTGCGGACGTATACTCGGCTAGGCATGGGTTTGGGGATGAGAAACGATTAAGCGCTGTTCATAGTAAAGCTGTCTTATTTTGTACTTTGGAAATGGATTTTTATAACACTGTTTTAAGCTTTCACGGTTTTAAAAAGAGGGTAGGCAGATTTGTCGTCTCTTAACAATTTATTTTCCATCCACACGCATTCTCCAGTCAACCCGCGATCATGGCGCTTGCAACGTGACAATATAAGTTTATGGATTTTTATCTTAATTTTTTCTGTACTCAGTAAAAAAAACGTTAAAAAAACTTTGTTCTTCGACAACTTTTGAAGATTAAAATAATTGAGGCTTATCCGTGCCGAAGGGGCTGAAGTATTTCAATTTTGATGTACAAATTATATTGTAATAAATAAAAGGCGCGTAGTTTGGCAAATAAAGTTTCAGACGATGTTCCTTGCCAAGACAAGTCTTATTCTAATTCGATAAATTTCTAGCAAACCAATGGTTTGCTTTAATTTAGGTGTGCACTTACATGGTTTCATATATTTTGCTACTTAATAAACTGCTGTTGATGAATACTATTCCTTACCTGAAACAAAAAAATAAAACACATTAGAATATAACAAATTAACATATAAATAAAGACGGTAAAAGAGACGATTGCTTTTTCAGTTCATCTTCTCCCAAGCCAAAAAATACTTATATAAATCTCCCATCGCCATACGACACACCTCCTTAATTTTCTCGATAATACGTCAAAATAATCGCATTACCCAATAACCCGAGACCTGTTCCAAAAAACAACATACCGCGTAAAGTAACTGTTCCAGAGAACAGTTATTTTTTATCGGAACCACGCAGGCTTGTTACTAGCAGTAACCGAGGACATCTGGACGTAACATACGAAGCGCTATACATGGCCGCGGTCACAGGGGTGCGTAACTTGTGCGTCAGTGTTTTGTCGGTAATGGATGTTCTGTGGTTCGATTACATTGCTTTATAAGGCCGAATTTCACTAATGAAACTAGACAATCAGCAAAATAAACGGCGTTCAAGAGATCGCAATGTCAATATTCCATAGTTATTCTAACAGAGAGCGCTCTTGAACGCGGTTTAGATTCGCTGCTAATTTGTGTAATCTGCCCTAAAATGTTATAGAAATAGTTTTTCTAACTGTGTGAACAGTGATTTGTGTTATGTTTATGAATGACATGAAGAGATTTTAAAACCAAGTCTTCACCAAAGCAGATCTAAGAGTTGAATACAATAAACGATGATGATGATGAAAATGCCATTTTGCCATTTTATATACCAACGATTGAACAGCAATGGAAAATCGGTAAAAGACTTACACTTAGTTCTTAAACTTTGTATGTTTCTTTTTATATTTCTTTTTTTTTATCCAGCCTTTCTGTCAAAATAATCGGAACAATCTTACAAACAATATCTTCCTCGTGTCACCGATACCTGTGCTACACAACGGTGTGAATGCACCCCAAAACCTTTATATTAATACAGCACCGGACCCTTCCTCTTATTTTGCAGACCTTACTTTGTTAATTTTTTGCGTGCCCTACTGCTCTCCCCTCATTCTTCAAGTCGACGGCGTGAAGGTGTGTTGTGTAAAGGGGAATTATTATGTGTTATTTGTTTTATGGTACGAGTAGAGTTATGGGCTCTTTTATAGGGTTGTTAAAAGCCCTTTTTGCTTGTTAAACCTTTTCGTTTTATTTATTTTTTGTATCCGGAAGAAAATAAGTCCCAGAATATTTTAAAGGTGTGAAAATTATTTTAGGTATTAAAAGATGACAGTTTAACCAGAACATTTTATAAATTAATGATGCCTAGCCTTGTCTTGTTGTCGAAAATTGTTAAAAAACATCACATTCTTATAATATGCCGAATCTCGATCCTCAGAAATCCATTTTTCCTGCCATATAGTTTTGCAGAACAGGTAGATAACAGTAGCTAGCTTTATGCAATTTATTAATTAATTAACAACTACGATTTGTCCTGTCTTTCATTTTTATTCTAGTCTATCATATCTTAAAACTTCTCAAGCGAAATGTAGTCCAGGAATCACACTGAGTGATCTCAAATAATCTAGCTTGACGTAATAAACAGGCAGTTTCCAGAGAAGTCGGTAGATTTAGTTGTGGATCATGATTCCCGAGACGGACCGTGTCCGACCCGACTTTAATCCGAGACCACTTCAACTCGGGGCGGCAAGTTAAAAGGGTGGAGCGGGAATAGGTGGGACAACGAATGAGGTAGAAAATTGTGGAGTGATGTGGGTAAATTGAGTTAACAGCAGTCGCTATAGCTGCAAGCCTGTGAGTGGAATTATTTGAATCTTCATCCTCAAGTATCAACACTATAAAAGGTGTAAAAAACCTTTTAATGAAGCCGAAAGGCACTTGTTCTCCCCATTTTTGCGATCATTTTTTTGTTCTACACCATACCTGGGAACCTTCTAGTTACGGAGATATTGAGGGTCAAAGTTCCAACTTTTTATTTTTGTTAATTTTTCAAATATAAGTTTTTAATGTTATATTTTAACTTTAAACACCTTCATAACCCCTGTATTATTCAATCCATCCATCAGCACAATGTTTTGAGTGCATTACATTGAGTTCTACCACAAAGCATGGTATGATTTTTCACCCCAAATAAAAAGTTGTTTCCCAGCAATAATTTTTGCTTAAAGTTACTTAGTTTGATGTACAGAACGCTTGGTTGACGGCTTCATGATGAGTCTGTTTACACCCTGTATGTCATAATTTTGACGCGACAGCTGTGCGTCATCATTGTCATCTGCCGTCTTCCAATCGAGCCTGATGCAGCTGAATTCCAATATTTTGCATGAAGCGGCTGCCTATCTGACTTCCACCACAAAGTAATTGGACACAGACACCTCACGCGAATGCTTTATTTCAACGCAATTTGAGCAAAGTTTTAGATGTCCAAAATTGAACCACAAAGCTAATTTAACGAAGACAGTAAGTCCATTGTTGAACTCGCTAACAGACGGTAGCATCTTTTAGTGAGTTTTTAATGTTAACATATAATCGCTATTCGCTTTTAGTTTGAACCATATCTCATCTCGCTGGCAGAATATCTCATAAATATTGTATGCGTATCCACGGCGGGCGGGGGCAGTTTTTTCGTTTAATAGATTGTCGGCACACGCCGGACTGACGTATGCTAATACGGCGTTATGACGCGACGTAACAACACTCAAATTAATCATATTGTGTGCGTGTGCGAGTTATTTGGCTTATTTATATGTGTGTGGGGGATATTCTGTGGGTAGGGAGGAAAATTGATGAGAGAGAGATGTGGAAATTCCGTCGCAAATGTGATGCGTGAGAATGTTTGTGGCCTTTTTTTAAAAGCTGCTAAAATTAGAATTTGAGTGGTTGGAATATGGTTCCTTATAAAGTCCTCACAGTAAAAACAGAGTAGGAAATAAACTAGACCGTTAATTTGCATTTCTAGCAATATTTCCGTCATACAAAACTTCACCCCTTTTTCACCCCCTTAACTATGTTTCACCCCCAACCACAAAAAATAAGCAGTAACAAAATAATTAAAATCAACATTCTCCTTTAAAGTCCATGCGTTGCCTGCGCTCGGCATCCCTCATAAATATTTTATGGCGCTGCCCGGACTAGTTTCAACCCTTAAATAGGTTACACGGATGACAGGCAGGAATCACAAGCCAGCTTATGATTTTAGCTTTCACTTGTACGTATGGTTGGATGATAGAATAGGGATGAATATCTTTAAAAACGATAGGCATCGTGGTCATTTTATTAATTTATGATTATTAATTGACTTGACTTAAATTTCTGTTTTGTTTTGTTGACATTGTTTTGATTTAATTTTATTTTATTAATTTATGTAATAATTTGCATGCCGTAAGGTAGACTGTAGACGATCTCATTAATTTATGTACAACATCCTATACCTGTACCTACATTCTCTAAGCAAATAAATATCTGATTCTGATTCTGACCAGTTAGGTGCGATACAACTAATTAAATTGAACAACTTTCTCTATGAAACCAACATCGTAATTGCGAAAAATGATTAGCCGTCTCCTACAGGATCAAATAGATATTCAATATTGTATGTATGAACTAGGGGAACTGATATTGTCTTTTGACAGCTTCTCTTGGGTTATTGGTACCCTTATCATGGTTGGTCTGTAGTGGATTACAGGGAATTTATTATCTAGGCTAATCTTGATCCATTGGTCCTGTACTTGAGACACTACAAAACGAGAGACGGATAAATATACATACAGCTGTCATACTTGTCAGTAGAATAACTACAAAAAACATAACGTTGTGTTCTTGATTTTTTTTAATTTTTTTATTCGACAGTGGTGTCGATTCTGTTGTGCACAAACTAAACTTATTTTAGGCTATTGCTATCTTTTTCTCTCTAATAAAACGAGAAAGAGACGGACGTAATTTAGAGCTGTCAAAGTTAGTTGCAACTAATATTTCTATACAAATGAAGGGTGCACGTAAAAACATGTCGACTAAAAACACGGTGAAGCGCAAGGCATAAACTAGTTTGACATCTCTAACTTAGTTCATAGCTATAGCCGTCCTTTTCTCGCACTGCCTTTTATTATGAGATAGCAATAGCCTAAATTAGGTTTAATTTGTGCACAACAGGATCGACATCATTCATTCATTTACATGTTTCATCCGTGAAAAATCCATTTGACCCATACATCCAACAGTTTCGTTCAATTGTAGGAAATGTTAGTTCTCGTACAAAGCAGCACTCTGTCCATATGTAGAAGCAGTTTGTCCTAGTTTACACTTGTTCAGTTAACTTCCCCTACACATTTACAGGTTTTATTTGACATGATGTTTTTCTCGGTTCGGTACTAGAGTTTCTACACTATTGTGCCATTTGGGTAACTTTTTAAACAAAACTAAGGTTAACGTAAGTTTTCGGTACCATATGTCAATCCAATTCACGTTTATATCTTTTCCATTATTGTTGTCGCTTAACGTATTTACGTCTCTCTGAAAATAAAAGATCTATATTATAACATACATGTAAACGGGTATTTATCGCGAATTTTACCTTTAATATAAGCCCGACGTTACACGGGCCCGCCCCGCCCGTTTACATGTATGTTATAATGTGTTCTGATTGTGAAAGTTTTATAAAAGATCTATATTCATCATCATCATCATCATCAGCCTATTAATATACCCACTGTTGGGACACAAGCCTCTTCTCTATGAGAGGGAATGGGCAATATTCCACCACGCGGGCCAAGTGCGGATTGGTAGATGTCATGCACATGTCTTCGAATGTTTTGGATCTAGGACATGGCGGTTTCCTCACGATGTTTTCCTTCACCGTTTTGAGAGCAGTGGTGATGAAATAAATTACACAAAGTAATGCGCCTGTCTGAGTTCGAACCCACGACTTACTGTTCGTAAGTCGGGGCCGCCACCACTGGGCCACCGCTGCTCTATTACTTAATATACTAAACTAATTGCACACTAGAATAGTTTCAAAGTTTCTGTTTGAAAAGCTTGAGCCTCACCTTTTGATAACCTTTCCACACAATGAAAGTATTTAGTCCTAAGTTTATCATTACCACCCACTTTAGTATAACAAGTTAATGGATAGGCGCGTCCTAAGTACAGCTGCTTAATATTCCGACCAAGTCGCAGAAATAAAAGGGAAAGTGGATTACTTTATAAGTATGGTCAACGCCATCAAAAATGTTTATTGTGTGCTATGAAACTCTGGAAGTTGTGTGTAAAAATATTACTGGTCTGTAACTGTCACAATGCTGGACAAAGAATTTTATACAAAGAAGGATCGAGCATTGACCACTATGTTTGTTTTTCATAACGCTTTTATTAAAATTAAAATGTATTAGTTACGTTCTTAAGAAAAGTTTTATATGTCAGTCGAACAAAAAAGTGAGATTATTATGGTTCCGAGTTTCATTTTTGTTCAGAACATAACTAACAAAATATTGATGTATACTATGCCGACAATGGTCACTTGTATACCTTTACATTCAATCAGATCAACGGCATTTTTAATATCCATATGAATCCCGAAGCCAATAAATCCGCCATTTTGAACTATGCTTCATTTTTTCAACTTTACCTAATATGAACAAAGAGTTTTCAGGGGTTAACTACCCAAACCCGCTACTCCAAAAACACCCAACAAAATTCAATAGCTCAACCACTCCCAACTTTTCCATTATGGTAATCCAAAGTTACCGATACCTGGTAGTTTGAAAAGGAATTGGATTGCCGCACTAGTGCCTTATTTACAGACAGTAGATGAGCATCGATGTCGGGCAAATCTAATAAGTGACGGTGTCGGTCGGAAAACTGATTTTATCGCACTTTATTTACTTTTGAGAGCTTTTATTGGTCGTATCTAGGATAGGTGGTGAGCAGACGCGTAGGTCGGTAATGAAGTTTGAACTTGATAACAGAGATAGAAAAATTCAAGAGTGGTTTTATGTTTTGTCAACTGAGTGGTACTAAGTTGGGCTTGATATGCTATGAGGAAGTTGTCCTAAATCTTGTAAGATTCGACCTTAACAAACTAGCAACTTTTAAGTTTAGAGACTTAGCCTAAACTTAAACAAAAGTTAGGTATTATATAACCTTCAGCATAAACTTTAGGGAAACCTGAACTTATAGGTCAATTGTTACGAAATAATATTCGTTTCTTTAACCTACAACTTAGAATCGAAACTAAGCCACGACGATAGTGTTTGTACTGATCAGGCAAAGATCGTTCATAGTACAGGTTTAGATTGATTCACAAAATAGAATGCTTCTCTTACATCGACACAAATCGTAATATCTCAAGTTCTGGTTAACACTTCAATACCCGCAATTACAGACACAATTAAAATAACAATGCACCGTGCCTCTGGAGGCACGGCCGGGAGCATACGGGTTAAACTATCCAGTCCGCGTGTTGAGTGTCACTGAACACTAGGTACGTACTAAAATAAACTATAGACAATCCTGAAGCTTCAATCAAAATATTCCCTAGCCTGAAAACCACGTGTAATTTCATCTAAAATCTCAGCGACATCAAAGAGACAATGGCGGGAGAAGTATCGCTGAATTTCAAACATTATTTTAATCAGTCCGTACAAAAATGTTCAATATCGCGGCGTCAGCTCTTTGACAGCGCGCACGCATAGCTGGGGCCTGGTTGTATCACTGGGTTAAGTGATAAGAGGGAGCGGGTGACGTGGCCACAGTGGGAGCTTTAAAAACCGCGACAAAGACTTCAAGGCACCCTAACAACGCCTAAGACTAATATTGCCATAATGATAAGCAAAAAACCAACGATTAATACGATTTAATTTAACTTTAAACTAATGGTATATTTTATTTTATTTATTACGGGACAATAAACAGCTACAATATGTGTTGGAACAGAGTAAAGATAATACAAAACATTAACAATATTGCAGCCCACTACTACAGCCACAGCACACTCAGCTACAGCTACTGCAGCCTACTATATATGAGCTATATTTAAAGGTACAATTTCGAAGGTAACCGTCACCGCTATGACTGATCGATTGATGTAATTGTCGTCTTTAACCGTGTCCATAGAGTTACGTACAGAATAAATAAACTTGAAAATAAATTAAAGTCGAGGTAAAACGCAGTCACAAGTATCACATTCCGAAATCAACAATGAAACGAGTTAGATGGTCATCTTTAACTCGCTCACCGCTCCGAGCTTGACACCGCTAACCGCTACACGTTTACGCGTTTAAACCGCTTTTACATCTAAGTTATTTTTTAATAAATACGCCCCCCTCCTTCTCCCCCCCCCCCCACTGTGGCTGCCTTAATCATTGGCAATATTAAAAAAATCTGCTGGCAGCGAAATGTGCTGTAAAAACCTCGGCTCATGTTTGATTATGAGGGATTATTCGTACTCCTTGTGAGACAGGGTCTTAGTGAAGACATTTCGTATGTTGTGCACGGAGAATCGAAGTAAAATGTCAAGTGGAGGTAAGGAGGTCAGGGAGAAGACGTGATGTCTACACTGAGTGCAGTTTGCAAAAATGTGTTATATTATTATCATTTTAATACCAACGGTTAAACTTCAATTTACGCTACAAGTACATGTTTTAGCTCTTGTGTTTTAACTGTACTTGACAGCTTTCTTTTAACTCTTGTGACCACTTAGATTGCTGGGTTGTGAGTATCTATCTCACCAAAGATCCCTAAGCTCCATCAAACCTTCTCTAAATACGGTCACCGCGGGGTTTGGTAAGTAAGATGTCTTGCATACCCTGCCCCTCCTGGGAGCCTGGTACCTTTTAAAGGACAACAGGTAAAGGCTGTCAATCTGTTATATTTTATGATGAAACTTTCCGTACGCAAAATACGCGTTTAGATGTGGAGTTACCAGCCCGCTATACAATACAATACATTGATGTAACTTTGCGGAAAAAATAGCACTTTCTTAATCCGTATTTTGAGACTCGACGATTTCCTTGAGTGTCAATAATTTATTAGTATTATCACTATTCCTATAGAAGGAAATAATTCTTAAGTT
Organism: Xestia xanthographa; assembly: GCA_905147715.2. Taxonomy (NCBI): domain Eukaryota; kingdom Metazoa; phylum Arthropoda; class Insecta; order Lepidoptera; family Noctuidae; genus Xestia; species Xestia xanthographa. Next base: position 26,099,290 of record LR990665.1, read on the forward strand.
AATTAACGGTTACACTTGCACAGACTAGGGAAGCATAGCATACTAGAGAGGAGGTATACATATACTCAGCAGTACACTGCCACTGTTAATGATGCATTTAGGGTTAGCGTATCTAAAGCACACAACATTTAAAGAACATTCTACTTTAATGCTGAAAATCAAAAGCCATTTCCTTGAAACATTATTTAAACGCTTCAAGGACAGCAGTGTGAACTGCAGAATTTCCTATATTGTATATTTAAATTTTAATAAAATCGTGTAAAGGATCACATGTGGGTTTTGCTCGCCGTTCATATGATACCAGAAGACGCGCTTATATATAAAACGACGCCATTTTGATATTTTATTTAATAAAGCTTGGCTTGTGGTGTCAGAATATACGTCATGCAATTTTGAATTTCGGAGGATTTTATAACCTTGCAAGTTGCCAAAACCAATGCTACGTTTACTTCCAATGATAACTAAGATCAAAAGAAACTTGCTGTAGTTTACCACCAACAATCAGGTTCGTTAGAAATCAAATACTTTGATCGATAGTGACCTATTTTTGTCCAGAAACTGCAAAGGTTTTAAATCAATGTGTGCTCAAATAATCTGAAACTTATTCCAAATATACAATCAATTTAATGCAACGTTCACAAAATATCTACCGTTCGTAAAATAAACAAAAATCCTTAACAGGATCTTAACGAAACCCTTCAAGAAAATACCAGTCACCAATTTATTCCATAACAATACCAATTCCGGTCCCCTTAGCCCCCATGTCTCCTATTTTTAAAGCCTTATACAATTTGGAAAACACTTTCGACAAACTATCGGAGCGCGTACGATATCCTATTGGCTTATAATAGGGCTGTTCTTAAAGTCGGCAGGAACGTTATACGAGGCAAATTGGTGGAGCTACACTGTAAGAATGTCTCAAGGTGAGTTTGTCGCTTTATGGGCGAGTTTTGGGCTATTTTTAGAGCTGTTTGGTTGGATGTGTAGAAATAGGGTGTTTATAAAATTGCTGGACATTAAACACAGCGCCATCTAGTGCCACACTAAGCAACGAGGCTTGTGTCGTGGACACCAGATAGTTGATATACTACATAGATACTTTTTGTTTGTAAATACATACTTATTATACATATAAACATCCATGACCCGGAAACAAATGTCCATGCTCATCACTCAAACACTTGCTCCGACTGGGATTCAAACCCGGGACCCTAAGAACGTAAGGCAGCGTCACTACCGCTGCGCCAATCGGGTCGTCGTGTTTATTGAATGGAAAATGAAGTTATTATAAGTGTTACTGAAATAGTTTTAAGGTTCTATTTTTTTTCTTGTTTATAGGTCAGCCTATTCTGTCCCACTGCTGGGCAAAGGTCTCCCCCATAGCTTTCCAATACTGTTTACAATTTGCCCTCTCCGACCAATCCGTCAAGAACGAGTCCAGATCGTCACGCTAGCGATTCTTGGGCCTGCCTCGGTTACGACGGCCGTCTTCAGGCACCCACTGTGTGACTATCTTCGCCCATCTGTCCGGCTTCATCCTAGAGACGTGGCCCGCCTAGTCCCATTTCAGCTTCGCAGATTTATTGCCAACATCGGCGATGCGTGTCTTTGACCGTATTAAGGTGTTGCGCATTCGATCGGAGAGTCTAATATTTAGAATGCTACGTTCCATCGCTCTTTGGCAAACGTTGAGTTTGGACTTCTGAGCTTCAGTCAAAGACCAAGTCTGAGCGCCATATATTTATTTACTAACACAAATTGCATTTGTTACGACAAGTCTGTAAGGTATATCGACGAGCCAAAGGTGTCCGAAAATACATAAATAAATGTTAAGTTACACATGACAACAAAAGCGTGTTATCGAATCTTAATCACAGTCATGCGCTAGAATTTATGCACAATAGTTCGAATGTTCTTTCTCCAACAGTGCGTTTTAAAATCTACCTACGCCGCTAGTCACAATTGTCAATAAGTTCCGATATAAAATCCATTACCGACCGATATAATTTCTAACCGCCATCTTACTTTTCCACAACCATCCAAATAAACACATCACTCAAAACCTTTTCAACGGGAACATCCGACGATCGCATTGTAAACACGTCCCACAGCTTAAAAATATTCAATAATCCACGAATCCCAAGATGCAAAGACTTCGCGTCATTTAGCAGCGCCATCCACCGCGATCCCCGATCCCCTACGATCATCCCCGATCTCCTCCGATCTCGTGCGAATCCCCGCGGACTCGCTGCTAAGCCCGTATTTGCATTTATGAATAATGTCCCACAAATACACGTATGTGTTGATTTTTTAAGATACATTTCTTGGTTTTGTATTTTTGTCGTATGTCTGTGAATCGGGAGTAATTTCTGTTTTTTGTGGGTTCGATGAATGTTTCAGTTTTGGTGGTTTATTTTTAATGGTTTTTGGTTCTCTATGTCTGTCTGCAATATTCTGGGCATAAATATATGCCTTTGAAAGTAGATTTCAGTCTGATCTTTGGAATATTATGCATACGTATTTATTATAGTTTTTACTTTAACTGATAATCCTTTTTGTCAAATGATTATAATATAATTATGAATCCTAAGACTTAAATCTTATAAACTTTCAAAAACTATATTTCCTTCTAGAATCATTAAACAAGATCCAATAAAACAAATGTCAGCAGTAAAGCATAGTCGAAGCGTCGAAGATAGCGACAATACGACAAAGCGACGAGGCGACGTCACCGTACAAAGCGACACGAACGTTTGCGATTCGTCGCGTCTTCTTTTGTCTTCGTCGCTTTGTCACTGAGGATTCGTTGGTAGTTGCCACTTGCGAGCTTTTAGGAACTTGCTCCAATGCTAGCGAAGCTATAAGTTAGCAGTTTTCTATCAAATAAAACCAAAATTTACCGCTCCATAATGTTTGCAAAAGCAGATCCTGAGCTGCTTAAGCCTGTCTGACTTCCTGAACTGTTGATGACAAGGGTTCACACAAGAAAAAGAAATGCTGTATGGGTTAAATGCTGTTGTTTAGGATGCCCTTCCAGTCACGAAACCTAGTATCTACCTACTGAAGGGTGACCAACATCCAACTCTAGGCACTCTGGTTACTTGTTGCGCTGACTGGCTCTGACCACGCTATGAGTAGTACAGTCAGCTACACGATGTGGGTACTCCCATGAAAGCATCTTCGTTCGAACCCGACTCGCCTGAACTGCCTTCTTCTAACTGTGTTGTGGTCGGCTTCCGGTCTAACCGGATGCAGCTGTATACCAGTGTTTTATATGGAGCGACTACCTATCTGACCTCCACAACCCAGTTAGTAGTACTGGATAATGCGACATCCCTTGATAAGACTGGTGGTTGTTAGACTTTCGGGACACTGACTACCTGTAACGACTGTCAAAGATCTACAAATGACAGCCGGGACCAACGGCTTAAGATGCTTTCCGAGGCATGGAAGAAACTCGGTATGTAATGGGCGGTCACCGGTCACCCATCCATGGAAGAACCTAGGGAGGCGCAGCTTAATCAAGATCGACACGAGCGGCTGTTATTATTTAGCCACGAGCTCTTCACAAGATACATAATTGCATCAAATACTGCAGCAAACTATTTATAGCACCGCACATCTTCCTACAGTATATCTTGAGCTACAGCCTTTGTTTGAAAGTGTCACAAGTGTGATTGTAAGTTCAACACGATCTGTAGATCCTCGGTGTCGCCGCCATCTTTGAGTCTAAACCCTACGTATAGCGCACCTAGCTTAGAGGTGGAAAGTTCTGTGTTGTGCGCGACGTTCAAGTTTTGTGTGTTTAGGGTATGTTTAGTTGTACTAACAGATATTTAGTTTTCCAACTATCTACAAAGATTCCTGCTATTATAATAATAATATAATAAGCTTTGAGGGTATTGAGTTTATAACATAACTTAATATCAGACCTGTTTTCTTTAGGAATGGAATATTGCGTCATCAGTTCCTTTTAATTGTGATTAGAAAATTCCTTTCGTCTCTTATTGTTCTTTCAATTTTAAATCTGGAATTATTACCATAGTTTTCAACACGAGACCTTTATCCTTATATAACGTCCCTCCTAATAAGAAAGTGTCAATAATTGTTTATTTTTTTCAATTCCTTTTATCTCATAATGTTCTTTCAATTTTAAATCTGGAATATTATTATCATAGTTTTCAACACTAGACCTTTATCTTAATATAACGTCCCTCCTAGTAACAAAGTGTCAATAATTGTTTATTTATTTCAATTCCTTTCATCTCATAATGTTCTTTCAATTTTAAATCTGGAATGATTACCATAGTTTTCAACACTAGACCTTTATCCTTATATAACGTCCCTCCTAGTAACAAAGTGTCAATAATTGTTTATTTATTTCAATTCCTTTCATCTCATAATGTTCTTTCAATTTTAAATCTGGAATTATTACCATAGTTTTCAACACGAGACCTTTATCCTTATATAACGTCCCTCCTAATAAGAAAGTGTCAATAATTGTTTATTTTTTTCAATTCCTTTTATCTCCTAATGTTCTTTCAATTTTAAATCTGGAATATTATTATCATAGTTTTCAACACTAGACCTTTATCTTAATATAACGTCCCTCCTAGTAACAAAGTGTCAATAATTGTTTATTTATTTCAATTCCTTTCATCTCATAATGTTCTTTCAATTTTAAATCTGGAATGATTACCATAGTTTTCAACACTAGACCTTTATCCTTATATAACGTCCCTCCTAGTAACAAAGTGTCAATAATTGTTTATTTTTTTCATCTAAAAAGATTCGGAGACAGATCCATTTCCTCGAAATAACATTTTTTCTGTGAATTCAGCATTGACAAAAAGATCCTATCTTTCGCTGTATACTTTCAAAATGAAAAAGATCTTCAGTTCTTAGTTACAAAGACGTCGTGTCAAGGTCAGTATTTAAAAGTACCCGTGAACGTACAAGAGGCGCCCTGTGCCCTTTGTGTCGAGTGTCATTCAAAGACCGCCACTTTTCTAACCACAAGCTAAAACAAGAAACTGCTGGATTTTCAACCTTATGATGAAAGAGTAAGGGTTGTTTAGGGTTTATTGAACAGTAAAACTTGGCTTGTTTTGGTCACTTTGAAAGTAGGTGAGTACAAGTAAGGGATTAAGTCTTGAATTTTTTGTATTACCTGTGTTTGGGGGTGAATGTGATCTCTGTGATACTTAGTACGGTATGTTACCCTTTTAAGAGCCTATACTACCTCAGATTAGCAACTCTATTTGTGGTGGTTCAAACTTCGTTTGTAATACTGTTAGAATAAATCAGCTAATTCTAATCAGCTTGCTCTACAAAGCGGTTGTTACGTCAGTCACTGCGGGCCGAATAGTGCGAAATGAGTGGTTTTTATTCTTTACAAAATCAAATTTTCGTCATTTGGAAAAAATAAAAAACATAAAACCTGCTTTATAGTTAGTTCAGTTAGTATGCAAAGTTTCACGATCTAATTTGAAGAACTTTTTGAATACCAGTGGTCTAATGTTCGATTTGGAGGTAACTTTGGGATTTTTTTCTATCGAGAAAATTTTATGAAATCGTGTTTTCGCCAAACATAAGACCTAACATTAATCCTAAACTTTACCGTATATTTATTTCAAAATTAATGCTGCAGCATTTTAGACGTAACGGAGGATCATGCTAAGCCATTTGAGGTAGTATAGGCCCTTAGTGACTTAACTTTTAGTTTTTCTTCTTTTCTTTTTTTCTTTTATAGGTATGAACTGAACTTCATGATGAGGAAAGCTTTGAGTGTGAATGTTGATGGCTTTATGAGTAGAAGAGGAACAAAAGAAACGATGGATGGACTATGCGGAGGATGAAATGGCTAGAAAAGAGATGTCCGATGAGATGAAAATGAAGAAGAAAAAAAATGAAATGAAAAAGTGTTTATTCACAAAAATATACTACTTATAACTGGTAGGTACATAATTACCCCCGCCAAACTGCAAAGCAGTTTGTTGGCAGACGTAGCTCCTTTTTCCTTTACATTAACTTATTAACATTTTAATAGTGACACTTTCCCACAAATACAGTAAACAAAGTAAAAAAGAAAAATAAAACTATTCTAGCATTCTTTAAAATAACAAAAACAGGTGTGTTAACATTGTTTAACTATTCTCTACTACAGCGAGGCTTTGACAGAAGATATTATTTAATTTGTTTTTAAAGGAGGTTTTAGTGATATAATATATCGGCTGGAAGTTCATTAAAAATAGTTGGGACTACAAACTTTCTACATCTACAGAATAATTATTAATATAATATAATATAATAATTATTACAAGTGGGCACTACAAATCTTCACATGTTATTGTTCCTTTGTGATCTTATGTGTATCACCTGGTTTTTAACTCATTGCTACAATATTGTTCTAAAGCTACACACAAAAAGACATGATGCGTCGAACCCAAATAAATTGGGAAAAGGGCAAAAGAATAACGATGATATAAAGTGACCTTCATGTTCTAAAAGCTATTGTTTATCTTGTTATCCCTGGACATAAAACATAGGTTCCAAAAATATTGGTATTTAAAATAAAAACTAAACACACTAACATTAGTTTCTAAAACACAAACATAAAATCCTTAATCCACACTCATAAACAACAAGTTTTAATTAATACCACATAATCACCGCGCCCCTGACATACCAACACAACCCTTACTATCAACCCGAGACTAAACTTCGGGTGTTTCCGCCAAACTTCGGAAACGTCACGCAATAATCGTAACGACATTCCCACATAAAGTGGTACAATAAAAAATTAACTGGTATAAATTCAAAGGGGGTGAAAAAAGTCGTACCTACGTATTTGAAAGGGTTAAAACCCCAAGTTGGGTCATTACAAAGGGCGGATTAGGCTTGTTCTCTTTAAATTGGTCGGGGTCGGTCGTACCAACACGGCGGATTAGCGATGGTAAATAAATACGGCGGCGGTCACAGGGTTAACTGACGAGGCTCCGCTATTGGCTATTGTTATTTGAGATTACGCTCATGTTTACAATGTAACGTTTGTTCTGAGGGACGAGTTCGTTAGGGAATAATTAAAACGACATTTTTAATAAAGTTCATATTTTCATGTTTTCAGAGGTCATCAAATTTTGTTAAAAAAAACCGGCCAAGTGCGAGTCGGACTCGCGCACGAAGGGTTCCGTACCATTATTATCAAAAAAAGGGCAAAAAAATCACGTTTGTTGTATGGGAGCCCCCCTTAAATATTAATTTTATTCTGTTTTTAGTATTTGTTGTTATAGCGGCAACAGAAATACATCATCTGTGAAAATTTCAACTGTCTAGCTGTCACGGTTCATGAGATACAGTCTGGTGACAGACAGACGGACAGACGGACAGACAGACGGACAGACAGCGAAGTCTTAGTAATAGGGTTCCGTTTTTACCCTTTGGGTACGGAACCCTAAAAAACGTAGGTCTTATTTACGTGTACCTACTGTAATTTATTTTTACCATTTTTGATCATTTAGCATCCCTAATTACTTTTATGGTAAAATTAAAATCTTACTATACTACTACTTTAGGTACATAAGTTACCTATCTGTACAAAAAAACTTTTAAACTAAAGAAATAGCTATTACATTTAAATGAACATTCAATACGTTTAGATCAAAACTAGGTATACCTAATTAAATTATTAGAACTTCGCGCACCCCATACACTTCACTCGTCACCTCACTCTACATTTAGTGTGGTTCAGCGCTAAATGTGTAGGTAGTAAAGTAGTCGAAACGCCTGCTCGTTATATTATAGCATCACACAGACATGCTGTTGGTTGTTGCTGCAGAATGCGTTTGTGTCGAAATATTCAGGCGCTTGTACCAAGCTTTGGAAGTTAAAACAGCTTTACTATCAGTTCGAGTCTAAAACTATTTACCGCAAACCCATAATCGAGAAACTATTTGGTAAATAATGCTTTTAGTTTATTAAAAGCAAAACACTGAAAGCCGAACAGTAGCCACATTATTACCTGAACAGGTGAGGTACCTAAGGGTTAAAATAACAATGAACACAATCATTTTCAAAGTGTAAAGTAAAACAAGAGTACAAAATGTAAAACTAAGCACTAAAACGTAATTTAATTAATATTATAATAAGTACCCCGTAGTGTTGTAACTACGCGGGACATTACGGGATTTCGGCGTGAACACAAAAGTATAAAAGGATTTGTTGTTCGACACAGAACTTTACATTTTCATTTATGATTGGAGTTAGCAAAGTAAACATGAGATTACATCATTTTTACTAAACCAAACGAATGATGTCGAAAGAATGTATAGTTGATAGAGGCAACTAAAATACGTGATAGCTTTCAGTAAAGTAAAAAACTCAAAAGCTCCTCAACAATATTACTTTTACTTTGAACTTTCAACCAAACAACAAGTAGACGATATTTTGATAGGGGTAACACACCCCGTTACATGCAAAACATAACAGATATTCAAAGAAATATCGTGACCTGAAACGTTAACATACTCCGCATATTCCCAAAAAGAAAACGTAAAACATATTCCGGCACACATATGATGAAAATAAGGCTTCGTATGTGGATTAATGAATAACAAAGCCAGTCAACACCAACGGATCAAAAACACAAAATATAAAGCATGGAACGGCGACATTTAGAAAACGGAATATTTGAGCGTCCCCAACGAGACGTCATGCCGGAATTAAAGTCCCGGAAAATCGGGACACGTGTGGCGGGACTGGAGTCGTTACACATCACTAGTTCCGACCTTTTACTTTAATATTCATATTATTACGGAGAGGGCAATGAAAATTTAACGTGGAGAAGTAATTATGAAGCCGAGTGAGATGAGGGTTCTACTGTCCGACCTATTTCGGCGTTTACGTCCGCCACGCACCGCCATACTGTCTGAATCGATAATATTAATGTTCTGGTTAATCTATGTAGACACTGAGCTTAAAGCCGATGTTATTTAGAACTTCGTGTTTTTGAAACTGCTAAAAATAACTTTTTGTTTACAGGTTTGAGTTAAGCAACTTTTGTTTGCTTTTACGTAAGTTAAGGAAAATCATTCAAAAATATGTATATTTCAACAATATTCCTTTAACGGAAATGAAAACACACGTGTCAATTTTGTTAATACTCAATATCTAGTACAAGAAAAAATACGAAAAAGTCTAGCACAATCGCGAGATTTTACAAGAGAAAACATACTATGGCAAAATAGTTAGCAATGGTATAGGGGACCCCATTATCCTAACATAACCTGATCCTAGCAGCCATTTATACCATAAAATACCCTACAATTCAGAAATATTAGGCCAGTATCAAATAAGCGCCTGAAAATTATAGCTGCAATAACAATACTGACACTCGTTGCTATAAGAAAATTATCAGGCGCTCGGGAAATTGTTCTCTGGTTACTACATTTTTTATTGCCATCGCTATTACATCGTGATTACTCCTTGTAGCTTTAGAAACGAGTGTTAGATGTAATTATTTATTTATCTTTAACGTTATGTTGTATTGAGTGCGAAAGGCAATACTTGAGATATGTATTTAAGAGTTTATTATTGTTCGGTGGAAAACTCCTCAAAATATATTACCTGTATTTTACAATCACTTTTAACACCTTTAAAAAGAAATCTAAATTGTCATGCCTTCAGCAAATCAAAGGACAAACTGGCATAGCAAACACCAAGTGGTATATAGTCTGCGTCAGAAACGCCTCGACAAAAGCAGACTGTAATGCGATTTGCGACTAACTTTGTGTCTGGACGCGCCTCAAAGGAGAATTAAAAAGCTGAAATGCGAACCACCACCTTTTTACGTTTGAGTACATTTTCAGTTTCACTCGCTTTATTTTATTATAGCACTAGGATTTGGTGGTCTTGATTTTTAGATATTTATGAACTAGCTGTTGCCCGCGGCTTTGCCCGCGTGAAGTTCGGTAACTGTCCCACGGGATCTTACTAAAGGGATAAATAGTATCCTACGTGTTAATCCAGGTTATAAACTATCTATGTGCCAAATTTCGTAACCATCACAATTATAATCATCACAATCGCTCAAACAATAACCATCATTATCACTGTCACAATCACAATCACCATCACCATCATCGTTATCACAATCATCACAATAAATCAACAATAATCCTGTATAGAAGTCGACTCCGCCACCTTTTGGATCTAAAAATAAATGCCATATTCGTAATCAGCACTAATGATAATCTCGAAATCGACACCCATATTGATTTTTAGACATTTCGACCCCATTGCACCCCAACAGAGGATGATGGTATTTCAGGTCCGCCACATTAAATCTTAAAATCGCTGTTTTTGTAATATACCCGACCCAATAAACCATAAAAACAATACCAAACCCATTTCCCCCTTTAGGGGTTGAATTCTGAACTAACTAATACCCATTTATCGATAGGAGTACTCCTGTGAAGTTTCGAATAAAACAGTCTAACTAATCTTATTTCTCCATACAAACTTTCGTTTCTCCATACAAACTTTCGACTCCCGTTTCACCCCCTTAGGGAGTAAATTTTTGAAAAATCCTTTTTTAGTGCACCGTTAGACCTAGACCTCATAAGAAACCTACGCGTGCTAAATTTTAAATCTCTAGACCGAGTGGTTTGGGCTGTGAGTTGATTTTCAGACTTTGTCACCCCATTTCTCCATATTAGGAGTTGAATTCTGAAAAAAACCTGAAACACAAATGTTTACTCATTTATCGATAGGAGTACTCCTGTTATTCGGGGTAATGTAATGTGTATGTTTTTACATGTTCTTTTTTTTACTTACATTTTTGGACATTATTGTTTCGAATAAAATAGTCTAACTAATGTTATTTCCCCATGTAAATTCTGGACCCCCGTTTCAGTCCCTTAGGGGGTGAATTTTAAAAATCCTTTCTTAGTGCACACCTAAACCTCATAAGGAACTAAGCGGTTTGGGCTGTGCATTGATTTTTATACTTTGTCACCCCATTTCCCTCTCTTGGGAAAAACCCCAAAACACAAATGTTTACTCAATTATCGATAGGAGTACTCCTGTTAAGTTTAGAATAAAACAGTTAAACTAATCTTGTTTCCCCATACAAACTTTGGAGCCCTTTGTCACCCCTTAGGGAGTGAATTTTGAAAAATCCTTTCTTAGTGCACTCCTTAACCACATAAGGAACCTACTTGCCAAATTTGGAATCTGTAGACCCAGTGGTTTGGGCTGTGCGTTGATATGTCAGTCAGTTTCTTCTTTCATATATTTTTACCCGACTGCGCCAGAAGGAGGGTTATTGTATAGATTTTATCTAAAATAGAAGTAGCCTAAGTTACTCCTTATTTCATCAGTTATCTGCCAGTGAAAGTCCCGTCAAAATCCCGCCGTTCCAGAGATTAGCCGCAACAAACAGACAACAGACAAAAATTGAAAAAAAATGTTATTTTGGTATAAATACCCTATATACATTCATATGCATGTAGTAAAATGCGGTTGTTTTAATATTACAAACAGACACTTCAATTTTATTTATTTGTACAGATAAAGCCCCCTTTTCATCTTTCACCCCCTTAGGGGTTGAAATTTTTAAAAACACCGTTGCGTTAGCTTCCAACCATAAGCCTAGATAATAAATTTAGTAAGTTTTACTTTGATAATTAAGGACTTTCAATAGACAACTTCATTCTCCTTTTTAACCCTTCGGGGGTGGTATTATGAAATACGCTGAGACACGTATCAATTAATTTTTAATCATCAGCCTAAACACAAAATTTGAAGATCCTAACTTTAAAACTGACGATTTTCCTCTAACAACTTCATCCCCCTTTTATCCTTTCGGGGGTGGAATGGTGAAAAACGCTGAGACACATCAATTAATTTTTAATCATTAGCCTAAACACAAAAATTTGAAGATCATAACATTAAAACTGACGGTTTTCCATATACTACTTCATCCCCCTTTTTAACCCTTTGGGGGTGAAATTATCAAAAATGCTGAGACACGTATAAATTAACTTTTAATCGTCAGCCTAAAAACAAAATTTAAAGATCTTAACTTTAAAACTGACGGACTTTCATACATTACAGCTTCATCCCCTTTTCAACCCTTTGGGGGTAGAATTATGAAAAACGCTGAGACACGTATCAATTAATTTTTAATCATCAGCCTAAACACAAAATTTGAAGACCCTAACTTTAAAACTGATGATTTTCCATATACAACTTCATCCCCCTTTTTAACCCTTTGTGGGTGAAATTATCAAAAACGCTGAGACACGTGTACATTAATTTTTAATCGTCAGCCTAAAAACAAAATTTGAAGATCTTAACTTTAATACTGACGGACTTTTATACATTACAGCTTCATCCCCTTTTTAACCCTTTGGGGGTAGAATTATGAAAAACGCTGAGACACGTGTAAATTAATTTTTAATCATCAGCCTAAACACAAAATTTGAAGATCCTAACTTTAAAACTGATGATTTTCCATATACAACTTCATCCCCCTTTTTAACCCTTTGGGGGTGAAATTATCAAAAACGCTGAGACACGTATAAATTATTTTTTTATCGTCAGCCTAAAAACAAAATTTGAAGATCTTAACTTTAATACTGACGGACTTTCATACATTACAGCTTCATCCCCTTTTTAACCCTTTGGGGGTAGAACTATGAAAAACGCTTAAATTAATTTTTAATTGTCAGCCTAAACACAATATTTGAAGATCCTAACTTTAAAACTGACGGACTTTCATACAAACTTCCATCCCCTATTTAACTCCCTTAGGGGTTGAATTTTTAAAATTCCTTCCTTATTCCTTGTCTACATTATAAAGGGAACCTCTGTGCAAAATTTCAGCTTTCTAAGTCCAAGGGTTTGGGCTGGGCGTTGATGAGTCAGTCAGTCAGTCAGTCAGTCAGGCCTTTTGTTTTTATTTATATAGATAGGGTGTTAGATTTTAAAATAAATCTTAGTAACGGGCAAAAATATAAAATGATTTCCAATATTCTGCTAGAGTATATGAAGATTCCGATACGAATTCCCACTAATCTCAGGCCATTTAAGCTAAAATCCTTCGTGCTATTTTTAGCCTGTATACCTACTTATGTATGTAAGGATACGTTAATCACATACTATTAAAATAACAGGCATTTCGTGCTTAGCTCTTTCTTTAAGTAAGTAGTTCTATTTTTAGTCTATATAATAAGCACATAAACATGCATTAATGTCAAAAAAATACTTCTAAACGAACACACTGCTTTGTGTTAAATTCTCGTAGTTTTACACCTCATTTCATTATTGTGAGTTTTAGTGTTTACTTATAATGTCATGATTTTCAAATATGTATTAAATAATAAGATCTGCTGTGATCTATTTAAACTAATATTATGTAGGGTTTTAAAGATTTTAATAATTCGTTTTATATTTGAGAAATGACAACACTGCCTAACCGTCAATGTTGTAGCGGGAAGGGGTAGTTTATAAAACATGACACTCGGCCGAGAGAGCGCTGTTCATTGGGAGAAATTGTGGTGTTAAGACTAATAGTCGAATCTGTGTCTGATAACTGATAAATGTTGTAATTATTGCATTTTGTATAAAACATGAAATAATGTACAAGTGCCATCCAGGCCTATGTGGACTGAAATACTTGGATTTGAATATACTCAAGAGTTGATTGGAGCTACAGTTGTTTTATTACAGTTCAGAAGTGACAAGAACCACGAGCCATCTCTCAGCGAAATAGTAAGTAATTTGTTTCCTTTTCTTTACCATAGTAAGATGTATACTTTCTGTTAAATTTCGGTAAAAAAAAAAGAGGGTGGAAATTTAACAAATAAACTTTCACGTATGCACAGTGTTTTACACCATGGAGATTATTGTTATATCACGCGATTCAACTATGCAGAAAGTATACATAATTATTAAGAACGGTGTTCTGACTCGCATTGCTCGAATTTATTACTCTGAATTCTCTGAAGTTGATTTATTTAACTCTAATAAACCGACATTTAAAAAAAAACGAATAGTGAACATTAATGGAGATTAATGTGAAGCAACTAATTTTCTTCTTCTTTTTTTATTCAACCGTTTTTTGTTTAAAATTTTTCAAAATCGTAATCCAATTCTAAAAATAACTTAAAAATTATTTTGTATCGTATTTTTGTATTGTATTTTTATTTTTTTTAAATATCTGGCATTAGTCCGTTCGCATGTATTATATACATATATATCCCAGTTACACAGGGAAATCTATAATTGGCCATAATAACTGTCACAAGCATATTTCGTAAAATATTTTTATGTATCGCTGTTGGTTAGTTTATAGATAAAATTAAAATAATTATGGCATATATTATTATTTATGAGTTTAACAATGCAGCAATGAAGATGGGTTGATTTTACATGTTAACATCCATTCTAAAGAACCATGTGTGAGTGTTGTTAGTAAACCATGTAGGTGTACCAGTAGCGAAGGGTCAATTTTGTAAAAGGGTAAGCCGGAGTACGTATCCTTAATTATATGTCTATAAAATACTGATTGTGCCATTTTTCAAAGGGAATCCGGTAGGAATCGAGTTGTATAGTACCTTCGCCACTGAGGTGTACATATAGTATGCCATGTAGGTAGAGATAGGGATAGTCGTTAAACTTTTAATATTTGCTTGATAAAAAAAAAATATACATAAAAACTTACACGTTTTGAAGTATTTTGAAGAATTGACCATGAGGCATTTATGAGAATTATTACCCACAATGTTTATTAGACAATGCTACATTGTTTTTGCTATTATTTACATGGCTATGCTGTCATAGGCCTCTGCACCGGCATTTAAATGAGCAACATTGGTAGTGCCAATGTAACAAACGTGCTTTATTTATGATTATTTACAAACATCCAGAGGTAAATGTCAATAACTTATTATTCTGGCCATGATGATAATGATGATAATGATAATGTGAACTAAGTGTGTTCACAAGCGACTTGGTTAGTTCACTTGATTTTATGCAGGTGTGTCCTGTTGATTTATCACAGTGAATCGGTCGTCGGATCCATGTTAGGCGACTTGGTTAGTTCACTTGATTTTAGGTAGGTATGACCTACTGATTTATCACAGTGAATCTGTCGTCGGATCCATGATAATGATGATTATAATGATAATGTGAACTAAGTGTGTTCACAGGCGACTTGGTTAGTTCACTTGATTTTATGCAGGTGTGTCCTGTTGATTTATCACAGTGAATCGGTCGTCGGATCCATGTTAGGCGACTTGGTTAGTTCACTTGATTTTAGGTAGGTATGACCTACTGATTTATCACAGTGAATCTGTCGTCGGATCCATGATAATGATGATTATAATGATAATGTGAACTAAGTGTGTTCACAGGCGACTTGGTTAGTTCACTTTATTTTAGGTAGGTATGACCTACTGATTTATCACAGTGAATCGGTCGTCGGATCCATGATGATAATGATGATAATGATAATGTGAACTAAGTGTGTTCATAGGCGACTCGGTTAGTTCACTTGATTTTAGGTAGTCGTGTCCTACTGATTTATCACAGTGAATCGGTCGTCAGACAGATGTTAACCCAGTGAACTAAATGTGTTCACAGGGCCTATGTTATGCGACTTAGTGAGTTCGCTGGATTTTTGTAAATGATAAATGATAATTGATAAATGATAATTGATAAATGATAATTGATAATTGATAAATGATAATTGATAAATGATAATTGATAAATGATAAATGATAATTGATAAATGATAATTGATAAATGATAATTGATAAATGATAATTGATAAATGATAATTGATAAATGATAAATGATGTTTATTTTGCAAGTAGGTTTTTACAAACACTTTTACACGTCATTTTTTAAAACTAGATTGGGCCGGTGTTTCGTACCTGACTACTCTGAGAAGAAACAACCGAAACAAACTCAGAGGTCATAAGTATAATCCACGCGGCGATTAATTAATAATGGTGAGCAATGAATTACAACAGGTTATTGTAGTAGTTGGTTATTCCCTATCAATGTTACGGGATATCTTTTCTTTTAATGGAGCCCGTGAGTTGCTCGCTGGATGCGTAAGGGGCGATGTATATTTTCTCACTGGATTATTGGGTGAGCTGCATACATTCGTCGGATTTGAGCAAAATGTATTTGCTTACTGGTTAATGACTCTTACAACGTTTAGATGAAGCGTAGTAATTATATTGAATTCGAATGATTTTAATTAAATAAATAAGAGACAGATTATGTCGATGAATATTGTACACATTTCAGAAATCAATAGGCGTGGTTGTTGAGGAACTTGACTGCTAAGCTGTATTTTTATGTAGTAGAAGTACTAGCGGACGTCACAGTCTCGAGTACGGGGATAAAATATAGCTTATGTTGCTCGCTGGTAATGTAGCTATCCTTTGCTGAAAGAAAAATGTCCAGTAGTTTTTAAGTTTATTCGTTACATACAAAGATACAGATCTTTCCTCTTTAATAATCTTGGTATAGACTGACGTCTGACAATTAATGACATTGACGGATAAAATCAAAAAGCAAAGCAAATTCACTTTCTAAAGAAAAGTTCGTACTCAATTTGAAGTCTAGTCATAATAATTATTATTAGTTTTCTCGTTATTTTCTTTCTAATTTTTGGTATTTGATAGAATATATATTAGTTAATTTTATCTGTATATGTGTATTAGTATCAATATACCTAAGTATTAATATTCTCGTTACCAAAAAGTTAGGGTACAATGTTTTCTTATTTAACCCGAAGGTTAACTGGTAGAGAATGCCTTGTGGCATTAAGTCCGCCTATGTACTACTACATATTTCATAAGTCTTCTTATTCACTTTAAATCACTAAAGTGAAAAGCATGCACTACAAAATTATAAAACCACCATTACCAGTACCACTATTGTACATGAAGTTTAAATTATACAACATTTTTGGAATCCCCTCTGGGCAAGTAAATGTTGTGTTGCTAACAACCTGGAAATGCTAGCAAACAAATGACATTTGTATGTTTCACATTGTTGGATTGCTCACTTATTGATTGATTAATTAAATTATATTGATATTTTAGTTCAATTTCTTATTTGTTTGTTTGACCAAGACCAGCGTCTTATTTTACTTGATTTGGTAAATAGTATTGTGTATATGTCTTTGATTTATAATAATGTTTTTATGCCTATTACCCAAAATATGGATATTTCTGTCATAGAGAATTAAATTAATTAAAATTAATGATAATTAAACTTATTGTGATCGATCATTCACATGACATCGTTTTTATGCGAGTGTGAATGGATTACTTCTCAAATGATGTACAATGTTTCAGTGAGCTGTGACGATGTCGTCTGATGTTGAGCTTGGTACCCCGTCTGGTACACCTCTGAGGCGCCGGCGTAAGTCCATGAAAATGAAGGCTCAGGCAGAAAAGCCCATTGATATCTACATAGTTCGAGTGAAAAAGCTTGCCTTAGTGAAGAAAGTTACGGACGTCCGTTGGAAGGGATGTTACATCGTACTTTACCTGGTGATGAAAGTATTCGTGGATATTTTATGATAAATTAATTAGGATTATTAAATAGATGTTAAATTACCGGTAGCTGTTGGCTGGCTGACTGACTGTTCGATTAGGAATAGGCCGCGGACTCGGAATAGTTCGGTACCCGAAGATATACTTAACTTTCTTGCATCTCAGAGACCTCAACCGCAGTTTAATAATAAATTACGTGAACATACGACTCAAAACCACGGTTAAGGTCTTTGAGAAAATAGTTTATGACTTCGGTCATCGGTGTTCCAACTAAGATTGTGTCTGACCGTGACACAAGCTTTACGTTGAAAGACTAAACCTTTTGTAATACACATGGTATTAGAACATATTTTAAACGCAGTAGCTTGTCTCAGAGTTAATGGTCAGGCAGAGAGATTTAACCAAACCATCTTAAAATTCATGATCATCTAACCTATATAAAGGCTACTGAGACAAGTGTCTGGGAAACATACAATAGGGCATTAACAATTAACACTGTTTGTAATCATAATCATTTATTTGTAATGTTAAGAATAAAAATTATATTTATTTGCTTAAAATACAGGTGTTACCAGATGTTAAAGTTGGTGGTTTATGCATAAACCATATTTTGCCTTTTTAGGGCATGCAAAAATAATTTTACATTATTGTATAATGCGTTTCTATGTGAAATTTAACATGTACTTATTAAGTTTACAGTAAAATAATTATTAATAATAATGAATATAAAATAATTAGTAAAGTAAAATAATTATTGGTACATATTAGTCTCAAAATAAGTTGAGCGTAATACATAGTCAAACAATACAATTCTTTAATATTTGTCTTTATACGTTAATTTTTATCATTCATTATTTTAACAAAATGTTCAATATTGTTACCATAATTTAGATTTTAGAATATATTAATTATTAACATTATTTATAAATTCATTAGTAGAATTAAATCGTTAACTTGAAACTCTTTATAGTTCTTTGGTATTTTAAATTATAAATTAGTCCACACATTAAAAGAGTTCGTTCTTTACTTATATTGTCACTTACGGGATATCTTCCGTGATTGTTCATTGTTTTGAGCTCCCTAGTTTAGTTTAAAACCGTGAAAGCTTAAAATAGAGTTCGTTCTTTATATAGAAGTCCTGTTAATGCCTCAACACAGAAAACTGCGGCAGAGGCTATGTTTGGGATAAATAAATACACGAGATAAATTACACGAGATTTTGTCCAATAAGCTTAGCGCCGATAAGTCTATGTACTAATTTAGAGTTGCCATAAGTCGAAAAACTTAATTTTGATATGATAAGAAAAGTACAAAGCCTCTGTCGAAGTTTGCGGGTCCATACAAGATCACTGAAGTTGCAGCTGATTAAATCCGACCATGGATACATTTTGGAACTGCATAGCTCCAATGTCCAGTAGCTTTGAGAATGCTGGCAAAAGTAACTGAGTAAAGCTAACTTAAAATATTTCCTCTTACTGTCTATTTTATTGCAAAACATTTTCTTTAAATGTACAGGGTCAGAAGCTCTAGTTAAATATGTTGTCAAGTTTTAAAAATGTATATATACCTATTTGTAATGTATAGAAAAGTTTTTTTTTTTGTTTTTCTCTCTTTATTTTTAACGCTTAAGAATGTCATGATTTTATTTCTATGATTGTTGTGTGTGCCAGGAGGCCACACAGTGTCGGATGGCCGAATGTCATGATTTTCAAATATGTATTAAATAATAAGATCTGCTGTGATCTATTTAAACTAATATTATGTAGGGTTTTAAAGATTTTAATAATTCGTTTTATATTTGAGAAATGACAACACTGCCTAACCGTCAATGTTGTAGCGGGAAGGGGTAGTTTATAAAACATGACACTCGGCCGAGAGAGCGCTGTTCATTGGGAGAAATTGTGGTGTTAAGACTAATAGTCGAATCTGTGTCTGATAACTGATAAATGTTGTAATTATTGCATTTTGTATAAAACGTGAAATAATGTACAAGTGCCATCCAGGCCTATGTGGACTGAAATACTTGGATTTGAATATACTCAAGAGTTGATTGGAGCTACAGTTGTTTTATTACAATAAGGATCCACTTTCGACAAAAAGCCCCCATGATATCAATTTTATTACGAACCTTTTGCAACACCTTTTAAAACAGATATGAAAATAATACTCATTTGAAGAGACCTTATTGATGATGTCGTTAATTTTAAAATGGCGGGTGCACATTCATTTTATTTATTCGTCCCGATAAGGTGGTCAGTGGTAAATAATGGCTACAGATACGGGTTGCTCATTTGTTGAAAGCTTAATAAAAATGGCTTCATGTGTTTTACATTTTAAAGGACTTTATCAGTAAAATTAACAGGCGTATCAAGCTACAAGCCGTGTGTATGACCGATGGGATTTCTCATTGGCTGAAATGGCGGACTTTTATTTGATATTTACCACTATAAGGGATGAGTTTTCACACTTTCGTGACATAAATGAGTTAAAGCAAATTTTTAGGTATCTAGACCCAATTACGAGTCCTCAGTTTTTATAAACCATTGGAAAAATATGGTTAATTTTAGATATAAATTAAGCCTCGACCTAAAATTTTCTTTCATACCCTTCAAGTTTCTAATAACTTTCACTCTGCTACCTACAATTTCATTTGAACTGTGATCATGTTTGCCAAAGCCGAGACCTACAAATGTCACTTAGCACGATCTAACTTTGACATGTTACCGTCTCTATCTAGGACTGCTTGTTTGACAGTTATGTGGCACCAACAGGAATTACGTTTCGACAGAGTGCGTTTAAATTTAAAGATGTCGGCCTTAGAAACTGGGGGTAAATCTGCAATACCTGAAGACAATACTACCACCTAACATTCTTCCCATTGTCAACAAAACAATATCTACCCACAAACACATAATACATAGGGGATGAAATCAGAGCAGAATTCCTGAGCATACCTCCACGCCGCACCTCGTCGTAATGACATCGACGTTCATTAAAATTCCTGGTTCAAAGCCTGCCATTGTGGGCCAGCGTGTAGACGCGTTTGTACCACTCATTATACAGTGGCGCAGCGGTACTGCCTGGATCCGCTTATGAGCTTTTAGGGGATAGTGCTCAATTGAGAGTGGTGTGTTAAAGGGATAGTTCTGACATGACTGTGTTTAGTGATTATGCTTTGTGTTTTATTGCAATGTTTCCGGAAGATAAATAAAGAATGGAAAAACACTTTGTTTCATATTTTTAAGTTAAACAAAACTAATCTGAAGTTGGTGAAACAGGCCAGCATAAGTGGCCAAAACTGAGTATTCCTAGGATTCTGGTATCTTATTCTAAAATGAGTAAATCTGAGACAAGAATTATGACGTCAGCTAAATTAAACTAAAAGGTTTTATTATAAGATACAGAATGGGAACTTATTTAATTTGGAACCTGTCTAGTCAGTGTGGGTATCTTGAAGTTAGTTCATAACATTTGATTATAAGGTATTTGTAATCTAAACATACTAAATGTACTAAAACATTTGTCTTTATCAACTTGGTTATGCATAACTTGTCTAGAACTTAGGAACTATTGTAGAATGTTCACAAGTCTGCTTATTTAGATTCAACATAGTTTACTTAGAATTACTTGTACGAGTATAATTTAAGGAGCTTTAGTTGTACTTAATTAATATCAATAGGTAAGTAGGCAATTCACTTGTGAACCCAATATCGCAGAATATAATCGTATGATAAAACGAAACTCACTAGTTATTTATCTTCAAAACAACTTAACAATTTTTCTGTCATAGCTAAACCTACCTACAAAGATCAGCAGTCGACTGTAAAAAATTCACTTTTCGCAAACTGATTTGAGAAGGAGGACTCTATTATTAGGAGACATCAACTGTTTCCGTTTTCCTTTCCGATGCATCCTGGTACAACCCCTTGACTAACAAAATCAGCAAAGGGTCGTGTAGGAAGGGGGTGGGTGAGTCCAAATGAAAACATATCAATAAAACTGTACCGTAGTTTTAATTAAATTTAATGTAAACAACGGTAACTCGACACGTAAGACAATAACCATTCAATCCGCATTGCCATCAAGCAGATGAACTCAAAGCACTCGCCGACGTGTCCCGACTTCCAATCGAGCAGTCGAGCTACATTAGCGACATCAAATCGAGCTACAGCGACTTCAATTCGAGCAACATAGCTCGAGAGCTCGATAAACGCTCCACAAAAACAATCACCAATTAAAATAAACACGAAGCACATTCGTTGTGTCAGCACTCCACTGCGTACAAATTTTGTTTGTCAACCCTATTTGCCACAAACTCAAATTCAATTTTAACACCCAGTAAAACGGTCCATTTTACCTCAACACCGTTTAAACGCTCGAGATAACTTGAAAACCTCCTAAACTTGTCGAACTAATACTCTCTTCTTACCTCAAAATGGCTAAAGTTTGGCTCAATTCCTTAAGGACGTAAACTGCTTACAGTTGCGCAGTCAAATCCAGACTTTATTGTTCAGTAAGCAAGGTTTAATACCATGTGGTTGGCCAAATATACAGGTTGATACTAAATAATGGAGTAAGTTTGCGAGAGGGTGTTTTTGAAGTACCCAGAGACCTGTTGAAAGGTTTGTTGAATTAATTTTTTTATGTTGAGTAAATCGTAGAAAACGTCTGTTTTAATGTTCCGCTAAATTGGGAAGCTATTGAACTTAATTGTGGGGTAGTAGATAGCGAAAAATATCATGATGTTATATTTTGTAGTACCTCAGCCGCGAGGTCACTTAGAAGTCTGGTAAATTAATTAATGTTATCCACAATGAAAAAAATTTCTTGAATCGGCAATCTACGCAATAGGTATTCTTTGTTTACAAAATAACTTAGAAACACAGTAACCAACATTCTAAAACAGATTGAACAATTCAACACCACCTTCCTCCAGCCAGATCCAGCTCATACTTTTACAAAATAAGGACATTGATTCTCCGGAAAAACTATCAGATCGACACAATTCGTACTAAACTGCCGCCGAAATGTAAGTCTGAGTGAAAAAACGCAGACGGCTAAGTAAGCACGCCATTTGTCTAACAGCCGACAATCTCCCCCCTCTCCTCCGTCCTCACCTAAGACGCGGCGCGTTTTTGCGCGATTTCACGCGACAATGTTCGTTTTAGCGAATGTTATTTTTTGTAACGTCCTGTATATGTGACAGGTGATAATTTTTCTTTTTAAGGCTGTCACAAACGGACTATTTGTATAAACGGCAAGATGTTATTTTATTATATTAAATGTTAGGAACCTGCTGATTCACGAATATGAGAGAATATTGGGTGTAGCTGTAAGCGGCTTACGATCTCGGAATACGTAGGGGATTTACTTTCCACAAATAATGGTATTGACGTAAGATATTTGTCTATGATTGTCTTTTCTGAACTTTCACGTAACCTGGGCGAAAGGTTTCCAGATAGATAAGAAATAGGTCATCTAAATGTTTTCGTGGCTGTTTTGAGAGAAACAGTCGATGCCAAAGCAAGTAGGTGCGGTGGCAGAATTGTATTTAAGTTAACCTGAGGTTTTTGGTTAGTTATCAGTCATATGACCACGTAGTAGATAATTTATTATTGAAGTAAAACTTACTCGTGACTTTCTACCAGTAACAATCACCTAAGACTGATTTAGTTAAGTTTCGATTTTAGTTCAATTAGTCATCATCATCATCATCATGAGCCTATTAATGTTCCCACTGCTGGGACACAGGCCTCCTCTCTAGGAGAGGGAATGGGCTATAATCCACCACGCGGGCCCAGTGCGGGTTGGTAGATGTCACATGTCTTCGATTTTTTTGGTTCTAGGACATGCCGGTTTCCTCACGATGTTTTCCTTCACCGTTTTTAGGGTTCCGTACCCAAAGGGTAAAAACGGAACCCTATTACTAAGACTTCGCTGTCTGTCCGTCTGTCTGTCCGTCTGTCCGTCTGTCTGTCACCAGGCTGTATCTCATGAACCGTGACAGCTAGACAGTTGAAATTTTCACAGATGATGTATTTCTGTTGCCGCTATAACACCAAATACTAAATATAGTCAATGGTAAGGAACCCTTCGTGTGCGAGTCCGACTCGCACTTGGCCGGTTTTTTATGTTTATCAAATGTTAAAGAGAGACAAAAGGCTTCGTTGCTACGTTGGATGGCAAAGCTAATTCTTTAACCGAGAAGTAGGCCAGCCTCCTGAACAAGAAGAGTCTACCAACCGTTCGGCGATGTATCGAAATACTAGGTGGACACTCGGAGCCCCACGGCCCTAGTGTTTCAACCCCAAAAGTACGTAAGTTAAGTAAATTCAAACGTCAGTCCAAAAGTATAGTTTTTAATGTTGAGTGCTACTTAAAGGCAACAAACTTAACTAATGCATATGTGAACCAGCCTTAAGTGACGCCTGTAAGGAATGTCATATTAATTTGACAGCTCAGTGTTACAATCACACAAACATACCCCAATGTTGCCAGTTTCCAAACAATTCTAATTTACGCATTATTTATCTCCGTCTCCCGCGAATTACATCCACCTACATACATAATATCTCCTGTAATACTCATATAACTAAAATCAGGGGAAGTTGGAACAATAATTCAACTTCGTTTCAGATGCCTATCTGTGTGACAGCTCGTTAGAGGGGAGGTACGCCTGATACGGAACACCTTGCCACACGTCTATGAAATTACGAGAATTGAGAGAATGAAATGTATTTTTGTCTTTCTGAGTTATTTTTACAGCGGTTTCAAGAGTAGCAATCAAAATAAATAAATAAATATTGCTAGACATTACACACAGCGCCATCTAGTGCCACACTAAGCAACGAGGCTTGTGTCGTGGACACCAGATAGTTGATATACTACATAGATACTTTTTATTATATATTATAAACATCCATGACTCGGAAACAAATGCCCATGCTCATCACACAAACATTTGCTCCGACCGGGATTCGAACCCGGGACGCTAAGAACGTAAGGCAGCCTTACTACCGCTGCGCCATTCGGGTCGTCAAAATAAAGTTTTCATTAGTAAAGTTAACCTAAATGACCTATAAAGTCACCCATTTTCATAAGCGAGACTTATTTTGTCTATTAATGTATTCCAATTTTGATAAGCCCACAGATTATTCATAATCTTCATTGAAACGTATCCCGCCGACCTCTATTGTCTTCTTTGAAAAAAGAACAATAGGTCCAGGACCAACATCTAAGTTACCACTACGGCGGCCGCTGCTAGACAAGGTATTGTCAACACTTTACGTTCGAACCAAGCTTACTCGTAAGATGACACAAATGACTCACATAAACTTTCACAGTGAGACTTTTTCACAATTTTTTTAGTGTTTGCTAGCGCGACTGCTGCGCAAGAGGGAACCGGTAAAAGTGTTATTGGGTGTTATCAGGAATTTGTCAGTAGCAGCTACGGAGTCTGGATTTGTGCCCGGTTGATGGCAATAGGCTCGCCCCTATTACATGGGACAAAAACATTACTGGGGAAATGTGGGTGTCCTTGTTAGGTACTCTCTCGATGTGGCTATTCTATATCGTGTGTAAGTTACTGTTATGTAAATACATACAATTTTATGTACAGGTCTGTTTGTATGTATTTTGGTAGAAAAGAGAACAATGCCTGCCTAGTAAACATATCACATTACTTACTATTGTTATCCAGGTAGGTAAGAGGAACAAAAGATTTGTAACTCACACGATATGGGTTTAGAATTTAATAAAGTTAGTCTTTGTGACGCGTTATAAATACGTGGCTGGTTAATGTTAAATGACTGACAAACAGATCTAAGGTATTAATTAGGCAGTTTAGTTTATATTTTAAGTTTCATGTGGTTTCATGTAACAGTGAGCAGTCTACTTTTTACCCGACCGCCCAAAAAAGAGAGTGTTATTTTACAAATTCCTGATGGAAAATCACAACATCACTTTATGCGGGCGGCGATTTAAACCTGTGACCTCAGGTCCACCTTTCACGCTTGAAACTACTAGTCTAGTCCAACGAGGCGGTGGCTTTTCAGAGATATTTATTAATTCAGATAAACTTTTTTAAGTAGGTGAAAACGGTGATGTTGACCACAGCTTTAGCAGCATATCAACAGCCTAAAGTTAGATCAGTTATTAAGGTTTCGTTTTAACCGTTGGGCTACAGAACCCTATATAGATTCGTCCTGCCTGTCTGTCTGTCCGTAGGTCACAGCCATTTTAGTCCGAAACTGTTAGCCCCCCAACAGTTCAAAATTTAAAGAATATGTGTCTTCTATTAATCGGTACAGAAACGTGATGAGAAATTATAAAAAAAAAACTACTCGCACTTGGCCGAATAGAATCTTCAATCTTTATGTTTCTCAGTAAATCTAACCTTTTTCTCTCCGTTAAAAAGTATTGTATTTAAGGAAGCCATTTACCGTCGTTGTTCGGTGACTTTTTATGTGAATCAATAGCAATAAAACATGGCGCCCGTGTAATGCTATGCAGATTCCTATTAGAAAGAATGCGTAATAATGCGTATGTATGGGAGATGATTTAATCGAGCTATACAAGGAATTGAGCAGCGGTGGCCCAGTGGTGGCGGCCCCGATTTACGAATAGTAAGTCGTGGGTGCGAACCCAGATAGGAGCATTACTTTGTGTAATTTATTTCATCATCACTGCTCCTTAAAACGGTGATGGAAAACATCGTGTGGAAACCGGCATGTCCTAGAACCAAAAAAAATCGAAGACATGTGACATCTACCAATCCGCACTGGGCCCGCGTGGTGGATTATAGCCCATTCCCTCTCATAGAGAGGAGGCCTGTGTCCCAGCAGTGGGAACATTAATAGGCTGATGATGATGATACAAGGATTGGATTTGTTGCTTCTTTATACCAAATAGCAATAGAAATTGTGTACCTAGGTTTTGTATTACATACAATGATATCACTGTTTTGCATGGCTTTTGCCGGTCAAGGCAAGTCAGAGGCCCATAAAAACGCGGCATAAAAACTCTGACACCAGGTTAGGCATTAACCAAACGATAAAAAACAATCAAATCAGAATAAAATATAATTTAGGTACGAAGCCACATAAGTTCTGTCTAATAAAAAGTAGTCAACAGCACGTCAACAGTAACACTTGAACTACGAAAATAATCATAACAACTACAGAATAAAGGCGTTATTGTCATGTGAAGTTTACCAACATGCGGTTGACTGTACAATTATAAACACTTTGTCTTCAAAATAATCAGTTTATTAAAATTCCTTTTACAAAAAAAGGTCAACATTAATTTACACAAAATCAATTTGAAACATATTATTTTATATGGAGGAGAAACAAAACGCACCACGTACAGAATCTTATGCATTTTATTCTATTTAGCATACGTCAGAGCATTCCTTTATTCGAATGGCTGAGTTACATCTTTGTTTTGTATTCAGAGGGGAAGATACATGTAAATAATTGGTTGGATGGCTCTTAGAGGGGAGACATGTTTAAATTGTTTGAGAAGAGAAAGATATTTTAGTGTTTTTGTACCAAAGTATTTAAATGAAGAGGGCTGAAACTAATAATTGGATGGAGTCGCTAAGTGACAGGGCAATTTATTGAATCTATCACGTTTCGATAGATTATTATCTAATTTTGTTGGCTAGAAAATGTCTTAAAATTTATAAGGCGAAGAAGCTTAAAACTCGGTCTCAAATACCTACTTATAAGTACGTAAAAAATATAATTAAGTAGCCGTTCCTAAACAAACTACGCAAAAGAAATTGTATTAATAACATCGGCCCCAAAACAACTTTATTTCTCTCTAAGAAAAACATCTCCTTATTTTTTTCGAAGCAAATCTCATAAAAATGTTACGTTCTACATTTTATAGCACTTTAAGTTACGCAGCCTCCTTTAATTAGTTCATTTTGAAACCGTCAGGTGTCGCCACCGGCGCTGGGAGTAAACAAGTTTCATTAGAAATTCCCAGGGGGCGCCCGTGTCGAATCTTCACCCCAATGCTTAGCCCAGATGATTTGCGAAAAAGTGCCAAATTACATCGTCGTGGCGAAAACAAGAAATGTCCAAAACACTGGCGAAAAAAACTCGGTGAACAAGCAGTTTTGGCCCCAAGTATTTAGATGAAAACATTTCTGTTCGTAACGATGGAAGTTAGGAATTAAGACGAAGGGAACTGTGCTCTTGGGGAAACTTTTGTGTGGACCACAAACTTACAACTACTTA
Organism: Xestia xanthographa; assembly: GCA_905147715.2. NCBI lineage: Eukaryota > Metazoa > Arthropoda > Insecta > Lepidoptera > Noctuidae > Xestia > Xestia xanthographa. The sequence continues at coordinate 26,127,116 of LR990665.1, forward strand.
AAAGTAGAATGAACACTAGTATGGTGAGACTGTTTATACACTCTGTAAAGCTATTTAAACTCAAAATCGATCATTCAAGGTACGATTCCAAAGGTGAGAAGCAAGCCGTAGTGGCAAAGCCAATTAACCCCAAGAGACCCCAAAGACATGACTGGAAGGGACATCAACACACAATGGTTACCACGTAGCTATTCGGTACATCATCCTGAACAGAACATGTCTGTGTGCCTACTACCTTATATATAGGATGTAAACGAACGCATCACGAAGCTGTCAACCAAGCATTCTGTACATCAAACTAAGTAACCCTACGCAAAAATTGTTGCTGGGAAACGATTTTTTATTTGGGGTGTAAAATCACGTTTTACGGTATAACTTAATGTTCCGCACTCAATACATTGTGCTGATGGATGGATTGAATAGTACGGAGATCGTGGGGATGTTTAAAGTAAAAACCTTATTAAAATCATGTATTAAAAATAAAAAAGCTTGTAGAAATGTTGGAACTTTGACCCCCAATATCTCCGTAACTAGAACGTTCCCAGGTATGGTCTACTAGAACAAAAAAAATATCGCAAGACGGGGAGAACAAGTGCCTTTCGGCTTCGTTAAGAGTCTTTTTACATCCTTTATAATGTAACACTGTGTAAAGGTTCAACAAATTTTTATTTCACTTTTGGAACAATAAATTAGTTAGGTATTGTGTTTTAAAGACTGTTAAAGCAGTAACCTGCAAATCTCCTTCTCTCATTTTCCGTACTTGAAAACCAATAAACATCTAACGAAATAATAGGAATACTATTCCAAAAATCCAACTAAACCGCAAAGCCACAGCATCCAGTTACAAATCCTATTTCGAAAGCGAGTAGCATTTGTTTCAAAATAAAGCTTCATTTTAAATGCAGCATACCTGGGTAAAGATTGTGGAATCGTGTAAACCGGCTGACGACATAATTTCCAGGGGGTAGTAGAGGGGTGAGAAGGGGTGTTCCAGGTGGATACCACTCTAGTATACAGTGTATTGTTAATACGTTCGTTTATTAGGTAAATAGTCTGGTTTGTGCATTCTCACCTAATTTTAGAGAGAATTTCGCTTTTTCGTACTCTATTTGTAACATACACTATGTGGATAGTTTTATACATTCGTTTTTTTAATTGTAGAGTACGTCATGTTGCATTTCTTTTGTTTATATTCTAAAAATTCATTGAGTGATTTCGCGTTTACCTCATTAGTATTTTCTCATAATGTGTTCAATATAGATAGCCAAATTTTCATCAGCATCAGATCGACATCTACCAAAACTGAATCTTGTTTGGGTCATCTCGGCCCTTGTGCGGCAAATTATATTTGAGTTTGCTGCCCGGCTATGCCGAAACTAGCAAACAAGTGTGTAAAAAATAGCAAGCGGTTAAACGCCTCAGAGGTGGTGAGACGTTTTACCCAGCTTCACTATTACTATACTTAACACCTGGTTTTAAACTAAATAAAGCGAATTAGCACACTGCTATATTATCAAGATCAGACTCAAAGCATTACCTACATTTAATCAAGCAACAACTCCACCTCTTTCTGCCAAAAAGGCCTGCACAAAGGCCAATATAGTGCGCACATTACGTGACAATGAGAGGCCCAATCGGCCGCCGGCTTAGTGGCCTTACTGTAGGCATTTTTATGTGCCCTTCTGAATTACGCCCGCATTAACCAAACCGATTTGTTGCCTGTATCGTCGTGAGGGCTGTGTTTTGGGGTCACTTTTTCAGACGCGTGGAATTGAGACAGTTTTTGTGCTAAGATATGTGATATGTCTGCTCACTAGACTGGAAAGTAACGTTTGTGACCTTTCAGATGTTGATGATATGGCTCAGACGAGAATTACTGCCTCGTACGTCTAGTGATATCAAGCAATACTGGTGAACTCAAACTCAAACTCAAAGCATTTATTTCAATTAGACCATTACGGCACTTTTGAATGTCAAAAATACAAAAAAGAAAATCAAAGATACAGTCCCAATCACAAGGCATAATAACTTGAGAAAGTACTGTAGTTGCCCATTCCCTAGCGTAGATCTCTATGGAGAAGAACGGGCAAGAAACTCCATGGACACTCTTTTAAAATCAAAACATTGTTACAAAATCTTGGTTACATCATTAATTTTGAGATTATACATATATGTGAGAACGATGTAGAAAGACGTGCACACTAAGAGCGTCCAGAGTAAAAGATTAGATCAAAAATTTATGAATAATTTATCAAAGAGATGAACATGGGATTCTGGGTTCGATTCCCAAGTCGGGCAAAGTGTTATTGGGTTTCCGTAGATTGTTGAGTGGATCATTATTGATATCATTCAGACTACAATGTTAACTGGTAGGTTCAGCCTCGTGTCGGTTTTAACCGGTAAAACTAAACTTGACCTTAATCTAGCATAGTACTTACTAGGGTTTCAAAAGAACAAGATTCTAATTAATATTGGTTTTGTTGTCCACAGATGTGTGCCTAAACCTTCATTGTTATTTTGAGTCCTGAAAAAGTCTCAAATTAGTTTTCACTTAGTCTTTTTCACTTTTTACCACTGTGCAGAGATACGTTTTGCTCTACCAAAACTGCCCTTTTTTAAACTAATAGATTGAATGTTACTATTGTTCTTCCTTACATAACCCACCAAAAGATTGGGAATTCCCCATTCTAGTATGTGAACAAACATTTCCCCGCCAACATTACCAAAAGTTCTAGCGTCAAATGGAACGTAATTAACATGTAAACTTGAATAGAAGCCGTAATTCTACATAATTGAATAACTTATTACCCTCCCTCGTGTTAGCTTTTAGTTGATTACATATTATTATAATTCCGTGATTCTCGTATGAAACTAACTTGGGCTAATTTCTGGGTGGTCTAGAATGGGTTAATAATGGCAATCTATTTTGTAACACTTAGGAGATTAGCCTTTTCCCAAACCATACTACTACTACTTTTATAAATAAACTAGTATTTGCGTGGGTGCGCGAGCTGCGCGCAGCTCGCGTGTTGTCGTGTTCTTGAGAAGTATTCCTTACCATCATAAAATTTTGAGAATCCATAGGAATCCTTAAAATAATTGGAAAATCCGTTACAACTACCCCTAAATCAGTATGAAAACCCTTAAGTAGCCCTAAAACATTCTACAAACTAAATCAATAAAAAATTAAAAAAAGAGAATTCATTAGAATCGTTAAAAGCTGAGTTACGCTTCACCCACTCGACCTTCGTTACGCTACGGAGGTCGCCGGCTCGCTTCGCTCGCCACCTCCCCCCTTCTCTCCACTCGGTCTCGCAGGTTCGCTCCACTCGGGACTCACCACCACCGGACAGGTTTCGACGTCTACTATAATATTTGTTCAAACACATAATGGCTATCTCTGACCGTTACGAAGTTATAGCCCTTTTATTTTTAGGGGAGGTTGGGGAGGGGAGGATACCCTCCGTTTACAAATTTAAACGCTCCTCATTAATAATTTATAGTAAAAATCAAAAAGCCGCTACGTATCCTAGTTTCTGAGATACGATGGGAGGAGGGGTGAAGGGGGGGAGAGTGGGGAGTTTTGAAAACTGGTTTTTACTTTTCCGAACCTCCTCTATACGAATCTGAAAAAAAAAATGTTCCAAGTCTCTTAACTTCCGAGATCCGCCTTAAGGGGGTGAAAAGGGGGGCAAGGGGGGCATCTTTGAAAACTTGTTTTTACTTTCCCGAGCTTCCTCTATACGAATCCGTAAAAAAATTATACTACCGGTCTCTTAGTTTCCGAGATACGATATGGAGGGGGAGAAAGGGGGCGAAAAGGGGAGGTTTGGCACTTTTCCCATACTCGCGGGAGTTACTTGTTTACGAATCTGTCAAAATATACCCACCTCCCCATCCACCATCTGGGAGAACAATTATGTCAGTCAGTGAGTGGTAATCGAGCTTTATATAGTATAATTTATATAGTATAATTATTCTTATTCATGTTGGAGGACTTACAGTCTGACTGGATGCAGCTGAATACCAGTATTTTACATGGAGCGACTGCCTATATAACCTCCACAACCCAGTTAGTACTGGGTAACACAATACCCCTCGGTAAGACTGGTGGTTAGACTTTCGGGCCATTGACTACCTGTAACTACTATTAAAGATCTACAAATGACAGCCGGGACCAACGGCTTAACGTACTTTCCGAGGCACGGCGATTAGAGGCCCATAACAGTTTAAATATGTTTCCTGCAATAGTTTGTAAAGATTCTTACCGGTTTTTATTCCATTATGAAATGAAATGTAAGTGGCATCGCCGGGGAGGGGATGCCCTAGAGCAGTGAGTGGTTCTTAAATTCTGTCTTGCAGTGGACCACCCAGTTAGTTTATTGGTTTGGATACAGAACAAAGGATAACTAAATAAGGGTTGTTCTATCTATATAAATCTAATAAAACACGCATAAAATTATTTAAATCCCACAGATTTGTTTTTACGATAAATTCACATTAGAGTTCAGATTTTTATGAGAGCGCGAGGGTCACGTTGTGACCTATCTTATTTATTTGGATGGTTCCGCGGACCCCTTGGGATGTTTCCAGGGACCACCGGTTAAGAACCACTGCCCTAGAGGGACATAAAATAAAATAATAAAGAGCCTTCATTTAGAAGGACATCAACAACCACAACAACAGCCCATAACGTCCACTGCTGGACATAAGCCTCTCCCATGATGGGAGGAGTTTGCCGTAATCTCCACGCTTGGCAGGCGGATTGGAGATCGCAGTGAATCTCAGGTCTACGGAGGCGCAAGGTGTTCTGCCTCAGACATTAGTCGCCTTATACGACACCCGTGAGTGTAATGGGTTGGTTCTATTCTAATCTGCCGGATGCCACACGGCTCGGAAGGACATGCATTGTCCTTATTGGTGATGTTCTTTAGAAAAGTCAGACGTATAGTACTCACAAGCGGCGTGCATAATGACCGCATGTATGAATGTTGACGAGGCGCTAGCAGTATGTAAGGATCTTAGCAGATGGCGTTTTGTAGTTTCTGCTTACCGTGTTAACCGTGAGTTTATGTGTGGAAGTAATAATCTCAATTTAGTTCTACTTAATGAAGTTTCGAATAACAAATCCACGTGCCCTATAGAAAATAACAATAATTATGAAGTATGTCATTATCTAAAAGGTCCTTTATAAGTTCACAACACCTGTCTAATACCGTTCTAGGTTCAAAAGGGTCGTTTACGACGTATACCGTCTCATTTTCCGATATCAACCGGCTATACAATAAAACAGCCGCAAAATTCGGCCTCTCACCAACAGTCATAAGGCCTCATTACAAGATCCCAACGACCACTAAAATAAATATGTACATACACAACCACGACACGCTTTTAAATTCATGAAACCAACGGTGTAGAGGTGTCATTACACAATACTGTACGTTTTTATTGAACAATAACCGTTCGTAGCTCTCCGTACCTGCAACAGGTGACTTCTAGCCGTAAAAAGTCCCATCGACCTATTTTTGACCTAAACCTCCAAAACAATACAATATCAACTTTATGTTCAAGAAGCTAAGGTTAGGTTTTCTATTGTGTTCACAAGTTGATTAAATGGAGGAAATGAAATCTGTTGTCTCGTATTTTGTTGGTTTTTGTTCAGTAAACGCTGTCTTAATGGATTGAAAAAATCTTCAGTTTAGAGTTGTAGTAGCTTTTAAAATAATGAAGTGGTTATGAGATAACTGGATTAATAGTGGAGCACCTAATCAGAATATCGTTAAAGAGAAAATAAAAGTTCGTTCAGACACTATTTCTGGTTTATATTATTTTTTAGGGTTCCGTACCCAAAGGGTAAAAACGGAACCCTATTACTAAGACTTCACTGTCTGTCCGTCTGTCTGTCTGTCCGTCTGTCCGTCTGTCCGTCTGTCTGTCACCAGGCTGTATCTCATGAACTGTGACAGCTAGACAGTTGAAATTTTCACAGATGATGTATTTCTGTTGCCGCTATAACAACAAATACTAAAAACAGAATTAAATCAATATTTAAGGGGGGCTCCCATACAACAAACGTGATTTTTTTGCAGTTTTGTCTAATTGTTTTAAATAATTTTACGGAACCCTTCGTGCGCGAGTCCGACTCGCACTTGGCCGGTTTTTTTATATATCGTTGATTATATCCTGGAAATTTTATAAGATTTTTTTTTTTAACTGGATTTATATTTATAACTTTACTAAACTAAATTTGGCTATAAAATGGCTAACAAAATTTTGGGTGTATATTTTACGTACAGTCGCACATCTGTGCTTGCCCATTATTCTATTGAAACTCCGTGCTACGCTAGACCAGCACCAAGTGTGACCACCGTCGTGTGGTCGACTGTACTTGACAGTAATGCCAGAAATATACAATATTTAAACTTCACTCTTCGTATCCGCGCTGTATTAAGAGCATGTGCAGTATAATAGCTTTATTGAACACATCAGAAAATTTATTGTTTATAAGTTTAATAAAATCAGAACTTATTCCGTTGCAAAGTTCGGTAATACTCTCAGAATGTTTACCTCCTTGTTCCTTACAAAGTAATATAGAAATGTGTTAGGTAACACATCGCCTAAACTTGGCACAGTGACACACTTACTGAAGGCTTCAGGTTTCAGACAGTAATTACTGCAAACCCAGTTACCAGCCCACTCAAATAATAATTTAAAAAATTCACAGCGGCTCGACCCAGTGTTGAGTACCCCTGGTTTTTAACCCCAAGCAATTATCAACTTTAGCACTGAAACGTAAGGTGGATTTTCCCATGGGTAAGTCTTTTATTTTATTTTAAAGCAAACATAGGTACCTCGATTAAATGGGGTGGCTAATAAAAAATGGTTTTATTAATTTTGTTAACTTTTGATAATCTCTCTGAAGCAGAAGTAGGAAGGGAATCGTGTTACGGGTTTTGTGAAACTTTTTTAGAAAAAAAAAATGGACGAAACATGATCTTGTTTTGGAAGAGAACTCCGAGGATAATCCAACTTTTGGAACAAACCTTTTAAGTTGTCTAAATTCCTGTTTTCCAATTTGCAAAGAATTAAGCAGATATTCATTCACATGTTCAGTGGTAAAACGTACATGGTCGAATAGTTAAGAGTGCAAGTAAATAATAAATCTGATCCATATTTATTGAAATCCCAGCTCGCTAAAGAAAACGTTTAAAAAAACCGGCAAAAAGAAAAACACTAAACTTATCCGTATCAAACTCCCACTTGTCCGGTAATTGGAAATATTTCCGGATATAACCAGATTGTAGCGGTAACAGCCAGTTATAGCCAGTTATAACTACTTATAACCACTTTCCTATTTTGTTTTAGAGGCGAAAATCGCGTGTTTTTCTCATAAGAGCGCTATTATATTTTGATAGTATGTTTTTCTCGACGGGAGAATGGAACAAAGATATATAAGTTGTGTTATGTACTTATCTTTTGTGTGGCGGATGAATTGACGCGAAGAATGGCTACATGGCTAGTTGTTTCGTGTAAATATTGGCTGTTTACCTTTTGTTCAGTTTAAGTGGGATTTTTTGGGAGTTATTGTGTGAAGAGGTCAATAGCCGACTATAAATAGGTTCAAGAGATCATTTGGCGCCTGAACTCTACTCACAGCTACGGGTAGGTGATGTTATCGCTATATCACCTTCAGGCTTTCTGAATGATGACCAAGTTAAGTAGGTCTTGTTTGTGTTTGGACTTTGGGAGATTAAAGAAGGACTTAGTTAGCAAACATGCTGTGGCTTATACTTGTTACCGATTATAAGATTTACAAGTCAATCCTGATCGAGAAAATCATGTTGCTTACATCTTTTAGGTACAACAAAAACAGTGTTTGAAATAAAACGACTGCTATTTGATGTCCTCAATCCAGTCAACGTCTTTTACAATTCAATTCACTAAGTAGTTAAAAACGCGAAACCTCAATTAATAGGTGGTTACCTAGAGTTTTGGGGAAGGGATATAAGCAATGTCTCGACAACATCGGTCGAGTAGCCCAACCGACACAGTACACGTCTTGCTGGCGGATTCGATGTAAAAACTTTCCATGCCGTTCTTAATATTAGGTACTAAAGCACCATTACCCGTTTTTGAACTAAAGATTAATTCACAGAATGTAAGGTATGTAAAAAAATCACTTACGTATTTATCACAGCTAGTTTACTATCTTCATAATAACCAGGACTTACCTGAAAAGAGCAAACACAAAATTAATGAAGTCGTATTTAGTAGTCAAAAGACTAAATATTTTAATAATGAAGCAATTTATCATTAGTACAAGAGCCTACGAAATAAATTCTAACAGGTGTGAATAATTAATTACAGTCAGTTGCCATGGCAACGGATAGTACTGCCACTTAATCTGCCGGCTATTAATCAATGGTATTTTCGGCGAAAAATGGCTTATTCATGAAATATAGTCAAATCGTAATTTAGTTTTAAATTAAGAGGATATTATTCAGTAGCTTAATTGCGGTGTATTGTCATTATTTTTAACCGACTTCTGAAAAAAGAGGAGGTTACATCCAGCAGTCATATTTCTTTTATTTTTTTAATTTATGTACTTACACCGTAATTTATTTCTCCGTGATTACCACGGACCGATTGACGTTATTGGTACGTACTTGTACTTCTTCAATAATATTTTTTTTCTTATTGGCCTGATGACATGATGAACTCATAATAACTTCTGGTGACAATACATTTAAACATGACGTCAAGAATATGAAAATATCAAAACCGCCAAAAATGTAATTACGAGGTTTTTAGAACTTCAACGACAGTATTATCAAGTAACAACAAAATCCCATAACGTCCACTGCTGGACATAAGCCTCTCCCATGAAGGGAGGAAATTACCGGGGGGTATTATCAAGTAAAACCTTATAATGTTCAGTAAAGTTGCAGACCAATGCATTATCTCTCACTTAATAAAATACTTTAGAAAGTAGGCTTCTAATCAAGGCAATCAGTAAAAAACAAACGAAATCCTCTTTAAAACAATAACTATTCCGTTTATCTCCCAAAATAACAATTTCAATTTCCTTAGCGTTTTCAATCGGCTTCACTCCGATCCTACTGGAGCCCGCATTATCTTTAAAAACGCTAACTGCCGGAGATTACGCATATTATCTGGAGTTTACCCCAACTTAAAACATTGTAATATCGTTTACCTTGACTCCGAAGCAAAATAAACAGTTTTATTTTCATTTTGCAGGGAAAATATGGAAATTTTTTGAAGTTATGAAACTCTTGACTTGCTTTAGAATGAAGTTTGCTTAAAACTGTGTTACATTGTTCTATCAAACTACACGTGTACACAAAATCAAGAAAATGCCTTTTAATAGCCAGATCCAGTTTAAATTGAACACCAGTTTTCAAAAAGTAAGTGATAAATAAGCAGAACGACACTTGCACTTTGCGTTTAGGAGACCGTCATGGACGCTCACTCTGATTCTGATAGGCCCCAAGCTTGGTAACGTGGCTAAATGTAGGTATATTGTTTCTAACATCATCTCTAAACGAAGGATGGCTGTGACAAAAATAATAATAATGGCCAGAAAATGTGATGACTATAGCAATGACGACTACCAGAAAACTATAAAAAAAGAAGATAATATCTTCATACATATGTCTTATGTGCTGCGCCAATAAAAGTAAATTGGGATAAGGTCAAGAGTGTGATTGAAATCATCTAAATGAACTACAATTAAAGTTTATCCCAAAAAAAAGAGAAAAGTCCAACACAAAACAGATAACGCAACTAACAAAAAACCAATGGCGAGGCATAAACATCTTAGCGACGAATTACCCGGGTAATACGGGTATTAGCCAAGGGTTTACCCCGTGCCGGTGTTACCCGGGCAAAGCCAGGTTTAGTCTCCATTAAACCCGGCTTTTAAAATTAACCGCAGGCTTGCAGCTGTAATCACTTTAAGTTGCATTTTGTGTACTCATGTACTGTATTGTAGCCTGTTATAGTGCAGTGCCTAAAACATTCACTGTGGTAAGGGGTATGTTTCCAATTCCTGCACGCTACAATTTAGAAGAATGATTGTTTGACTGTGGAGGCTTTTCTTCTGATTGGATGGTGAGGATGGCTTAGTGATAGTTGAAATCGATAAGCGGGTTCCTGTATTTGTAATTTGTGTCTGTGAACATAAACATGAGCAAACCCAGTGAAAAACCCTACGTCATCTATGAAGCCGGGAGTCTAAAGGGTGTAGAACACCTCACGAAGCCGAAAGGCACGTGTTCTCCTCGTCATTGCGATATTTTTTTGTTGGACACCATACCTGGGAACCTTCTAGTTACGGAGATATTTAGGGTCAAAGTTTTTTTTTGAATACAAGTTTTTAATGTAAGATTTTTACGCCACGACCCCCGTACCAATCCATCCATCAGCACAATGTTTTGAGTGGGTTACATTGAGTTCTACCACAAAAAATTATGTTTCACCTTAAAATATGTTGTTTCCCAGCAATAATTTTTGTGTAAAGTTACTTAGTTTGATGTACAGAATGCTTGGTTGACGGCTTCGTGATGAGGTCTTTTACACCCTGCATAAAACGAAATAAAGAAGATTAAACTCTGTAATATCATCCTACTAATTTTGATAATATAACACGTCACAAATCATTTTATTATCTACAATAACTTGGTAGCTATTGTCATTGATTGATAACGGCGATAGACCGTCATTTTGTCTAGGGTCTTTTCATTTTATGACATGAATTTCAACGTTAGAGTTTTAAGGAGCAACGATTAATCCACACCATTTACGAAATTAAAATGCGACATAATCACAGAATACGAGAGAGAGTGTTAATAAGACAGTGGCAGCAGACCGATCGATAGCGAACTAAAATTGTAACCGAGCGGCTCTGAATGAATAGACCACTGCGAATGTATGCTGATTGAGATAGGCAAAGAGATCGTATTTAGGTTAATCTGGAGGAGTGAATGGAAAAGGTATTAATTTGGAAGATTTGTAATTATTTGGCAATCATCATCATTTACTCATTACTCAACACACATTTTACCACTTTGGAAGTGTCTCTCGCACAAACTATTCAATTTAGAAAAAAAATGATATTAAAAAACTTTTTTTATTTTTTTTTTCGGATGGGAAATCGTCAAATGACTCCTCCCACTCTGGGCGGAGCAGGAGGGAGTGTCAGACTTTTACAAGTCTTTTAAAAGTGATATTGAGGGGGATGATATTAGACAATATCACTTTTGAAGACCTATCCATAGATACCCCAAACGTATGGGTTTTAATGAAAAAAATAATTGAATTTCAGTTCTAAGTATGGGGAACAACCTTGCCCAACTATGGGGTTGGCAGGATGCAGCAGTATGTTACATGGAGCGACTGCTCATAGGGTATTATTTAAGCTGTATATAACTTTATATAAAAAAAAAAACATGAGAACATGAAGTCCGGAGTAACACCCGGAATCTAAATTTGTGCTTGGTCAACTAAAATTGGCTTGGTTCTACGTGGGGTTTGGTACAGTCAGCTTCACGATGTGGCACCAACATTCGAACCCGGTGTACTGAGGTACTCAACTGGGGCACCCAATTGATGCATAAAATGTCACTTACGGGATATCTTCCGTGATTATTGGTTATTTTTGAGCTCCCGATATTTCGACGCTGTTGCAAGCGCCATGATCGCGGGTTAACTTAGTTAACCCGGCACTTAGTTAACCCGCGATCACAGAGTACTTTTATATAATTTATGGAAGATCATGGCGCTTGCAACAGCGTCGAAATATCGGGAGCTCAAAAATAACCAATATTCACGGAAGATATCCCGTAAGTGACATTTTAAGTATAGTTATGAACCGTGAAAGCTTAAAACAGTGTTCCAATTAATGCAGCCCACCGTACATATTATGTAGCTGTCAAAACATGCGTGTAGGCAAAACAAACGGTCGTGAACTTATGTTTTTGATATCAGCATTTACTAAAATACACAAAAACACTTATTCCCAATACACATACATACAAACCCTTCATTTGAAATGCCTACTAGTTTCTCAAAACACAACCGTTACAAAAACGAGGCGGGTCTGTTAGACCCACACGCGTAATTAACTGGCAATTGCTCCATTACATAAAACCCTTTTAGGTCTGCTTTGGTTATTATGTGTCGCTTGTCGATTACTATTGTCGGCCGCGATAATAAGCGACCCTGTTTATCGAAATCGGTCGTGTCATGTTCACATAAGTAGGTTTAAATCGTACATGAACGTGTTTAAGGTAGATAAGTTGCGCAGTAACAAAACCTCGTTTTTAATTAAACTTACCGCATTTGCTTGAGCACGGTTAAATTATTATTTATATTGTTAAAATGGTTTTCGTGAAATTGCAGTGTGTAATGAGATTTTGGTGTTGTTTTTTTTTTTTAATACGACTCATGGAGAGTTTAAGAACGTAGAAATGTCGGTAAATAACTTCCCCAATTGAGCTATAGACAGAATTGTTGAAAAACTCTTGTAAACTTTTTATTTTAGCCTGATAAAAATATTACATTACCTACCTATTAATTATTCAGAACACATAACTTATAATAATCTACATGCATTAATTCGCCCGTTCCTCTCATTATCTGTAACGGCCTAACGATCCCGAACAAAGTACCCAACAACTAGACGAGATAAAACGTAATATCATAAAAGCTTTCACAAAATCCCAGTTCTCCTAAAAATAGATTACTTAACAAACGAACCACAATTTCGACCACATCTGAACGTAACAAAGGTTTATCCATTTAACCCTAAAATGCTAGGTAAATATTTTCAAAAGTTAATAATTAGAATTGTCGGGCCGCACTGGACGGACAGAGAATTAAAATGAATTAAATGCAGCGGCCTGGGTATGAATAAAATCAACCGCTGCTCGGAATAATGTGACCACTTTGTATGCAAGTCGTTGGAGGTAGATAGCGGCGGTGCCGCGGGATATTGTTAGCTATTGTTCCGGTTATTTCTAATATTAAATAGTTTACATTTTGTGCTGGTTTCTTTGATACATCTATTCTATGTGAGTATTAGAGGAAGCTTAAAATATTATTTGAATTTCAATAAGTTTGGAATGGATATAGAATTTAGGTGCAAGATTAGTATAAAATATTTTACAGCAACTGAAAAGCATGAAATACAATTTTACACGTAAATACGCCACTTCAAAATTGAAACTAATATTCTACACACATGCAGTTCATTGAGCTTTTTTCATATAATTATAAAGTCTAGAATTTTATATGAGAAGAAGAAACGTCACCCGTAAAGTAATTGTAACTAATATTCCGACTCGAAGAAATGGCAAAATTCCGCCAATAGTAGTACTCAGTATTCCTTGCTATGTAACTTTACACTCCATTTCCAGACATTTTTCAAACAAAACACGGAGCACAAATGTAGATCTACCCTCCCTATAGTATTCATTTACATTCGCCCACTTATTTTTGCAGCTATAAATTATAATTCACCGCAGCGCCGCTAGAGGGCCGCCGGTCGTAATTAAAATCAGCCGATTGTTCTGCAATTTACTCTTACTACGCACTGATGTATAATGTGATTAATATATTCAATAAGCGTGATTAAATAATTTATGCTACTACGGAAATGATATAACTAATTGCAATACCCAGTGCATTTAAACACAATACTAATGAACTTTACGTGAGTTTGACAGAACATTCTATAGGTTTTAACACATGAAGATTGCTAGTGTTTATACCCTTTCAAGCAGGATACTATTAAGGTACACAATATTCTCCGGTACCCCGATACGATGATCAGGATCACTCGCTAAGCAGAGATTATATATATAGTCCCTCCCCAGAACTAGCCCTACATCTACAAAGCATTCACTATGAGTCAGTCCATATTATCGATTCCGTGACAGATGTGACCAGTCCAATATCTCTTCAGGTTCAACCTAACGGAATTAAAGATATTTTCGATTAGATCCTACACTATTATTCTTTTATGATGTTTCAATAAAATAATACCCTTTCAGAAATATCTGTGCTAATAGTAGAATAGTTAAACGCGGTTAACTATTACGTACAAAACTTCAAAGCCATTTCAAGGTCGTTTAAAACAATAAAACTAAATTTTAATCCCGCAATCCACAGTAAAGCTAACAATAAAATGTTCCCGCGAAACAAAATGGCGTGTTTTATTGTAAAAGTTGAATAAAATCAGCGAGGGATGCCGCGGTGAGTAATGGCCACCTTTTGTTTGTGGTTAATTAGCGAGCGCCCGCTGCGGCCTGCTGCGGCCTGCTGCGGCCCGCGCTCCGATACGCGGTCGCCGGCCCGCCGCGAGAGGGTTGACGCCACTACAATACTACGGCCCGAAAGACCCGATAGTTTGCGGCCTGCGTACTCAACGCGAGATCATGATGCGGCATTTTGAGGGTTACTTGTTAATATTTAGTCTGAAAGGTAGACCTTTACGAGGGCAAAATAATGGAGAGAAATATTACGTTCTAGTTCATAAACACTACAAGGGACGCTGGATTAATTGTATTATCTATCTCCATAAATACATATTTATGATTTTATTACAATCTCTTATTCTTATACCAACCGCTGGGAAATAAAAAGAAACCCTGACAAAGCTCATTTTCTTCTAGCACAAATTGTGGAAGTAAATACCAAGAACATAGTTAATAACGTTAATATAATAATGCAGTGGACGTTTTGCAATCTAAAATGGAACTTATTGTCCGTGTAAAAGATTTAAAAACAATTGCAAATGCAACACAGTTCGTATTGGCTTTATATACGATTGCAGTGAACTGAAAATACGAGCCATCTAAATAATCCCTTTACAGACATATCAACTGGAAATTTTCGCTAAGCTGGCTCATTGTACGGCAAAGAGAATAATTTTGAATGTTGTGGCAATTCCTGAAAGCGAGTCCATTGAGTACCGATATATCATCATCTGCCTAGCCTTTTCCAAACTATGTTGGGGTCGACTCCTGTCCAACTGGATGCAGCTGAATACCAGTACGTTACATGGAGCGACTGCCTATCTGACCTCCACAACGCAGTCCCTGGGTTAATACCATACCCACATAAAGTACTTACGGGATAATATGCGTAATTTTATCACGGATTAATATCCGTGTACCCTTTGGTTAGACTGGTTGTCACACTTTCTACCTTTATCGACTGCCAAAGATCTACTAAATGACAACTGGAACCAACGGCTTAACGTGCTTTATGAGGCACGGAGAGGATTCGGTATGTTATGATGGTCACCTATCCACCGACCGACCAGGCAAGCACTGCCTAACCTTGATGATCGACTCGTGCGGCTGTTCAGCCACGAGCTCCTTCAGATTACTGACATTTTTGTAGTTGTTAATTTATTGGCTCTTACTTTATAATACCTTCACCTACGTCTCTACAAAGTAAGTGTCAAACATGGTTGTGCTTATAAGGTTACAAGAGACGCTACTTAATTTATTGAATATATTTTAGGGTCAATGTAAATAAGAATATATGACGCTAGTGTTGCTACAGGGAGTGACTGGATTCTAGTCAACAAGCTACGTTGTCGTGTAGACGACAAGTTTTATATTTTACTCCTAGGGACAAGATTGTCTTTGATTCGTAAATGGGCTGGCAAATATAAGATGCTATGATTTTGACCATACTTAACTTACTGCTTAGCGTTAATAGAGGCCTTTAAGTGTGATAATAGAGGCCAGATTAATGGTAAGATTTTGACTGTCAGATGAAATTAAAAATCCTCAAAAACCAAAGGTTACACTCACACAAGTAACAATTTTACCCTCAGTCAGTGGGTTAGTCTTCGTTAAATCGCAGTGTGTGGCGCAAATGTGGCGTGATTACGGCTCACATCGGTGGTTCATTAGAGCGCGGTCTGCGGGAGCCGTGCGTCGATATGCGGTCGCTGCGGCCGCGCGGCAGCGAGAGGGTTACTCGTTTAGTTTTTGACTGTCATGTGTGGTACGGGGGTTATAATTTTTATTAATAATAAGTAGTAAAATATATTTCTAGAACGGAGTATATCTCCATGAAAATTATTGTTTGAAGTTTAATTTCTCGACTGTAAAAAAAATCACGACAAAAGAAAAGTTGCACTTCTCATTGCTTTGTTGTTCCAATAAGATGAAACAAGAAAGTCTTCTCCCCCACCCATCACATTTTGTAATCCCCTCAACCGTTGATTTAACTTAACCCTCAAAGAAGATTCCATACTCATCAAATTTGAAAGTAATCCAACAATACTCGAAGGAAAAAATCATCAGAAAACGAAAATATAAGAATTTCTTCAGAGTTTCAAAGTTAAAACCGGGTAGGGAGAATCAAAGGGACAAAATGAGTAAGTAATTACTGTTGGCAACTCAAGCCGATTCTTTTGAGGGGAACGAGAAATAAGAATATTCGGGAAGTGTCCGACAGATGGGGCGGATGCACGCGGACGACTGTCGCCGCTGAGATTAGTCGTGTCGTGATGCTTTTTTGTGGATCAGTTTTATGGTTGAGCTGAACAAGGATATTAAGTTACGACTGCGTCGTAAGCTAAACGAAATTCAACTGAAGATAAGATTAATATTATTAAGTTGAAAATTTTAATACTTACTGCATTCAACACAATAGGCATGACGACAGTATCAAAAAATTGCAAATCTATTTAGTCCGTCACTTAGAGTATTGGAAAATAATGGACACGTATTTTTTGTTTTTGTAAATCAATGAATATTGACAAAGATAAAACGCATCAAAACTCGAGAGTGGGGGCTAGTGACGTCAGAACTAGGTAAAAATTATACCTAGGCGTGACGTATTAAGCATTTTAAAAGCTTCATATCTTCGTCAATTTTGGTTTACGGAACAAAAGAAAAAATACGGGTCAAATATTTTTTGATAATCTAACTGACGGACTAATTAGATTTTTTTTTGTCGTCTCGCCTATTAGCAGAATAAAAGCATTAACATTTTGATCAAAGACATCATTGAACTGAATAGATCAGCAATTCGCTAAGTAAGTACCAATAGCACAGAAATAAATCTACTGCTCTATTGATAAAAACAAACACAAACCTGATTGAAAAACCAAACAAAATATGAATAATACAAATGCACATTGAATTCAAACATTTCAGTGCAAGCGAACAAGGCCGAAGTTTAAAAGTCGTCGCGACTTGTTTCTGGTTCCGTTCCAAAATAGTTGTCGCGACAACTGTAGCCGGCTTTAAATAGAAGCAAGCACTTGAATTTTTATATCTCAGAACTTACATTGAATTCTTGTGGTGACGGTTTTTTGAAAGGAATATTTGAAGAAACTGTTTCGGATTTAGGCTATTTTAAGGACAGGAAGAATGTCCTGAAGGCCGAGATAATGTGCCACTTTATAATGAATAACAGTGAGGAAGTAGAAAGTAGCCATACCTAAGTAAGTAAAGCTACCGAAAAGCTTATGGCAATCGTTATGAAAGTCGGAGTAGAAATACTACAGATATTTAAACGTATGTAACGAATAACCAATAGCTGTATACCGTACCCGTGCCGTGCCGTAGTAACCAATTTGTAGGAGCTCAAATTGTATTTAAAATAAAAATATAAAATGGATAGGTTTGTACCTATAAAATATAAAATGAGTTAACATAAAATTTACTTGAAATAAATTTTAGAAATACTATTATGCAAGAACAAAATGTGTAAAATAGTTTTTAAATTAGATATTAAGAAGATGCAGTGCCAGACCATGATAATCTTGGAGTTGTTCACCTTTTTGCAAATATTTTTTACAAGACAAGACACTCCGTTACTAAATAATACCAACTACAGGATGCTCACAAAACATCAAGAAAATAAATTACAACAAGAAGCAAAAATATGTAGGAAGTTGCAAAATTCCAATTGTTTTAACACCGCTGCATCGCCAAGTGTCCAGAATATATAATTTATGAGCTTTCAGCGCGCTTGTTTTCGCTTTATTCGCTCCCGCTCCGAACGAGGCATGAATTTTGATATTAATTATATTATTTAGTATGATATTACATCACCCTGTGTTTGTGATCCTGGTTGGTACGCTCCGAAGGTGGAATTTACTCATAAAGTGTATCTGTCTGTTCGGGAAGCAGGTAGACAGTAAGTGGCAAGTATTCTATTGTATTGCACATCAAAAGAATCTTTTATTGTTAGTGTTATAATATTTTGAAGAAAACAGCAGCAAAGGGGGGTCCGTGGGTTCGAACCCAGACAGGCGCATTACTTTGTGTAATATATTTCATCACCACTGCTCTAAAAACGGTGAAGGAAAACATCGTTAGGAAATCGGAAAAGAAAGCCGTGTCCCAGCAGTAGGAACATTAAAAAAAAGGCTGATGATGAGCAGCAAAGGTTCATTTAAGACATTTATCATCACCATCCACCTATATACTCACTAAATCTAGAAATATAAAAGCTGTCAAAAACTAAAGACTACTTTTGTTATCGTATGCTTCAAATAATGCATAGTGGAGGAAAAAGGGACTTACAGGAGGATGTAAATCATGCGTTCCTTCGATAACAGCCTTCAGCACGCCGGTTCAGGCGATATTTCCACCAAGCGTCACGAGAGGAGAGAGTTTGAGGATTCACCACACAGCACCAATAACTTGTCACTTTTTGAGTTTTTTGAAGGTATAGCGCGGGCGCACAGACATACGTGTCGCCAGTAAGCGAGCGGATTTTGGAGTGTATGAGGGCGGGGGTTGTTCTATTGAACGGAAGCGGAAAAGAGTGGGAGTAAGGAAGGAATCGATTTTGATTGGAAGATCCTTCTCGAATGAGCTAATAGGTGAAGTGTAATACAGTGTTGCAAGTATGCGTTTCTGATTTCAACAGATAATTAGATAAAATTATTAATAATAATAAGTATAGATAAAATAATGCGAATGGCGCAGACAACTCCCCCGGCCTAGAGGTTTTCCTCTAAACTGAAACTTTATGAGAACTTAAATTAAGTAACTAAATGAATTTAATTAAAAATAGAGTTAAGAAAAGTTTGAAAAACTAATTATTGTGTAGGTAGAGGACAAAGCCGCACTACCGGGCGTATGTAGGAACCGGAAGCAGTTCTAACCTTCACAGTCCTAACTATATTATCCTTGCCAGGATAAGTCGCATCTATGACACCTAAAGGCCAACAAAGCGGGTGAGCGTTGTTGTCTTTGATAACAACAATCGTACCTACTTCAATAGGCTTTGACGGTTTGTTCCACTTCTCCCGCTGTTGCAAGGAAGTGAGGTACTCCTGACTCCAACGATGCCAGAAGGAATGAGTTATTTTATTAAGAAGTTGATAACGCGATAAGCGATTGTCTGAAATGTCTGTGACATCTTCAGCAGGTAAAAATTTAAGCGGAGTTACGTTTAAAAAATGATTAGGCGTTAAAGCACTAATATCAGACGGGTCGGAGCTTAAAATACTTAGAGGTCGATTATTTAAAAGACATTCAATTTGAACAAGTACGGTACTAAACTCTTCATATGTTAATATTTGAGAACCAATGACTTTAAAAAGATGAGTTTTGACACAACGAACATTAACTTCGCTGAGTCCATTAAAATGAGGACCGTAAGGCGGACTATGTTTAAATCGTACACGATGTTCAGCTAGTTGTTCACCTATGTAATTTATATGAGATTTGGATTGAATTAAGGCGTAAATTTCGTTCAATTTGCGCTTTGCGCCAATAAAGTTTGTGCCTCCATCACTATAAATCATAGCAACAGGACCTCTACGAGAAATAAAACGCTTAAAAGCGGCGAGAAATAAATCTGAACTAAGGTCAGAGACTAACTCTAAGTGTACTGCCTTAGTTGTTAGACAGACGAACACACAAATGTAAGCTTTGTGGCTCTTAATTCCGCGTTTTCGGATATGAGTAATGTAGAAAGGACCACAGTAGTCCACAGCGGTATTAACAAACGCTTTCGCTTGAGAAACGCGAAAGTCGGGTAGATCACCCATAGGAGGGTAAGTATTTTGAGGTTTAAGTTTAAAACATTTATTACAACTATGCACACGTTGCCTTACAATATTACGAGCAGATAAAATCCAGAATTTTTGTCTAATTATAGATAATAAAAGAGCGGGACCCGTATGTAAATTAGTTACATGTTAAAAGTCAATTACGAGTTGAGTAAAACGTGATTTAGTTGGAATTAAAATGGGGTGCTTTTGACCATAATCAAGTTGAGAATGAGTTAACCTTCCACCTACTCTGAGAATATTATTCGAATCCAGAAAGGGGTTAAGTTTAGCGAGACTTTTATTTAAATTTTTATTTGATTTTAAAGCGATAATTTCTTCAGAGAAATATCTACTCTGTACGTAACGTATAAGGTATATTTCCGCGGTATCCAAATCCGAAACGGAGATACAACCACGCGAGTTTAGTAACTTGCAAAAACGTAATATAAAAACCAAGCTACGTAGTAAAATAGAATATTTAGAAATGCGGTCAATTAAAGATTGAATAGGTTGAGAACCTTCTTGCGTAACTTTGACTGAGAGAGTGATATTTTTAGTTTCCATTAACTCTGAATTATTGTTATTTAAATTGACCTTAAATGGCTTGATTGACCACTGATTTAAGGGGAATGAAAACCAATGCGGAGCGTTAAACCAAAGAGTTAAATCTATTAATTGTTTAGGCGTTATGGGACGAGAAACTACGTCAGCGGGATTTTCAGTTCCATCGATGTGAAACCAATGTTTAGCAGGTAATTTTGAATTAATTTCAACAATGCGATTTGCGACAAATGTATGAAATCTATGCGAGGGCGAGTGGATCCAGGTGAGCGTGACTGTTGAATCAGAAAAAGCAAAAATATTATTAATTTTACAGCGTTTACTTAAAACTTCTACAACTGAGTTCATTAAGTTTGCTAAGAGAAGAGCAGCACATAGCTCGAGGCGAGCTAAGGGCGTATTTTTAAGCGGAGCGACGCGAGATTTAGAAGTTAGTAAGAGGACTGATCCGTTATCCTCATCGTTAAAACTAACCCTTAAGTAAACAACGGCACCATAACAGCGCTCACTGGCGACTGCGAACCCGAGGAGAGTGACATGAGAACCAGAGGTGATACCTACATGTCGCGGGAATTTTATTTGTTCGAGATAGGAAAGTTCTTTGTGAAATTGATTAAATTTATTTTCAATGGGAGCGGGTACAGGATCATCCCAATCAAGGTCATGCTTCCAGCATTCCTGAACTAAAACTTTCATGAATGCGGTAACTGGACCTATAAGACCTAAGGGGTCAAACAGCCGTGCGGTTGCGGATAAAACGGTACGTTTCGTACATTTAAGAGAATTACCATTTATTTTAAATTGAAAAAAGTCTTCTACAGGATTCCACTGCATACCTACAATTTTAGTATTATTATTAGCGTCAGCGTCAAATTCAATATTTTGCGGATTTAAATGAGTTAAAGGAATTTTATTTAAGAGTTCAGAACTGTTAGAAATCCACTTTACAAGGTTGAAACCGCCTGACCTGAACATGGCGACCATTTCTTGATATGTCTGCTCAGCTATTTCAACGCCATCTAGCGAACATACATAGTCATCCATATACATATGGTTTTCAGCCTCGTAAGCCGCGAGCGGGTATTTATCCCGACTATCAGATGCGAGTTGGCGAACTACTCTCATAGCTAAATAAGGCGAGCTTGAGACACCGAAAGAAACGCGGTTAAATTCAAAAGTTGTAATCTCAGAATCTTTATTGAATCTGTATAGAATGCGTTGAAATGCGTGATGATCAGCGGAAAGATTAAGTTGAAAATACATTTTTTCGATGTCTGCAACTACAGCAACGGAAAACATGCGAAGATTAATTAATAAATCGAAAATGTTACTTTGTAGATTCGGACCTACATAAAGGAGATCATTTAGCGATTTACCTGAGCTAGTTTTACAGCTAGCGTCAAGCACGATGCGAGTTTTACTGGACTGTTTATCCGGGCGGTAAACAGCACGATGCGGAATATAATAATGCGGGATATTGAGAGAGGGATCTTTGACCTTGGCCAAATAACCTTTGTCAAGATAATCTTGAAGCGTAGCGTTGTAATTAGTTCTGATCTCGGGATCAGAATCTAACTTTTTTTCTAAATTAACGAGGCGGCGCATCGCCGTTGAGTGCGAATTTCCTAAGTCGGTACACGGAGCCTTAAATGGCAGCTGCACTGTGTATCTACCTGTTTTATCGCGAGAGTAAGTTGAATTAAATAATTGTTCACACGCCTGATCATCAGGACTCATGTGAATCTTATTAGGGACGCTTTCCAGCTCCCAAAAGCGTTGCGTGAGCGTATCTAAGCTAAGCGTGCTAGTAGCGCACAGAAAAGTTTGCTCACTTTTATTTTTGTTTATTTGAGCGGGGCGAGCGCGCGTAGTTATGCGAGGTTGACAATTAGCCCGACCCATGGCTATGTAGCCAAGGGTGGTTTCTACAGCGACAACCGAGGAGCCAGGTAAAGTTACCTTTCCACTTCCCAACAAAAGCGGGAAAAGTTCGTTGCCGAGGAGGCAATCTATCTCACCGGGAACGTGGAACGCGTCATCAGCCATAGGTAAATTCCGTAATGGAGCGAGATTTGTGATATCTATGGATATGTTGGGCAAGTCGTCAGTAATACGATCTAAAACCCGAGCGTGAATTGTATAACAACAGCGGTGATCAAAGCGGGAATATATTTTAAATGTTGTAGTACCAAACGAAGGTATTTTTGCGTGACCTATACCGAAAATAGAAGATTTATCAGGAGTAATTTCTAAGTTTAAGCGTTTACAGCAAGCCTTTGTAATAAAATGACTCATTGAGCCTGTATCAAGAAAAACGCGGAGAGAATATGGTTTATTATTATTATAAGCGTATACGGAAGCGGTAGGCAACAAAACAGTTGTATTATTTTCAACGCACGAGGTAGCCGAAGTCATTGATAAATAAGGAGCGTTTGAATTTTCGCGCGCAACGTTATCACCTGCCCGTACGGGCGACGAATCGAGTGACGCGGGAGCGGCAGACAGCGGGGGCGCGGGAGCGGGCGCGCGGGGCGCGCCGCTCGCAGCCGGCGGCGGCGCGGGCGGCGCGGGCCGCGCGCAGAGCGGAGACCGCGCGGAACCATGTTCAACTACCCGATTGTTTAAATTGTTAAAGTTGTCTATATGTAATAATGAGTGATGTTTACGGTGGCAAATCGAACATGTATTTGTTGACTTGCACATTTTAATATCATGAAATCCTAAACAATTACGACAAAACTTATGTTTGTTTACAAGATCTAATCTGTCTTTAGCGTTTTGATTCATAAAAGGAGAACATCTATAAAGTGGATGTGAATCTGGGGATCCACATACCTTGCAGGAACGCACTGGGGAGTCCTGGGAAGTACTCGCGAAGGCTTGGCTATTTTTAGATTTAGATGAGAATTTATTATTTTCGTTATTATAATTACGACCTTTAGAGGGATTAGAGTGATTACGAAGCGTTATTATTCTACTTTGTTCTTTTAAAAATTGCGAAAGATGATCGAAAGTAGGTATTGCCATATGACTATGCGATCGTTCGAAGAGGTTAACGACCTCTTTATCGAGTTTACTGAGTGCAATATCAGTTATTATAAAATCTGACAAATCTTTTATGTTTAAGCGACGTAAAGCGGCTTGTGCCGAATGAAACTGCTCAAGAAATGTATCAATAGATTGATATGGTTTAAATTGAATCATTTGATGTAAATACATGGAAGCTTGTACGCGCGTATCTTGATATTTTTCTATTAAAGCATTCCAAATGAGTAGGTAATTATTAGCGGTAGGTAAGATACCTGAGCAAACAGTTAATGCGTTACCCGAGAGACAACCTATTAAATACTGAACCTTTTCGGCGTCAGTTAGATGCGAATTATCATGAATAAGACTTTTGAAATTTTCATGAAAAGTTGTCCATTTGCTGGGCGTGCCATCAAATGAAACAAGTTTTAAAGGTGGTAATTTACGATTTAAAAACTCGAATTTATTATTAGTGTTATCATTACTCGTATTTTGAGACTTATGAATGTTAGATTCTATTGCTTTAATTTGACAATAGATTTCATCAAATGCGGAAAGTGGGCCATAGTTTGGCTTTGTCGTCGAACCACATTCTAATAAAGCTAAATTATAAGCATCAAGAGTTTCCATAAAGTTTGTTCTAATTTGCTCAAGGGAGCTAATTCGAGCTAGAAATTGAGATTTTAATGAATTATTTACGGAAACTTGTAGGCCGAGATCGTAAATGGATTGCAAAATTTGGAATAAATTTTCTTTTTTCGACTCAAATAAAAGAACTTTAGGATCTTCCTCGGTAGAAGCATAGGATTCTTTATCAGATTCCTTATCCCTACTACGCGTGGAAGTCATTTTTATGCGTTGAGAAATACCTATTCGAGTTTTTAATCGTTAATGAAAATAGATGAGTGAATGTAGGTATGCGGGCTTGCGTGAACAAAATGGACTTGTCTGTGTGCGTTATGTTTTGAGAAATATGCGAAAATATGCGTGAGATGAATAAAATATAGTTATAATATTTTAGTTATAGGGTGTTTATATTGAAACAAGATGCGTTTATATAAAAACAACTTAGCGTTGATGAGAGATTGAGCGGGAAATGTGCCCTCGTGGGCGCGTCTCGTGTGTCACGTAGACGTAATGGCGGATGCGTAATTGAGCGTTTTTATTTTTATGCGAATAAAGAGATAAATGCGATAAATATGATGTGTGTGATGAGTGTAGCGTAAATGCGTAGTAGATATGCGTTTTTTATTGGGTGAGAAGGACCAGAACACTTGGAGGAAAAAGGGACTTACAGGAGGATGTAAATCATGCGTTCCTTCGATAACAGCCTTCAGCACGCCGGTTCAGGCGATATTTCCACCAAGCGTCACGAGAGGAGAGAGTTTGAGGATTCACCACACAGCACCAATAACTTGTCACTTTTTGAGTTTTTTGAAGGTATAGCGCGGGCGCACAGACATACGTGTCGCCAGTAAGCGAGCGGATTTTGGAGTGTATGAGGGCGGGGGTTGTTCTATTGAACGGAAGCGGAAAAGAGTGGGAGTAAGGAAGGAATCGATTTTGATTGGAAGATCCTTCTCGAATGAGCTAATAGGTGAAGTGTAATACAGTGTTGCAAGTATGCGTTTCTGATTTCAACAGATAATTAGATAAAATTATTAATAATAATAAGTATAGATAAAATAATGCGAATGGCGCAGACACATAGTAATAGTTTGTATCTAAAAAAACCTTTTACAGAAAATTCTTATAGAGAAAGGAAGGTATTTTACACCTATTTCATAAAATAACTTCGCCGGTGCCGATAACAAACTGACGTCCTAACTTCAAAAGAAAATACAAACTAAAAGCTCCACCATCTACTAAAACATGTAAACTGCATCAAAATCCTATCTCTATAACATTCCCAGCATACATACTTTGAAACGAAACTAATGTGCAACATATAAACACTCTTATGCAGCGTATGAGGTTTATTTTCGCCGAGCTATTTTACAGGTGAGCAATTTTTACAGTGGAGCTATTCTGGGCTATTTTCCAGGTGTTAGTACATTCCGATAGTGGCGCCATCTAATGTACAATAATAAATCTTGAAAGAATCACAAATGTACTCCTTTCAGGTGGATAAGAGGGATTTTCTTGAGATGCTGTTGATATATTTGTAGCTGTTACTTAACGACGGATTTACTCGCGGAATTTCTGTTTTCTTGAATGAAAGTTTCTAAGGTTTACAGGACTGAGTGAAACTGTCTTTAGACAGGCAGTTTTTCCATTGTCAGAGACGGCGGAAACCTATGACTCCATTGAAGGTCAGTCGTTTCATAGCCTCGACCTGTACCTCAGTATAGAAAAACGACTAAACCTTACAGACCTTAAAGACCATCTCAGACACTGATCTGCATAGTCCTCATGTGAATTGAGCAAGATTGTCTGGACTTCAAAAGAGACTATGTCCTCTGAGTTTGTTTCGGCTGTTTCTTCTCAGAGTAGTCAGGTACGACACCGGCCTCATCTAGTTTAAAAAAATATGACGTGTAAAAGTGTTTGTAAAACCCTACTTGCAAAATAAACATCATTTATCATTTACACCTTAGCCACTCTTGGGGCGAATTTAATCAATGCATCTGAACCCGATCAGTCATTTAAAAGCTTTCAAGAACACAAGAAGAAAGCAGAAGAAGAAGAGCTTTCACTGTTAATATTCTGTAGCAATAAAAGTCTGACAGCTCTTTAGCCCAGTTTATATGTACTAATCGCGCTCAGTTACAATAACGAAATTGGTTAAAACTTAGTTAAAAAATATTCTTCTTTTTCCCCAGCCTGTTTATAAAGAGTATTTCTGCGCAAGCCATCTATAAAATCTAATATCATACTCTCAATGTATTGTACTTTGATGGATCATGTCCGGTCTTGCACTATGTATCGTCTCAACAGCTTTATATAACTCTATGTTAAATCTTTAAGCAAAATTGAACCTTATCGCAGTCACCTTAGGTTGATTTCAGTTTATAGCAAGTGAGTGTTAAGGCGTTATGTGACTGGGGCTGAAATATAAATCTTATGTGGTATTGCAGCAGTGTTTTAAAATATTTCAAGTTTGCAACGCTGGATGTCTGTGCTTATCTCTTATATTATTAAGTTTAAGAGCCGGTCTGCAAATATTAAAAACCTTACATCTCTGAATTTGAGGTTATTATTCTATGATGCACTTACAAGTTCATGATCAGCAATAGTCAATTTGATAAAATTAGTCAAAATTAACGATGATCAATCATGACGATGAGATAGATGACAGCTATATTGTTATTCCTACCTAACTTTTTTTTTCAGTAACGTTGACGAGGAACAGATTGCAAACAGCCTATAAAAACTGACAATCATGAATCCTAAGCAAAACATTAACCAAGAAATAACTTACGACTTGACAGAAAATACCATCGGTGGGGTACATACGTAAGTGCTGCTGGTAAAATATACGCGTTGTCATGGCAACCGAGACAGATAGGGACACAAATCACGGCGGGCCGCCATGAATTATTGGTGCAGTAACACATCGGCTCAGCACCGCGCTACATCTGTGTCGGCTCTGCTTACCCTCAAATGGGGAGGTTTTTGTTAATCTTTGTGAAGATTTTATCACAGAAAGTTATTAAAAACAAAATGATAAACACGCGTGTGATCCCAAAGAGTTACGCTGAGGTGTACCCAATGACGTATTATATATAGACACGTCATGAACCAACATCGCGGCGCTTAAAAACGGCGAAAATACTAGAACTACTTATAAGCGTGAAGAAAGAGAAAGAAAATATGACACCGAACGGCGGGATGCCTGTTGCGAGAGGGAGATAAATTTACATCTTCAGTCACGTCACAGGATTTATTAAATTATAAACAAACGTAGCGTCGCGCGACAGGTTGGTGCGTAACTAAGCGCGATGTGGCCAATTGGCTTCATTTCATGTTGTCATTTTAGAGTGCGGACAACGTATCTATACTTTATATATCATTGGGTGTACCTAATAAAACACCCACATTTTATTGTCCCATGAAATAGGGGGTGAGCTTATAGGGGGTCGTCAAGATCATCATCATTCGACTGCTGCTAAAGATGTTATATCCTTGTTAGTTACGTGGGAAAATTCTAGGATTATAAATAGTTGTTGATAACCTTGACAAGAGTCAATCTGGCTTCAGACGAGACAGCAGATAGTGCAATAAATAACTATTTCAATAAATGACTGAACCAGCTGATCAGGTTAATTATTAAAACAACCGGCCAAGTGCCAGTCAGACTCGCGCACGTAGGGTTCCGTACCATTATCTATACAACATTATACAACACGGCAAAAAAAACACGTTTATTGTATGGGAGCCCCCTTAAATATTTATTTTATTCTGTTTTTAGTATTTGTTGTTATAGCGGCAACAGAAATACATCATCTGTGAAAATTTCAACTGTCTAGCTATCTCAGTTCATGAGATACAGCCTGGTGACAGACAGACGGACGGACAGTGGAGGGGTAATAGGGTCCCGCTTTTACCCTTTGGTTACGGAACCCTAAAAATATAACTATTTTTGTAGTCATTTGTAACGAATTAGCTTAGAGTTTCAATAAAACCCAAGTATTATTGAAACACAACACTATTGTACAACGAGTACATATTTCTAATGTATCTAGAATGTCTAATGCTGCTATATACAATGCGCCGTCTACACGTTTCTACATCTCTTCTATAGCACAGCTCACTAAATGGCCACCCTACAATGTCGCACCATAACTGAAATTGACCCACTTCTCATCCCCAGTCCGCAACTTAATACAATTCTAGACAGGTGCTGCTCCGCACTAAAGTGTCACGGACGATATCTCAGTATTGGTGTTTAAAGTGTAGGGGAACGGTAGAGTCTACAACGCAGAAGGTTTAACCTCGGGAAACTCGACGGTTACGGTTGAAAATTAAGTCCCTGTTTTCACCTGGTTTCTATAAGTGTGTGGTGTCTTAAATTAACTTCGGACAAGTCAGAACCGAAATGGTTCAAGACTATCCCATTTCAAACCGTGTTACAAGTATTCATATATTAGGTACTTTTAATATAAATGAAGAGTTTAGACTTGGATCTCTGTTTCTCCTTCCACTGTGGTAACAGTATATTTCACCCCGTTTTCCCCTGCCTCGTATATTGCCTTCAACTTTTATGAAATGGCAACAGGACCATAACGATCATTACTTTCTGCAGTAAAAGTCTGCATTGTTGGAACATTGTATTAATAACTATCTGGGTTATTGTGACATAAACTGAACATCTAAATAGATATTGAAAGGTCAGTAATGCTTTCAGTATCCGACTTACTGGCTACAATGTAGATATATGGAATGAACATTGTTGACGCTAGGAACATATCAAATAGTAATAAGAATACTGATGGAATGATTGTTTATAAGAGCAAAGTCAGTGATAAAGTATTGAATATTAAAACAATGTTTCTCAAAGAAAATAAAAATAAAACATCTTCCTCAAATTCTTCTAAATCGCAGGTAAGTAGCGCACACTTAACAATAATCCCAACCACAAAGCGAACAAAGAACAAAATTTCGATACTACATCATAATAACATTAACAACACATAACATTTTCAATAATAGCAGAAAACGGAGAGTTTTCTTTATAATCGGAGCACAAAGAAATCGATGGCGCGGCCCATTCGTCATGTTGACACCTCAATGGAAGGAACCCTACAATTATTTACTTAAAGACGATGTGGGGGAATAACGCCGTTTATTGAAGAAATGTTTTCCAATGGATTCCGTTAGTTATTGCTTGAATCTAGACTTTACTTGATATAAATAGTTCCTTTCCAAAACCTATTGGTTTTTATTTCAAGTTTTGGTAATGGTAATAACAGGTAAGTGATAAGATAATAAAAGGTTGAAAACGAAATAGAGACAGAAGAGTAAGTACTGTAGCATTATAGGCCCAACGTGTTAGACATAACCCAACCAGTAACCAGTCATCAAATAAACGGGCAGAAAGAAACAACTAAACGTTTAACAAAGCTTAATTAAAAACATCATTATATACAAGAATACAAATCTAGACCACAATAATAAAAATAAGAACGGATTTATTCTCTCCCATCCAGCTTCATCTCAAGACGAACTCATTTTCTAACTTAAACCAATCACTTAAGCAACAACAGAGTACACACGGGCAAGACGGCCAGCGAACTAAGTTGACGAACAAACGCGCAAGTTGGACGCTAACCACGTTTAAGTTATTACGCCAATTTCAAGCCCAGAAGCGCTTTGGATATTACATTGTAGAATTACTACGGAGACAGTCATTTTGGAGCAAAAGCTACTGTCGTAGAATCAATACTGCAGTGAATATTGAATTGAGAATTGGTAACTGGTGCCAGCAATACTGCAATCCGTAGATGGTTTTAGATTTTAGTACAAGTATTAGCGACCCGTCCCGGCTTCGCACGGGTGCAACATATACATATAAACCTTCCTCTTGAATCAATTTATCTATTTCTGAAAACTGCATTAAAATCCGCTGCGTAGTTTAAAAGATCTAAGTGTACAAACAGCGGGAGCGACTGCTTTATACTATGTAAAGGAGAGATGACATTATCTTCGGTCCTGTTTTCCAAAAGTTTTGGACCTATTTCTTCCTGACGATATTAGTCTACATGTGTACCTTCTTCCTCCAAAGATCATTCGTTTTGTTGCTGGGTCGTAACTCATCTTCATGCATGAAGAATTACTGATAACGCCTGTGACTATTGGTAACAAGTCCCAAGCGCTAGCAATGTTGAAAATTATTATATTACAACAGCCACTGGCATTCTACTAGTCATAGTATCCTAGGCAAGTTAATTGGCAACCGCAAACCAGTACAGATTCACGGATTTATGGATCCCAATACATTTATCCAAACAGCCTAAACAGGGCAGTAATAATGGCTGAGTAATTCCCCAACTGTGTGTACGAGTTACTGGCGCGAGTATGAACAAGTTATAGAACAACTGGTGCGAGTGCCGGGTGACTAATCACGTTATGAAGTTATCATTCTAGCCCGGGGGACACACGGCTGGCAAGTTCGACTAGCTTTTTGTTTGGATACAAGTTTGGCTAACTTCTGCTGGAATTAGCTGCTGCTCGATTTTAGGTGCAAGTGCTTCGTGAAGTGGACTAATTGGCAAATAGGGCAATGGCTAACAATGGATGTAATTTAAGGGAACTTCCGAATAAATGAGATTAGAATTATCTAGCACAGACAGACAAAAGGAAGGTTTATATGCAGATGGATATAGAATATTAGATTTATAAGGTAAGAAAACTCAAGCAATAATGTACGTACAGTTTCTCACCAGTTCACATTCTAATAAGCACTAATTCAATTTCTGATCTATGTATATCCATCAAGGTCGCATTCACTACAACAAGGCATGTTGTTCGTCAGATCTATTTACATCTCTTTTCTAATTACGACGGACGATGGTATTTTCACCTACTTACCTAATTTATTCCCGAGAATTTATAGGTGGAATAAAAGTAATTAAGACGTGTTTTTATGATAATAAACAAAGTACGCCATCTGTCTTGTGTTTACTTTCGCTCAAACAGCTTCATGATTTATTTTCGTAATTGTTTACCATGCCTTCTTTTTCAGAATTTGATTGTTAACCGAATTCAATATATCAGTTCACTCGCAAATAATTTCAACTAGATAAGTGCTACCGGTAATCACAAAAGGTGAAT
This sequence comes from Xestia xanthographa, assembly GCA_905147715.2. Lineage (NCBI taxonomy): Eukaryota > Metazoa > Arthropoda > Insecta > Lepidoptera > Noctuidae > Xestia > Xestia xanthographa. Next base: position 26,158,536 of record LR990665.1, read on the forward strand.
TGGTGATGTTTCCAGTAGTGTACCATCATCATCTGTCTAGCCTTTTCCCAACTCTATTGGGACGGCTTCCAGTCTAACCGGATGCAGCTGAATACCAGTATTTTACATGGAGCGACTGCCTATCTGACCTCCACAACGCAGTAGTACTGGGCAGTAAGTACTGAGTAATATGATACCCTTTGGTAAGACTGGTTGTCAGACTTTTTGGGCCACTGACTACCTGTAACGACTGTCAAAGATCTACAAATGACAGCCGGGAACAACAGCTTAACGTGCTTTCCGAGGCACGGAGGAAACTCGGTATGTTAGGGTGGTCACCCATCCACAGACCAACCTAGACAAGAAAGATCGACCCGAGCGGCTGTTATCATTTAGCCATGAGCTCCTACTTTCCAGTAGTGTACCAATACTCTCAAATAACCGACCGACGTCTGAGAAGCTGATTTGATGGACTCTGAACAGAATTATTTTAAGAAAATATATTTAACCAAGTGTCCCAAGTGATATATTAGACAGAAGTACATAGTTTTAATAAACGATAGAAAAAAAGAAAAACTACAAAAATAAATTAAAGGTTCCCTATATTTTCCGTACGGGTAGCTAACTAGCGCCGTAACGAGTGCAGCGTGATTATTGATGACCATCATTATCCGTTTCCTCAAGTTCTGCCATTCTTTGCCGTACTTTGTAGTTGTTACTCATTTTAACGATGCCTGTGTTCCGTTAGAGAACTAACAGGAGTTTTTCTCGTAAAGGAAGGGTTAATACTGGCTTTTCTTTCTTAAAAGCTCCCGTGTATTTTTCGACAAGAAAAAAAGAGCTTTTATGGGTAAAATCAAAATCAAAGCATTTATACCAAGTAAGCCAGTTACAGGCACTTTTGAATTGGCGAAACAAAGATCAAAATTAAATGTAGCTACAGTCCCAGTCACAAGACATAAAAACTGTGAAAGTACTGTATACGTAGTTGCTTCTTTTGATTATGTTGTACCCATAAAATAAAATACATTCTTTATTTCACCAAAACCCATCACACTACAAGAACCAAAAACTAAGAGGATATAAGGCTTGTAAGTAGGTCACAAAAATTTTAATTTCCTGACTCTTAAACTAGGTGTATGTGCATGTGTCTTAGGAGTCGGTTATTCTCCGTAACAAACAAGACAAAGCCATAGTCTAATAAATCGGGACGTTACAACAATTAGCAAATGGTGTAAAAGAAAACAGGATATAATCTATGTGAAGGAAACACAAAATGAAAAACGTTTAACTGTGGTGATGTGAATAAGTGTAGGGTCCGAGTGTGTGTGTGTAGTGAGTAAGTGTAGGATGTGTGTGAGTGCATATGTGGTGTGTAGGTGTATGGTGTGTGTAGAGAGTAAGATGAGGGCTATGCAAGTACACACATCAAAAAAAGTTTGTGATCACTAGAATTCACAATTTGAACTTTAACTTTAACTAAACTCTCAACTCTACCTCTTCAACTCTTCTTCTTCTTCTTTTCTTCTTTATTCTTCTTTCTCTTTAACTCTTTTAACTTTAATTTGAACTTTTTTGAACTTTATCAAGAAAAAAACTTTGTTGTGTGTTTTTTTTAATAGAAATACCCTGTTTGCAATTAAAAAATAAAACTATTTTTTAACTACACTTCTACACTAATATTATAAAGAGGAAAGATTTGTATTTGTGTGTGTATGTTTGTAATGAATAAACTCAAAAACTACTACGTCGATTTCAAAAATTCTTTCACCATTAGAAAGCTACATTCACTCTGAGTAACATAAGCTATATTTTATCCCCGTACTACCACGGAAACGGGAATTACACGGATTCAACCGCGTGACGTCCGCTAGTTTTTCTTTAAATAAAAATGTAACAAAAAAGATTTCGAATTTTCAAAGTGATCACAAACTTTTTTTGATGTGTGTACGTATTAACATGAATAGATATAACAGCTACTTTGATTTTATATTGAGAGACAAAAAATTAATATACACGGAAAATAACAGCATTCAAAGATACAGAGAATATAAAAGATTCACCAAACTATAAAAACGAAAGCACATGATCATTTCTCCATAACAATAGGCCTAGTTGTGCGAGAGACGCGTGTTTCCTGTTCCGGCACGAACACACCGGAAATTAAAAATAAAGTACACTCGGAATGCAGAAAAGGAATATGAACAGGCTTCCACTATCAATTAGTTTGGGTTTATTGGATATATCATCTAGTTAGATATAAGATTTGTTTCAGGAATTATTTTGATGAGGGAGATTTAATTTAAAATAAGTAAATTAGTGTTCATGAATGTAATGAGCTTGTGGATGACTCGTGCATAACTTTAAAGTTTTTTTTGTTGTTTTAGCACGGTCTAGTTAATAAAAAAATACATAGCTGGTGATAGTCCAAAACTAAGTCCAACGAACATAATAATTAGAATAAGCTCAAATAAATTATTTTCTCAGATCTCATTTCATTTATCTCAATCTTACAGCAGGTCGTAATAAAACAGTATTTCGTTTGTCAAACTACCATTTCAATAGAAACATCTGCATTCATATAAAAATCAAGAAAAACAACATGATCCTCCGTGATTACCTCAGGCAGGCAGGCCACTAAATAAAGAACAGGTTGCACTGGATATTACATCGGTCGATTGCAAAAAGTTCCAACAGGTAGGTTCCATAGCTGTCGCACGCAGACAGTCTCCCCTCGCTGTTATGTCGTAACAAGAATAAACTGTGTCACTTGATATTGTTTGTTTATTGCTATAAATCTAGGTTCCGATACATTTTTTAATATTGTTTTTGATGAATGGTTGAGGATTTGAGAGGGACTTGTAGCAAACTTTAAATTAGTATTGCGTTTTTATACAGAAGTATTTGCATTTTAAGTCAGCAGACGGCTGACTAACTTCTAACTTTACGTGTAGCATAGCTTAAATTAAACAGCTTTCTTGTTCTAGTTCTTTGTTTACTTACTAATTATAAAAAAGCAATCATTATTTTAACAATCATTTTGGGTTGTAGGTACTCTGCTTTTCTCAATCATGATTTGAAAGACAAGTGACGCCAATTATTATCATCAGAACGTTATTGTTGTTTTTCTCGGGAACAGAACTTTTTTCGGGATGAGAGGTACCCAATATCCGTTTCTGTACACCTAACAACGTATTTATGCAAAATTTAAGGATGATCGCTTCAGTGGTTTAGGCGTAAAAAGGTAACAGACAAACAAACTTACTTCCCTATTTATAATATTAGTTAGGATTTAATTTTGTCGAATTTCGATTTCCATTCAAGCGTTTTCATCCCTTACAGGAAAAAAAAATGGACGTAGCATATGACCACGTTAGTCATTACTTATAAATTGAAACCAAAAACCAAGAAACGCAACGTAGAAATACTCCCTGACAAATGAACCGGTGAGTAGGAGAGGGTCACAAAAAGCCCTCACATCGACCCGAGATTGTGGGCGAGGCTTATCAGGCTTCACATTGAAATAATTTAACAATGGCGTTCTTGTTGGAGACGATGATAATACGAATGATGAATTTCTAGATTGTATAATATTAGAAATAAGAGGTAGAATGCGTCAATACAAAGAGTAAGCAGACAAAAGCTCATGGTTTGGTAATTAGTTCCGAAGAAATAAAGAATAATTTAGCTGTTTAATATCCTGACGAAACATACAATATTGTTTCTGTTCCCATTCCACTAGTCTCTCTCAGCGATCCCTTACAAGATGTTACAAATTTAATCAAAGCAACATCAACAAAGGAATAATGAATTAAAACATCGTCACACGCTCAATTACAAGGGTGTCTGTAAATACGGAGAAGAATATTAAAATTTAATGAGACGCCCTCCCCTCGGCCTCTGAATATTCTATGTCATCAAAATGAGTTGTACCCAATGTTGTCGATATTATAACTGAGACTTATGAAATTTTTGTAAGGAAATTGATGATACTTGCTTAGAAGACAGATCAACAGATGTTGCATAAATTATGAATATAAAACTTAGTAATTGAATTGAATTGCTCAATCGAAAACATCAAACCAATAACGAAATCAACAGAGCCAAACACAGTTATAATATTAATTAACACTTTGACATTGCTACCAAAATTAAATCAGATGAAACAGGAATTTTCCACAACACTGAATTCAAACAACAAACGCACAGTGCTAATAACATTACATTTATTGACAGCAAAGCCATTTATAACATTGATTCGACTACCCATCGTAATCCCTCCGAAGATCTCGGTGGGTAGTGAAAGGGCCTAAACAAATTATAGGCCGTCCGACTGTGAATAAATGATGAGCGTTTTGTTACTAGTTAATCAAATATTCGAGGAGCAAGCGGTAGGGGATGCGGTGCATCTTACACCACTCAATGTACAGGAGGAGCGGCTTAATTCTTAGTTTAGTTGCGATGTTTCAGTTTGTGTGGTAGTCTCAATTTCATAGAGAGTTTCTTAGAACATCATACTGTTGAAAGTTATTTATTTATTTATTTAACACTTCAAGCACAAAGTACAGAGGCGGACTTAATGCCATAGGCATTTTCTACCAGTCAACCTTTGGGTGATGCAGAGACAAGCAGTGGTAGGTGTACATCTGAAAATAATTTAATTAATAATAAGGTAAAATAGAAGGATATATAAAATACTATAAATATATATAAATACTATAAATATATATCAAACTATTTATTACTGTAAATAGATATTCACGGATTAAAATAAAAAGACAAACAATAGTGAAAACATTACCGCTGTGATGAAACTGCCAGCTTCTTGCGAATGTACTCTCGAACTTTAATTTTGAAAGCTAAACGATTGGTTGCCATCCTGATTTCCTGGGGAAGCGCATTCCACAGAGAAATAGATTGCACAAAGAATGAACGGTGAATGAAGTCAGTACGGTGAGAGGGACAGTGAAGAACACGGTTTTGCGATGATCGCATACTCTTAGTATGGTTGGCACAAATGTACTGAAAGTGGGGAGCAAGGTAACTAGGGGAAGTGGGAGAAACAAGAAAAGAAAACAAGGTGGTTAGCGCCCTTTGCTCCCTACGCAAACTATACGTAACGTAACGTACCAACGTAAGTTACTGTTACGTATACCTATCTTAGGTAAATCGATGAAAACTAAAGTCGAAATTCTTACTAGTTTTTGTTGGAATCATTTAAGAATTCTACGAAAACATTGCTGATCTGAAAATTACAAACATTTAAATATTTCTAAAGCTTCGGCTTTCATTTAAGAAAACGTTTCGTTTTCAAAAAGAACTGTAATGATATAATAGTCGTAAAATTAAATAGTTTGTGCCGAGCTCAGCTGAAACTGAAAAATGTAATTTTTAGAACAGTTTTCAGTGCTGAATTTCACGACGTCATAATTAGGTCAATTGCGCAAATCGCCAGCGACGGGAAGAGAGTGGCGTTGAAAAATCGCGTGACATTTTTTCGCAGTCGCAAGTATGCACCTGGGTACCAGTGGCGTACACTTGAAAAATGGACGAAATTTTATGTTAGTTTCACTATGCAAATTGTGATATCTAGCGTTGTTTGTAATATTTTATGCTTTGTTGAAAAACTATTTTATTAAGGAAATTGAAATGTGTAGGTAACATTTCGTGACAAGCAAATTTATGAATCTATATTTTTGTTAATGCTTCATGATTAATAACTCTTTTGTATGACTATACAAAAAAATAATCTATTAACTTAAATACACGTATGAAAGATCATCACTTGAGAATGTTTCGACCGATTTGGATGATTTTTTATACTCTACAATAGGGTAGATGACAAAAATAAAACTAATTAGTCCGTCAGATAGATTACCAAAAAATATTGGACACATATTTTTTTATTTTTCCACGTAAACAAAAAATGAAGACGATACAGTGCGTTGAAAACTCGTGTGCTCCCCCCGCCCCCCGTTTTATCCTCGTCAATTTTTATTAATTTCATAAAACAAAAAACACGTATCCAATTTTTTTTTCGATAATCTTACTGACAGACTAAACAGAATCATATTTTTAGTCAGTCATCATCCCTATTGTTACGACGAGGTTTGGAACAGAAAGTTTTGATAGTTTTATTGTTAAGCGCACGTCTCATTTTCTTCATAAGGAGAAATTGCACCCGTGCGAAGCCGGAGCTAGTAAAATATACTATAAGTGTCTTTATTCTTGGTAGATGATTAATATATCTCTTTTGACCCATTTTCCATCAAAGCCTATTCTGTACGCACTCGGCTGAATGCAAACTTTTTTAAAAGCACGTAGTGCTTAATTTCTACTTTATTTTTCCCCATGCCAACAATGCCTAACCTAGTGTCTTAGTGTATTTAGTGCGTATTGCTTATTTTAATTCCTTTTATTTGTACTACTACTATCTCTGTGTCTACTCGTGAGAACTTGTAATTGGCTCTGTGTCGCTTATACAATTGTTACTCACTTATTTTAGCTGTTAGTTCTACTTTTAATAAAAAAAATATATATTTATCAAAAATGCCAAAATCATACACTTAAATATTGGGCAAGCAAGGTTAAGGCCTACAATATAAAAGATAGCTTATAACAAAACAGTTCTATACTTAAAATACAAAGTACACCAGTATAAAAATATCCATCATTCACATACTTAACTCCGTCCTCACACAAATGAGTCGTACTCACAAAATCGTCAAGAGCGCCATTCATCATGCGCACAAAACGACACGATAATTTGTCAAAAAGGTCGTCCGATGCGCTCTCGAGTGTGCTTCACTTACGTCAAGTGAAGTACTAAGCGATGTTATTATGTTTCATGATGATGGGTTGCTAGATAGGGATGTATGACACGAAGTATGTTAAGGAGTCGGAGTTTTTTGGGGTATTTGCCATAATAATGATAATGATATTCATAGGACATAAGTAATAAGATTACATTTTGTCAGGTCAGCTAGTTGATGGACGGAAAGGGAGCAAGACCAAATACAGAAGAAAAAAACGTATTGTGCCGACCCCATTGTAAGATGACTAGTGAAAAAACAAGATATTGATTCGCTATCCTAAAGCTATCATAATACATATGGATTGTATTTGATCTGAAATAAATTCAATATTATTATATTATTATAATTATCATCTGCATAACCTGATAATGTTGTGTAAGTAATTTGGAAATAAATTTTTAAAGCAACTAAAGTATTTTGCATAGAGCGGTGGTCTATCTGACATTCACGAAGCTGGCAGTTTTTTTACAATTCATTCAAAAAATGAAGGACATGGAACGTAGTTTGTTAATATACCTTTTCTTAAAAAAAATAACACTTACGAATTTATCACGGCTAATATCTTCTATCTTTATTATTAACGGGACTTACCTGAAAAGAACAAAACACAAAATTAATAAAGTCAAATTTAGCAGCCAGCAGGTAACACTACCCTTTGCCTTTGGTAAGACTGATTTTAAGATTGTAAAGCTTCGGAGTCTTCGTTATGACTGTCAAAGATCTACTAACGACGGCCTAGACGAATGATTTACTCAATCTTTAGAAAAAATAATATTGTTAATCCAACGAGAGCGTCAAAATTCAAAGTATTTTCTGAAACGTCAGAGATTAGATGCAATTGGGCGTTTCCTTCGGAGAATGGCAAGAAAGTTCACGTTAACTCTGTCTACGAGGTGATGGTATATTGCGGTGTTTAACACCTTGGTATGAGAAGACAGGTATCAAGGATGAAAGCTCACGAATAGTCCCAACCAGAGCACGTAAAGCAGTTGTCATGCAAATAAGACAGATGTCAGAAACATTCAAGTCAAAAAACTTTTCTGTTCCATATTATATTTTCGCCCCAAATAAGGTTCTTAAATAAGCTATATTTAGTTCTGAACATGTAAAACCGCTAACTGAAGAAACTCTCGATAGACGTAAGTAATGGTCCGGTAATCTGCTGAAACGTATGCACTGCTGCAACTTTTAAGAGCAATACGTCTGTGGGACGTACGTGGCTCGAAATAGCTCGTTTTGCTTAAATATGTCGAAAGAGGTATTAATGCTACAGTAATTCTAGCCGTTTGAGAAGTCCTTAATACCAATTTATGGGAATTCTACTGAAATACATTATCTTCTTTATTCTAGTGGAAATTAAGTTGATTTCAGAGTGTAACTAAAATTGAGTATGAACATTTTTGTGGGTTTTAAAGATAATTTTATTTGTGTTTATTTGCTACAATTTTCCCCACAATAGATTAGGATCTAACCCTTAACTATGTTATCATAGCATCTATTGTACTTTACGTTGAAAGCGGGTAGTTGATCGCCAATATCTTCGTTTAGTGCTGTTCGTCGTATAACAAATCAATCATCAACATACCGTTATAACTTAAGATGATATTTTGGTAATAATAGTCTATTTCCGAGATTGTTCTCCCAAAAAACCCACCGCCAAATTATCGTTCTCAATCGCCATAAATATACTGAACGCTCTTCTGATATCCAAGTTAAAAGTACATCACTCTTATTTGACACACCCACTAAACTTGTTTACACAATTTGTAACATATCAACCAGCACACTCTGACCTCTGGTTTCCTAAAAAAAAACTCTTCAAATACCTAAAATGTAGGAAGAAAGAAGGGAAAGGAAGGTCGGAGTAAATTAGTCGGTTGAGATGAGTTAACAAAATCGTTGAACGGATCATTACGCCTGTATACATGGTTTTTTTTTTCGTTTTTAAGCCCGAAAAAATGTTTGCGGCTAAATAATTTAATAATTTTGTTGGGTATTAAGTTTGGGGTAAAATTATTGACAGGTTTTTTGCGAGAGTTTGGAAGTGTTTTTTATCAAGTTTATCTTTTAGCAGGAATTCGACCAGTGAAGGTCGTGATTTTTTTTCGTATCAATGGTTATATGGGCTAGAAAACTTTTTAGATACGATACACTTGGTATGCATCAAATAGAGAGCAGCGGTGGCCCAGCGGTGGCAGCCCCGACTAACGAACAGTAAGTCGTGGGTTCGAACCCAGACAGGTGCATTACTTTGTGTAATTCATTTCATCACCACTGCTCTCAAAACGGTGAAGGAAAACATCGTGAGGAAACCGGCACGTCCTAGAACCAAAAATTCGGAGACATGTGACATTTACCAATCCGCAGTGGGCCCGCGTGGTGAATTATGGCCCATTCCCTCTCATTGAGAGGAGACCGTGTCCCAGCAGTGGGAACATTATAGGCTGATGATGGTGATGATGCATCAAATAGTATATTGTAGGTACACTTAAGTCAGTCTTGTACCCAGTTGATGGCAATAGGCTCGCTTTAAGGAACTTACTTGTTATACAAGCGGCAAAGTGTTTTTACTAAAGGTAAACTTCTGCCTAATCTTTCTGAGATTACAGGCGTGATATTATGTGAGTAGGTCAAAAATGTCTATTTATATTTATTCTGCTCTGTAAACTACCAACTTTCAATACTTCCTCTCAAAACTTTTAACAATATTTTATATAAATCTGTATCGACACACGACACGGCATCCATTATTGTCAGTTCCAGGTACAGTTGGCAAAACAAATACCCAACGTATTTGTATGTGAGCGCAGATGTAGTTACTCGCGCGTCACCCACACTAATAAAGACGGATCGAATGAAAACCGCGCTCAAAACTAACGAGTCGCTGAGGTTCTGTGGAAACGTGCTGTCAGAAAATACTAAACGTTCAATGATTCTCTAGTATTTGGTGTGTTCAAGAATAGAATAGAATACTCTTTATTATGTACTATCGGGGTCTTTTCCGCCTGACCATTTTAATTTTTTTTCGCTTAAATCATGCGGAGGCGCCGAACCACGCCCCCTTAAAGTTTGGGCCTATTAGGAAAGCCTCAACTTTGGCGCGCAAAATAACAATAACTCTCGTTTGGCGTGCGTCGTCAATACGCTCGGCTGATTCGGTATCTTTTCATTCATTTTTTCTACACAAAGTCAACGGGGCGGGGCTAGAGAGCGTTTTTATGTTGCGAGTGCAAGCAAAAATGAGCTTAGTGGTGGTCAGGCGGGAGAGTGTCCTCGATAGTACACCATAAAAATTACAGATACAAATGTAGAACATTTTACAAGGGCATTTTACACATTGGGCGGTCTTATCGCTAAAAGGAAGAAGAAAGAAGAAGAAGGAATAGTTTTAAAATAAATATATATAATTTTTAATTTAAATAAAATGAAGTAGATTTATGTCATACATTCAGCTTAAGTTTGGTGGTGTATTCTATTGTAATGAATTACATCACCACTCATATTCTAAAACATCGATCCAGGGACCTATCATATGGTTTTAAAATTCACTTTAACATTCAAAGCATAAAAAACCTGTATTCCGTTAATTTTTCAAATAAAATTCCTCCAGCATAAATCTCATTACCATCTCCTTCAAGTTCTCGAAATAAATTCGTATCAAAAAGCTCTTAATCAAACGGGCCTGTAACGACGCGTATTATTTTTTAATTCCGCTCCTCACAAAGGAATTAAGAGGGGAACAAGATGTGGGGACACTAGTAATTGGGAATCATTTTTGTCGACTGTACTTTTGGAAATACAATCCTACAATTACAACTGAAAAGACCACCCTGTTCTGAAATCAACTTAAGCCTTACGCGATAAGGTTAATTATCAGCTAGCAAGTGAGAAATCATAGCATTGTTTAAGTTTGTAAATGAAGATGTATGGGAGGAATGTCTCCTTTGAAGTCTGTCTTTGTAGAATTTGAAATGAAAACATTGAAACTGAATTATCTGATGGTTGTTGTAACACCTACACGATTCTAAATTGAAAACGGTTTTGTAACGATTTAATTTAAATTGTTTGTTTTTACTTTTGGCTCTATTTTAATGCAACTAGTAATTGAAAGACTCATGGTACATTTTGAAAAAGAATAACTTAGTTTCTCGATAAACAACGATTTTTGTAAATTAAAATTGTAGACTATCTTTGTACTTAAATAAAATAAGTCGTGAGTAGGTTTAATTTCTTAGTCTTTTTATGTGTTAATATATGTATATGTTTTAATTTTTCCATCAGTAAAATTAGCAGAAACGTTACGTTTTAGTATCATATAACTCAGAAACGAAGTGTTGAAATAAAAAATAAGTTCTGACATTTTAATATCTTATTTAATGGCAGTTCCTTCAGGAGGAAAACATTAACATTTTATATTCGAAAGACAATTTATAAATAAGAGAAAATAGCTTTTTATAGAGTTAAAGATGTAAATTTGTTAAAACAAGTTATTAAACTGACAGTGTCACATAACGTAATATAATAATCAGTTTTCATAATTGCATATCCAGTTTTATTCAACCAATGATGCGGTGAAAAGCTGCTTCTTTGAGGTATTATCAGGGAGTGCTGATTAATTTCATATTTTAAAAATATATTTTTGCTCATTGCTTTTGTTGTAGTGAGCGGTATCCATTATAGCAGTTGCAATAGTACCGTACAAGACAGAAATACATAAACAACTGGAAGAAGTAAATATTGTCACACAATCATTATAAAGCATTTATGGTAAAACAAAAAATGTTCCAAAATATTAATAAACAGTCCAATTTCAGTATTTTACGGGTAACGTGTGAAAAACACGCGGCACGTAGAGGAAAGCTATAATTTTATTAGTAGTATCTCCCTCCAGGGTGTCGTGAGGGTAATAAACAATAACATAATAACATTTTTGTGTGAACTAAACGACATATTCATACGTATCGAGTGGCGGCAAAATTGGAAAAAGTCTTTTATATTATTTATTTTGACATTATTTGTTATTTTTGAAAGGTAAAACTGTCGCACATCCACGTGTATAAAGGGTGTAAAAAGACTCTTAACGAAGCCGAAAGGCACTTGTTCTCCCCATCATTGCGATCTTTTTTTTGTTCTACACCATACCTTGATACCTACTAGTTACAGAGATATTGGGGGTCAAAGTTCCAACTTTTTCACAAGTTTTTTTTTAGGGTTCCGTACCCAAAGGGTAAAAACGGAACCCTATTACTAAGACTTCGCTGTCTGTCCGTCTGTCTGTCAGTCTGTTCGTCTGTCTGTCACCAGGCTGTATCTCATGAACCGTGACAGCTAGACAGTTGAAATTTTCACAGATGATGTATTTCTGTTGCCGCTATAACAACAAATAATAAAAACAGAATAAAATTAATATTTAAGGGGGGCTCCCATACAACAAACGTGATTTTTTTGCCGTTTTGTCTAAAGTTGTATAGATAATGGTACGGAACCCTTCGTGCGCGAGTCCGACTCGCACTTGGCCGGTTTTTTTTAATACAATCATGTTCTGTAAGATTTTTCTTTAAACACCTTCACGACCCCTGTACTATTCAATACATTCATCAGCACAATGTTTTAAGTGCGTTACATTGAGTCCTACCGAAAAACGTGATTTTTTCACCCCAACAAAAAGTCATTTCCCAGCAAATTTTTTTGCGTACCTACAGTAACTTAGTTGGATGTACAGAATGCTTGGTTGACAGCTTCGGTAAGAGTCTGTTTACACCCTGTACAGGGCAACCTCACACGGAAGGATTGCGATATTTTAAATTATAATAAACATAATTATTTTGGCACATTTTAAGCCACAATTAGAGAAAATTGATTTATAGAAATCCGTTCTAGATTCATCTATAAATATTCACTATTGGGAATATGTATTACACCGCTATGACCATGCACTGTTATTTTTGTGGGCAGGATTATGTTATTCAAACTTTCTTTACCAGCCTGTTATTTATTATATTATAGTTCATAAATAAATAACAGGGAGGGAAAGTTTAAAATGATTTAAGGCTGGTGGTAGATGGCAAAAAGCCAAAAAAATACCATAGATTCTCTTGGAGATTGCAGGATTATTAATTGCTAAGTCCAAAAGGACAAGTATTTTATTTCGTATTAGACAAGAGGGTTTAGACAGCTGGTGATTTTCAATAGTTCTCATATTTCTACAACGACGGGCAACATGATTGTCAACAAGCAACAACAAGATTTTCGGTAACTTAAATCTACTTATCCAATACATTTTTGACTTCTCCATGACCATTGCCGCAGATAGAACGTGACCTTGCCTAGGCCTTAAGGTGCGCTAATAAGCCTCATAAAACTATCCATATTACCATTAACCTAGGTGTCATTTTACTGTAAACACATCTACTATAGTCGCAAGTACGCATATCATGCATTTTGGCACGAGCCTGTGGACAGCTGCCAACACTCGACCAGCGGCGACCGAAGCAACTTTATGGGAAAAACTATGGCGGGATGAGTAAATAAACACAAGTAATGAGCGGGTTACGGCTGCGCTGATAGGCTCGTTCTGTTGCTAAGAGTGCCTTGTTATTGGCCCATGAAATATGTAGTAGGGTGTGTTTGGATTGGGTTTAACACGACAAACTTTGGAAAACTTCAGTTTCGGTTCGGTTGAACTAGTACGCGGCTCCTGACACCCGGCGCAGACAGTTCTCTGTACAGAAGTATACGCAGTGTCCCGCGACTGCAGTTGGTCCGCAATGTGTCCGTACCGGTTCGAACGAACCTTCACATAACGTTTGCATTCCATCGTTTTGCAGGCTTATTTTTAACCGACGATAAAAAAGGAAAAGGTTTTCAATTCGATACGTACCTATAACTTTGTTTTACAGAGAAGTCCGATTTGAATGATTATTTCTTTATTGGACAGCGTATATCTCAAAGTTGGTCCCATTTAATTTGACGGTCGATTCTGTCGAGCGCCTGTTTCAATCAGATCGAACAAGATTAAGATGGCAGATATCTACTTTATTCTATTGAAAATTCTTAGGGTTAATTGTATTAACATCACTTTTGAATCGAAGTGTCATATAAATACGAGTCTCGTAAAAAAGGTAGTATACGACATCACTTCTAACTTAAGATATAAACAGCACTATATCAGCTGCATGTTCCATACAAATGACTACCCCATGACTTCCCATAGCTGTCTGAAACAATGACGCGATTATACCAATAGGTTGGCGACCTGTGATGGCATGGTGTCTTTATGGGGTGGCTGTTATAGTCTGTGAAAGTGTGTATGTTTGTATCCATTCTGATTTTGTTATACTGTGTCATTGCTGTAGCGAAACTATCCCCTGTGATGCCTGTAACTGAGGTATTATGAACTGTGCGCTAATTCTGGAATAAGATCCATACTTGAAAATATTTTACAATAAAAAGAATCGGAATTTTAAGAGCGAACAAGTTCTCCGAAGTTTCTTTTCTCTACATTTTTCTTTCCCAAATCTAACATACGTATCTTTGGCAACGTCTGTATGTAAACATAAACATATACTGCGCTACTTTTGCATCATCTGCAGAAAATAAACTGCACAGATGCATTCAGAGCGATAGCTCACCCGATTACCTGTGCCCATACTCATACGAAGTAAAGCAAGCGTAAAGTTACACTTTTTACAAAAAGAAGCCTTCATCAAAGGATTAAAGTTCAGTGAAAGAATAAATTTTAATTTTTCACTCGCCGAGCGCGAGGCGGACAAGAAACGTTCCTAACGAGATAATAAATTGTGGAGATGAGCGGTTATTAGGGAACTATTTAAAGATGGGAACTAGACGGTGGATGAGGAAGTATTGTGATTAATGATAGGGTGGTTTCGTCGTGGTGGATCACCGAGTTACTGCAAAATGGTAGATGAACATCAGAAGCGGGTGTAATGGTTGGAGATGATGTGTTGTAAGTAAGAAAGATTTTCGCAATAAAACTTTTGGGAAATTTAGTCGTGCCTCAGGGCTAATTGAAGTTTTGGTGTTCTTCAATTTTGTAAGTATTAAGGACGAGATTCACGGGTTGCGGGACTGTTCAAAAGAGATACCGTGGCCCCGGAACACAAAGGGCAATGAAGGAACATGGATGGGTTTTAGTCAGTAAAAGTCTGACACTACCTCCTGCTCCGCCCAGAGCGGGAGAAGTCATTTGATGATTTCCCATCCGAAAAAAGAAAAAAAATATAGACGAGATTCACTCCTGCTGGCAGGCAGATCACCACTGCTCTCAAAACGGTTAAGGAAAACATCGAGAGGGAATAGCATGTCCTTGAACCAGAAATTCTAAGATATCTGACATCTACCAAACCACGCTGATGGGCTCATCCCTCTCACACCAAGAATGTTTGTGTCCCAGCTGTGGAAACATTGTAAGCGGATTATGCTATTCACTCCTACACAAAAATACTCTCCAAAAACATGGAGATTTTAATAAGAATAGTCTAAAGTTTTAAAGCAGTAGTTATGTCTCTAGCAACATGTGTGGCGGGGCCGCTAAAACGCGCACTAATTTTAACTCTGAAACGAAACAAAATAGAAAAAACCACGCTTGCTTTTAGCGAGAGAGCTCCCTTTTAGAACCCACTGTACGATGACGATACGATCCCGATACGATGCGCTATAGAAACTTTTAATGTTGCTAATGCTTCGACACAGGCCTCCGTTTTCTAGAAGAAGTGGGCCGTCATCTAGTGCAGTGTGTTGGAAGTCACATATCTTTGAGTTTTTGGTTCTAGGACATGCCGGTTTCCAGTAAATGTTTAATTTAACCATTTTAATTAAGACTAGTGGTAATGAAATAAATATAACGAAGTGTCTACCTACGAACAACGTGACTACTCACGGAGTAAGAAAAGTAGGCTGTTGGGGAGATCCGAAATCGGCAGTGGGACAGGCTGATAAAAAATTGCCTACCAGGGGTCGAACTAGCGACACATAAGTTGAGACCTTTACCACTGAGGCACCAACCAATTTGATATGGAATGCGGGCGCTGACCGTTGTCCCATTTTCCAGTAAAATGGATTTTTCAGGAATGTCGGAACCCATTGCATTGTTTCATGGAGTACTCATAAAGTTTGGCTTTTGAAGGGAATTATGCATGAAACGCGTGGCTTTGTTAGGAAATTAGAATAATTTGATCCGACTGTTTGTGGGGTAATGAGTGACGGGAGCCTGAATAATGTTTTTTATGTCAGTATGTGTTACCGGTTTGGACTCGAGTGAGTACAATGAAATGGAATATGTGCTTTATTTTATTTGGGACGAAATACTTTTTATTGTATGTTGCGAATTACCATAATATTGTGTGTGTAATGTTATATCTAAAACTCCTTCTGTATAGAATGTAAGCCTTAAAAAAAAAAGACGTCTTCGTACGGCTTATATTCCGAGTACAACAGACTTACTGAACATAAATCTGTCTCTGTGATCTTCAAACGATCGACAGGAAACAAACGATGTTTTAAATATGCTCAGTGCTACCTGACATCACCAAATAATAATAATAATAACCAACTGCTAACAAAACCCAATAGCCGAGCAGACAGCTAATCTTCGTTGTCCAATTAACCCTAAAAAAACTAAAACTTCATAAATTTCAAACCTAAACAAGATTTACTTTACCACTTGAGCCAAACAAACTATCCTTTAACTTTAGAAATAATTTCTAAGTTTTCTTGTAAGTAACACAATAAAGTTGTCGTGTGATATAAAACCTCGTATCGGTCTTCACTAATTGTTGGGGACGGTCAGTTGCCACGTACCGTGTTTTCTTTGGTGCAAGACGGACAAACAGAGTGTTCACGACATAATATTGACTCTTTTCATCCACCCTGTAAACAGGTAGCTTTATGTGTGTGTAAGGATTCTTTAAGGGGTGGTCTTTTTTGTAACTTTGTTTTTTTCACAAGTAGCAGTAGTAGTTAGCTGTAGAATATGATAAAGAACAGATGTTTTAATAAAGAAAAAGTTGTAAATGAGAAAATAAACTCTGGGAACTATTACGTCTAATCTATTATATTAGGCATCGTACAAAATGAAAAACCTGCCTAAGAGCATTTTGAATGTACCCAAAGGTCGTGTAGAGCACGAGATCTGTGATTTTTTCTCAAATTCACAAGATATTGCTTGATAAAAGTTCCTACTAATGACTGATCGAATATGATTGTTTTCATCGTGATTATGTGAACATTTTCTTAGAAAGTCAGTAATTTGATGAACGTAAGTCTCACTAGTACATGCTAGTTTTTAGTTTGATACCTAACCCTAAGATCCGATAAGCAAACAAAACAATAAACCTAGTTTTCTATCAAATCACCATAAACTGATCCCGCACTATAAAGTAAACTAAATAAAGTTAACTACCTGGATGCTGGATGCTGGATAGGACATCCCACACTAAAATATTCAGCGTAATATCTAAATGCAGGCAGGGCGGTGACGTCACAGCTATATAGGTAGGTACTTTATCATTTCATACCTGTATTTATTGCTGTTTATTTTATATATTACTTATACATATTATACTACAATGTTAGATGGAAACTGATGGTGTAATTGAATTTTTCAAGTTTTTATATGCAGAAGCCTGAAGGTGAAAATTAAAATAAAACCCCTGGGTTTTTCCTGAGTTATCTACTAAATAAAATTATTATTGTGATAGTTGCAAATCATATATTGCAGGCGAATGTTAAAAAGTTTTTAATCGGGATATTTACCATGTTTACTATTTGTTTTTAGTCCAATACTGTAAATATGCCGTTTGCAGTGTCAATGATAATGTTAGTGACCGTATCGGTTTAAAAACTTTTTAACATTCGTCTGAGAATGTTAAACAATCTCAAGTTTCTGTTTTTTAAAGAACAATTGTTAAAAGAAGGTTAATAAATTCTACAGCTTGTTCAAAATACACCGAAACCTATTGCGCAATGGCGAAAACATAAGCAAAGTTGTTTCAAAATGCCAGTAATACTTTACCACAGAAATCCGATAGGGCCTTTTTTGTTTCGACCTTTCTCTATTGGTATATAGGTAAAGAAATTCCTTAATTGATATAATCCAAATCAATATTATCGTAACCCACAGTTATGACATAATTATTACGCTAAGAAATAATTTAATATAAGTCATAAAAGCAAGTGAAACATAAAACTTAACTCATTACAGTAAACGGGTCTTAGCAGTAATAATTTCAGGCTTGCACAGTGCACTATTGTACTGAAACTCGCTGAAACACAGACAATACGCATACTGAAATTACACGCAACAATCAACCGGGAACAGAACTTAGGACTTAGAATTGTGGAGGTTATTTGGTTTGATATTTCCAGGATTTTGAAATATTTCTTGGAAGTAGTTATTTAACTATTCAAGCTGTGATTTATTACCCCACTGCTAGATTCGATAAAATAAACCATCTTCTGACACAAAAGGGTAAAAAAACCTTACGTTTATAGTTTTTCATGGTTCTATACTATATTTTTTACAGTAAAGATTTTTTTTTCAATTTAGCCTAAAATTCAATAAAATATATCAAAAATACAAATAAATAATACAAGCACAACTTTGTTTTATTATTCTCTATCAAATTCTAAACTGTAGAACACGTAGGGCTGATACTTTATATAATATGTTGTTACAAATCCATCAAATTCCACTTTCCGAGAAATGTACAATAAAAACTCCACAGCAAAGTTTTGTCAATAAAAGTTCTAACTAAAAGCAATATGGAAGTTTATATCAAACAGGCGGAAAGTGATTATTATTTCATGTTGTGTATTGAATCTGTTATGTTCAGTTTATAGGTGATACGAAAAATGATTCGTCTTTTCCGATAGGTATCGAATTTTTTCAATCATTTGTAGGTAAGGGTACACTTCTGCGTATCCTATCTAGGCCTACAGTCGTGAAAATGTAGTCATATTTCACCATTCCCCAAAAGCCAACGGGAATTCGAAATACATTTAACCCGAGTAAAATAGTTATAGCCTATTCGTAGCACATGGCTACGCGTCTACGTAGCATCGGTGCTACGAGCTACGCCGTAGCGCTACGATTTACCGACTCACTTTCGACGGAGGTATATTAAAATCATGAATACTGTTATTCATATCAAATCTATAGGTTTATTACAAAAGTTTGTTCGGTGGATGTTAGTATTTCATTTTGGATGTGGCTTAGTAGCTTAAAACTTGAACTTAAACCGTATCCAGGACTTAGAATGTAAGTCTGAGAAGTTTTTAGGAGGTATTAGGAACAAAGTTTATACTTATTGCTTACAGTTTCGAGTGTGCTTATATAGGGTTACTAATGATACAGTTTTGTGTACAGATTAGGGTTCTCTGAAGCAAAAACACAGAACAAAAAAGTTCACGTTTTTAAATGGAGACGCTAGTCAATATTAAAACAATTTTGATTTTAAATAAAAATAATTCTTTCCTGCATTCATTATAACGAAATCCACTCAACTTTCCTCTCGACAATGTCACACGAAGGTTAATGAACATCTCCAAACGCAAGATGTAATACTTCCCCAACATTTTCACTTCTTTCAGTTTCAGTAATTTTTCATATTGAAACAAAAGCCTCTTTCAGAACCGGGTCGAGTGGCCGCCATGAAATTCAGCCGACAATACTGTGGGGGGCGGATTCAGGTTCTTTCAGCCAAGTGTTTCAGGACTACGTACTTTTTAATTGAATTCAATATTGTCAAACGAGCGAGTTATTGTTAGAGTGACATTATTTTAATTGGTTGGTTTTCGATGTTGAATAGGATTTTTGTTGTGACCTAAAAAGGTTATAGGCTTTGTTGGAAGACTGTTTGGTGGGGTTAAAGTATCAATTTACACCACAGACCTGAATCCGTGATAGGTTTTTTTTTTTAAATTATAATTTGTATTTATCGTCTGAGATTTGGATGAAATTCTATGGAAGTCAAAATAAACTTTAACAAAAATTCAAAATTTCAAGCAGTCACAGAATTTCTCAAGATATTCAATACATCGAAAGATCTTACTGCACAAATATCCAGAGCAAGTAAAAACAGGAATACGTATACATAATTCCTCACTTTTCCGACAGCAAAAATATCCCAGAAAGTAATGAAAACCTTCGAATCGCACTCAATACTTTTGCCGCCATTATGCGTACATATGTGCATACATAACGGAAGCCAGGCATCGCAAACAGAATACCGAAACCTTCCCTTTACATGCGGAACATACACAACACATACATACATACAACATACACCGAGAGGCTGCACGCCTGAAAACGCTCATCTCACATTTTATGAGCAAAATGTCTGTGAGTCCCAGCCAACTTAGCACTACGTCTTAATACGCTCCATACATTATAAGTCTCCCCAACAATACATTTTCCATTTTCAAAGCTTTTAAAAACTTCGTGTTGACTCAAAGTTCGACGCAGACGCTAACTCATGTATTGGATTATTCAATATAACAATGTAAGCATTATAAATTCTCGGAGGGATGATTGCGACGGAGCCAACTTCCTCAGACACTCGCCAAGTTAACTTCTAACACGACCCGAATTTGCATTATCACTGAAAACAACGGATGCCGCTTTTGAATAATCATTATCATTTTCCGAACAATTAATTTTTTGGCGGCTTTATCGCCGCGCTAATGCCTGTAATTACTTTCAATTAATTTCGCTGTTAACACTATCACAACACTGCCCGAACCGATTCAATTTGCGTGTAACTATTTCGAGTACCGCTCTTATTTAATATATTGAACCTTTTCTGCATATTTTGCCACACATTGAATATTTTTGTTACAATTTCGATGTAAATATCACGGCACCGGATAGAATGTATGTGACCGAAATAAATGTGTGCAAACACGGGTTTTATCTTATTATCCAGAAATACCTGTCCAGGGTTGTTATGAGTAGCACTGACGTACCTGTGAGAATCGTTCCTGAGCATCCAGGATTTCGATGAACAGGGATAACTTTTGATCCATGATGGGGAACCCATTGCGAGGCTGTTGCAGCAGGTGGCGCACCGCCTCGCGCACGGCGGCCGGCGTGCTCGGCGTGCACGGCGTGCCCAGCGAGGGGTACGCGCCCACCAGGGCTGACAGCCCGTGGAAGGTCGCCGACGTCTTTGGTGGGTTCTGAACACCACCGGGTAACGACAACCGGCGCGACGTGGACGGTGGCACGGCACCATAACCGTTCGTCATAATCGCCGGTCTTTGCAACTGATAATCACTTCTGGAGGACGGCAGCAGGGTCGCGCGCGGCAGCGTGGACATAGAACCGGGCATGGGTCGCGGCCGGCGCGGCACCGGCTGCAGCAGCGGCACCGGGCCCCACTCATCGTCCGTGCAGCCGATGGAGTGCGGCCTCCTCGCGAGATGGTTCACTGGAGCCCGCGGGGACACCACGCTCTGGGGCCGCCGCGGACGCCGGTCGTTCTGTATCGGGTTCGGCGGCGTGTAGGGGCTAAAGCCATCGAAGTCTTTAAGTTGTGCAGGCGTGGGGCGCTGATTGTCGGGCGCCGGGGGTGGCGGGTCCTCCCAGCGCGGCCAGGCGAGCGCGAGGGAGTCGGGCTTGCGGGGCGGCGGAGGCCTGGGCCGTGCCGCCCCCTCGGTCATGGCGGCCTGTCCCGGCAGCGCGTCACATGGCGCGGCGTGCGTCGCGCGCGGCGTCCGCCGGTCGACTGGCGTCGCGACGCTGCATCTCCGCCTCTGCATCGACGCACTCTGTTTTGGTTTGTGGACGATTTTTTTCCGGCGCTCGTTTGTTTTGGACGTGCGTGAGTTACGTGTGTATCGGTGTTTGTAACAAATTCGATGTTGATGTTATTTATTGGTTTGGAAAACGCTGTGAGTGGAAAATCAGTAGGTATCGGAACATTCGTGTTTTGTAAAACGGCAACTGTTTTTTATGTAAGTTATTATTTTTTTTATATGGCCTAACTAAAACTTTATAACTATTAAACCCTACTTAAAAGTGGAAAAGTAAGCGGTTACAAAAATTAAGCAAAAAAACTCTCATAAACATTACATTTTATTTCCTCTGAAAGTTGGGGACAATAACGTCCACGTGTGTCAACCCCCCACCTGCAGCACGGCGGCGGTGATACCCGCAGTAGGGGTCATTGTGAAATATCGCCGGCCCCCCCCCCTTCGCTGTATCGCCGCACTAAAGCTATGATTTACACCCCTGCACATTATAGCAGGACCTGTTCACGCGCTATTAAAAGATGTATAAAAAATGTTTATAATACAAAATTTATTCATTCAACTGATAGTTGATAGTTGTTGTACTTGAGAAATAAGTTAAGTTACGAAGTTAGATGTTGTGAAGTTGTGACTAAGCTACTACCTACGCAGTTTAATATTTATATTGTAGGTAGTACTAAAGTTTGATTAGTTAATAAACAATGTTTGATTCGATGGATCAATTTGAATAATAAGAAGAATGAACATAAGTTGGTAAGTTGAAATTAGTTTTTGTTACTTTTTACATTATGCTTATGACTTTAAAATCACCGGTTTTCGCTATTATTATCCCAAAACTTATCCAGTGGTATTTAAATAGGATAATACCAAGGATTCACAACATTCATACATCATCCTAAACCACACAAACAACAGAAACGTCTTAACCTTATCCTGCCGATCGCTCAAGTACATCAAATTCGTACAATATGATAAATTACGGCCGCACTACGTACTAAGTGGATGCAACGAACTCTGAAATGCCTGTAATGCATCTCGAGTGCTGTTATTTCAGTTATAGAGCAGCTTACTACCGATTTTTAAGGGTCTTTTATAAATAGGTGCGCATTGGAAGGGTTATTTATAAGGCGTATTACACACGATTGGTCGTGTTTTCAATAATTATTGTTTTGATTAGGTATGTGTCTTTAAGTTTTTATTTGTACTCATTCTAATACTTAAGATTATATTTAGGGCAGGATGATTATAAATCCTGATAGGCATATCAGCGGGCCTAAAATTGGCGACAATGCGGGACAAATTTTAAAGTCATACCCATAAAGTCAATTTTAAGATTTTTACATTGTTAACGTGATTCATATTACGATTCTGCTAAAGCAGCCATTGTAGACCCCCTAAACATCCTGTTTTGATGGATGCGCAGATTGATATTAAATAAATGATTGGTTGATTAGCAGCAATCAAGTTTACAATCGTCTTTAACAGACCTCATATTATAAAAAACATCTTTCTCAGTACACAACACTTTTTTTTAACATCTACGACTAATGGTACGCCTATAAACAGTGATGAGCTAAGCTGTTTATGCATATTTATCTAACAGCCTCCCGATATAAAATGAAATCATGGTATGTACGTTATATCCAGTAATAAAATACAGTCGGAAGGAAAAATCTTTTAACAACCAATTCAACTAGCTATACACGGAACGGTACAAGTTTCTAAAGAGAATATTAAAGGAAGCAGAAGACATTACATTTCGAACTGGTCGATTCCGTGTGTGTACACACTGCACTAGTTGGGATTACCTTTTAACAAACTACCTTTGTTTAAAAAGTTCTGCAGTTTAGTACTTTCGAAGATATATTATAGTGCTAAGCTAGTCCAGTGCTTCGTTCACATTGGAGTTATTCATTCTGAAATGATAGAGTTATTTATTTCGACCAAGATACTTTGAAATAGATATATTATCTACTTAGTGATACACACAACTTTAATTGATACCGGCTAGTTTCTCTACAAGCCTAACTGTGAATTTGAATCATAGAAATGTCGTACAGAATAAATTCAAGGATATCAATTGTTTTGTTAGAAAATTTACTTCTCACTTAAACTTTCGACATCAATGTTCAAATGACATTAACTGCTTTTATTTTACAGTTGAACGAAATATCAGTAACACGGTGAATCGGCGTATTATGACAATTAGATAAACAATCCATTTTTACTGACTGTATTAGCATTTTGAGCTAACCATTTAAAACTATGAACGAACTACTAGTCGTAACAACTAACACGTTGCTATGAGCCCCATTATGGCGGAGGTGTATGCAGTTCAGCCCATTCGGATCTCACCGAAATCACCCATCGAACGGCTCGGGGGAGCTAACGAAATACCTATTCACACTGTATAGCATTGATGTACAGGGTGATTGCTGTGTGGCTTTTAGCTTTAATGTGGATATGTGGGGCGAATCGGTGTTTAAGAGTAGATGTCTTAGAAACAGAAAGTTATTTTGCTAAGTTATGACAGTCTTAAAGCTTTGCATTGTGAAAGTTGGCAGGCCGCAAAATAATTCACTGTTCTGATGTTTCAAGATTACTAGCGACGTTGCCAACAGTCGGTATGCACCCTCCTCTTAAGGATTTGCTGTGATACAGTATTTCTATTTTATTTTTGTGCTTCACTAGAACTTCTGATAATCTCTTATTGCACTTTATTTTTTATATTGCAGGACATAAACATTGATAACCACATTTGCTGCAAATGGAAGATATTTTCTATTATATAGGCAATGAAAACTCCTTAACCAATGACGGAGCAGAATTTCCTAAGACAACAATGAAACAGATATCACTTTCGAGTTATAAAACCCTTTATCTTTATACCGATTTCAAGTTAAACATCTGAAGTATTATTTACCGTCTTAAATCTAAATATAACGGGAACTTCAGAGCGGTGATTCAAAATAAAATTACGATCGATCGTTCGGGGTTCATAACCCGGCCGGTGTTAGTTTATGGGAAGTATAAATTAATGGCTTTTAAGTACACACTTTATGGGTTCCTTGAGCTCTCTATTACGTGTTTGTGTTCACGAAATAATTAAGAGGAAAATAAATAAAGAATGATAAAGGTCTGGAAATAATTCCTGCGAAATTATACATTTTTTCTACCTACTTAAGCCCCACAATTTCAGAGCATTTTTATCCCATTCACCCTAAAAGCCTATTCGGGGCTAAGCTCTATATTTTCATATATTTTATTAAACATCCCGGGGATAAACACAGCCTCCATATCCCTTACCACGTCCTAAGTAAAAAAAGTCTCAAAGAAAATCCCTTTTTAATCCTGCCATAAACAAAATCAAGGGAGAAAAGGGATTCTTGAGATCAAAGGGCATCTAGCCAAAAATGCTTCGGTTCCGTATATGTTCGTAATTCCTTAATACCGTATTAGGAATGCGTGAGACGCAATTTTCATATGAAACTATAAATCAATTTGTGTTCCAGAAAAGGGATAATCGGCCCATTGGGCAGAATTCCTGGACTAGGGCTGGGAAACAACGGGAAACTTTCTACTTATTTATCGATACTTTTGAGAAAGAAATTTTTAATATTCCGCTTTAGCGGGAATGTTTACGAAAGTAGAATAATCGCGATGGAGCTCCACGGTACGGTTTAGCGTTTTTTTTCTTTGTTATAAAGCGTTTAATAAATGACATAACTTATTTGTAGTTGTTAAATATATTTTCAACGCGGAAGTTTTATGGATGAAGTTTTTAGTTCAGAACTAAAATTTAATATCAGTTCTTAAACTTGAGTCGATTACGAAGGTAGTCTTTGAAATCGGTTTCAAGTTTTACAGGTAGAACTTTATTATTTATTTACTTTTACGCGAGAATCACGTATAAAAATAAACTCATGAAATGGTCCGTAAAAGAAAATCTGTACTTCCCAATCTTCAATTTTACTTACGTATGCTGTGTATTTAACAAAATAAAGTAATGCATATGAGAATTCAGTAAGTAATTAATAACAAAAAAACACTTTACTTCATAACCCAAATGATTACGCTCTAAAAGAGCTAAAAGCAAGCAATAAGGGACTAAAATTATTGCTATAAAAACAAATCACCATGAAAAAAAAAACAAAAAGATCCAATAACATCACTATAGCCCCGCGCCTATCGCCGCCGCCAGTCGCAAACGATGCGCGACGTCGCAACTATTCCCGGAATGTGTGACATCGCGACCGATTGTTTCCACAACACTTGCACAACTATTGTATTTATTTAAGGGTAGGTTCCATCAGAACTGGAAGGAGGACGCGCGGATTCGCGGAAAATGGAAGGAGTGGACGAAGTTCACACTTCATTCAATCCAAAATTCTTTTCAATAATATCCATCTTACGTATGACATACTTATTGTACTGTGGTAGAAAATCTAGAGAGCGGACGGACGGCGGTCTATGACGGAGAATTCAATCATGTTAAAAACAACATGAAAAGCCACGTGTAGCCAACATAACAAAAACTGCCCCAAATCAGGAAACAGCGTTTAAACATCCGAATCTAAAGACCGACACAATATAATTGTTCTGCTGAACAAAACTTAGCACACAGTTCACGCATAAATTACAAACGCAAACGTTATTATTCATGGGACGGCGAGTAATACGGCCTTGGCAAATAGTGGGGCAAATGATGATTTAATATTATAATACACATAAGACCCTTTGCAGCCCGCTCGTCAGCACACTCAATTTGGATTCGAGTTTGAAAGTAAATCGTGCCGGAGAAATGGCTGTAAGTCAATTTGCGATATCTTTGAATTAACAGTGGGGTGAATTCAGACCCCGGAGGTAAAGTATTTTGTAAATGAATTAAAGAGGGTAGTCATGCGTAAAGTGTTTGATATAAGTGTAGGCATACTGCTGTTTATGAAATGGTTGAAATATTGTACGTGAAATCTATATATATTTTATTCAGAGTTTGATTTTCGTGTCTGCTGTGTGACCGTGTTTTCATCAAAGTTACGCATCGGATTTTAAAGTGGGTTTCACCAACACTTTGATAATTTATTCCGGCAAGTTTATGTGTGTTTACATTCATACTTTACTTACTTATATCTCTCTGGTATAGGAAAAGATGTTTGGAATGTCTTCACAATATTGGGCTAAGCATCTAATTTTTTTGAATAAAGTAAGCCTGGGTTATTTTAAAACAAAATGGGCTTTGGACATTCAAATCAGACGGATTATTAATAATATCAAAATGTTATATCCCAAATTAACTCCTCTCGTTGATATATTGTAAGATATTTATGAGACTTACATAATTTTAGATGAGGCGACATCATGAATTTGGCAATTTCTCTTTATATAGTTTCGCGGCATGAATCTTGAGTCTAGCTTTATGAAAGGAATATAAATAAGACTTTGATAAATGGTCACTTAGTTGGCAGTGAGCGAGAAAAAAACATTTTTATTACATTGAAAAATATTAGACAAACAAGCTTACTTTGTAAATTAAATGTAGCAACATTAATTTCGCGGAAATTTAAAATAACATATTTCTTTATAACGTTTTTATTTTATAAGAAATATATTTGACTTGCCTTAATTTTGATCGAGTAGTTCTGACTTATTCAAAGTAAGAAACAAGTACATAAAATATACCGTAGCTAACTCTTTTTGTAGCCGACTTCCAGAAACCCATTATCACCCATTTTTGAAAACACAAGCACTCTGATCTCTTCCTCATAATTATCTGCCTAGCCAAATATGTTGGGGTTGGCTTCCAGTCTAAACGGATGCAGCTGGACACCAGTATTTTACATGGAGCAACTGCCTAACTG
Source organism: Xestia xanthographa (assembly GCA_905147715.2). Lineage (NCBI taxonomy): Eukaryota > Metazoa > Arthropoda > Insecta > Lepidoptera > Noctuidae > Xestia > Xestia xanthographa. The sequence goes on from LR990665.1 coordinate 26,185,957, forward strand.
ACCTCCACAACCCAGTTAGTAATGGGTAATACGATACCCCTTGGTAAGACTGATTGTCAGACTTTCGGGTCAGTGACTACCTGTAACGACTGTCAAAGATTTGATCGCTATTTATTATAATTATTTTTATCAGCCTGCATTTATGATTTCGTAACCCACCTATTCATGTTCGATAGTCTTGCTATCATACTATAAACAATAAAGCATTATCTTCCTATTAAAAACATACAATAAAAGATGGTACCACGTCTCACTCACTCATTCCCTCGTTCACTCTCAACACAATGCGTTCGAACAAGCCGGTGATCAATCAGGCGGCACAAGACGTGTAATTGCGTTCTCAATCGACAAGACGGAACTCACAGCGAGCCCCATAGCTAGGATTGTTGCTGAAGGATGGACAGATTGCTATACATTTGAGAAAATGAAACTTTAAAATGGTCTTATACTGTCACTTACGGGTCATCATCATCATCATTTCAGCCGAAAGACGTCCACTGCTGGACATAGGCCTCCCCCAAGTGTCGCCACATTGACCACTCAACTTACGGAATATCTTCCGTGATTATTAATTATCTTGAGGTCGCGATATTTCAATCACATCAATATCATATCATATTATTTCAATCTATTTACTATCCAACCCGCATTCTCCAGTCATCCCGCGATTATGGCGCTGCAACAGCGTGGAAATCGTTTCGTTCTTTAAACAAAAATTATAGATCAATATTCCATATTATTGTTATTTATAACCCCATCACAGATCTATTATTTCTAACGTCAAGAAAACATCACCATTTCAAAGCTAGTCGAGTGTCCAATTATAGGCAAGATGGAAGGCTTCGCTGAATGAAGCGCTGAACATCACTGAACAGCGCTGTGAAGCGCTTCAAGCATCGGAGATGTAAATAGTTGAATGAAAATGTAATCCGTGAACTAGTTTTTATAGTGAACGTGGTTTTTTTAATAGAAGAGGGTCTTCAACTGTCTATAGTGTGTTGCATGTTGGTTATTTTACAGGATTCAGAATCAGTTTTTATTTATGAAACGTAATCTGTGTACTTCGTAATTGGTGTTCGACTATTCTTTTTTTATGTTAATGTACTGTCAGCTGTGAAACTACCTTTTATAAAATAGATAAGTAATCAAAAAGCATTTATGAAAGGTCAAATTTTGGTTCTTGCGTTTTAATTCTATCATTAGTTTACCAGTCTGTTTTGTGATGACTTGTCAATTTACATGCATAAAAATGCTACTAACGTTTTCTTACTTTCTGATATCATCACTTTAAATAATTGTAAAATGCCATTATCTAGATTAAAATTGTGAGACTTCTAATTAGAAATATACTTGGCAATATTTGCAGCATTGCAGCATTGCTTTTATAAATAAATATCATCCTTCCGTCTTTTTCGGCAAATGGTTTTATCACACAAAAACAAGCTTAAACATATCCATAGACTATCAGATCAACTCCCAAACATCGTCAGCTTCTCAAACGTCACTGACGTTAGTAACTTGTCAGTAATTGTAACAACTAACAAGCCGACACACACACACACACACACAGACAGACAGACAGGCAGACGTGATACATCGACGCGTATCAAGTTTATATCGCCAATTAGCGCCGCTGATAGTTTTGTGTTCGACATTATGTTCAGATGTTATGTTGTTAGCAAGATTGTTATAGAAGAAAATGTTGGTGTTTATTTGTCGGTGATGTGAGAATATAATCTACAGGATAATCTTGAATTTATAGGCAACCTTTAAGTGAGTTAAAGTATTTTTGAAGGTGCATAGATTTTATTCTCAGTTATCACAATTATTTATTGATATTTGTAAGAATAGCTCAAACATCATCATCATCTTAACGTACTTTCAACCCTTGAAAGATTTTAGATCCATTTTCCCCAGCTTGTAAAGTTACCAAATTATCATGAAAAGGTATCAGCAGTACATTTACATTTCATAAAATTTGCAGCAGAACTGTAACTTTAAATTCATAAAGCAACTCCAACCCGTTATTCATTGTTGACAAAACAGAAACAGTAAATAGGCGAAGAAAGAAGGCTCCTTTAGCTCATTAATCTTGAGCTAATATATTCATAATTATGCTGTTCTGTCTGAAGACAACAGCGAGTGACGCGCAACTCGGCGAGTTTCACCGTGCAACTAAGTTGTCTCAAACTGTGTAATATAAGACGGTGGTGCTTGTTAATAACACTTTTATTAATTTTGTGATAAAGTTGCTGTTAATAAAATGTTCAAGTTGCCACTTTGACGCTTTGATTAGTAGACAGTATTACGTGTCAGTTAAGGGCCTATACTTCCTCAAATGGCTTAGCATGATCCTCCGTTACGCCTAAAATACTACAGCATTAATTTTGAAATAAATATATAGTAAAGTTGAGGATTAATGTTAGGTCTTATGTTTGGCGAAAACACGATTCCGTAAAAAAAATTCGATAGAAAAAAATACCAAAGTTACCTTCAAATCGAACAATAAACAACTGGTATTCAAAAAGTACTTCAAATTAGATCATGAAACTTTGCATACTCTCTGAACTAACTGTAAAGCAGGTCTTATGTTTTTTTTTTATTTTTTCCAAAAGACGTAAATTTGATTTTATAACGAATAAAAACCACTCATTTCGTACTATTAAGCCTGCAGTGACTGACGTAACAACCACTTTGTAGTGCAAGCTGATTAGAACGTTATTCCAACAGTATTTGAAACGAAGTTTGAACCACCACAAATAGAGTTGCTAATTTCAGGTAGTACTATGCTCTTTTTAATGTTTGTAGATGTCAGTTTAAAGTAGGTACGAGACAGAAGCATAGGAGGTATTATAGAAAAGTAAACATATAATACGCATGCTTGTTTCCGATTATCTGTGTTCACCAACCATACTAATATTATGAATGTGAAAGTAACTGTCGCTATCTTCTGTCTATTAACTTATCATTCCTTAAAGGCTGAACTGGTTTGGATGAAATATAGATAGATCATGGCCTGGTTATGGTAACATACTTGATAATCTCGACAGTCGTGGGATAATTTCCGACTTTCATGCGGGTGAAGTTCGCGAGAAAAGCTAGTGCATAATATGGCTTCTAACTACATGATATACCTGTGCAGTAACAAGGTTATATCCCAAAGCAGTTTCAATAAACAAACAAACATCCTGTGTGACCCAGAGCAAGTGATCCAAAATCAGGAAACAGAACCATAAAAATATTCCTCACTATTGTGTTGTATTGTACCAGTTAATACAAAAGCAGACAATGGTACAAATAGTTTTCCATTAGCGCTATACTTGTGGTACCGCCGTACCCCCGGGGTCTAGGGGACCCCGTTGCCATAGCAACCAGAGACAATGGGGGACCACAATAGTGTGACGTAACGAGTTTTTAATAGGTCATTTTGTGTTTGTTTTGTCTTTTTACGTTAAGTACATTTGCATTTTGTAATTGCTGTAGTTTTAGTTTCTTTGTATCGTTTTCTGGGACAGTTAAGTGGGTATTGGAAGGAACTGTTTTGGATTGCGGCTTTTAATAAAAACTATACGGTATTTTATTTTCCGTCTGGATAGTTGCGCAGATGTGACTCATTTTCTGTAAGAAGTATTGTTCGTATTTTAGGTAGTGTAATTGTACGATTTCATAACTCGTGTTATGAGATTTCCCGAAGCTGTTATTGAGATAAACAGTCACTAGGTATATGATACGATGAGAAAGGAATCATATCGCAGAAGACGGTCTTGCACAACCATTTCATACATGTATATCAAAGAAAATTGATTAAAGGAATGATGGCAGATTTCGATGAACTAGAGTAGAGTAGAGTAGGGACTCCATTTCCCGCACTTAGATTCTCATTCGGTCCGTTGTGCGTAGGTGTCCTGGCTAAGTTAGCCAGCCTAGCTCCGTCCAGAAGCACAGAAGTTTCCTGGGATCTTCACAGGCTTGCCATATGCCCAAGTGCATAAGCCTGATAGCTGCTAGTGCTGCCTCCTGCTGTATGTACAATTCAAGGGGAGTTAGTTGTAGGGCTATCTCCATTGCCGCAGTTGCGGTTGTCCTCATACAGCCCGTGATAGCGGAACAGGCCGGCCTTTGGAACCGCTGAAGCCTAGAGACGGTGGTCGAGAGTTCAGTTCTCGTCCACCAAACCAAGGCGCCATAAGTCGGCATTGGTCTGATCACCGCTATGCAAAGCCACAGCGTGATCTTTGGAGACAGCCCCCACGTTTTTCCTAACATTTTTTTGCATTGGTACAGTGCGATTGTGCTTTTGTTAAGTTTGTAGTCAAGATGCCTATTCCAGAGCAATTTGTTATCGAGGATCACTCCTAACTACTTGACTTCTTCTTTAAGTGTTAGTTCGGTGTTAAATAGTTTAGGAAGTTTGTGTGGTCCAAGGACTCTTTTGTTTGTAGTAAACATTATTAGTTCTGTTTTAGTGGGGTTAACTGATAGTTCGTGTTTTGTACACCAATTCTCGATTATTTTGAAGGCTTTCCTCATGAGGTCACATAAGACTCCTTCAAATTTCCCGATTCCCATTCGATCCCATTCGATGAACTATTCGAAACTGTTTACTATAATAAACTAAATAAAACTCCCAACTAAAGCTCAACAAAATCAATTGAGAAATATTAATAAGCTACTAACGACAGTTTAATGCACAAAGTTGGTGCCGTCCCTGGCACTAGGTACCTGCTGTACCTGTGAGTAGGAGCAAGCGACACTTGCCAATTTACTTCGGAGATGGGAGAGAGAAAAGTGAGGGAGGACGCATCTTTCTTTTTGAATTTTTAATTTTTATCGTAATAATGAGTGCCACTAATTGTGGTGCTACTCAAGGGGAGCATTTCTATAGGGTTCCTTCTATCTGGCAGAATCTTGATACTCCGAAATTTATTTGGCATAACACACTTGGCATAATCTTCTTTAGACGAATATTTTTAAGGCATAAAAATTATTTAATATAGTTATTGTTTAGCCGAATGTTTGTATTTCCGAATTTACAATGGCATACTTTTAAGATGGCAGAATTTTATTTGGCATAATTACCTTTGGCAATGTTCAAATTTCGCACAATTTCACTTGGCATATTACGAAGATGGCAGAATTTCATTTGGAATAATTGTATTTGGCATTATTCTATAAAATAGCACTTTTAACCAAACATTTAAATATTTTCTTAAAAAGTAATATGATGGGCTACAAAAGTTAGTGACAGAAACGAATCGCTCCAAAACCGACTTTACGTAGTCTTGTCTGCCCTACCCCTAGAGTGTAATTTAAAATCGCGTAGGCGCAGAGGGGCGAGGCGGCCCGCGAGTTGAGGAGCAGGTGGTTGTAACACTCGCCGCCGCTGCTGAGGCTGGCCGGCGAAGCCGGCCAGCAAGCCGAAGCTGCGGTGGTGAGCGTTAAACACATCTGCGACGATAAGCTCGCGTGGGACCGCCGGAGCCCCGCAGCGCCGGAGCCGTGACAGAAACCATGCCTGCTGCATGTTGCATGCTTGTTTGCATGCTGCATGCTTGCTTGCACGCTACATGCTTGCTGCATGAATGGTGTATGCTGGTGTGCATGTTTGCATATTGTATGCTGGTTTGCATACTGCATGCTTGTTTGCATACTGCATGCTTGTTTGCATACTGCATGCTTGTTTGCATACTGCATGCTTGTTTGCATACTGCATGCTTGCTGCATGCAAGATGTATGCTTGTTTGCATGTTTGCCTCCTGCTTACAGGAAAATAAAAACCACATGTTCACATGTGTGAATTTTCTGTGATGTGGATGTGATAGATGAGTCTTTCCATTGTTATGCATAAGAAATGTATGCTAAAAGATGATTCTAACTGTAAACTTTCTGAGATATGATAGTTCTGCTTTTAGTGACTACCGATATAAAATTTATGCCAAAAGATGATTCTGGCTGTGAACTTTCTGCGCTAAGATGGTTCTACTTTTAATTCTTATGCATATGAAATTTATGCCTAAAGATGATTCTGCCTTACAAAATTATGAGTTTTGAATGTATGATAAATGAGTGTCTGCCAAACGATTTTCTGCGAAATGAAGTTTATGCTATCCGCTGTTATGCAATGTAATATTATGACATAAAAAGTTCTGCTATAAAGGGTGGACCCATTTCTATAATATTGAATAACAATCATGTTATAAGTTATTTATTTATTAGTATTGCAGGGAAGTAATATACATACATATGTAACTACTTCCCTACAAAACAGCCATATTAGTTTTCTGAGTATCCGTTTTTAAGTTGATATTACGGGCATCGTGATGATGATTTTGATACGCTATTAACTGTGGCCATCGCACAAATCTTGTAAAGTAAATTCTATTGACTTTTTTGCAGATCCCTTGGTTGATTTTAAAACACTTGCACTTGAAAACAAGATGACAATGGCTTGCTCGTTTTTGTACCACGACAACGTTTGTCGATTACCATCTCACAACCATTTCTCTTCACAACGCGACTGCTGATAAAGCACCATACTCCAAACTCCTACACAAAACTGACAAAACTTCTAGTGTTATTGAATGTGTAAAAGAAAATCTAGACTTTAACGATATCTCACAGATTAAAGAGGATTCCTCTGAACAACGAGTGCAGAAAGTTTGCGCTGACTTGTGGTGGAGAAGTTGCAGATACATGCCATGTGGCGGAGGAGTAGCGGATACATGCGATGTGTCGACGATAGTTCGCAGTTAAAAGAGATTTTCTTTTACATTGTTTGTTAGTCCGTGGAAAAATGATCGGTGTAATAAAGTGGACGATAGTGTTTTATTTTTGAATGGCATGCATTATGTTTTGTATTAAAACAATTGCTTTGAGTAATGTCAATTTGTCGGCTCGTTTACTAAAGTGGTTGCGCGAATAGCCTAGGTTTAATTCCAGCACAGAAACATTCATGTTCAGAAAAAAAAACATGTAGACTATAGAGTCTACATGTTTTTTTTTGCAATTCATTGATGGTTTTTTTAAGTTTCCATATGTTTCACCTATTAGTTATAGTAGTGACCGCCTAGCGGCTGTGAGAATAGCGACTGGTACGGGATGTGTTATTATTATAAATGTGTATATGCCTGTTGATAACGTCGATAATCTGACTGAGTTTATGGATTGTTTGGGTGCAATAAACGCAATTATAGAAGAGGGTGATGCGCAATGTGTTTATGTGATGGGTGATTTTAATGCACATCCTACGGCTAAGTTTGGCCTTGAGTTGATAAAGTTTTGTACAGATATGGAGTGGGAATGTGTCGATTTTAATTTACTTGGATTAGATTCCGAAACTTTTACGTTTATGAGTGAGTCACATGGGAGTCGGCGGTGGCTGGATCACTGCATCGCAACGAAGGCTGCTTGGGATACTGTGATAGCTGCTGACGTCATACATGACGTCATGTGGTCTGATCACTACCCCTTGCGAATTGTTTGCGATATATCCTGTATGACTGTTGAGACAGCTGTCGCCGATTCTAGTAACCACCAAAAGGGAATCAAATGGGGCAAGCGTACCAAAGAACAAATTAAATTATACCAAAAACATTGTTCTAATAAATTATGTGATGATTTTAATATTTTTAAGTGTGACTGTGAAAACAATATTAATTGCGAACATTATGACAAATATTGTAAATCGATTGACTTGTATTATTCATATATCGTTGATACATTGCAGACTGCTGCTGTACTGAGTTCTCGTTTAGGTGAACAGAAGCGATGCAAAAAAGTGACTGGATGGAACTACCATGTGCAGGACTATCATCAAACTGCTAGGTTCCATTTCAAGGTTTGGGTGGAGGCTGGTAGACCGTTACAAGGTTTGATTTTTGAAAACATGCGTAGTAGTCGTTCCATGTTTAAAAATAAAATCAAGTGGTGTCAGAAAAATGAGGAGTCTATAAAAATGAATATTTTGGCCTTGCATAGAAAAGAAAAGAATTTTGTTAAGTTTTGGAATGCGACTAAAAAGTTTAATTTTAAACAGAGCCTTCCTGTCTCTGTCGATGGATTGCAGGAAACAAGTAAAATAGCTGATTTGTTTGCCAGTAAATTTAAGGTTGACCCCGTGCAAGTCGATTGTAAGCTCAGCAATGAAACCATCGTGACTGAACCACTGCCACCATTTACGCTAGATGACGTGATCTCTGCAGTGAGGAATATGAAGCGTGGTAAGTCACCTGGGCACGATGGTCTCAGTGTGGAGCACCTTGTCTGGGGAAGCGCTGACTTGTTTCCACATTTAAGCGCGCTATTTAACTTATGATAAAACACGCCTACTTGCCGGAACTTTTAATGAGAACTGTGGTGGTTCCGATTGTTAAAAATAGAACGGGTGATTTGAGTGCATCTGGTAACTACCGACCTATCTCACTTGGGACGGTAATTGGCAAGGTGCTGGAGCGTCTCATACAACCTGTACTGCAAAATAATATAAAAATTGACGATGCGCAGTTTGGTTTCCGACCCGGACTCTCAACGGACTCTGCGATTATTAGTCTTAAGAGTACGATAGCCTACTACACTCACCAGAAAACTTCAGTGTATGCTTGCTTCTTAGACCTGAGCAAAGCCTTTGACCTGGTGAATTATGAAATCCTTTGGGACAAACTAAAAAAGTCACAAGTCCCTCACCAAATCGTAGATCTGTTGAGATTCTGGTACGGAGGTCAAACTAATCAAGTCAAATGGGGTGACACTCTATCCAGCAGTTATAAGTTAGACTGCGGTGTGCGCCAGGGTGGGTTGACTTCTCCGGACCTTTTTAATCTGTATATCAATGGTCTGATCGAGGAACTCAGGAGAACCGGAGTCGGCTGTCACCTGGGTAATGTCTGTGTAAATAGTTTGAGCTATGCTGATGACATGGTTCTTTTGAGTCCCTCGATCAAAGGTTTGAGGAAATTGTTGTCTGTCTGTGAGCATTATGCTGATGCTCATGGACTAAAATACAACGTTCTTAAGACCGAATCCATGGTATTCAGGTCTGGGAAAGGTCCGGGGAACATACCCAGTTTGTTTTTGAATGGTGTGACCGTAAAAGTCGTAAAACAGTTTAAATACTTGGGGCACGTTTTGACGGACAGACTCCAGGATGACTGCGATATAGAAAGAGAGCGTAGGGCCCTCTCAGTGAGGAGTAACATGCTCGCACGCAAATTTGTGAAGTGCACCAAAGACGTCAAGATCACTCTATTCAAAGCTTATTGTCTCTCAATGTACACCTGCCAACTATGGTGCAACTTCACAAAAAAGATGTACAACTCATTAAGGGTTCAGTACAATGACGCTTACCGAACCCTTATGAAACTGCCAAGGAACTGTAGTGCTTCGAGCATGTTTGCTGAAGCGAGGGTTCCTGATTTTTACGCCATTATGAGGTCGAGGGTCGCGTCCTATTGGCAAGGTTTGAGACGCTCCAGTAATAGCATTTTAAGGGTTGTCTCGTGCAACCTTGCAAGCCCTATATTTGTGCACTGGATTTCTGTTCACCTAAGCGGGAACAAAAAATGACGATAAAATTAATGGTATTTTTGAAGACTATGGGTACCTATACATACCTCCATGTTTAAATTGTTTTTGAATGTTTTTATTGATATTAAGTAATGAATTGAATGATATTTTATGATGTTTATTGAATTGAATGATATTTTATGATTTTTAATGAATTGAATGATATTTTTATGAGTAGGTATTAATTGATTTCTTTACTACTTTATCTGTTTCAATTGTATTTTTCTTGTATATGGGTATTTTTGCCTGCAATAAAACACTATTTATTTATTTATTTTATTTTATTTAATACAGTTTTATAGGGTTTTCAATTAATAATATAAGTTATATGGAGTAAAATTATGCATAAAATGTATAATAAATGATTTTTTAAGTCAATTGTAAACAACAGGGTCTATTTTTACACTTTAAGGAATTTTCTACCAGTTAAGACTACTGTTACTAAAAAAAAATACTAGAAACCTGCCGTTTCAGTAAAACTCTCGTCATGTCGCGGATTAAAGAGGAGCTCGAGTGCAACTGTTAACGAGTAGCTCTCTGCCTATGACCAGTTGACGCTGCTAATCCGTCTGTAGTGAACCTTCTTTATTTCTACCGCTTCCCTTTTCAACCCTCTGTTGACTGTTGTTCGTTTTATTTGTACAGAATGACGGACAAATATTTAACGGCTTTTTCTTTTTGATAATGATTTTTGTTGGCAAATATTTGTGTCTCTGTTTACCTTTTGCTTATAATTATGCGACTTAAAAATTAATTAAAGATAGTCGGCAGTGGAGTAACTTTTGTCCGCTAAATTCGGCGTAAAGATGTTTTTAAGAGGATGGAAGAGGTTTTGAATTGGTTGTCTTACAATAAAAATAAATGGCCATTACCGATCCCTTTGTTAAGCTGGTGGTTATGGCAAATAATAAGACCCTTTATCGTTATGATCATTGCCTAAAATGCCCACGTTCCGTAGTAGATGTTTTTAAGTACATGATATAACGTGAAAATTACCCACAATCAATATTATCTACCTCACTTATTGGATCATTATCGAATAACGAAAAAGGTGATTAAAGATTCTTCAAAAATTTACGATTTTTTAACAGCCATAAGACGGCGTATAATTAAAAGGTTCTAACCGAAGACCGTGTTAATTGTGCCGAGCCGAAGGGCGGTAACTTGAGCCGATGAACGGGCTTCTATTATCGGCTGGAGCTCTTTTAACTTCCGCCGGAAATGGGAGTTGAAGTCGTAAAGAAATTTGAGGTTTTACGGCCGATCGACTTTGGGCAGTCCTCGTATATTGCCTTTAACTGTATTGGGAATTAGGTCAGCTTTAAGCCTGAGATATAGAGTTCTTATTTATATTTATATTTTGTAACTATTTCATATTATAGGTCTCAAATGATAGAAAATTATGCATTTCGGTACCATGTCCGAACAACTGGGCACTGAACTATAACTGTCTAGTTGGTCTAGAAGCCGAAGCCGAAAGAGAAGACCGGAAGCGTTACTGCAAATCATGAGATCTTGGGTTTGGTTCCCAGGTCGAGCAGTTGTATTGGGCTTTTCACCCGGATTTTCTTAGTAGCAGTAGCAGCTTGGAACCTGGATTGAAGCATAGTTTATGGCAAGGGAACTAAATCATAAGTGGTGAAATGTGTGTGAGCGCGATAGTTACACCTCCACCTAACCCGTATTATAGATGTAATGTTACGTTATGAACAACTGATAATCTAAATGAAAATAAATGATATTTTCTAAACATTGTTAACAAGGTTAAAACGGAAATTACCATTACAATATAACCCGCGTTTAAACAGAGCTAGCATTGAGTATCGCCCCTCTGTGCCGTACAATCCTTCTGCCAAAATATTTGCGCACTCAGGATAAAGCGAACACACATACATACATACCCTACCAACAGGCTCTGCCCGCATCCAAATACTTGTTTTAATTTCAGACGCTCGTCCGAATTCGTATGAAACAAGACAAAATAATGTTGCCGCATAATGCAGTGTTTAAATATAAAATGTGAGCTTTTGGGACTGAGCGAGCGAAATTATAATGTGTTGTTATGTTGCTTTATCATCGCATTTAGTTAAGACTTAAAAGTATTTTGTGATACATTTCTTAATCTTGATGCATGTAAGGTAGCGTTAATTCAACTGACATTTTCTATGCATGTGATAAATGTGTTTATCACATAAAAGTTTTAGACTGAAGTGTAAATCCACATGTTTCCATCCTATGTGATAGGGAGTGAGCCTCAATAGACTCACTCCCTGTTACAGAATGGGTTTTACTAACAGTCTGAACGAGCCTGTGCCCCGTTCATGGCACTCCATGAACGTTCAGACTCAGTTAGTAAACACCAATAATACTTTATCTAATCTAGGATTCGAACCCAGGGCCTCGTACTTGCAGTAGCGATTGCGACCACTAGACCAACAACAATCAAATCAAACCCTTACTTCATACACACTATTCCTCCAGCATATTACAACCCAAAACACATAAGGCTAGCAACAAACGAAATATAAAACGCAATATCACACACGTCAATATGCATCGCAGGTGTTCACCTTCCGATATTAATATTGTGCGACGGCCTAACGCGCGATATGCGCATAATGCATGAACGTCAGCTATTTGACACACGCACGGCTTGTCGCGCGTGTGTGCGACGCCTTATTATGTGCCTGTTTATGTTTTATGTATATAAGGGTGTGGTTGGGAACGCGTGCGTTTAATCGTCCCTGGAGTTTATAATATTAGCGTATTTGTGTGGTAATGGCGTTGATTTTGATTATTGTTATGTGAAAGTATTAGGTAGAAATTGTTTGGCGAGAAAAGCAGAATCTCATTTGATGTGACCACATTAAAAAGCCTACAGTTATCTGTCTAGCCTTTTTCCAACTATGTGAGGGGAGGGAACGAGTCTAACCAAATGTATACAGGGTGTAAAAGACCTCATCACGAAGCCGTCAACCAAGCATTATGTGCATCAAACTAAGTAACTTTACGCAAAAATTATTGCTGGGAAACGAGTTTTTTTTTTGGGGTGAAAAATCATGTTTCAACATTGTGCTGATGGATGGATTGAATAGTTCGGGGGTCGTGGAGGTGTTCAAAGTAAAAATCTTACATTAAAAACTTGTCAAAAAGTTGGAACTTTGACCCCCAATATCTCCATAACTACAAGGTTCCCAGGTATGGTGTAGAACAAAAAATGATGGCAATGACACGGAGAACAAGTGCCTTTCGGCTTCGTTAAGAGGTGTTTCACACCCTTTATATAATAATTTTACATGGAGCGACTTCCTACCTCCACAACCCAATTCCTAAGTAACACGATACCATACCCTTTAATAAGACTAGTTGTTAGACTAACCGGCCTTCACCTAAAACGACTTCTCGAACAGCCTAGGTCAGAGTAATTTTATTAGTTTGACTACCAGGTGGTTTATGGTCTAATAAACAAACCTGTAGGAACGCTGCATATTATTATAGCTAGATAAATAGTAGGTAGGTTAATTGTATGGGTCTGTTAGGTCTAGATAGCGCAACATACGGGCCGATAACGATCACACAGACATACTGGTTTCAATGGAAAGCGATCCTAATAGTATTGGTACACAATGGACTGGTAAACTGCCCCTATATGGCTAGTACTGTTACATATTCACCAATTTTTGTGAATGCAAAATTCTGTACATGACTTTAGCAATAGGAATTTATGACATGCGGACTATGTTTAAATTTCTGTCTATTCACCTTTATGAAACGAAGTGATGTAATGTTTCGTTATTTAATAATGGTCTGAACACCTGCCAGCATGCTTGCATGTATTTATGAGAGTTTATTAAAGTTATACTTAAGATTCTACTTATTAACGGAGATACAGAAAAACATTAAGAAAACTGGGGTATCGTGATCCGGAATCGCCAATACGCCGAGCGAAGTAACATCTGACAAAGACGATGACAGAGCGAAGCTACGGCGATAAAAACTAGTTTCTATTCTGTACGTCAAATAAGTCTTCCTAACTAAAACATTGACCTCATTTCGTAAAGCATGATGAACACAGAAAATGTTAAAAAAGAGAGAACGGTCCGAAAAATAATTGAAGTAATAAGTCTCAGTTTACGGACGAGAAACAAAAACCTGAAACCGTAGACTGAAGCCTGACGGAGCTGAGGAGCTAGGCTGGAGTGAGAAATGGAGCCTTGTGTTAACAAATATCTTTGAAAAAGATGAGCTGCGATATTAACTGGGAAATTGATGATTATAGGATAAATTGCATAGGAATTTCAATACCATGAACGGAATTGTTGTGTTTAAATCTCTTGGTAAGAGAAGTCATTCGTTTTCTTTTTTTATCATGCTTGGCCCGAAATGATCAACCAACCAAGTCATTTTTATGGCTCATTATTTAAATAACAAAAAGCTTAGGTAAAGATTAGGTACTAGCCACACGATAAATAAAGAAAGATGACGGAATAGTAAATTTTCCCTATTTCTGGTATTGGTCTGGTATATCGGCTAAAATCACAAGGCTCTCCGAAGACAACATATCCACTTTATTTATTTGATCTAAGACGAAAATATAAGGACAGCCACTTCTCAGATATTCTTAGTTTGTTTGGGCTCTACGACGTAGCGGCGTAGCGTGATAGATGTAGCCGTCTACGCCGTAGAGTGCTACGATTTGTATTCGTAGCGAAGTATAGGAGTATTTTTGATCAACATTTACTTGGTGCTATCGAGTTATTCATCGCAGCTTTACCACTCTTTTGCGAATGTATTTGTAAAGAGTTTTACATACCATCGTAAGGCGTGAGAACCTTCTGATTTTAGGTTCGTTACGATATATGTGGCAAAAATTCAGCACTAGAAGAGCACAAAACATATAATAAAATATAGAGCCACTATAGTCGCTACGTTACTACTTTTATTCATAAATTAGAATACTTCTCTGTGTGAAATAAATTATTTTGCATGAAAACCGAACCAGAGTCCCTAGCAACGCCTCATTGACTCGATATGATATCAAATCCACGTAAACTTAAAGATACCCAAGACGTAATTTTCTACGTCAATTTAAGTACAATTCGGCAAGATTATTGAACAGTCCTACAAATATTTTTATCAAACAGCGGACTCGGCCCTCTCATCCGAAGTACATCGCTCATCGTTTGTTTAAGGCTTTAATAAAACCTCCTCGAGAGTTCCTCCTACGAGCTACGTCTCCTTTCAATTGTCACAAAAAAGTCACATCGTTGACATTTTGGGACATTCGAAGAGATAATAAGTTGCTTGAAATAAATGTTAAAGTATGACTTACCCTCGGGATATTAGAAATGGAACTTACCTGGAACAGAGAAAGAAATACAATAAGTTATAATAACAAAATATATACAATATGAATGATAATCATGACTACTGAGAAAGTAAATAAATGGATGAAGTATGGTATGGAAGGAGAATGATTTTCAAAACACATTTGAACACACCATACATAACAAAACAGATTAGTCTTCAACGAACTGTCAGGTTTATAAAATAAGATACGATCATTGCACCAAATATATTTTAGTTTATAATATAAAAAGTAAACAATATTTAAGACCGATGAGATCAATTTTAATAAACTAAAAAAAAAAAAAAAAAACGTTCACAATGCAGTGCACCTTTTATATTTGCTAATTTATTAATAATATCGTTCACTTTAAAGTTAACACAAAATCACATAATAATAACAAGCTATCAGCCGGTGCGCCAGTTTAAGTTACCTATTAAACTTGCGTGAACAATTTAAAACTAGGAAACTTCGCGATGAGCTGCGATCAAGTTTCATTGGCGCATTAATAAATATATATTGTGAGAATAAAGAGGAAACTTTCACGAGAAAATACCATTTTATTATACTGTATTGTATGCTTGATTAATCTTTTAAGTATTTGCATTATAATGTTTTCTTCGTGCATAATGTTTGTATAGCCAAACTAGTAGATGCTAAACCACCTAATCTTATTTTTCGCAGGAAGTTAATTAAAAATCGAATGAATTTCAGTATAAAATCATCTACCTTGATCTCGAAAGCTAAATTAGAATATTTCTCTCATTCATTCCAGGCTTATTAAAATTTTCAGGCATATTTCAGCTGAACATAATCAGTTTCATTTCAGTCATGAAGGCTCATCGTACATTCAATATGTTGGTTATTTGGATTATGAAGACCTGAATTTAAAGATTTAATAAGAGGTTATGTTAGAAAAAAAATTGGTTATAAGCGATATTCAAGTTAGACCAATCTGCTTCCCTGCTGCCTTTCAGAAATACATTACTATTTTATCTCAAAGCTATCTCTCTTTTCTACGTTATGGTTCTTAAACAAATACAAAAAATAACTCAAACATTTCCACATAGCATAGCTACGAATTACTAGGAAGCTCAAAGGAAAACTAATCTCCGCTACGCCGTAGCGAACTGCTACGCCGTAGCAAACTCTCCATCCGTAGCTTACAAAAACAACTATGTTAGATAGGTACATGAATTTGTATCGTAATCTGGATACCGGAAAGTGTAAATACTCGTCTTTACTAGCAAAACACTTGTTAGACAAGCTTTGAGAAAATAAATTTATCTCTTTGAGATGAATACGTTCCGGAACTCGTAAATATGGTTTAAAAAATTAAATATGGTATTTTGTGGTGCTGTATTTTGCTTAGGACTGATATAAATAGCTGATATAGGAATTGTTAAAAAAACGATAAGTACACGAAACGAAAAGTATTGCAAACACAGATTCACAATATCAGAGACGTTTCTTCAAAGATACAAATAATCTAAAGTTCCCAAGCAATCACAATAAACATACGTATGAACTTCATGTTCACTCCAAACCGCTTATGTAATCAAAGGAAACTCTTCCATTACGGCAGTATGGTGAATTAAAACACGTGGGGTGCCCCGTAACCCCGCTTTAACCCCGGCGCAACCCCGTAGCGGGAAACACACGGGATTCTTGGGGGAACTTCTCCGCATTGATGGAAGTTTTCGTCACAACAAATTCCTTGAGCTCGCAGAGCTATACAGGGGAATTATTGAAGAGATAGTTGTATGACAAGTGGAAATGGGTGTCAAAAATGTCCGCTGTGTCTATTAGTACAAATCAGTTTTAGAAAGGGTAGCTATTTAAGGGACGGTTTTGAGACAAGCATACCAAAAACTAGTAACAAAAGTTGAACACAAAAAAAAACACAAATTATGTAGAAAGTGGGTATTTTAAAGTTTGTAAATTCCAATCCTCAATACTAAAACATTACTCCATAACTGGTCAACGACAATTATCTCAATCCTGTGATTTAGGTTTACACTTAGATTTTGATTAAAAAAAAACGTTCACACTATTCAATCATTTGAATAAAATTCACCCAGAATATTTTACCACAAAAAATGTTTGTTTTTAAACAAACAACATACCTACACTACTGATATACATTTGTATAAAGATTGCCTGTTGTAACATGTTTCAAAATGCTGCTAATATAATTATTTCTGGGCGATTCTAAAGCAAAGGGCGAAGTTGTCAGTGAAACAGAATTGTATTAAATTCGCCTCTTCCCCGTTTGTGCTGAGATTAGATTACTTTGCCTACAAGTTTCTTGATCGCGTTACGTTATAATTTACTTGAAATAAACTTGTTATGTCCGCTTTTGTGACTTTGAATAAGTTAAATGTGTTTCATGATAAAAGATTATTTTGTGATGCTTGTTTTAGTCAGTGGTGGCCCAGTGGTGGCGGCCCCGACTTAAGAACAGTAAGTCGTGGGTTCGAACCCAGACAGGCGCATTACTTTGTGTAATTATTTCATCACCACTGCTCTCAAAACGGTGAAGGAAAACATCGTGAGGAAACCAGCCTGTCCTAGAACCAAAATTCGAAGACATGTGACATCTACCAACCCGCACTGGGCCCGCGTGGTAGATTATAGCCCATTCCCTCTCATAGAGAGGAGGCCTGTGTCCCAGCAGTGGGAACATTAATAGGCTGATGATGATGATGATGATGCTTGTTTTAGAAAATGGCTTGGTATTTATTGGTGGTTTAAAAAATGATAGAAGAAGATTAGTAACGATTATTTTCGTAATGGCTCTACTACACCAATATTGGCTTTTTAATTGCTCGGTAATTCGTTTGTGGCCGATGTTAAGTTTGCAAATTGACTACGAAGTCAATTTATAAGCGTACCTATACTTATTATAAGTAAATACATAATAACTCACTCTGAATTTATCATCAATTAGCTGGTCTAGAAACCTATGCAACTATCTATACGAATTCGTCAAACAATTTAAGAACGCTCGCAGCGATACCTATTCTCCAGAAAATGTAAACAAGAACATTCATAACGCTTGCGAAACGCCTAGTGACGTAATACGAGAAATTTCACATAGATGGCGCTACAAATGTCTGTAGCACCACTCCCTTCCCTTCTGGGCCAAATACAAGTTCTCAAAATTGTAAAGCCCTCTTGCGGAGGGCGAGAGAATTAACAACACGCCCGAGCTCTTTGTAGTTCACACAACTTCCGATAGATGTCGCAAACCCAAGGGTGTTGGCAGGTTTATCATTAACACTTGCAAACCACATGTTAATCGTCTCTATGGATTTTATTACCTTCTTAAACCATGTAGATTTTCATACGTTTCTTTGTCATTTCAAGATCTGACAATATTAAGACTTGTAATTTTAATACCTTTTGATAAGTGCAAAATTATTTACTAACCTTTAACAGATGAGGATCTCTTTCAGCAGCATCCAGCAACGACTCCGCCTCGCTCAGCCACGCGACGAACTTCTCCAACGATCGGTCGAAATTCTGCAGCGATGAAACCGCTGAATGCAGTGCTTTGCCTCGAGCAACAATACTGTGGAAGAAGGATATTATTTAGCATGGCTTTCTTTTTTTCATTGTTCTTGAGTAATTTTTACCTATACTTTAGTATGTCATTTATGCTTCATGTGCATTCACACATATGAGACAACATCAGGAAACATCATAGCAGAACTTATAAACATTAACAAAGGAGCAGATGATTTTGTTATCATCGTTTACGTTAGAGTTATTATTTTAACCAAGCGGTTATTTTAATCAACAGTCAACGAATGAAATATTCATGAATTCAATGCCTTAAGGTGAATATTTATGAGTTAGTTTACACAGAACCTTGTTGAATATTAAACGTTTGGTTAATTTAAATGTTTCAGTACAGCACCAGTAGTTACATAAATGGAGTCAGTAACATAGAATTACAATTTTACTATTTTTTCTACACTGCAACTATTTATCAAATAAATCAAGTGTGGCTGAAAACTCATATTTTTAACATTGCCATCTCGCCTCCGTAAACCTAAATATAATGGAACGCTACGACACTGGGGAGGGAGTTCAACCCTACATAAACATCGAAGCCTTAAGCTTAGCTTACAACTTCTATAGATGGCGTTGTTCGAAACGATCAGCTAACTGCGGGTAGATGGCGTTAGTGGTAACTATCAAGCTGCGCGCGGCTGGTTTCTTATTGAACCATAGCTGTTTTCTAGTTTCGATTATTTATATTTGAAAAACTTACCTATTGTTAAGCTCATTGTATCTGTGGTTGATAGCCTCAGTGGAACGTTTGATACGAGTGGTGTCGTCATTGCGATACACCGCTATCAATCGCTGTGTCAGCTGTCCGAACAGCTCGACCTGATGCTTGTATTGATGCACTTCGGCGTGGAATGACTGTAAACAAAAGGAAAACATTGGTTTAATACAACATAGATATAAAGTACTTATGACCAAAATTAAAGAGGTTGAAGCACGTAGTTTAATTAAAGTATCCTTTGACAAATTACAGATACAAATACAAAGCATTTTTAAAGAGTAACCAGGGAGTTTCTTGCTGGTTATTCTCCATAGGAAACGACCAACCGAACCGTGCACATTTTCTCGACGTTTAAGAAGTGCCCATGTAGGCCTATGTACTATTTTTTGATAATTACGTCATCTCGTGGCTGTGTTGAGAAGTTTTAACGAGACCTTGTTATGGGTAGTCGTATATAGATGGCGCTAAATTAAAGGCAAGTTCGTGGTGGAGCCAAACAAATGTCTCTGGTTGTAGCACTAAAGATCGGGCGTTGTGATAAGCATAATTAATGTAATTAAATTGCTCCAGTTATAAAAACATTAATTTTATTCAAAGTTGGGTTAAAGTTACGTCATGTTTTCCCAAGAAATTGTACTTTGAACTTTTGATGGAAGAAATCTCTGTACCTCTGGCAAAATAGCTTTAACTGACAAATAAGCTTTTACTTTGTAACAATTTACGTAATTTTAATTGGACTCAGTCATTCAAAAGTGGAAATAGCAATTACAGATATTGACCTCACAGTCTTCCGTGCGATTTAAACTTAGGTATCTATCGAGAGGAGATGTCTGAAAGTGGCGTCGTTGACTGAAAAGTTGTGTAGTTATCGGTTGTCGTGGGATGGGCATGTGATTCGGAGGAATGAGGAAAATGTCGTGAGGAATGGATGGACTGTGTGATGGATGATATAGCAAGAGGAGGTATCTGATGAGATGACGAGTAATAGAGAAGAGAGAAGAAGAAGAAGACATTATGAGGAGATTAGCATTTTCATCATCATCACCAACGACCAACGAGGAAGAGGAGCTCGTGGCTAAATAATAACACCCGCTCGGGTCGATCGTTAGGTTAAGCCGTGCTTGCCTAGGTTGGTCTGTGGATGGGTGACCGCCCATTACATACCGAGTTTCCTCCGTGCCTCGGAAAGCACGTTAAGCCGTTGGTCCCGGCTGTCATTTGTAGATCTTTGACAGTCGTTAGGTAGTCAGAGGCCCAAAAAGTCTGACAACCAGTCTGACCAAGGGGTATCGTATTACCCGGTACTAACTGGGTTGTGGAGGTCAGGTAGGCAGTCGCTCCATGTAAAATTCCAACTCCATATATTCAGCTGCATCCGGTTAGACTGGAAGCCGACCCCAACAAAGTTGGGAAAAGGCTAGGCAGATGATGATCAGATCACCAACGACCAACAGTAATGAGAATAAATTAGTCAGGCTTCTTAACTAACGTAGTGATTACAGTGGTATTTGAACACGATCCTATTATAGTATACAGAAAATCATATACAAATTGGATGTCTAACGATTACCACCGAATTGAAAATTATAAAATTTCGCTCTGAAAATAATATCCCAGTACTTAGATGTTCCAGGATGCACGTAAAACACCCGCGAAGTTCCGTTCCCATTCAAAGTGGAATATTAAAGGGCTTTACCGTGGCCGGCTCCCAATTAACGGGGATTTATGGCGCTCGTACGAGTAATTTGAACTTGCTTGTAAGTAATATCGTCTGCAAGCGGTCGGGGATATGGAAGAGTTCCTAAGGGTTAATATGGCTAACGTTTAGTTGAGGAATATCTTGAAATACGTTTTTGTAATTCTTTTAAAACTAATTTTAACTTGGGTGATTCTAGTTTCTCGGTTTTTAAGTGTAATGAATTATGGGGTATAGGGGTTCTTAAAAGTGCCTTCATATTTTACTTCTTCTTTATTTTATTTATATTTGAGCAGCGGTGGCCCAGTGGTGGCGGCCCCGACTTACGACGCATTACTTTGTGTAATTTATTTCATCACCACTGCTCTCAAAACGGTGAAGGAAAACATCGTGAGGAAACCGGCATGTCCTAGAACAAAAAATTCGAAGACAATGTGACATCTGCCAATCCGCACTGGGCCCGCGTGGTGGATTATAGCCCATTCCTTCTCATAGAGAGGAGGCCTGTGTCCCAGCAGTGGGAACATTAATAGGCTGATGATGATGATGATGATTTTATTTTATCTAAACCTGAGAGGTGTTAAGTACCACCGAACCTTCTTACTTTTGACACCTTTCTCTATCGAAGATTCCTGATGTCGAAAAAAATAAATATTAATGAATATGATTATTTTCGAATCGATGAGTAACTGTACTTATGCTCGATAGGTTTGGTCTGTGTCAATAACGGCATCAATGTCGTGTCTAGCCTCTCTAAGTGCAGGTGTTTGAACACCTTGGACATTTCAGCCTTAAGGGACATGGTTTGAGCTGAAGCACCGTATTCGCTTAGCGGTAGGGTATATTATCCTCCATTTTGCTATAATTATAGACTTGAACTCCCACATTCCCGACTATCAATTGTTTTTCTTATAATAACACGAAAAAAGCGGTGTCAATAAAATAATTTCCCCCGCTCTATACCGGTGCACATTAAGACATTATACGTCAAAGTTAGCTGAACACAAACCTCCTCGGTTACAAGTGGGTGTGCCTACTCAACGTAAACACATAAAGACTTGTATTTCGTCTGTACGTATGTATCGTCGGGGTAATTATGCAAATGTACAAAGTTTCCGTCGGCGTCGGCACTAACCCCCAACGTTCATATTTTTGCCGATTCCACAAGAAATTATATTGCTTGCAAGTTTTTGTAAAAGGGGTAGACAGAGGGTTATACTCAACACTATGCTCAGAAAGTTTTGTAATAAAAACATGTCTGAAATGAAACTATTTTCAGTTGAGGGAAGTTTGTGTTACTGTTCAATTAATTCGGTAGGCCGGAACAGGAATAATGAAACTCTTTATCGTTTTATGAACAGCGGTATAAGTATACACGGCGCGGTGGGCTATTTACTTTGGGATTGGTAGTCAGCAGTTAAGGTGATGGTAATAGTAGTAACGAATGTCTATGGTATATGCTAGAATAGGTAACTTAGGAATTTACCGATTACCTACTCTTTCAAATTTTGATTACAATACATGTTGTAAATGGACACGAAACCGTCAACCAAGCATTCTGTACACTGTATCTGAAAATACTTATACTTCTCATTAGAATTCCGGATCATCTTCACAAAATATGTCTGCAATCGAAAGCTTAAAATATTCCACATTACACGACAGTGTCGCATCTTTGAATTGCTTTCATTAACAGATTCATGTGTCGAGAATCCGATCACGATTGAACGAATGAACGACTCGACGAATGAACGGAATGAACGAGAAAATATCTTCTCTATTTACTGTCGGATTTCCGACTTGTCATTTTCCTCGTGTCGATATTACTGGGACGTATTTCATATTTATTATTATATGTACTAGCCTGTGGCAACTGTTTTTCCCAAACGAACATACTTTTATTTTATTTTATGTTCAATAAATAGTTTCAGCATTTCTTTTTCATATTTATTTAACACCCTTCTTGACTTAACACCTCCATTTTATTATATTGATTATTGAAAATATCCTTTATTTTTACGACAAAAAAAACTTGGCCTAGTGTTATAAAAGAGAAAGTATAAAAAAACAAATATGAATACTCGAAAGTGAACTTTGTTTCTATCTATTTTCTCTTTTGTCCCATTCCATTCCACCATTGCCGGCCAAAGGCTACACACTCCGTGGTTGCCTTTTCAGTTCGTTTTTCTTTTAACAAATAAAAGGTCAAGCGTAAACTCTGGAACTGATGGACACCAGTCTCACAAAATTGAAAATTATTCGACAGTCCATTCAGCCAAAGTCGCGCACTGTCAGATACAAATATGTGTAAATAGAAAATTATACCTATTTCTAAAAGGCGAAGAACGTTAAATTGACATCAAGCACATAAAAATGTTTTAAAACAACACCCATTAAAAGTATTTGGTGAA